>VDFB02193867.1:148175340-148383019 GCA_007258455.2 Sequoia sempervirens
TTTAGATCTAAGAAATACATTTCATTCAATTTAAAGTCACAACTACTAGTGTTCTACTATTAAAAATATTTGACATTAAAGCAACAAATGTTATTATAACTATTGAAAAATGCTATTACAATTTTGATGCAAATAAGTTGTGATAGAAGTGATATGTTTAGGGGCAATGAGTGTTCTAAAATAAGTGAAGGTTATGTTTGTTGTTGTGGATCACTTCTGATACTATGAAAGTGATCCGCATAATTACAAAAATAGCCGTATGATTGTGGATTTGAATCTTGCATGGATCTAATCTTTGTAAATTTTTGGATGCTTTCCCTCAACTCGACTTAATGATTTATCTTTTCTTGCATAAAATTGTTAAAGTGGCAAGGATAATATCTCCCTTTTGTCAAACCCCACAAGGATATCAAGTCAACAACTTAATACAAAGATCAAGGACAACAATCAATCATGCAATTTGTCTAGGATGCTATTTAGAAATCTAACACTAAATCTATAATGTAGTAAATAGCATAGCTTCTTTCTATGTGCTACATATGCTTCTCAAAGTTTGCTAGATGTTCTAAATGAATTAGGATTTATCTTTTGAAAAAAACACTTGAGCATACTAGTCAAATATTTTATACTTCAAGATGTCTTATAACATTAAGTGAAGGATAAACTATGGGATCAACATTTAAATTTAAATTTTAAGAACTTTGAGATTATTTTTGTAAATCATGCATTTGGCCAAGATCATTTGTGTAACTTTTGATTTAACCCTAGGTGAGGAATGGATAAAATCAGGGATTGAGTTTGAACCCCAAGAATGGGTGCAAATGGGATAAGTCTAGGATATTTGTCAATTTCCAAGTAAAACACATTACTTTGTACACTAGCCATTGCTTTAGGAATGAGTTGATCAAAATGAGTCCAAAATGAAAGCAAGAAGTGTATGCAAGTCTCATTGTAATAAGATTAAATCAAGTGGAATAAAGTAAACCTTACATAAATGAATCTAAATGTAAAATTATATATACCCACACACACATATATACACATATACATATATATATGTATATATATGTATATACATACATACATATATATATGTATATGTATATGTATATACATACATACATACATATATATATACGTATATGTATGTATATCTACATCTATACAGATACATATATATATGTATATGTATATGTATGTATATATATTTGTTAGATGCACGGGACAACTAAGAGGGAGGGTGAATCAATTGTATACTTAAAAACATTCAATCCCTCAATATCATTCAAACCCTTGTTAGTCTTAAACCTTTATCATGCATTAGCAAAATGTAAACATATGAAACAATAATGCAAACACATTCAAAAACATAAGAACACTAGATTTATGTGGAAAACCCAAGGAGGAAAAAACCACTGTGAGGATTAGCTCACACATGTATGAATTGTAACATCGAATACAAGTAGGCTCACTATCAAGGGCTCACTACCCAAAAAAAACAAAAGTTCACTACCAAGAAGAAAGAAGAATAGAAGAAGACTATTACAAAGACATTCACTATCTCAAGGCAACAAGCAAAATCCACCATTGAAACTTTGCACCATCCACAACCTTCAGCTCATTGCCTCCAGTAACTTCAAGCACACTAAGAATGTAGACCCTTCTACTTACTACATCGGATTCATAGGCATTAAGCTCACACTCATATCACCATAGTTAATCAAATTCGCATCTTTCGCACACCTTTAACAAATCCACACTCATCTCCAACAATTTACCTTGTGTATATGCCATCCTCAACCTAAACAATCTCAATTAGGTTGGCCTTAATAAAGTGCATGCACCTAAAGTGTGCAACACAAAAATAGATCAGCACCAAACACCTTTGTGGTGGAAAGAATTGAAGGACAACCACACCAAGGGTTAACTAGGACCCAAATCCACATCACCACACTACTCAACACATTCACAATCCATGAGGTGCCTCCACAAATAGCGCTAGCATGCTAGGTCAGCCAAACCTAAACTAACACTACAAGTGACCACATACATGCTTTTCCAAGTCACACAGTCCGCACAACAACACTTCACAACATCCACACAACATCTCATAATATTCTAGCATCATCATAATATTCTGCAACTCTACCACAACCACTTGAAACTGAGAACACCATCATTATGTGCAACCAAACATACTACCACAGAACACAACTTTACTAACCAACCTTGTGGAACACATCAGCATCTAAAACCTCAGAGGAAGGAAGTTATAGACAATATAAGCACATTCCAAATCTACAAGACAAGAAACCTTACTGCGAAGAAATGCGGAGCAATTTCATTTCTCTCAGACAACCTTCTACATAGACAGACAAACTGTCAAACACAGCTTTCACTAACATATGATCTAGAACTTGAAACTATAGATATAGAACCTTTGAACGCCTCTAATCATCATATCCAAACTGCAAAAGCATATCTTCAATCATGAAGAAATGCGGAGCACAACACTAAACACACCTCTGTCACGTTGCACACTCTTTTATTCAAATTTTCTCAAAAGCACTTGGAAACCAAGTGAACCAATTGCATCAACAACCCTACTAACACCTCTTCAACATATCTACAGCATCTACAACACTTCTCATCACCTCCAACACTCATCAAACTACAACCATACTACCAACAATCTCTCCAACTATACTAGAGATTGACATCATCAATAGCAATAGTCTTCCAACACTCTCTACATACAAGGGGTTGACATGATATGACAACACCCAAACAAATCAAGCTTCCAACAATCTCCCCCTTTTCATTGATGGCAACACTAGCTCTCTAAAAAACCATCAATAACAAAAGTAACCAATAACAACTCTGCAACAATCAGTACTCCCCCTAACTGGGGAAACTCTTATTCTTCACTCTCTCTTTTACTTCTATTTCACAGACTTCTTCTCCCCTTATCTGAGGAGTTCTTTATTCTCTTACTCTCCCCCATATACTCTTTTGCACTATGGTTTTTTAACCACTCTAACTCTCTCCCCCTTTGACATCAATGGCAAAGTGCCATAAACTCAATCAACTCTCTTCTTGCATACTTTACATTTTCCTCTTATCTTTCCTCTTCAACATTGAACTCTTTCCTCCCTCTTTGAGAAAGGAAACACTCAAAGGGCAATACCACAAAGCAACTCTTTTTTCTCTCTCACTCACGTTTCTACACTCTCCCCCTTAGGGGCACAAACTCTGCTCCATCTGACTGCACCAACCAACAATACCACTATCTACTCCCCTTGATAGGTAGCCTACGACATAAGTCTAGGACCAAGAATGTATCACAGAGCTGATTTTGGGGATGAGATGGGCTGGAGTTGTGCATCTAGTTGAAAGAGGGAGGAGCAATAACCCCTAACTTTTACCAGAGATACTCAAAAGTATCTTTAGGAAGAGCCTTTGTGAAAATATCTACAACCTAATCCTTAGTAGGCACATACTCCAACTGCACCTCATTCTCTACAACTTTCTCTCTTAAGAATTGATACTGGATTAATATATGTTTTGTTTTTAATGCATTATCAGGTTCTTTGAAATGTTGATTGCACTTGTATTGTCGGGTTCTATCATTTGTACAACCTACCCAATCTGCATCTGTATATGCACTCAAGGAGAAACTAGTATCTCGAGGATACCACAAACCATAGTCTAGAGTGCCCTTCAAGTATCTAAATATCCTCTTTATTGTTGCAACATGAAATTATCTAGGAACTTAAAATCTTTCCACAAGATAAACTACATGCATTATATCCGATCTAGTAGCAGTTAGGTATAGTAGTCTACCAATAATTGATTTGTACTTGCTCTAATCTATCTTAGGAGATTCATCATTTTTGCTCAACTTGCAACCAGTAACCATAGGAGTAAACAATAGTTTAGAATCCTCCATTCCAAACTTATTCAACATTTCCAAGTGACATATTTGGACTATGAAATGAAAATACCTTTATCTGATTGACTGATTTGTAATCCAAGGAAGAAATTCATCTCCCCACACATTGACATCTCAAAATCTTTCTGCATTTCCTTTGAGAACTTCTTGCACATAACTTGATTTCCTCCAAAGATAATGTCATCCACACACACTACCATAATCAGGATTTGTTCTCCTTCAACCTTAAAGTAAAGGTTGCTATCTATAGTACCTTTCATGAATCCTTTCTATCTGCAATACCTTTCATGAATTGTTGTTGCAACAAGTACAAATATCTACCCTTGCATACCAAGCTCTAAGAGCTTGTTTGAGTCCATACACTGCCTTCTTCAATCTGTAAACCATAACAACATCATCTAATAACTTGTTACCCCAATTTTGTTCATCACCTCTAAAATTGTCGTCACTACTCAAATTTTTGATAAGTTTAGGTTTTTGGCAATGTTTCATTGAGTTCCTCTAATCCTGGTGGGCTCCACCTAAGTTATTCTAACTCCTGCTTACACCACTTTCTTTCTAAACTTGTTCATTATTTTAAGTGGGCAATATGTTATTAAATTGTTATAACTTCCCGAGTAATAAAAGTGCTTTATGAAGTCTCTATACTTGAAATTTTAATGTTGGCAGTCCGTACTTGAGGTTAGATAACTTGTCCAAAAGACCACCAGTGATGAAAAGTTAAAGAATTATCAAGTATGGGCAATATTTTTGGTTAGTTTGAAAACTATCGGCAGTTCCCACTAGGGTTTCACAAACCCCTTGCTTTACCTTTGCCACCTCAAAGGGAATTGCTCAATAGAAAGCAAAGATGATAAAGGTGCAAGATAATTTCATTATAGGAAATGAACGCAATGAATACTATTACAAGATACAACAAAGCAATTGAAACTTGGAAATATTCAGAAAAAACAAAACACTAGAATATCAATAAACGTTGTCATTATATATTATCGATGTTACAAAATTGGTATTCGATTACAAAATTGAGGGCATCAAAATATCATTTTTCAGGCATGTAGGGAAAACATCAACACACAAACTCCCTCCACCACCTCCTGGAGATGCTCAATTTGGGTCGTTGACAGCAGGTTTTCATGGGATTGCAGAAATTGGGCGAACAACCTCATATCATTCCGCACCAGCCCCGTACGAAGGAGAGTCACAACTTATTTTGTTGCCTCATGTTGGGTCACAGTTGCAATACAAATATTCTCTCTAATGAGACCAGTCCGTGGATAATGGTTGAGCCTTGCAAGATCTACATTCACATTGTGCAAAACCTCAGGCCTAACCACGCATTCAATTTCCCTCATTCCCTAGTCTCGTTGTCTAAAAGTGTGAACTACAGTGTAAATGAAATGCTCAAGAAGTGTAGCATTATGCACATGGACTTGACTTCGAAATATTTCTTCTAGGATGTCACGCAATACTTCTTCCTCCACTTCACTCTAGACCACAAAGACCTCCCTCAACTAGTTTGATAACAGTCTAAAGAGAGAACTGCACTCAACCTCTTCAAGCACTTATGGGGGTTAAAGAGTCCCATTAGTTTTACCATTTACTTACCATTTTCCTTTACCTTTTTTGTCCTTAGGTGTCACTTTTAGTCACAGGAAGTATAGATATTTAATAAAATGTGATAGGAAATTAAAACAATTAGAAATGCCAATATCAACCGAATTTCTAACTAATTTGTGGATAAAATGGCCGAAGATAATCAGGAGAAGATGTTAGAGTGGATTGAGAGCGTGGATGGAAGAAAAGGGCGAGGAAATGTTAAATATGTTTTAGCTTAATTGGTTCTTGACTATTTTTTAAATGATATTGTTAAGACTGTTGTGGCTAGCAGCTATCGTTTGTTTTGTATTGAACTTATTTGGTTTGTTGGCCATCGGCCACAAACAAACCATAACAACTTTTATCGATACCTATCTAGTATAAATATGTGTGTAATCCAAAGACTTGATATAGATTTCAATACAAAGTTAGACTGTTGTTTTTAATTGATGTTTTTTGGAAATTCTATGCATGCGCAATTAATCTGAAGTAGAACTGTGTTCATCTTTTATCACCAATCGATCAAGGAGGTAGGGCCCACTCTTTATGTCTCTTGGTGAATTTTTATAGTTCAGTTTCACTGTAGTAAATGTGTGTACTATTTGATTTCCAATATTTTCCTTTTAGCAATTATTAGTTGTTTATCAATTTTGGTTTTTAATCTGAATACAATTTGATTCAACAGTCAGTTTCTTTCAATAATCTGTTTATGTGCTTATTCACAGCTCAAGAATTAAAGTTCTAATTTATGCAATTGGGATTTATCATTTTTAATGCAAAACTTGTAAAGTTATTTCTATCGCTGCACTTTTTGTGATAATCATTGTTACAACAATTCCTAGCACAGTTCCTGGCGCTGTTTTTGTTAGGAAATAGAAACAACAGAATTAAACTAGATTTTTTATTAGAAGTTTAATATGTGAATTAGTTGCATTCATCCCCACTTAGTTCATTATTTTCATACCTTAGGCAAACTACTGCAACACCTTTCACAAGTCTACGATTCTCATATTGACATTTAGGAACAAACTGAGGAAAACAACGTAACATTCTTAGGATTAATCTACCTACAACTGCCAATCTAATAGGATCATAGGAGAAATTTATCTCTACTATCACTCCACAGTTTTTTCCAAACATTTTGGTTTCGTTGTTGGGGAATGGTGTTAAAGGCCTGTTAGTCCAATGAATTAAGTTAGGGCCAGTGCACTAAGGTGAAAGTCTATGTCATAGTTGACCTCGTTTGGATAATTACCCTTAGTTTGCTCTGTTATAAATCATATAGGTGCATGAATCGTAGTAGAGATAGTAGAGGCATATTTGTTAAAAAGGATAAGGGAAGTAGTTCACAACAAGAAAATTTGAAAAAACAAATCAAAACCATTAGTTGTGCACACATCATCTAAGAAAGAGTTAGATGAACCAGATATCAAAAAATGTGTCATTGAGTCCACAATTGTTGAGACCCCTTCTAGTACCCATCAAGAGTCTTTTGAACAATTGTATAATAGGGTTGGTAAACTATTATGAGAATCTTACGAAGTCCAAAGTGGGAAGACCCCAAGCGATCTTAAACCACTCGCAACTTTCTACACTCCTTGGGCATTCATGGATAACGACAACAACAACAACAACAATAACTGCAACAATGCGAGATTCAATAACAATGAAAGAGCATTGTCCAACAACAACCCAATTACTTTTGAATTTCCCATTGCACATCCATAAGAGGATGCCACAATAAAGAACATTCTACACTCAGCTTTGCCCATCTTTCGAGGTCTTTCGATGGAGGACCCCCAATATGTTCCTTTTTGAATTTGACATTTTATGTCACGGCTACGATTATCATACCGAGGCACGGAAGTTGAAATTGTTTTAGGCTACTCTAAAGGATGCAACATTAATGTGGTTTATGGGACTAGGAAGAGAAACCATTCATAGTTGGGATGATATGAAGAAAAAATTCTTGGAAAAGTACCAAGAATACTGTAGGATTAAGGAAACACGAGATGAGATATTCTGCATCATGCAACATGAGGGGGAAACTTTAGCAGATTATTTGGAGCGTTTCCTATTTAGTCTACAAAGAATAAGACACACGGGGTTGACCCATGACACTATAAAAATGCTCTTCCTTAGGGGAATTAGAGATGAATGTTTGGATACCTTAAATCTTATGGGTGGAGGTGATATTTCTAAAATGAGGTTTGATGATATTTGTGATGTGTGCAGGAACTATTCAAGGTCTACCTGCTCATCTAGGGGGTATGTCGGGAAGCATGTTTCTCTCAAAGGGACATTTGAAGTTACAAAATGAGAATTGGGTACATTACTTGAGGACCTTAATATTGATCTACTCAGCCATATGGGTAAGTAGATAGATACTTTGTATACATGAAGGAAGCAGGAGGAGGCTAGAAAAGCCTTAGCTATCTTTTGTCATGTTTTTCGTAAAAGGCATAGTGGTGAAGAATGTCCATATAACAAAACAAAAATATCTTCTTTGGAAGAAGCCAGTAGAAACACCATCTTATTTAACCTCTTCCTGTAGGTATGATTGAGGTAGAATACACATATGAGCCTGTTTACTTCATGGCCCAATGAAGACCTTGGCAACCACAAGGAGTGCCCCCAAATGATTACCAAGCAGCATCCCAAAGTCCTTTTCAACAAAATTCTTTCCCAAACCAACCTGGATGGTATGGAGGTTGGAAACAACATCCATACTACCCCCAGTGGAAACAACAATATCCCCATGTTCCACAATCATGGAAAGCGTGGTGAGCGCCACCACCAACATACCCACAATATCAATCATTTCCTCCATATCCACCACCTCCAGTAATAAATCCCTATCAACAATCCCAATAACTCTTTCCACCTTGTTCCATCATCATCTAATCAACCATATAATTCAGCTCAACCTCTGAAATCCACACCTATGTCTGCACAACCATCACCCAATCTGAATAATAAGGTGGCTCAACCAATTTATAACAATGAAGTGGCAGGATTTTTGACTTATCTTGTCAATGCATTAGAAATTGATGGTGTACACTTAAAATCAAGAAAGAATCTTCAAGGGCCAAGGCCACACCTTTCACAATGTTCCATTTGAGTCATAATGTCTCTCTCGATTGCATCATAATGATGGAGAGCAGTTTGATGAGACTAATGTAGAAATAGAAGACATAAATGCAAAATAACCATTGCATCAAAATGATGAGATTAATGTGGAAATAGAAGAAATATTAAACTAGATTGGAAAAGAACAGTTTGTTGGGATTAATGTAAAAATAGGGGAAATAAAAGTAGAAGAACGAGAAAGGCATGAGAGTCCTCTTTCTCTTGTTTCCAAATATGGTGAGGAAAATTTGATGATGATTGAATATGTAGAGCCAGAACAACACAATGACAGAGAATTTCTTAATCAAGGCCTGATCAAGAGGCCAAGATCAAGGTTGAAACAAGGGTTGAAATAGAGATTGAAATGGAAGTTGAAGAAGAGTTTGAGGAAAATGAAATCCTCCTAAAACAAGTTAAGGACTTGAAGAGTTCAATTGAAGTGTTAATGGAGGAAAATCAAGGATTGCAAAATCAACTTCAACAGACCAAGTCTACTTCCTGATTGCAAGAAAAAGAGATTCAAAGGTTAAAAGTGGAGTTGGAACAAGCAACCATTTCTAAAGAAAAATATATGCTCATCCAAGATCATGAGGTACAAATGGAAGAATTAAGGCAACATTGGGCTTGGGAAATTTCCAACACCATCTAGAGATTGACCAGGTTATCTTGGTTTGTGATTTCTTCCTTTGCATGTGTACATGAAAAACCTTAAGCTGGGGATAAATGATGGGGCTTAAAGATTCATATTATCTTTAACATTTACTTGCCATTTTCCTTTACCTTTTTTTCCTCCTGTCACTTTTAGTCACATGAAGTATAGATATTTAATAAAATGTGATAGGAAATTAAAACAATTAGAAAATGCCAATATCAACCAAATTGCTAACTAATTTGTGGATGAAATGGCGGGAGATAATCAGGAGAAGATGTTAGAATGGACTAAGAGCATGGATGGAAGAAAAGGGCGAGGAAATGTTAAATCTGTTTTAGCTTAATCGGTTCTTGACTATTTTTGAAATGATAATTGTTAAGAGTGTTGTGGCAAGTGGCCATCATTTGTTTTGTATTGAACTTATTTGGTTTGTTGGCCATCATCCACAAACAAACCATAAATTTTTTTATCGATACCTATCTAGTATAAATATGTGTGTAATCCAAAGACTTGATATAGATTTCAATACAAAGTTAGATTGTTGCTTTTAATCGATGTACTCTGGAAATTCTATGCATGTGTGATTAATATGAAGTAGAACCACGTTCATCTTTTATCACCAGTCGATCAAGGAGGCAGGGCCCACTCTTTGTGTCACTTGGTGACTTTTTCTAGTTCAGTTTCAGTTTGGTAAATGTGTGTTATTTGATTTAGAGTATTTTCCTTTTAGTAGTTATTAATTGTTTATAAATTCTAGTTTTTAATCTGAATACAATTTGATTTAAAAGTCAATTTCTTTCAGTCATCTGCTTATGTGCTTATTCACAGTTCAAGAATAAAAGTTCTAATTTATGCAATCAGGATTTATCATTGTTAATGCAGAACTTGTAAAATTATTTTTGTCGTTGCACTTTCTATGATAATCATTGTTACAGTAGTTCTTGGCACAGTTTCTGTCAAGAAATAGAAACAACGGAATTAAACCAGATTTTTGATTAGAAGTTTAATGTGTGAATTAGTTGCATTCATCCCCACTTAGCTCATTGTTTTCAACCCTTAGGTAAACTATCGTAACACCTTTCACAAGTTTATAATTCCCATATTGACATTTAGGAACAAACTAAGGAAAACAACATAACATTCTCAAGGATTAATCTATCTACAACTGCCAATCTAATAGGGTCATAAGAGAAATTTATCTCTACTATCATTCCATAGTTTTTTCCAAACAAGCACGATCAAGTCATTCATCGACACGCCATCACTTTGTGCACTCACCATTTTTAGAATGCCTTTAGTTGGTAAAATGTAGCTATGCTTATCGAATTTATACAAATTTGGAGATGTATTGAGCTATATTTCATTGAGATTTGGAAAATGATGGGATGGTGATGTGGCCTAAATTAACTGCTGATGTGACTAAGATTTATTTAATTTTCCCAATTGATCTTTCGTTTGGACAGTTTGTATGTGTGATCCTATGGTTAACATGAATTGGCCATCAATCTTCATACCAAGCCACAATGTTGACATCAATGACAACACTATATTTGCACACTGTGTCTCATGATCATGTTGCCAACAAGCATATCAATGGCAGGCTCCTTAAACTTTCAACAAATTTTACGTATAAATACATGTGTACATATTTATACATACTGCATATATATATATATATATATATATATATATATATATATATATATATATATATATATATATATATATATATATATATATATATATATATATATATATATATGTATTTAAACAATTAAACCATTTAATCTTAATGCATCCTCGCATACCATAATATACACTATCACTTCTATATATTCAAATATCATAATGACAACATCAATACTAAATCCACTTTGACAATGATGATATATATTTACATATTTATATACGATCAATACGTTAATAATAAATATCAATAATCCTATAGCCTTCTATAAGGAAACCAACTTAACTCGACGTAGGTTTATGTAACCAAAAGACATAACTTAAGATCAACTTACTCAATTATGACAATATCTAAAACCTGACTTACGCATAATCAATGAACTTAGATGGGTGTTATTTAGTTCTTATACATACCCTTCTCCTGGGTGATATTCCCCCATCCCCATGAGGCATGAAATCCATTCCTATATATCCACTTGGAAAACAAAACACGTAGTTGTCCATATCATATATATTGCATCCATTTCATTACTTATTCATCTTGATATTTCCATTAAATACATAAAACCATTGTATTTCAGATAATTCATCACAACATTCAACTGTCAAAGCTTTATATTCACATTAATCCATATTGCATTTAAGTAAAAGTGAAAATTAAATAGTAATTCATGGATGGGGTGTAACATAATTACTCATTTTCCCTCCTTGCATGTGTACAACCAAGAACACATGAGACCATTAAAGGATTTAAAAATATAAATACATTCTTCTTAGTTAGTTTGGTAATTATGATCAATTCATTTGTAACTTGAACTAAATCATACATTCAACATGTAATGGGATAAATTAGATAAAAATACAATGAGTAGATAAGCTTTGAAAGTATCATTGGAGCTACAACATCATGCCTACCATAGACCAAGTATAAATTTCTTAACATAAACTTGTTAGAGAATCAAATTTTAAGATTCAACATGATTCATTCTTGGAGTATCAAGGAGATTATAATTTTGATTCCCGAAATCATAAACATGAACAAGACATTAGCTAAGCTAAAACCATTTAATTATGTATAAAATTTGTTATGTGGGAAGAAAAACAACCCCCAAACCTAGAAGATAAAAAATTAATATAAGGCATCGAGGTTTAAGGATTAGAAGTACTTCTTAATAGGTACCCCAATAATAATATCTATGAACTTTTGATCTCAATGAATGATATAACATATGATAATTAGGGATCAAACTTTAGGGATACTGCAAAGTAGGTAATCAAACAAGAACACTCTTGAAATCATGATTTCAATAGGTAACTTAGTACAAAATGGTTGGGGATTGAACTTCAAGGAAACCAATAAATGAGTATCCAAACAAGAACTCTGCCAAAATCATGATCCTAATAGATAACTTAGTGCAAAATGGTTGTGGATTAAAGACTTTGGGGAAACCAATAAATGAGTTCTCAAATAAGAACACTTCCAAAATCATAATCCTAATAGATAGCTTAGTTTAAAATGATCAAAATTCAAACTTTGGGAAAACTAATAAATGATTAATCAAATAATAAAACCATCAAAATAATTATCTTGATGGATAAATTAATGTACAATGGTCGAGGATTGAACTTTGAGGAAACCAATAAATTAGTACTAAAATAGGTACACTCTCAAAATCATGATCTTGACATATAACTTAGGGTAAAATGTCCAGTGACTAGACTTTGGGGAAACTAATAAATAAATAATCAAACATGAGGAAAGTTGAAATCCCAACTTCAAAAAAGATAGAATAAATTTTAAGAGTGGGAGGCACCTCGAAGATCGAGAGTACATCTTAACAAGTACCTCAATAAGAAAATATTTGAACTTATGATCCTAATGAATGATATAACATAGAATAGTTGAGGATAAAACTTTGGAAGTACGACAAAATGGGTACTAAGAGGGTGGCTAAAACCTTGACTCTAAAAGAGAATAAAATCAAAATGTAGGAGTCAAGCCTTGGGGATCCTAGAGAATTCATTACAAAATGGGATGATCAAGACAAATCATAAAAGTTTGATGATAGACATTAGGGCTCATATGGGAATGATGCCATCATGAGGTCACAAAGAGAAAAACATCCCCAAACTCTAACAAGTGGATCTATCAAAGGGGGAAAAGATCCATACAATTAGGGCATGCAACAAGTAAAAAGGGAAGAAAATGGGAAAAAACAAAACAAGGAAAATAAATAAAATAAAATGGAGGGAAAAAACAAGACAAGAAAAATTTGTGTCCTAAAGGATAGTGACACGCAACATAAGCAAACAACAAGTAAGAAAAACCAAAAAAAAAAGAAAAAGACCAAAGTCACTATTAATGACCCTAGGAGGAGACCCTACTTGATAAATTATGAGGACACTTGATGGAAAAGCCGAGAAAAACCCCAATCTTACAATACAAGCACACAAACTAACAATTTGAAAACATAAAAGCAAAGTGTAAGGGAAGAAGCCAAAATGAGAATAAAAGGCAAGTAGCAAATGTAATAAAATTTGTATTAATGCAGATATAAGAGGTAGATTGAGGTGACATCACATCCTTTGTGTTAGGGTTTTAAAGGTGTCTTTATGGTCATATTGGGATGATGAACTTGAGAGAATAATGAGAAAATTTAACAAACAAAATAATATTATATTTTGTCCTACATATTTAATCAATCATATTATGGGGTAGGGGACCTAGCTCGATTGGCTAAAGCATCATGTTGCAGGCAAGAGGTCACGAGGTCTAGTCTCCCTCCAAACTCATGGTACCATAGGGCGTGTCGCACCAACACCATCGGTCACGTGAGAAAAGTTTACCAAGTGCACTGCAGTTTATAGGGGGACGAATACCCAACCAATTCCTATAGTCTAAAAAAAATCAATCATATTACATATTTATAGGAGTTCCATCTATATTTTAGGAAACTTCATATAACAACTCCCCTATATAGACGAGTTACTTTAAAAACTTAAACAAACACTCCATAATTACTATTTTTTGTACTAATAATTACGAGAATGATATAATATGCCCAACATCCCCTATATTACATCATTCTCAAAATGGGGATAGGTATACTAATAATACTTAATGACCACATTTAGTATTTTATAATAAAAATAAGGTATGAGTAGGGACATACACATCTACATGTGACAAGTAATAGTGGAGCTAGCCTCACTAGGCTTCCTCGGTAGGTTTGACCATGTTAGAATTTTATCCAAGGATAGGGACAACCACATCTATCCATAGAACCATGGATAGGGACTAACACTTCTATCTGAGGTCAACAACAAATTTGGATAGTGACAAACACTTCTATCCAACATCAAAGTTATCAATAGGGACACACACATTTGTTCACAAAAATTATGATAGGGAAGAAATGAATCCAATCATAATTACCAACAAATGTGATTTCTCTTGGAAAATGAAAAAGAGTGGGCTACTATCCTAAGGGCTAAGTATCTTAACAATAAGGATTCTAGTTGTTTTCTAAGGAAGAAGGAGCTTCTACATGGGTCTATGTTTTGGAATAATCTCCTTAAAACTCAAGGAGTGCTAATTAGAGGTGCTAAAATGAGGGTTGGTAATTGTCTCAACACCGATTTTTGGGATGACCCCTGGTCCACACCGACCCCACTGTCGGCCTCTAGAAATCTCCAACACATTAGAATAAGAATGAAAAGGGAAATTGGGAAACAAGTTTCTAATTATCTAGTGTGGGAGGGATGGAGACCCAGGTGGAAAAGCTTCAAAGAATATCTAAGTAATGTTGTTCTCAGGGGAAGCAGACAACAAAATTGGGACACTGTTGTTGACCTGCTCATGAAACAAATTGGAAACCCTGACCTCTTTTCAAGAAACAGAAAGGATGAATGGATCTGAACAAAAAAACGCTAATGGCAGGTTCTTAGTTAAATCAACTTATGACTCTATGATGTAGAAAACTATGGTCTTGGGTTCTTTTGACTGGCTTAAGGTCTAGAAGAAGATCCTAATCCTAAAAATTAACTGCTTCTAGTGGACGGTTATACATGGAAAGATCCTCACTATAGACAACCTAAAGAAAAGAGGTTGGTATCTTGTAAATAGATGTAGCCTTTGTAATGAAGAAGAGGAAACCATCATGCATTTGTTTTTTAAGTGCTCTTATGCCCAAAAAGTCTATTGTTTTTTTTTAATACTCTGAAGGTGGAGTGGGTTTTCCCTATCAATGTTCAAATGTTTGTGGAGGGATGGAGCTTTTTCCCTTATTCCCACAATATAATTAGTGATCTGTGGGGTCAAATTCCCCTGTTTTTGGCTTGGGGTCTATGGAAAGAGAGGAATAATAGAGTGTTTAGGGAGACTGCAAGAACTAGCAAGGAGCTATGTTTAAATGTTAAAAGAAAAATTTAGGAAAATATTGAAAGTTGTAAGTACAAGCAGGCTAAGAAACAACCAACTCAGATGGAGCTAAGCATAAAACAACAATGGGAGCTCTCCCACGATTTAAATAATGTTAACTTGAAAAAACAACTTATATGAAGAAGCACTGTTTGGATCCCCCTAGATCCAGGATGGGTGAAATGCAACTTTGATGGTTGCTCGAAGGGGAATTCTAGACGGGCTGCAACTGGTGGAGTAATAAGAGATGATAAGTGTGCCTTCCTGATTGGATATAGCAAAGGCTTAGGAACAACTACGAACAACTTTGATAAGGCGTCTACTATTTGGATTGGTGCTAGACTTCTCAAAGAGAGGGGATACAACAAGGTAATTGTTGAAGGAGACTCAAAGCTGATAATAGACTATCTCAACAATAGGGTGAATATTCCTTGGGAAATTTGCTGGAAGATTGTAAAAGCATATTGCAAGAGATTCAATGTGTTAAGATTTTCCACTCATTAAGGGAAGGAAATAGGTCGGCGGATGCGATGGCCAACTTTGGTGTAAATCAAGAAAATTTAATAAACTGGGACTTTATTAATTTGCCTAATCAAATTAAGGAAGTCCTAGCGAAAGACATACTTGGTGAAAAATGTTTAAACAAAGGACTATGAGGAAAGGTTTCTTAATAATTAATATGAGTAGTGGGAGGAGAAGGCTTTGGAGGACGTGGACCCCATGGATGCAAGTTGGGAAGCTGATTGATCAAAGTCAAAGGAAAGTTTTAAATGGATTACTAAATCCCAATAAAAGGCATTAAAATCATGGGAAAGGACAACCAGACGAGAGGTGTTTGTACTAAGACAGGAAAAATTTAAATTTGGAAATAAATAGCATGTGGTATAATTTGAGGATGAATCTTCGATGTGACAAATGGAGTCGCGTCGACAATAGAAATAAAAGATGGAATAAAACAAATGCTATTATTGCAAGAAAAGGAGGTGGAGCTGCCGCTAGCAATAATGATTCGAAAAGGTGGTAATTGACAAGTGAATTTTTTTATGAATTATAGAAAAAACCCTAAGCCGACTACTTTTCAAATAAATTTTCACAGAGTTACCATTAGAACTGAGAGTGTGGAGCTTCTGATTGCGAGTGTTGAGGACGCCGAAGGTAACAGAAGTGATTTCCTTCTCGTTCCCAAAATTTTCCATAGCTCAAATAGCAATATGGGAGGTCCTAGGAAGTGTAACGAACCTCACAAATTTGACTCACTTCACAACAATGAGGAGCTCTTGGGTCTTTTTGACCAGATGGGTTTCACTTTGTATTTCGCTGCAATGGAGGGCTATAATGAAAGACTCGGCTACAAATTTGCAAATGCATGGAGAAATGGCGAAGTAAACCTGGGCGGGCTTCAGTTTAAGGTGGATGCAAAGCTGATTGCGGAAGCGATGGGTTTGGCTTACAAAGGGATGAAGGTTGCAAAGGTTAGCAATGGTAAGTATCAAGACTATTTCAAAAAGTTTTTTGAAGGAAAGGAAAAACTAGAAAGGTTTCAAAATGGGTAATCTAGGGTTAAGTTGCCACCTCTGTATCATAATGTGTGGTTTATTGTAATGAAATATTTTACTCTCGAAGGCCACTACCAATCTATCCATGGATACCACTTTCCCATCCTCAACCACATTAGAAATCAAGAAAAAATAAATTTGTCTTTTTTCTTGTTTTCCTCTCTTAGCCAGAGTGTTACTCATGGACCCAATCCGCCTTTACATCAGGGCCTCATAAGAGCCATTTGCAAATTTGTGTTGTCTAGAACTCCTCAAAAATATCTTGTTATTAGGATGATTGAAGACCCAAAACCCTAGAGCTCGATGAAAAATGGGCTTCTTGAAGACCGTCCCCTCCCTACGCCTAAAAAGTATAGCAAGAAATCCCAAAGCCTTGAGAATTCTGGTAAGAAACCCCAAAGCCCGGAGACTGCTTTGTGGAAGGATTTACTTACGGTCACGCCAGGAAAAAGAAAGGATATGTCAATGGAGATGGGGACTAAAAAAAGGAGGAGATTTATTTTGCATGAACTTGGGGAAGAGGTGGAAACAATTACTATCCCTAATGACAATGAGATGGAAGGCTTAAAACCTGGTGGAAGAAGGTCAAAAAGATTGGCTATGGCGGCATCGAAAGGACAAGAGAGTAAGAAAAACACACAAAGCCTTGAAGAAAAAAGTACCCAAAGCCCACTAGAGAGTGTTGAAAAGAAAGAAGAAGAGGAAAATGATTCCTCAACTGAATAAATTCCTAACAGTTTGGGAGGAGACTTAGTTGAAGAGGAGGATTCAGATGTGGAAAGAGAGGATGGCAATGGTGATGAAGAAAAAGAGGAGTCATAGCATGAGATGGCTCGAGAGGAGGAAGTAAATGTTATGGATAATCACAAGAGAGATGAAAATGTCAACAAAGAGGAAGAAAAGGCTATGGATGGTGGGAATGGTTGGATTAAAAGACTTGAGGAGAGAATGTAGATTCTAGAAAAGAAGATAAATGAGAAGGAGGGGGACAACAAAATTCACGCCCTAAAAAATATGGTGAATGGAATTATTGAGGAAAGATTGAAGGTCCTGGAGAAAGGGATGCAAGAAAAAGGAGATGAAAGCATAATTCAAATCCTGGAAGAAGCGGTTCAGAACGTGTGTATGGTGGTCGATACTATTATGAAGAAGGTTGTTATGGCAACTATTTCTGACATGGGAAAAATAAAAAAGCAACAGGTGATGGTGAAGACTTGGCTGGCAAGATGGAGCTGAAGGCAACAATGAACAACATTGTTGAAGACCTGATGAAAGCATGGAGGCTGATCGAGGATGCATAACTTGGATGATTCGTTGTGTTGCTGTTCTTTTTGTTTTTGATGATTATATATTCTATGTTTTATAGGACTGTTGCTACTAGTTATGGCCATGGGTGCATAACTTAAATATCTATAATGTTATTTATATTTTAAGTAGGAACACTATGATAGATGTTTATAAGTTGTGCAAATGGATTAGGAAGGATGCTACTAATGCTAGATGAAGGTTTTTTGATTCGTATGATAGAACTGTTATGTTTGATCATATGGGAATTGGTTAAGCATTTTGTTTGTGGGAGGGGGGAAGTTTGGTGGGCTTCCTATTTTTGTTGTTTCTTACCACCTTCTATTCTTATCATGATGTACTAATTGCTCAGGTCAAGGCCCTTTTCCCTACTTAATGAATCAAAAATAAATGTGATTGGTGACAAAAAATCCAATCAAAAACAACCAAAGAATGTGATTGAGGACAAACACATTGAATCACAACATAAAGAATTTGAGAAATAAGTTCTCATTTTCACATGTTCAACCATCATTATAGATTATTGCCACCTTGATAATAAATGATATAAGATGGTTTTCATTACCATTTGGGAACCAATCTTGGCTTTAGTCATTTTGGAACAAGTAGTTTTGTCACTAAAACACTTTTGTAACCCCATTTCTATTGATTGATGAGAGGTCATTAAATGTCCTCCATCCTCTAATGGGTTCCCTTAAAATGAAATATATTTTTGGACTTGGAAGAGTTGTAAAACATTGTGAAAGCCTAGCTAGAATATACAAAGCCTATGTATGTCTCCTACTAGGATCATCTAAAGCTAACATTGACAATCCCATCACACATCTGACTAAAAATTCATTCAATGGAGTCTCTTTTCCCCTTAATTTTCTCAATAAACAATGAATACCATGGAAAGATCCAACTTTTCAAGGTTTTGAGCATGTTTTCAATGACTTGGACAAGAACTACAAAGTGATGCCTAAACTTGACATGGAAAACACTACCAGATCAATTAGACAAATCACCTTCTTGACATATTCACACTTTTAGTTATCCCTTAAATTTTTTAAATTGATAGTAAAATTTGAATTCTAGAGTTGTCTAATAGAAATAATTTTAACACCAATAGGTTTCAAATGAACTGCGATGTCCTTCCCAATATTTTCATATCAAACTATAAATCAAGGAAAAAAACTAAAGATCTAGAGATAGTTGTAGACTAAACTCTTCACCTCACCATGAATACCAATCTAAAGCCATAAAAAACATAATATGTTTCAAGCCTATCCAACTTGATCTATCAAAACTTTGTAATATATGATGACTTCTAAGGTTCTGACACCCAAACATGAAGACCACTCATACAACCAAATAATATCCTTGCACCCAATCCATGGTTAATATTTGTAGGTGAAATGAGAGGTGGGTGTGGCACAAGATAGGTTGATGAGAAAGCACATCAAATACTCACAATCAAAAAGGTTGTGGAATGACCACTTCAAATTAGCGGCCAAAATTCTCTGCACTATCTAGGCATAGCCTATGCTTAGTGCATTTTATTATTAACATATCGCCTTCTCATTTTGGATTCACAGGCTCCAAATTTTGGCATGCTCTAATACCATGAGATAATTATGAACATATTTAACATAAAAAATAATATTATATTTTCTCTCACATATTCATTCAATCATAATACATATTATAATAGTTTCATCTCCTATATTCTAGGAAACGTCCTATAACAACTCCCCTATGTAGACAATTTATTTTAACAACTCAAACAAACTCCACAATTAATATTTTTTGTATTAACAACTATGAGAATGATGTAATATTCCAAACATAACTCTAAAATCCAATGATAGTGGCACATCAAACCCTCGACAAGTCCAATTCACAAAGGGTCATAGTTTTAGATATTCCTTTATAGTCATGCTTGGATGACCAACTCTAAAAGTTAGACAAGAAGTGAAATTCCCAAAACAAACACAAGCTAAAAAAACTCAAAATCAAAATCAAATAAAAAGAGCAAGAAAATAAACATGCAAGCAAAGCAAGGGTTGGAGATGAGTGCAACAACGGGTGGAGCTCAAGCGGGAGGATGTAGTTTGAATACTACTAAGGAGGATGGTTGCGACGAGGGAGATGAGTCGGATGGTGGCTGCTTTGCTCCCTTCCTTCATTTGTGTGTTGAGAGCAGATTTGGAGGTGGAGCCCATGTGGATTTTTCTTTTGTCATTGTTGTGGTTTTTGGTGGGTGTTGGCCTGCTAAACCCCTTGTGCTTGTGGGTGTTGTGTGGGTGCCCTTCCTGACTTTTTTCTAGTTGCCTTCCTTGCAGTGGGTGTGTGTTGGTCTCTTTGAGGTTGTTCAGTCACTGAATGAGCTTTTTTAATGCTCCTATTCAATGTAATAGGAAGGCTTGGTGGTTCCTCATGTTGGTTTGTTCTACTTCTGGCCTCTTCTTGGTTGTCCTTCACTTCTTCCTATCATTTGTTTGGTGGATTTGTTTTAGGGGTTTTTTTTCTTGGAGTGTTTTGGGTTCTTTTTGTCCCCTCTTTGTGGAGTGGTGGTGTCTCCCTCTAGTTGGTTGTTTGGAGTTTTGGCCCATCTCTGGCCTTGACTAGCTTGTGGGGTTGCTTGGTGTTCTTTCTTGTTGTCCCTTCTCCTAATTTTCATCCTGTTTGGGGGCCCCCTGTTCCTCTTGGGGGTTGGGTGTTCTCATTCATTCTGAGACTAGGACTCTGCCTTTGGGGGTCTTTCGGCTTGTGGTTCATTTTTCTATTGTATTTTTGAGGCCTTGTTCTTTCTGGCCGAGTTTTTATTGTGGCCTTGTTCTCTCTAGCTGAGTGTCTTTGGACCCTCTTTGTTGAGGTTGTTGTTTTTCCTCTTACCCCCCAGGTGGCTGATGTTGGGGTTTGTGGTCTTCTCTTGGGCTGAGTTGCTTCATGTTTTTATTCTGATGGCTCAGTTTTTTTTGGTCTATTGTGAAGGCTCATAAGTGGGTGAGTGAATGGCTTTTAGTTGGGTTATTTTTCAATTTTTCTATGGAAATGCAGATGAGTTCTAATTTGAAAGTTGTTAAGGTGGACCTATGGTGTTTATTTAAGACTCTTCTCCTTGTCCACAACTTTTTTTGGGTGCAATGTTTACTGAAGGATGCTATGGTTGCGTACTTGACTACTAGGTTGGCTTTCTCCTTTGGTCCTATGGAGGTGGACCTCTCTCAGTTGTTCTTATTGAGGTGGGTAGTTCTCCTATGGAGGTGGAGGTGGAGGGTGTTGGTGATTTCTGGTTGCGGTGGTTTTGTTGTTTGTAGCATCCTCTCCAATAGAGGGGAGCTCATTCCTTTAGAGGTGGTTTTGGAGTTGGTTTCCTGTTAGTAGAGTGTTTTGAAAGAGTTGATGTTGAAGCTATCCATGGATGATTTGGGCTCTTTGGCTTCTCAGGTTTTGTTGTAGGTTGGGTGGTATTATGATTTTCTCTCTATGTCCCAGCAAGCTGAGTTGATTAGGGGTTTGATGGTGTCCTACACCATTAATCCAATCAACTTCTTGGCTCTATGGTGTCATCCATGAGCGGATGGTTTGTTGATGCCTGGAAGATGTAGGCAATTTCTTTGTGTTTCTAAGGGTTTTTGGTCCCAGTTAAAACCAAGTAATAAAAGGGGGTTTAGGCCCTTGCTTATTTATTTGATGCAATGTATGTAGTCGTGCTAATCTTTTAGAGACTACTGTGGAGCTGCTATTGGTTTATGGTTTATTTTATTTGCAGCTTGCTTTTCTTTGATAGGTTGACAGTTTCCTTCAAAATCATCTTGCATTGAGTTTCGAGCCCCATCAAAACCTGCTTTTACCTCTAATCAAAAACATGCAAGCAAAGAAAAAGAAACAAAAGAGTGGGTTCCTACTTTGCTAAGGTAAAATAAGATGTGTGTGTGTAAGGAACAAAATAAATTAATAAGATCTTACACTTGTATTTATTTCTCTATTCAATTTATATTTATTTAAATATAGATAAATACTTTATTTAGTCTTCACATAAATAAACACATTATATTTAGCTAATTTGTTGCATTTTGTCATCATTGAGAAAATACATGAATTAAGTGTAATTGTTACATTTGAGTTAGTAGATGATGTCAAAACATATTAGTGTTTGTACTCCATCAAATGATATGATAATTTTTAAATTTACTCATGATTACCATATTTAGAAGAAATGCATGATAAATGAGGTAAAACTATTTGAATGAACATAATTTTTTATGTAATTTTCATAATTATGACATTTAATATTATATTTCTTTAAATATAGATAGGAACTCTATTCATCCTTTACATAAATAAACATATTTCATTTAACTAATTTGTTGCATTTTGTCATCATTGCATAAATGTGTGAATTAAGTGTAATTTTTATTTTTGAGTCAGTAGATGATGTCAAAACATATTAGTGTTTGTGCTCTATCAAATGGTATGATTATTTCTAAATTTATTCATGATTATCCTATTTAGAAGAAATTCATAATAAATGAGATAAAACCATTTGAATGAATATATATTTTTATGTAATTTTCATAATGATCGCATTTAAGATTTTATTTCATAGATATATTATTGGGAAATTCATGATCATTTCATCCTATGTGGATGTCTTAAACATGTTTGAATAAAAAAATCTTGACCTTACATTTATTACAAATTCTAAAATAATCTTATTTAAATAGTCATATTTATTTCTTTATTGAATTTAAATTTCTTTAGATGAAGATAATTCTATTTAATCTTCATATAAATAAACACATTTTATTTAGCTAATCTATTATGTTTTGTTTTGATTAGAGGTAAAAAATGGGTTTTGATGGGGTCCAGAACCCAAAACAGAGGAAGGTAGGCTGAAATTAAGATACAACATAAAACATCAACAGCCCCACAGCAACCTCAAAAGATAAGAAGGATAACAAATGTTGCAACTAACAAACAAGCACAGGCCAAAGACCCTACAACATCCTAGCTTTAACTGGGACCAGAAACCATATAAGCACATAAGAAACCTGCCTTCATCCACTAGGCGTTGAAGCAAACCATCCGCTCATGGAATACATCACAGAGCCAAAAAGAAGAACAACATAGTGATAAAAAGACACCACCAGACCCCTAATCAAAAACTTGAGCAAAACAAACCACTGGGCACAATGCCACAACACGAACCATGAGGGCATCACCAAAAACATCCAATGAGCTTGCAGCAAAGCAAGAGAAGCCAAGGAACCGAAAAACAACCAAGGACAACACTAGCAACACAACACTCTAGCAACAGGAAACCAACTCCGCAACCACCTCAAAAGGAAGGAGCTCCCCTCTATAGGAGAGGATGCTACAAGCAGTAAGACCACCACAACTAGAAATCACCAACACCCTTTGCCTCCACCTCCATAGGAGCACCGCCCACCTCAATAAGAGCAATTAAGGGAGGTCCACCTCCATAGGACCATAGGAGACAACTAACATAGTAGTCAAGCAAACACCTGTAGCATCCTTTGGTAGCCACTGCACCTGAAACAAACACAACACTAGCCAACCAACAACAAAAAGAACCCCATGCCAAAAGACCACTAGAAACAAGATCTAGCCTCAGAAGGAAAGAGAACAACCAACCCCCAAAAGGAGCAGGGGAGCCCAAATAGGAAGGAAATCAGGAGACGAGCCAATAGGAAAGACCACCAAGTAGCCCCAACACACCAGTCAGAGCCAGAGATAAGCCAAGACTCCCAACATCCAACCAGAAGGAAACACCACCACTCCTTAGCAAGGGGAAAATAAGAACCCAAAACACACCAAGAACAAAAACCCCCACAACAGAGCCAACAAACAAGTAGCAAGCAGAGCCGAGGGATGACTGAGAAGAAAACAAAAGCAGAACAAACTAGCAAGAAGAACCACCAATCTATTATGTTTTGTTACCATTGAGACAATATGTTAATTAAGTATAATTGTTACTTTTGAGTTGGTAGATGATGTCCAAACATATTAGTGATTGTACTCTATGGATTGGTATGATAAAATTTATATTTATTCATGATTACCATATTTAAAATAAATGCATAATAATTGAGATAAACCATTTGAATAAATATATATTTTTTACTTAATTTTCATAATTATTGTATAAAAATATTTTATTTCATAGATATGTTAAGTGAATTCATATTTTTTGATCCCACACACATGTCTTAAATGTATTTAGATAAAAAATGTTCTAGGCCTATACCACCTCAATTTATTTTTTATAGTTACAAACATGTAATATGATATTTCCTTTTATTTTGTCATGTTATAAATGTGTAAAAGTATATAATATAGAAGCATCTTACAACTATCATTTCTTCAAAGTGTAAGATAGTGATTAAATTATTTTACTATAGCTTATTCATTCAATCATTACACAATGAGAAAATTACAAGTAGATAGCATATAATTTTTCTTACTAAATCAAAGAGAGAGATGCCATAAATTATATAGACTAATCATTCAATCAAATATAATAGAGAAATTACAAGGATACAACATATGATTTATCTTATACTAATTATTTTATTTTTTAAGATTGTGTGTGTGATTAAAATGATTGTTACATATTTTAATCTTCTTGAAAAAATCTTGGTAGAAGTCATTAATGGAGCTGTATGGTTTTTGAGGAAACCTTGTATTTTTTTTTTAGATAATAAATTATTTGATTTTAGGTTTGATTTCATAATAGTTGGCATCTCTAATTTGATTCAATTCTGAAAAATATCTATTTCTCTTTATCAAATTCTATAAATTTTAGCAAGGGTTGCATCATATTTGGTTTTAATGGAGATCTATTCAAAGTGGACATATATTCCCTTGCTTCTAACCACCCTATTTTCATGGATACCCAAGGAAAACTGCTTCTCACATTGTACCACAAGGTATATACACACCATTTATGCATTTTGTTTTGTATATTTCTATTATTAAATTGATTGTATGGTTGCATACTTCCCTTTGTAGCTTCCTAGTCTACACTAGAGATGAGAAGGCTATCATGGAGATAAGTTGGATGGTAAAAAATCTCTCTTCACTATGATAAAGTATTTGATTTTGTCAATGAAAGAATATTATTTTTTAATCTCATAGTGAATGGATTTTGTGTAGGTGTATAGTGTAGAAAAATGTACTCTACATTTTCACACTATGTTTGGGTCCCTTAATTAAATTGGACTTAATTAAGCCTCTAATTGACCCTATAATGTCCTAAAATTTTATGTATTTCATAGCCCATTTGCACCACTTTTAATAAATTTCAAACATTAAATAAATGTATTCATCTAATACTTTGCCCTCGACACCTTAAATTTCATAAAATAGTGTTGGGATTCATTCACCATAATGGGACATGACCCATTCGCCCAATGGGGGAAGTGTCCTGCTACTTTGTTTCCCTCCAAATTTTGATATATCGATGGTGGAATTATAATATTTGAATTTTCACTTGCAAAGGACGGCTATTGAGATCTAATTTTTGGGAAATTAAATAAACATTTATAAATACATAGTTATTTTATTAATTCAAATCATCTAGCAATAACGAAACTTTCACAAGAGAAAATATTATTGTCAAGAGTATTGAATAGCAAATTTATCAGTCATCTACAACAACATTCAAGATCCTATCATGATGTCAAAATTATTTGCATTCATGCATGTTTTTGGAGCTAACATTGTGATGTAGGTTTCAAGCATTCAAGCATCAAGATTAATCATCCAATCAAGCCATTTCATGCAAGATCCAATCCTTAGAGAGATGTGTTAGACTTCAGTCCTCTAAGGGAAACCATTGAGGGTTTGGTGAGTTGTAACAAGTCTTGTTCATTCATCATTCCTTACATTTTATCATTATTTTATTATCAAGGTTTAATTACCAAACCAAGGTTTGACCAAGGCAAACCCGTATTCACCAAAAAATAAACAATTTTTCCCTCTCTAAATGTGTATGTGCAGATTTGCAGGTGAAGAAGGATTGAAGATTGATCAAAAGAGCAATTTTGTAAAGTTTTCAAAATTGTCAAGCCATGGAAACTTAGATCTCGAATTTATTTCCTTCCAGCAATGAAACCAATGGAAAACAACATCTCGGGTCCATCTCTAGAGGACCCCCAAAGTTGTGCAGAAAATCCCTACAAGGAATCATTCACCCAATGGCCCAAATGTCCTACAATTCTCAAGATAAGCTTTTTTGGGTTAGTGGATATCACCCTGCAACCCCCAAATCTTCCTATAAATGGTTGTTTCCATTTTTGTTATCCTAGATCTATGCATTTCAAGTGTTAAATCACACAATTTACTTTGTTAAAGAATTTTAGTTCATATCCCAAAAGTGCATTTTAGTCATATTTGTCATTTCTATCATAATAGAAAACAACAAAACCTCTTAATAGGGTTGACTCACCTAAAGGATGAAAGTCAATCCTATCCTTGGGAGATCTCTTTTTCTAATGAAATTAGAGAAAGGGCACCTATATTCCTATTGTTCTAGTCCACTTGGGACATTGGATCCCCTTTTTCTATATTTCATTTTGGTGAACTTGACATGTTAACATTACATACCTTCTGAAATTTGCCATAATTCAAGCCCTATCTAATCTAGGATTTGCATTAGTTTACATTGCATTTCATTTAGGGTTTCAAAATTGTATTAGTTTGTGTTGCATAAATCATTTAGGGTTTCAAAATTGCATTAGTTTGCATTTAGGGTTTTAAAATTGCATTTTACATCATTTAAAATCTCAAAAATCCAAAAATATAGCATAAATCTTGCATACATCTTACATGTTTTTCAATCATTTAGATCAAAATTTCAATTCAATTTGCATTCAAAAAGTTGTCATTTTGTTCACTTTTTTTCATTAGTTGCACTTTCATTTTAGACATCAAAATCTGGAAAAATGTCACAATAATAACAGTTTGTAACCTAGAATAGAGAATTTAAGTATCAACTTAGAAAACCAAATTTTCATTTTTAAAACCTCTATGTAAGGACCTATTTTCCCTTAGGCGAATTTTTCCTTGCACAGGTGTCCTAACTGACTTTTGCATGCATTATTGTCTCTGTTTTGACTTCCTATTTTTGTTGTTCAAATTATACTTTGAAATTATGAGAAACTATTATTGCATGTGCAAGAAAAGTGTCATTTTTCTTTATTTGTTGCAAATTTGGGAAAAATTATTGCATTTTGGTATTGAAAATCAATAGATCTATAGGACACTTGTTTACATTTTTGAAGCATTACATAAGTTGGATAGATTACTTTCCAATTTTGGTACACACTTAAAATTAGTGTGTTTCCTTTTTAAGTATGTAAATAAAAAGAAAATAAAAGAGGTCATTAACAAGCATGTTAGTCATCCTCCAAGTGTTTTCCATACTTATGAGAATACCTTAGTGCAAGAGAACCAAACTATTGACACATTTCTTAATATCACCTTGCCTATCCTTCACTCAACCCTGATGCAAGATAGGGTGGTAATAGGCTCCAAAAATCAACTCCCAATAGTTTAAGAAGGTCTCAACCAACTCCTAGGATGACTTCCTTTGTTAAGCCACCTTCTTGCTTGTAGCAATGGAGACACACTTATCCAACTATATCTCCACCTTCAGTTCTTTTCACCAATTCATGGGCACACTTTTAGGGACCCTTTATGTTTCCATTCCATTTGTAAAATGATAGCTTGGGGTTGTTTTGGACCAACCTTCAATAATCCGATCAACAACCTTGTTTTTAGGCCTGATTAGGCCTCTTTTCCAAATGAGGTCAATGATATCTTTCTCAATCAACTTAAAAAACTCTACCAACAGGACCAACCAGTCACCAAACTATGAATTTCATCAATATTTTTCCCATTCTTCATTAAATTCTTGCTACTCAATCCAAAAACCAGTGATTTCATAACTTGACATTCAACTTGTCAAGTCTATGCACGTGCAATCTGACCTTCTACCATACCACCCTACCTCAAATCCACTAAAATGCTAATCCTACATCCTAATAGGCCCATTCCACCCATTTGTTAAATTACCCCGTGGTGGAATGGCCTTAAAATTCCACTATTCTATCAAAACCCTAGTTATTAGCCAACTTATAGAAAATTTAACTTTTCTCCCTTAAATTCTAATGAAAACTTCTCAAATAAGTTCAAATGAAAGCTAGTTCGATGCTCCATGAAATTATAAAGGTCTTACATGGATTACTAACTGTACGGGTTCGTATAGATTCAATGAACACAAAAATTTGCAAAAACAACACCAAAAACAGAGCACTATTGTATTATTCCACCAAAATCTTCACATGCCAACCAACCTCGAATTTTTTTGAGGCCTTTTAAACATATTTACCACATCAACCAATGGCCACAACAAAATTTCAGAAGGCCTAACCGTTGAACTACCTTTCTACAACAAAATTGACAAAAACACTTAATCTACTTTAATAAAAGTGCAACATTACTAACAATTATTGACATCACCACCCTAAGAATCCTAATAACACCATTTACAAAATTTTCTTGGTTTCCTTGAACTTATTACATCATGGAAAAGACACATTATTCAAACCTAGACTCCACTAAATATTGAAAACCAAAATTTCTTAATTGGTTCTCCTGCACCATACAACCAAGGAGGAGAAATTTCATCCTTAGGATGAAAGAAGGTTTTTGAATGATGTGTCATGCTTCCTTATGTCTTCTTCAGACATCCAAGTTGCATCTTCTTCAGGTAATCCAAGCCATTTGACCAAGTGCTTAGTGTATACCTTCCTCCTTGTTCTCTTCACCTCCCTTGAATCCAAGATAGCTTCAAGTTGCATAGGTTGAGTAGGTGGGAGATCTTTGATCCATTCTCCCTCATCTTTCTTAGGTTCACTTGCTTCTTCTCCTGCAAAAATAGATCCCTTAAAGGGATATAAGTTAGTCACATTAAAAATTGGTGAGATGGCAACTCCTTGTGGGAGTTCAATCTCATATGCATTGTTCCCATATTTGTGGACCACCTTGTAGGGTCCTATTTTCTTCATTATCAACTTTTTATGCTTTCCCTTTGGCAATCTCTCCTTTCTCAGATGTTCCCATACTATATCACCCACATTGCGTTGTACATCCTTTCTCTTCAAGTCTGCTCTCTTTTTGTACTTGTCCACATTCTTCTCAAGTGTCTCCTTGACCTACTTGTGCATATCATGCATAACAACAACAAAATCCTCTCCTTGAGCACTCCTTTTGTTCACCCAACTCAAGTCTCTTAACTCACAAACACCCCTTGGATGCATTCCATAGACAAATTCGGTTGACTGAGTCATTATATGCATACTTTGCCTGTGGAAAGATTAAGTCCCATGACTGATTATATTCCTTGGTTAGACATCTCAGTAGATTTCCAAAAGATCTATTAACAACCTTAGTCTGTGTAGTGCTCGGAAAATTAAGAGTAATTTTCAAACCATTTAACACAGCATTAAAGAGAAATTAAAATGTTCTAAATTTATTCAAACCATTATAAATAAGTTTTCGAAAAGTCAACATTTCACATAACTCTTCCAAATGAAATAAAGAGAATTTGAATTGCATTTCATAAAATAATATCATCAATGTAATGAATCAAAACATAAGTCTTTCAATGATTTACTCATATACATATATTCATCTTCACTTGGAGGAATCAATCCTTCTAATAGAACATCTTTTCTATGCTAAGTTATAAAACTTTAACCTCTTAAAATCAATGATACATTAAATACTTTCAAAATATACTTCCATTTCAAGTTTCAACAAGGATGTCAAAATGTATATATACATATATAATGGGCTTCACAAGCCAAGTCTGAATGATACACAAGTACATCAATAGCAAATAACCTTGGATCCACCAACCGCCGTGACACCATGGTCTTCTTGCGAGCTGGGGCCAAGAATGTGATTCAGGCGCCTTTTCCGCCCAACCACGAAGTCCATGACTTCCCCGGGTCCCTTCCTAACTCGAAGGAATCCCCGGCCCTGCATAAAGGAGCCTAGCAACCCGAAACGGTAAAACAGGAGGGCACTCTCGGTGCGTGCCTGATGCCTATATGCATTTCTAACATGAAATAAACACATTTCTTGCAACAGGAGGTGGCAGAGACTCAAATAAATTTCTAGGCTTTTAAATAAACAATCCATCTATTTCAATGGTACAGTGCTTGGCCAAGCAAAATAATAAATGGTAGAATTAGAAAAGGTAATACTACCGTCTCCGTTTGCCCACCTTCGGCACCCTGTCCCGGAAGTTACCATAGTGAAGTAAAATAATACTTAACAGAAACTTTATACATTTTCAAACAGGCTTCCATCATTTAATCAATTCTAAAAGAAGTGAATTTTCAGTACATTCTTTATATTTCAGTTGTAAGATGTCATTTATCCTTTGGTAAGTGTCCCTTTTAATTTGGATAAAGAACATATATATATATCTTGATAATTTTCAGTGCACTAATTGATAGTAAGAACAGTGTTTTCAATTTTCAATATGCATTTCTATTCTTACAAGCTCAAGCTGACTGAAAGTTTTAATTCCCTATTTCAATACAGGCTACAGAGTAAAATAATTTACTGATACAATGCAATCTGAGGTTTGAAAGATAATCTTTCATTCATATTTCATGTTGTATTCCTTTTAACATATTCAAGGTACTTTCCAGTTTACATGATGTCTCAAAAACACTTCTGTTCTTGTTTCAGGTTTATCAATTCAGAGATATTTGTATATATTCAACAGAATTCATTCTACTTTCTGATACATGGCTTTTCAAGACAATTCTGTCCTTGCTTCAGATTTAATAATTCAAAGATATTTATATAATAGAATTCATACTATTTTCTGTTTCATGGCTTTTCAAGATATTTCTGTCCTTGCTTCAGGTTTAACAATTCAAAGATATTTATATAGCGGAATTCATACTACATTCAAGATATTTCTGTCCTTGCTTCAGGTTTAACAATTCAAAGATATTTATATAGCGGAATTCATACTACATTCAAGATATTTCTGTCCTTGCTTCAGGTTTATCAATTCAGAGATATTTGTATATATATTCAACAGAATTCATACTACTTTTCTGGGAAAGAGTTTCCTGTTTCAATTTGTATTTGGCACACAATGCATGGGTATCTATATATATATATATATGTAGGTGCATACATATATATATATATATGTGTGTGTGTGTGTGTGAAGAAATTCATGTTCAGCTGTGTAAAATTCAAAGTAAGAAATTCTGGTTTTCAAATCTGTGCAACGAATTTACTGGCCGTGCACACATAACAGGGTATTTTACATAGTTTCCTTACTGGCATTGAGCGACCAAAAGGGCTCAGGAAAGCCCTTGCCCCTCCCATGGGGAGGGGGCGGGCTGTGAGGGCTCGTGCCCTCCACAGGCCGCGGCCTGTGGAGGGCGCGAGCCTCCACAGTCCACGACCTTCCCATGGGGAGGGCAGGGGAAATTAATTCCCACAGCAATTTCAAAACTCAAGAAAAAGAAAGGCATTCGCCCAGTATAAACTGCATTCGGATTTATCTCAAGCCATTTTGGTTTTTATTAAGATGACAGAATTTTTAAACAAACAGATATGGAGACATGTAATTACACTTGAGAAAAATGCAGACTTGCCACAGAACGAAAACCCTAATTCTGAGGAAGGAATGGGTATTCTATAATTGCTACACAGAATAATAAGCTGTTACCCAGATTTCAAAACGAAATTGGAAAGAATTCTCAGTTGTTTGTACTCTAAAACAGGGAATAATTCAATTCCTTACTGCAGTTTTTAAAATAAAGTTAAAAGAAGGCATAATGAAGAGAACCTGGTAAAATTTGGTTCTATTTGCAGATGTTCAACAGTACCTCCTTTCTTTCCTCTGTTCCAGAGCTCTGCGATGTATTCATCAAAGTCTTTTCCTCTTTCTTAAAGCCTCCTCCTCTTTCTCGAGGATCATGCATAAAATTTTCCAGTTGACAGCAGTTTGCAAGGATTGCCACATGCCCAGCAATTTGTTGGTTTTGAGACAGAATTTTCCAGAGCCCAATGCTCTCTCGGGCTGTTCATTCTTAATTCTTTTGAAAAAAAAATATCCCCATATATCCCAAAACAGAATTATTTATATCCCTTTTATGCAATTTTTGAAAATTCATTTATGCAAAACAGATTTATATTATGTTTATTCTTTTATTTAATTTGTTTTTATTTTTAAATACATTTCTTTTAACAAAAACAGATTTAACCTTTTTTTTGCTCAAATATATATAATGAGAAATAAGGAAATAGAATAAGCCATATTATTTCATGATTTAATTTAACCTTATTTCAAATTCGCTATGCTAATCATTTCACGCAATCACATTGTAAAAACGAACATGACCTAATGCAGCTACATGATGTAAGTGGTGTGTGCATAACCGAGAGTTTCTCCTCCTCTACCCTGTCGAGAAGCTAACCTCCTTTTCCTCAATCACACTCTTGGCCTTCGATCTCCTTGGCCTTCGATCACCTGCCACTCAGATGCACTCAGGCGTGCAAAACAAAAGAGTATTAGTAACCATTGTAGAAACAATAATTAACTCATCATTTATATGAATGCATTCATAATTCTTAAAAGAAAACAATTATATTAAAGCATTGCTCTTAACACATATCACACTTCATATATTAAATCTCATAAGGTCATGGTCAAACATTATCTAAATAAGTCATGGTCAAACTAAGTCAATGGTCAAAATAAGTCATGATCAAAATAAGTCAATGGTCAAAATAAGTCATGATCAAAATATGTCAATGGTCAAAATAAGTCAATGTATGAGATGTGATAGTCTGCCCATCTTTCTGAGGTGATAAGAAGAATTGAAGGTTAAATTAGTCCCCAACTTCCTCCATAGTGCTCTCCGAAAATGGCCAATGAACTTTGTATCTCTGTTAGACACTATTGACAGTGGCAATCCATGAATTCTCACTATCTCCTTAAAGAACAAACTTGCAATATGAGAGGCATCACTAGTTGAATTGCATGCAATGAAGTGTGCCATTTTACTAAACCTATCTACCACCACATACACACTGTCATACCCTCTTGAATTTCTCGGCAGACCTAAGACAAAATCCATGCTTATTGCTTCCCACGGTCTGCTTGGTATGGGCAAAGGCCGATATAAACAGTATTGGAACTTGTCCCCTTAGCTCTTTGACATATGACACAACCTTCCACATACTTCTTCACATCCAAATGCATCTTGGCCCAATAATAAAATCTCCTAACCTGATCCAAGGTTTTATCATAGCCAAAATTTCCTCCTAGGCTCCTACTATGTTTCTCTCTAACCAAATTCTCCCTCATGGAACACTTTGGAATGCATAGTTGAGCCCCCTTAAAGAGTATCCCATCTTGCAACACATAATCTTCATATTATTTATGAAATGACCCTTGTGACTGTTCACAAACAGAGAATGCATCATGGAAATCTTCATCATCTTTATACATACCTCTTAGTGAGTCTACACCCACACTTTGAAGTTGCACCTCTTACACTAGTACTGCCTTCCTACTCAGAGCATCTGCCACTTTGTTGGCTTGTCCCTTCTTGTGTTTTATGGATAATGTGTAAGCCTGTAGGTACTCAACCCACTTCATGTGTCTATGGCTCAATTTATCTTGACCATTTAGAAAACTCAGAGCATGATTGTCTGTGAACACCACAAACTCTTTAGGTAACAGTTAGTGCCTCCATTTTTTAAGTGCTTGGACCATGGCATATAGTTCTAAATCATAAGATGAGTATTTTATTTTAGCCTCATTCAATTTTTCACTAAAAAATGCAATAGGCTTTCCTTCCTAACTTAGCACTGCCCCTTTTGCCAAATTACTAGCATCACATTCTATTGTAAATACCTTATCAAAATCAGGAAGAGTAAGAATGGGTTGTTGTGCTACCTTTGTTTTGAGATACTCAAAGCTTTAATCAGCCTCCCTTGTCCATTGAAATCTACCTTTCCTTTCTCCTTTGATGGTTTCTATCATGGGTGCAACAATGTGGCTAAAAACTCTTATAAACTTCTAGTAGAAGCTTGCTAACCCATGAAAGCTTCTGACTTCCCCAACTATTTTAAGTGTAGGCCAGTTGAGAATGGCATCAACTTTCTTTGGATCCATCTTCAAGTTTCCTTCTGAGATCACAAAGCCCAAGTACGCAAGCTCTTTCTTCATCCATTCACATTTCTTGAGATTAATCATCAGCTTTTCTTCATGCAACTTTCCCTAAACTTTGTCCAAGTGGTTCAAGTGATCCTCTCTTGTCTTGCTGAATACCAAGATATCATCTAAATATACCACTACAAACTTGTTAATGAAATCCTTTAGCACTTCATTCATGAGTCTCATGAATGTACTAGGAGCATTGGAAATACCAAAGGGCATCACTAACCATTCATAAAGGCCCTCATTAGTCTTGAAATCCGTTTTCCACTCATCACCCTCTTTGATCCTTATTTGGTGATAGCCACTTTTCAAGTCTATTTTGGAAAAGTAGTTTGCACCTACCAAACTATCCACAAGGTCTTCCATCTGGGGTATGGGAAATTTGTACCTAATGGTTATCTTGTTGATAGCTCTTGAGTTAGTGCAAAGTCTCCATTCTCCATCATTTTTGGGTGCCAAGACAATTGGCACAACACATGGACTGAGGCTCTTTCTCACCAAACCTTTGTCTAATAGTTCTTGCACCTGATTTTTGATCTCCTCATTTTGTTGAGGTGTCATTTTATAGGTTGCTTTATTAGGAAGACTTGCACCAGGGGTCAAATCAATATGGTGGCTCACATCATGGATTAGAGGCAATGAACTTGGAAGATCTTTCACCACAATGTTTTCATACCTATCAAGCAAGGTCTGCACCTCACATGGAACTTCTTCTCTATCATCTACTGCTACATCAGAAATTGGATTCCCTACAATGGAAAAACCAACCTCTTCTTCCTCCAAATCCTTCAAGAACACCTTCTCCTTCACAACCATCACACTAGGGCCTTCATGGATTGTCCTATCATCTTCTTGCAGAGGTTCCAAAGTGATTATTTCACCATCTTTTTCAATTTGATATTCATTCTTAAAACCACCATGATGTGCCTTCTGGTCATATTGCCAAGGCCTACCAAGGAGTAGGTGGCACACATCCATGGGAAAAATGTCACAAAGCACTTTATCCTTGTAGGGACCTATTGAAAAATCAACCCAAGTTTGCTCATTCACAAGGACCTGGTGCTCCTTATTGAGCCATGCAATTTTATATGGATTGGGATGAGGCATTCTTTTCATCTTAAGTTTATCTACCATTTCCAAAGATACTATATTGTCTGTCGAGCCAGAGTCAATAATAACCTTACATACCTTCCCCTGAGTCTTGCATGTTGTTCTGAACAGTGCCTTCCTTTGAAGGGGTTCCTTTGTAGTTGGTACTTTGATTAGGGTCCTTCTAATCATCAAAGCTTCTCCTACTTCTAGCTTTTCTCAGAGAGATGATGAGCCTACACATGAGCCCGCACTTTCTTCTTCTTCCTCTTCGTGCACAAGAGTTCTTCTATCTCCACCTTAAGAGCTTGTACCTTGTTTGTCCGGATACTTCCAAGCAGGATGCCCATATTGATTGCAATTATAACACCTTCTTGAGAAGGCATTTGAACCCCTTCTTGATCCATTAAATCTGCCTCTTGCTCATGGCCTCCTGCCTCTAAAGTTTCATCTAGTTTCTCCACTTGATTCTTGGGAATTGCTTTTCTCATTAGGTCCTCTTTGAGAAACTCTTCCTCCAGGGTTACCTCTACCCCTAAAACTTTTACCTTTGCCTCTAGATTGCTTTTCTAGTCTCTTCCTTATCTTCTCTTCAACCTTTGTAGCCATTTGGAAACACTCCTCTACTGTCCTAGGAGTGGTTAAACTGATTTCATCTTGGATTGTAGACCTTAATCCTTTCAAATATCTGGCCACTTTCTCTTTCTCATTCTCCATATGCCCTGACCTTATGGTCAATTTATGAAATTCCTTAGTGTAAGTAGCCACATCCATCTCTTTTTGTTTTAAAATATGCAACCTCCTATAAATTTGAATCTCATAATCAGCAGGTAAGAATTGACTCTTTACCTTTTGTACCATCCGGTCCCCAAGAGTTAATCTTGGGCTTTTTCTTCTTCACCCTTTCTTCTTGGATATAATTCCACCAAGTAAAAGCTGGTCCCTTCAATTTTGTTTTAGCAAACTTAACCTTCTTGTCTTTAGGTACTTCCTTGTACTCAAAATAATTATCTATCGCATCAATCCACTGAATGACCTCTTCTCCATCCATTTTTCCCCCATACATTTGAATCTCTATCTTCACATCATGAGCCTCACCTCTTGCAACCTTGAGAACTTGTAGAAATTTCTTTTCTTTAGTTCCCAACTCCTCTTGGGATTCTACTGGAGGGTTTTCTCCTTCACCCTCTACCTCATCTTCAGGGTCACTAACCTCAACTAGACCCTTCTCTCTCTTTTCTTTCTTCTCTAGTGCTTCCATCCTGGACAACATGGCTTATTGGCTCTCTCTTAGAGATCTAAGTTCCCTAGAAACCACTGTGCTACCCATCTTTGGAGGCATGAAAGATGATTATTTACAATTTGTTCTTGAAACTTCAAAATTTCTTCACCAATGGATCTTGAGCTCAAGCTTTGATACCACTTGATGCAAGATAGGGTGTTAATAGGCTCTAACAATCAATTCCCAACAGTTTAAGGTCTCAAAAAACTCCTAGGATGACTTCCTTTGTTAAGCCACCTTCTTGCTTGTAGCCATGGAGACACACTTATCCAACTATATCTCCACCTTCAGTCCTTTTCACCAATTCATGAGCACACTTTCAGGGACCCTTTATGTTGCCATTCCACTTGTCAAACCCTTAAATTTTGATGAAAACTTCTCAAATAAGGTTCAAATGAAAGCTAGTTCGATGCTCCTCCAAATTCTAAAGGTCTTACATGGATTCCTGACTGTACGAGTTCATACATATTCAATGAACACAAAAATTTGCAGAAACAATACCAAAAATAAAGAACTATTATTCCACCAAAATCTTCACATTCCAACCAATATCAAATGTTTTTGAGGCCTTTTAAACATATATACCACATCAACCAACAACCACAACATAATTTCAAAAGGCCTGACCGTTGAACTACCTTTTTACATCAAAATTGAAAAAAACACTTAATCTAGTTTAATAAAAGTGTAACATTACTAACAAGTGTTGTCATCACCATTTACAACATGTTCTTGGTCACCTTGGCCTTATTACATCATGGAAAAGACACATTATTCAAACCTAGACTCCACTAAACATTGAAAACCAAAATTTCTCAATTGGTGCTCCTGCACCAAACCCCTAATATCTCTCCCATTTATGAGGATGATTTGATACAACAAGATGCAAACGTAGATAATCATGATAACCATAGTTGTTCTTATCTCGATACCTCTCCTACTTGTGATGAAGGTATCTTGGTGTTAGAAGATCCAATTATCGAACATCATGAGAATCTTGTTTTTCCCTCTCTCTCTACTTCTCCTACTTGGGAATATATTATGGCACAAGAGGATGAGATCATTGACACATTTATTACACTCACTTTACCTAGTCTCCATTCATCTCCCACCTGTGAGAATGTTTTAGTGAAAGAGTATGCAATCGTGGACAATCATCACAATCACATTTGTTCTTCTCCTAATATCTCTCCTATTGGTGAAGAGGATATTTTGGTGTTAGAAGATCCAATTTTTGAGAGCCATGACAATCCTATTTGTTTCTCTTCCCCTATCTCTCCTAATTGGGAAGACATTATTGGACAAGGGGATGCAATCATAGATACTCATGACAATCACATTTGTTCTTCTCCCAATATCTCTCCTATTTGTGAAGAAGATATTTTGGTGTTAGAAGATCCACTTGTTGAGAGTCATGATAATCTTGTTTCTCCCTCTCCCAATGCTTCTCCCACTTGGTAAGGTATAGTTGAATAAAAGGATGCAATCATTGGTAAGCAAGAAAATTATAGTTGTTCTTATCTAGATGCCTCCCCTACTTGTGATAAAGTTATCTTAAAATATCCAACCATTGAATGTCATGAAAATATTGTTTTCTCCTCTCCTCAAAACTCTCCTATTAGGAAAGATATCATGGTGAAAGATGATGATAGCATTGATACATGTCTTTCAAATAATAGTAATGTGGATTCCTTAGATAAAGATGATAAGGTGACATTAGACTTCCCCTCGCTAGAATATCATAAAAATGCTCGGATAAGTCTATTGAGGTTCTAAACATTAGATCTCTCTTGATTATTGGGCATCCTCAGTCTCCTCTATTTCTTGGAAGGTCTCCTAAGAGTTATTTAATTATTGAACCTCCCAAGTAATCTCCTGAGCCACTTCTTATCATAAGACCACCTCAACACAAACCATTACCTCTCGAAACTATCTTAAATTTTTCAAGGCAATATTGTCGTAACAATGTTTTGTAGCAACCACTTGTTATAATACCGTTGTTCACACATATAATACAAGGAACAATAGGTAACCAAAAACCATACCTAATTCATTACCATTACCTCAACCTATTTTTCCTAGTGCTCCTCATTTGCCTTTGCATAGTGGAAAAGAGTATATCTCGTGGAACAACTCAAAAACACTCCTGCTAAGATTTCTTTATGGGATCTTATTCAAGCTTCACCGAATTATCATAGCATGCTTCAAAGTGCTTTACAAAAAGTTGTGGTACCTCATAGTACACAAACAAATGATGTAGCAACCCTAATTCAAGGAATGACTTTAGTTAACATGGACATTTTCTTTCATCAAGATGAGTTACCTCCATTAGAAGTGAAAAACAAAATGAGGCTTTGATGATAGTGACTGTTATTAACAAATATGGCATAAGGCATACTCTCATTGATAATGGTTCATCCCTCAATATTTGTAGTGTAAGCCTTTTAGATAAGCTTGGAGTGGATAAAATCCAAATTCAACTAGATTCTTTATCTACCCGTGGATTTGATAATGTGGTAAAACAACTGCTTGGGGTGATAACACTACTTGTTAAGGCAAGTAAGGTAACATTGCAAACTCCTATTCATGTTATGCCTCAAGAACTCTCATATAATCTCCTCTTAAGTAGACCATGGATTCATGCAATGAATGTGGTGCCTTCAATGTTGCATCCTCTAGTAAAGTACACTTATCAAAACAAAGTCTACACAATCAAAGCTGACCCACAATCATATCACAATTGTTTACAAACTGAAACTAGAATGAAAAATCCTCTTACAAAATTAACACCAACTACAAAAGTGGAGCCTTTACAAGTTGAGGATAAGGATAAGTGCCTTTCACTCATGACAATATTGTTAGAAGATGATTAGGGATTGTTAGATTTCACACCTGAATTCAATGGGCAACCTAATATTATGCAATTAAAGTCAAAAAAGTAGAAATAACTTGTCATAGTATCAACACAATTTGAGTCATCAACAACATGTGAGTCCACAACTTTTAGCAAAGAAGAGGAAAACACGAATTATACATCCACATATTATGAGTGTGATCATGAAACCACTAAATCCAAAAGAAATGGAAAAAAATTATGGAAAAGGTTATGAGCTTTTGAAAAAACTTGGCTATAATGGAAAAGGATGTGGTGCTAGAGAACAAAGTATCTGTGTTCCTATAGAACCTAACACACAAGAAACAACTAGTGGTCTTGGTTATTATCCTTTGAAAGAAACAAAAGCATCAAAGAAACCTTCACTTAATATTAATGTCATTGCACAAAATACTCCTAAGACAAATATTGCTGCATCTTCAAAAACATGTCTTAGTGATGATTGGGGTGCATTAGATTTTACATGAGCTCCTTTAAGGGAGAGTACAAAATTGCATAATCTAGAGATTCTTGTGTATGTATGACACCTTGTAGTAAGCACAAAGTATCTATGTCACAAAAGAAAGGAACATCTTCTACTATTGATCAATAGAGTACCTTGTCAAAGCTTCTCCAAGCTCACTTGGTTACTCTTCCCCCAAGAACATGAAATAAATTCTACAATAAGAGCTCATTTTGTGCATATCATCGAGTGCATGGTCATTCAACCAATGAATGTGAGGCTTCGAGTAATAAAATTCAACATGTTAAGGATTGTGGTGCTCTTCCTTGTGTTGATGCACCTATTTCCTCTAATTGATAATGATATTCATCCTATCATGTCGCTCATCACTATGTGGCATTAGTAGCTTGATGTGTCTTGCTCATTGCCATTCATGGTGGTACAATCTTAAGTGCAACCATATTTATCTTGGAAGCAACATGATAGTCCTTGGTGGTTGTCTTTGTCTCTATGCTTCGGGGGCAAGGATAACTATTTTTTGGAGGTGTGCATTCTTTTCTAGGATCCCCTCTTCCTCTCTTTCTACTTAAAATACCAACATAGAAAGTATGTTGACATTTTAAGTGGGGGACTTATTGTCCCCCGATCATTGTTTATATGTTCCCTTCTTAGTGATGATAGCATACATCTCCTAGAAAATGTGACCATTACATTGGCATTATTGGCATTATTTAATTTTGGCATTGACATTCTGACATTTCTCAATTCACTTTTTCACAAAGGTTGAATTTGGTGTAACATTAGCATAACATATTGATCATGTTGTGGCACCTTATCAAAGTTATCAAGGAGTATAAATTTTGGTATGGTTGATGTATGGGAGCCTGTAGACCTGACATGACTTGCCCATCGCCACTTATTTTGTGGGATCATGCCTTGTAGACTAGTGTGTGTTTCTCATATTTGTCTTGAGGGCTCACCTAGTGTATATCAGATCGCACTAGCCCTTGTGACCCTATTTTTCATAGCCACCAAGCATAACACAACTTGCTTGCCTATGGAGCCATGTGTTTCATAAGTGATTTTACATCCTTATGAGTGTATTTAATGGATGTAGCATAATACAACTTGCTAGTTCATATCTTTTGCATTCAATTTTGACATTGTATGTTTGTGTCTCTTGTCTTGCTGCTTCATATCAAACACGTGTGTGTCCCTTTGTGCTTATGTTGGTTTACCATGGGATCTTGATCTTGGGAGATTGGCTACCTTCTTGATCTTTTCTATTCCATCCCATCAACATTTGTGCACTTGGAGCCCTCTTGACATATATTTGTCTACTTTAGTGCGAGTCTAAGTGTAAGTTCATACTCTCACTAAAGTGGGGGCTAAATATAGTGTAGAAAAATGTACTCCTTTGTATTTTCACACTTGGGTCCCTTAATTAAATTGGACTTAATTAAGCCTATAATTGACCCTATAATCTCGTAAAATTATGTATTTCATAGCCCATTTGTACCACTTTTAATAAATTACAAACATTAAACAAATGCATTCATCTAATACTTTTCCCTTGACACCTTAAATTTCAAAAAAAGAGGGCTGGGACTCATTCGCCATAATGGGACATGACCCACTCGCCCAATGGGGGAAGTGTTTCGCTACTCCGTTTCCCTCCAAATTTTGATATGTCGGTGGTGGCATTGTAATATTTGAATTTTCACTTGCAAAGTTTGGCTATTGCGATCTAATTTTTGGGAAATTAAATAAACATCTATAAATACATAGTTTATTTGATTCATAAGCATTTTTTTATACTGGAGCTATGAACTAAAGAGGCCAAAAATTGGGGACTATGGGTCAAGTTTGTGAACACATTGTATCAGTGAAGGCATAGTACTTGCGATCATAATAGCCCAATAGAGACTTGAACCCTGGTGGCCACAACAACAATGCCACCACTTAACCATCACACTACAGGATGGACCCATAAATACATATTTACTTTATTAATTCAAATCATCTAGCATTAAGGCAACTTTCACAAGAGAAAATTATTTTCAAGAGCATTGAAGAGCAGGTTTATTAGTCATCTACAACATCTAACATTGTGATGTAGGTTTCAAGCATTCAAGCATCAAGATCAATCATCCAATCAAGCCATTTCATGCAAGATCCAATCCTTAGAGAGATGTGTTAGACTTCAGTCCTTTAAGGGAAACCATTGAAGGTTTGGTGAGTTGTAACAAGTCTTGCTCATTCATCATTCTTTACATTTTATCATTATTTTATTATCAAGGTTTAATTACCAAATCAGGGTTTGACCAAGGCAAACCTCTATTCACCAAAAAATAAACAAATTTTCCTTCTCTTTGTGTATGTGCAGATTTACAGGTGAAGAAGGATTAAAGATTGATCAAAAGAGCAATTTTGCAAAGTTGTCAAAGTTGTCATCAAGGTTGTCAAGCCACAAAAACTTAGATCTCAAATTTATTTTTGACTTTTCGGTAGTGAAACCAGTGGAAAAAATCATCTTAGATGCATCTCCAAAGGACCCCAAAAGTTGTGCAGAAAATCCTTACAAGGACTCATTCCCCCAATGACCCAAGTGTCCTATAGTTCTTGGGACAAACTTTTTTGGGTTAGTAGATATCACCCTGCAACCCTCAAATCTGCATGTAAGTGGTTGTTTCCGTTTCTGTTATCCTAGATCTATGCATTTCAAGTGTTAAATCATACAATTTATTTTGTTAAAGATTTTTAGTTCATCTCCCAAAAGTGCATTTTAGTCATATTGTCATTTTCTATTATAATAGAAAATAACAAATCCTCCTAATAGGGTTGACTCACCTAAAGGTTGAAAGTCAATCCTATCCTTGGGAGATCTCTTTTTCTAATGAAATTAGAGGAAGGGCACCTAGATTCCTATTGTTCTAGTCACTTGGGACATTGAATCTCCTTTTTCTACATTTCAAGGTGAAACATAAGTTTGATAGTGCAAGGATGATGGTTGATAGAGATGTTTTTAGTCTATGTATTGAGTTTGACTTCGATCAAGCTTTCATTATGGATTTAATTATCATGCTTGAATAGATCTCCCTCATGACACTGACCTTCCTCATATAAAAAGATCACACAAAACACTAGATAAGCACACCCTCCTCCTTTGCTATCCAATGCTAAAAGAGCAATGTACTTTTCTTTAAATTTTCTATATTTGTGCCCAACCTAACAATTGCTCGATTGTGAAAATATTTGTCAATAATTTGACTAATGCTATATCAATCCATTCTCAACCTTATTATTAGTCGATGTTGTACTAATTTTTTTTTTTCCTTTAATATTCTTTAAAAATATTGAATAAAATTATTTTGATTTATGTTGTCAATTTATGACCTCGAGATTAAAATACTATTTTTTTGGAATATTTTATTTAACCATTTCTTGTTACTATGTTAATCATGATACAAACACAATAGACTATGTAGAGAGGTTTTGTGCACAAGATGTTTTATATCTATGTACATGCTACTTAGACAGCACAATCTTCAATGTCAAATGGTCAATATTCATTTTACACTTCATCCCTATCAAAAAGTGGTAATTATTAAAGTCCATTCTTTCGTAAATATCAAATGAACTCGTGTTCCCTAAATGAATTCAAATTAATGAATCATGTAAAAGTGTCTATTCATTCCTAAGAACTTAGAGTGTGTATACACCATCACATACACGAGTTATTTGAAGCATTTTCAACATTTTTACATAGATTTTAATTTTAATTTTTTTGTTACTTTGTGATAAGGATTGTATTTGTTTCTACAAGAAATTATATGTACATTAATATAGGCTTGACACTTAAACTTAGAACTTACTTATGACTAGTTAGAGTTCCCATTACTTAATCACATACACTTTCATGATGAAAAGTTTCAAATTCTATCAAGAAGTATATTTTAATTTAATCCCAACATTGTCCTCTAAATTACATTCATGTTGAAATTAGATATGATACCAATCTCAAAACTTTAGACACGATACAATTTAATTCTAATAAACTTTAAATTAGATATAATTTAAGCTAAGATAAATGATTTTTAATTATAATTTTTTTAATTTATTTTACGAATTTCTATTTAATAAACTAATTTCTATCTAATAAATAATATATTTAATAAACTATATACATTTTATATAATTTTTCATAATATAATTAAAGATTTGTCTATTAAAAATTGGCTATTTCTAAACAAAATTTTACTATAATCAAAACTCTACCATACGTCCAATAGCTATACCCCTCGCTTAAAAAGCCAAGGGATTCTACAAATTATTTTTCCATTTCTGTTTTCGGATAAATACATAAACTCAGCTGTGCACAAAGGCAGACGTTTCAGTGCAGAGCATGGCGAAGTCTGCATTTTCTCCCACACTTACCTGTCTCTCCTCTTCTATTTTATTTCCAACATCCACCTCTATATCTCACAAGCGCATTACAACATCCAAAATTAGTCACTGCCAATCATTTCCAATTCTATGCAAACAACCTAAAAATAGTTACAGTCAATCAAATTTCACAGAATGCAGAAACTACCATCATTTTTTGCTAAGTGCAATCCAAGTACAGGCCAACCAGGGTAAGTTTAAAGAACTTCTTTCTTATTTTGTGTTCATTTGCTTTTCTGTAGCAAAAGCATAAGTATATTTTTATTTGGATGTTTTGTGTACTGAAAGAGATAATTGGATGGATATAATTAATGTATTGTTTTAGGGATACAAATGTTGGAGAGGGAGTCCCATGTTACCCAGGCGGAGAGTGTTGTAGATGAAGATCAGCTGGTTGAAGTGGGGTATATTTGTAATGTTTTTGGTCTTCATGGAGAAGTCCGTGTCCATCCCAGCACAGATTTTCCAGAACGGCGTTTTGAGAAGGTCCGGATTTCTTTTAACTTAATTTAAGGTTTTTTTTTTTAAAGTTTGTTTATATTTGTTTCCTCTTTTTTTAAATTTGGGTATCTCTTGCCAAGAATTCACGTGGGGATTGCATTTGACATTGGCCGTGTCCTCGTTTATTTGAGATGCCAAATTTAGCTGGCTGTATACATTACCACCTTCAACTTCAACATCTTATTATGTCTCCTAGAATTTGAACAGGAGCTGGGTTATGAAAGCCTCAATGATTTTGCCATTTGAGTCACCCCAATGTAAGTAACATAAATTTGTTTTATTAATCTGGATGTGTCTTACGTCGGGAATTTGGCAATACCTTGAGCCGCTAGATATGCTAAGCTCAGCTAGTTGGATGTGTCAATTAAACAATTTCAACATTTTATCATTTCTTCTAGGATTTGAAAATGGCATTTTGAAAGCGCCAACGCTTTCACCAATTTAGTTCATTGCGTTCAACTTTGTATAAATTTTATATAGCTATATAACTTTTTTAACAGATCATCTTTAATGCTTTGTGGGTTAGGTTCAAACAACACTCTTAACATTTAAAGTTGCTAAACATAGCTCATACTAGAAATGTTCATCATAATCATTACACCATGCTTTTGCTCTATGCCCAATAGTGTTATGAGCCATCTTGTTGCAGTGGGGCACTTTGAATCTATGGCTGCTCAGACTGGCATTCCTCATTACCATTTTGCCACAGCCCTTGGACAAACATCTAGTGTGTTTTGGTTTATAGGTCATTGAGTGTCTTTGGAAAATGATGAATTTAATGCAATAGTGTGATGCATGAACATGCAGCTCTAAACTATTTAGGGAGCTTGCATTGCAAAATGTTGAACTAAGTTTGTTTCCGTGCAATTCGGGCTTCAAGATACAGCTTAGAACTACCAATTATAGGATCCATGCCAATAATTCAATTTCTTGTACTCACAAACTCACCCTACATTAACTGGAGAGCTTGGTTTACCATGTGCATTGCCAAATTTATCTCCATGTCTAGTTGACCATTAGTTGTGTATGTTAGGAGAGGGAAGACTATGCTTCTTCCTCTTAGAGTTGTTTGGACGAGCAAGTCCTACTCAGCCCATTCAATAAAGGGAATCGTCAAACTCTGTCTTGGTTCATGCGTGGCCATTGACAAAAATCCTTTTCCTTATTCTGCTTTTGATGATGTGTAGCCTAGAATTTTGTTTTTGGAGTTTTCTTTTGTCAAGGGCTCTTCCCTTTAAAGGAATGATTAGTATTATAACTCTTGTATGCTTTCAATTGTCTAGGTTTTACTTATTTGGGTATATCACCCTCTGATTTTGTTCTGTGACTACCTGGATTTAGTTCTCGATTCTTTATTTTTAGTTGGTGGAGATACTTTTTGTATTCATAAGCTATTGTAGCTTGCTATACTCCTATATTCTTTATTCTTGGACATCATATAGTTCTTAGCCTTTCTCTTTCATTCTTTTTCTGAAGGGCTGAGATATTGTGATTGAATGTCCTTGACAGCCAGGAGTAAGATGGCTGAAAACTCAACGCTCCGGGACTGTAACAATTCAAGAGTTTGAACTTATAAGTGGAAGAAGTCACCCAGGAAAGAAGCAATGGTTACTTAGATTCAAGGGTGTCAATTCTGCAGACCAGGTAAGTTTATTGGTGGAAAGTTACTAGAATAGCCATCATAGTAAAGGTACAAGCTTCTAGAGAGACTAGAAAATCTGGAGACAGAATGTTTGATTTTTCTTAATAAATATTACATATGTTGGCTGATATTCACTTAAAAGTTCAGTCTCTAGGTTTCTTTTCAAGTTGCAACTATATTTCATCAACAAAAATTGCATTCTGTCTGAATCTGAAATAAATTTTAAAAATGCTCACCATGTGATGCATGTAAATGAATTCTAAATATTTGAAAAATTAGGAATTTCAAGAAAAAAATGACATTCTCATGAAAAGGAATAATAGAAAAACTTTCTTGCAATAGCCAGTGTCTTCTAAAAGGAAAGTTTTGATTACTATTTACCACCATTTGAATCTGCTTGATTTTTTGAAGTAGGAGACATGATTTGACTTAAAGCTTCAGGCTACAAATGTGGGGTGTGGGAGATCTGAATTTTCAATAGATGAATTTGAAATTAACTTAAAGCTACCATCCTTGAAATACCTAGACCTCGCTAGGAAATGTACATTGCCTGCAGAGGTGCTGTTGTTGTAAACTTTCCTGTTCCTCTGCCCCTTTCCCCTTCTCTCCAAGGGAAAAAATTTAATCACTACCGCCAGCATTCCTCAGCACATTTTTCATTTAGTGCCAACTTCCAGCATTAACACGAAACTGCAGCTGACTTGGTGCCAAGTGCCAGTCAATGTGATCATCCTAAGTTGTGTCAACTATTCTTATAATAGTCTAGAGATCAATTATTTCATCTCTTCTATTTCTTGTTCTTTTGCATTGGGCCATAGATACATATACATTTCTATAATCAGGATATTTTGTCATATATAAAGCTTTCGGATCAACAACATTCTGATTTCAGTAGTTAGCCCATTTTTCTTTCTGTGTGTGTATGACTGTTTTATTTGTACATTTTGGTCATTGTTTATGTTTATTCTTATCAATTAACTTTTGATCATGACATATCGGAAGCTGTGAATTTTAGTACGTGGACTGCTGGATTGCTCCTGGCATCCAGATCACATGGATGAAGGTGTAATGATTAAATGAATTGCATTCATTCTCCTTAGTTAAAAGCTTCCTACCATAGTTTATATAAGAATATAGCCATTTTTTGCAAGTGGATGGCTAAAAGCTTATTTTTCTGAAATTTCAATGCACAAAGCTTTATACAAATTTCTCATCTTCAATTAGTTCCAAAGTATGTTAACCATAAATTGGTCACTTATTCAGGTTTTAAATAGTAGACAGCAGAGACATTGAAAACACAAATGCTTGATTGAATTCTTTGTGCATTTGGGTTCATATTTAAAATTTAAAATTCTGAAATGTATGCTGTTCTTCGACCCATAACCTTTCTTTTCTGAGTTTTTATGCTTTACAGGCAAAGGAATTAGTAGGAGCCACTATGTTTGTGAGGGATGATGATAGACCGACTTTAGATGAGGATGAATACTACAGTCGTGATCTGGTTGGCATGAGTGTCGTGTTAAAGGTTAGTATGTTTTGATGATTTAAAATTTTAACCTAGAAAAGTTTGTTAATGTAGCTGTATTTTCTATATGAACTTGTAAACCTGTATATTCAAATGGTTATCACAAATGGTTATATGTCCGTTGAGAAATTCACTATTATTAAATGATGGTTGATGTCAAAAGACATCAAATCATGTAAAGATTAAATGAGTATGATACATCTTATACATGCACCCGCTGGGTGTGTGGGATATGAGAAATAGATCTATGATTTCTTGTGTTAAACTGTTAACACAAAAAACATAAACATCAAGTAATAAAAGATGTAAGAAAATACAATGAGTCATTTGCTAGTGAGAATGTTAAGGATCTTTGTAGGAGAAGCTCAGTAAAAGATCAGTGACAAGGAAAGGCCCATAGGTTCAGACAAGAAAATGCAATATGGGAGATATATATTAAAAGCTGATTTAGGGAATTTGAAAGATCCTAGAGAGTCAAGGGAGTCCAGCGATAAAGATAAAGAGAGTACTTATTGTCATGTCAATAAAGAATTCAGCAGTAAGTGAGTTACAGCCAAATAAGCATAGTGGAGATTACACACAAGGAATTGAGATAACTGCATCTTTTTTGATACAGTAGCCTACATCAACTAGCTATCCCTTCACCAACCTTCATCATTCTAAATATAAGATGTAGAGGTGCATCTGTTAGACCAAAATTTTCAAGGTACTAACCACACTTACCAGAAAAGTAATTGAGTACGCAACACATGCTCACATACAATCATACAAAATCATGTTTGACTACGTTTGCATAATAGATAACAACCGATAAAAAATTAAACTTACTACATCTATCCTCCTGTATAAACAAGTTGGCATCCTTGCTGACACAGGCTCACACACACACCCAAAAACACAAAATCATCAATTACTCATAAACAAGGAACAATTTCAAAATTCCATCATGGTAGAAAGATAAGAATTTCAACTTTCATCCTATATAATTTTCCAGAAGATTCCACATAGGGAAGTGCTCATTGTTTTACAATAAATGTAAAAGTCAACATTAGAAATTAGACACTTCACCTCAAAATAAACATTTCCATGCCATTTTTGAAAAATCGTGATAGATCTACACAACATATTAGAGACCTGCAAAATGTTGTATTGACCTACAAAACATGGTAGTGTTTTCATACAATCTTTTCTGATTTTTTTGACCAGATCCCTTCAATAGGGTTTCCACTACACTTAGGTCAACTCAAATTTAGAACTTGCCTTAAAACGAACTGAGAATTAATTAAATAAGTTTTGTTGTGACACAAGCACAAATCTGAGGGCACAAGTCAGAAATTAACCAAACATAGATGCATCAATTGAACTATTTAGCAGTTAGAAATATACAAATCGTAGGAAATTAAATCCAATCAATCAAAATGGAACAAATCCATCTTATGACAAAATCAAGTACAAGAAGAGCATATATGTTTCCCAAAGCACAAGATTGAAATTGATTCATCAAATATGTGTAAATTAGCAAACACAACACTTAACAATTCAATTTCATCATAAACTCACTAACCTTTTATCACATGTGTTATTATTCATTCCAAGACTTTAATTTGCAAACTAGGGTTTAGGGTTTCTCTTTCCTAAATTCCATCGAACACTAGGTTTTATTCAAGTGTTACAAGACTTAGATTCAGCTTGGATTTGGCAAATTGATTTTTGACTCAGACTCAGACTCACTAAGACTTGGTAAAGACTTCGCGAATTAAAAAAAACATGAAATATAGAGTTTATTTAAGGATCTAAAGCTTTTTTTATGTATCCTTCAATAAACATACTCTAGAGACATAATAAATAAATTAAATAGAAGCTACTTTAAACACATACACAAGTATACATCAATCATATATGTACAAAATAGATGTTAGCTGAAGGAAAGAATATTTTAAATATATAAATATTGTCAAATGTATAGAAAACTCACGGGTTATAAAATCCATGGCATCAAAACAAGCATCACTCATCCCAACATCCGTAGTTGTATGACAAGTCTTGCAAGGGTGTCTGAGCTAGGTCCTCAGTGATGCAACCATTGTATCTGCATGTGTATTATTGACACCAACATCTGAGGGGTTTGCTTGAGCTCTATCTTTGTCAACCAAGGCATGCCTTTGCCTCTAGACACACTTGATCAGTCCATGCAAGGTCCTTAGTGAAGACGAAATCCTCAACCTTGATGACCCAATTTGACTATGGATCAATCTTGTCTAGAGTGATGGGAGATAAATCAGTGTTTAAGATTTGCTTGTGATGGAGGTGAAAGTTGTAATGAATATAAATAAGATCATTCAACCTTTGCATTGACAACCTATTTTACTTTTTAGAGTGTATGTGCTCAAACATATTCTGATTGTGCTCCCATCTTAAAGTGATGGTTGACTCAAAATATGAGTTGCAATCCTTTGAAGATTAGTCCCCTTAGCACCAAACCTCTTTCACTATACATTTGAAAGGAGAAAGAAAAAGAACTCAATCTCATCGTTCAACCTCAAGTTTCAACATTAATGGAAAAAAATGAAAAGTTTTAAACTTAATGTATGTTCTTAAAAGACTTTTACCTCGCTGTAATGTTGTCCGAGTTGTCTTGCATATATCTCGTTCAAAGAGGTCTCCCTACACAAGTTGTATTTCAATCTTAGAGAAGATCTATGCTCCAAGCTGAGGATTAGGTTCCATTTGCTCTATAATTGTGTAGAGCTCACTCAAAACCTCTTTATCTCAGTCTGAAATCTGAAAGCGTGGGGTTTCCTGTGTGCTGGGTGCATAGCTGGAAGAGGACGGGTTCGTCATTGGAGTTGTGGGTATTTATGAAGGATGAATAAGCAGGTCTGGGCGTGATTTTCAGTGGTGGGTCAACTGCTGCACACATTTCCAGCTCTCTTTTGCAGTTTGGACTTCATACTCCAGCCATCTTCTATCATCAGCAGTCGCCATTATTCTGAAGCTTGGCCTATCGGTATTTAATATTATGTATTGTGAATTAAATATATGCATATGTAAGCTCTGTTATTAGCTTATTCAGAACTGTGAATCAGAAATATAAATGCTAGAGTCTATGCTTTATTGAATGCAATGAATGAGTCCTTAGTTCGAAGCAATACGAAGCATGATGTTATTTGTTTCCTGAGTTTATTATTTATGAGCTTGCAAATATCAAAACCAATGAAATACTCAGTTCAGTCAGCATGCAACTAGTTCGACAAAATGGAACATATGTCAAACTGAAAAATATCGCAAAAACATCATTCAAACTAGAGGGAATTTTACAATTGTTAGGACCCAATTCGGCGTAAATTAAAAACTTTCCAATTCTCACTAAAAACATGTAAAAGTAACATCTAACAAAGATAATACAATAAAATTTCTTCCTTTCTTTATTGATAAACATGTACAAGTTACAATATGTTTCCACATGAATTTCATTTTCATTGCAAATATAAATTAGAATTAAAACTAATACAGTTACATACATAGCTCGTAAGCTTTTGCACAAATAGAAGTAAGAAGGTCCAGGAATCCGTCCTTTCAAATCTTGGTACATCGCGCTTTCGTGGAGGAGAAACATCACTCGGCGCTTTTCCGCCAACCACGGACTTATAATGCGGTCCCGCACGATCATTTTACAATGAACGGCCCTCCCTTCGAAGAAGAGATTGGTAGGGTATCCTTTAACGATTACCAACTGAGCATAGTGCTGTGTCCTACACAACTAGTACCTTGCTATTTCACAATCACGAACTAGTACTCGGATCACAATGAACTGACAGTGTAGTCTCAACTATCTCACATCTAGGTGGATGTCGTACCTTTCACTACTTTGGCCAAAGTATTCTCATTCAGTACTTCGAATGAAGGTCATCTATCATAAACACTACTCAGGGCCGATTTGACTTAAGGCTTCCTTACTCTACGCATAGGTTTTGTCCTTCAATGGATGAAACCGTCATCCCAGAATCCTACAATCATACGAACCTACTAGAAATGAATACAGTATTCAAGTGTCTTGTAACAATCCTCCTAACTAGGAATTCTTTATCCTAGGAGTACTTAACTTGACTCAGTTATCCTAATAACTTAAGCTAAAAGACTTCACTTGATTCTGCCATCATTTCGATCCTAGTAAATATAATAAGTACGTCTACGTATTCGCCATATATAGAGATCATACACAACATGCAAAAGTCATTCAAAATGCAATAATTCCCTCCCTTTTAACTTTTTCCATTATTTCTTTTAATGAAAGATAAGTAAAATTAATCCTCTAAGCTCTTTACTCATATATTCCCTTTTCACAATCCATTAAACATTGAATCCCTATATACTTCTCATATGGAGTTCATACCTAGTTTACACTTGAACGCAAGCACACACTTATGATATCGGGTATAGACTTCAGAAAACATGTATAGCTATTCCTCAAGGTAATTTACTTACATGGTGCAACATAGAACCATTCCTTGTATATTTTAACTGAAGTATTGAACTTATTGCAATTCCCTAATTATGCACATTCAACATTTTACTTTTTTTAGTTATTTATCAAGAAATATGCTCTATAACAAGAAGGATGAAACAGCATGCCTGGTATATGCCTTTTCCCTTATTGGGATGACCTTGAATGGGTTTGCAGCTCCTCAGACCTCGAACAAAAGACTTCCAGCACTCTCAGACCAGTCTCAAAATCTTCCTCAGAAATTAATCCCTTACTACAGCTGAAAAGTAATCTCAATTTCTTACTGTGAACTTGGAAGTGATGAATATAACAATAGAAGATGTCTCTCAGCAATTGGTGAAATATGCTTTCATGAAATAATAAAATCTTCTCTCAGCAGTTTTAAACTCATTCACAAATGATGAACTCAATTCTCTCACAAATGATGAACTCAACTCCAAATTCCTACTCAACTGTAATTCACAAATACCACACTCTGAACTCAAAATGATTTAATTCACTGTGACTGGTAATTTGCTGGTAATAACTCACTGTATTTGTCAAACTCAGCAATGCAGTAAACTCAAGCAATATAATGAAATGGATATGGAATAAAATTACAAAACTCAGATTGCTCAATGTGCGTATTCACAATGAATGGAAGGGCGTCATTATATAGGGCCGAATTGAAACAGTTTTCCACTTAAGAAGGCATGTTCATTGACAGCAAAGTGCCCAGAAATGGTCAAAATGATAGATGGCGGATTCTTTAAACCCTTAGTCATCAGATTGAAGGTGATTCGACCTTCTTTCAAGCCAGCAAATGAATAATTTTTCGATTCTCACATGGCGGATTGACAGGTCATGGTGTTTTCCAGATTTTTGGTTATTTTGAAATAAATGTTTTGAAAAAATTCATTCCAGGGAAGAGGTCAAGTCTCAAATGTTCCCACGTCGCCATTTCATGGCCTTAAGATCAGTATTAACATCGTTCATTGACCTATTCTCCTCCTGCGCACTTCAGACGCGTTTTTTTTCTCCAGGCGCGGACCATTTCTCACGCGATTTATGATTTTAGTAGAAGAAAACGTATTTTCTTCTTTTCAAATGTTAGTAAAATCACAAATGAAATATTTGTCATTGTTTTATAAGGAGGGCGATTCAATAATCTTAGATATTTCCATTCGAAATGTTATCACGGGATATGGCGTTTCATTTTAAAATGATTTAAGGCTCCCAATTAAATTGCCTTTAACAGCCAAGGTTCGATATTTCATATTGAGATTAATATTTTCTCCATAGTTAGGTATTGAAATATTTCTCCATTGATTAAGGATTCAAATCCTTTGCGTTCTATTTTTATTCTCTCGAATATTTATATGTGTTATTTAAATTTATACATTTCACATTTTAATATCACACATTTATATATTTATTCGTATATGTATTTTAATTAAGTGTAATATTTCTAAATATATAAATATATATATTTTCCGACATTATATCGTGATATCTATATATATTTACATATATGTAAATATTACCTTAATATTAATACATATATTTAAATATATAAATATATAATATATTTACATAGGTACTTATGTATTTATGTATTTATCCATAATTTAATCACATCATTAATATATACATTTATACATTTACATAAATATATATGTAAATTTGCTAGGCAATAATATTAAATATTATTTTTATTACAGACATCAGGCGGAACGAGTACATATATACACCTGTGTTTACGTATGTATGCATACATACATGTCAACACATGTGTATGAGCATATCCGTCTGCTTAACGTACACATGTATTGATATGTCTGTACATATAAATACGTATTTACAATGTATAGATGTACGTGCGTTCTCATTCAATCATTAACACATAACATTCTCACCATTCATACTTGGGTCATGGTAAAGCAAGTCTGACACTAAAACAATCACATTTCCTAAACATAAAGAAGTGAATTCAAAATCCTTATGTCAATACACAAGCCTCTGGATGACTTACCGTTGTCTCGACAAACAGACTTGGCTTACTCATTCTATTGTATGTGTGTGTATGCTCAATTTGGTATTCGTTACTGTTTACCCGACCAAGTTCCTCCCCGAATGATGTCTCTCCTCTGTCCGGAGGTACAGTCTTCATACCTGCATATCACGACACGACACCGGCAGTCATATGCTCATAACAAGGTAAAAACATCTCACAAGTTAGAATACTATTATTCTATAATTGTATGCAACATTTAATCAAGACTAATCATTTAGAAGTAACAATCAAATGAAATCATCATTTAAACATAACTCAATCATTTATTAACAAGATCAACCATGTTTTATTCATCATCAAGATTCACACATTACATTCAATGGCCCTATACAATAGTAGCTATAATATCGGGATGTAACATACTTCCCCCCTTAGGAATCATCGTCCCCGATGAACTAAGGTATTATTCAAAAGCATAAAAACATGACTACATTTATTCTACACTCTTGAAAGCTTCAAGAATGTTTTATTGGCGTAATCTGGACATCAACTTGTCCATCACTCATGGCAGTGTTCTTCCTCTGCTGAAACATGGCCTTTTGAGTAGGTAGTGAATTGCCATGCTGATTACCAGAAGTTTTGTTAGGGCATTCATTTGCATAATGATTACCTCTACAAATAAAGCATCCTGCTCTTGGTCCTCTTTTCTCTATGATTTCCCCAGTCTTATTGTCACCTTCACTGAATTTTCTAATATCATTATACCTGGAGTTGTCTCTTTTCCAGTCTTTTCTGAATTCCTTCTCATTGAAGCGAGATCTCTTCCCCTTTTTCCTTGCTGCATCTTGCGCAAATTCTTCCTTCTTGGGGGCAATCTTTTCGGGAACTTCAGTTTCCTTCTTTTGTTCTTCTCCTTCATACTGATTGGAGTCTGCCTTAAGCTTTTGTTCCCGCTTAATGGCTTTTTCATACACAAGATCCATTGTGGTCGGACCATGCATATCAACTTCACCTCCAATATTTTTGTTCAGTCCCAAGATGAATTTCCTGATCCGGAATCGTTCATCTTTATGATAGATAGGAACATATCGCAGAAGCCGAGTAAACTTCTCCCAGTACTCGTTGACTGTCATGGTTCCTTGCCTCAATTCTTGGAAATCAGAAAGTTTTTGGTCATAGTAGAGTTGTGGCAACCACCGCTTGCGGAAAATTTCAACGAACTCTTCCCAAGTCAGCTTCCAGGAATTTATATCCAATTCCAGTTTCTTGTTCTCCCACCAGTTAGAAGCTTCACCCGCTAACTGATAAGCACCCCAAGCTGCTTTAGTAACTTCGTCATAATTTCTTATGTCAAAGTACTTTTCCATTTGTACTAACCATACCTCAGCTTCGTCACCTCCGGCACTTCCATCAAATTTTGGAGGGTATACCTTCTTCATATCCTTTGTTAACTCAGTGGACACTTGTTTCCTCTTCTTCTCAATAGACGGAGTTGGAGATTTCTCCTTCTCACGGTTATGATTAATGCCTTCTCCATGCGAAGAACTTTCCTCTTCATTATTGGTGATAGGTATCTCAACTGCTTTTGCCTTTTCAAGGTTGGACAATCTTGCCAGAATCTGTTCCAGCTTCGCTTCTATTCCTGTTGGTTCTTGTTCCTCTTCACGACTTGTTCCAGGAATATTTCTCGTCCTCTCATACACTTTCACCATGATTTAAAAGTTCACTTTAACCTGAACGTTTCATACAAGTTAGCCTAATTAAACTTTTAACTATCTTTTGGAAAACATAAGTATACATTCACAAGATTTTCATTCAAGTTTTGGTTTATCACTTTCGCTTATTAACTATAATACTTTGCACATTCGCTCAACTAAACATTTCAAATATGATCATGGTTTGTTTGCTAAACTGAAATACCCTTTTCAGGATTCTAAGCAACTACTTGTTCATAAATCAAAATTCTGTAAATCAAGTTTTCCAAAACGTTGATTACTTTCATGAGTTTATCCACTTAGAACATTATGTTAGTTCCACTAACATAATCAGATTGATCTGTCTTATGTTCTATCATTTTCCTCTAGAATCTAAAGAGAGTATGTATGTGCTACCAATGAAGGCATCCAACCTTCATTTCTTGGTATCCCGGACATTACTTTGCCACATTCCGTGCAGCTTCTTACTCTATCTTTTCCTAGGTTTTAGTGGTTTCTCATTCGACAATTTCCGTTGTCGCTTTCATGTTTTAACTCCGACATTATTTCTCTTGTTTCATTCCCAAATTCTCATAGACTCAAAGTTGTTCTATACCAAATCCAAAAGTTTTTGACTCTTTATAACTGTAGTTTACAACTATCGAAAGTTGTCACACTCCTTCTCATTCCTTGGAGTCACAAAACTATTTCGTTGGATAAAGGTATAACCTGGTTATTCATCCTAACCTTTCTGCCTAACCTAATTGCATATGTTTCCGCAATTCTAGGTGACATTTGTTGGTTTAGGAGTTTCTTTTGAGTTTAACTCTTAACTCGTTCTAGTTTACTTAAGTTACTAAGGATCTCATTTTTCCTTTTCACCTCTTTAAGTTCTTTTCTCTTGTCTTTGCAGCACAAGAACTTTTCAACCGTTATCTTCTGATAAGGTTTACGCATTGTTGCGTAATGAGCTCATAGGTTTCAGTGCAGAACCTGGTAGCTCTGATACCACATGTTACGACCCAATTCGGCGTAAATTAAAAACTTTCCATTTCACATAACATGTAAAAGTAACATATAACAAAGATAATACAATTTCCCTCTTCCTTTCTTTATTGATAAACATGTACAAGTTACAATATGTTCCACATGAATTTCATTTTCATTGCAAATATAAATTAGATTAAAACTAATACAGTTACATACATGGCTCGTAAGCTTTTGCACAAATAGAAGTAAGAAGGTCCAGGAATATCCTTTCAAATCTTGGTACATCACACTGTGGAGGAGAAACATCACCCACTTTTCGCCAACCAGGACTTATAATGCGGTTTACCGCACATCATTTTATTTTGTCACACCTCCCTTGAAGAAGAGATTGGTAGGGTATCCTTTAGCGATTACCAACTGAGCATAGTTAATTGTCCTACACAACTAGTACCTTGTATTTCACAATCACGAACTAGTACTCGGATCACAATGAACTACATTGTAGTCTCAACTATCTCACATCTAGGTGGATGTCGTACCTTTCACTACTTTGGCCAAAGTATTCTCATTCAGTACTTCGAATGAAGGTCATCTATCATAAACACTACTCAGGGCCGATTTGACTTAAGGCTTCCTTACTCTACGCATAGGTTTTTGAAATATTCCGAGCCAAATTTTTTCGTTTCAAATTACAAATTACAAGCAGTGCACCCGTTAAGGTTGGGGAAGAAACCCAAAACGTGCAAGAAAGCAACTCTAACCAGAATGGCGCCGATGATGGCGAGCATTGGTCAGAGGATCTTCTATTCTACTTGCAGGAATGAACTCAACGTCAAGTATGTGCTACCCAATCAATACGGAGTGAGGGGCGACCATATGACGGAGTGAAAACAAACTATTGCTTGAAAGAAAATGCTGAAAGCCAAAGACTCTCAACACCCAGAATGTGCTTTCTAACCCAGTATGGGATAGTAGCAACCATAGGGCGGAGATGGATTACATTCAATTATCAAAATGCTGAAAGAGAGAACATTACAATCTGACTGAGCAAGAATCTAAGATCGACAGTACTACTGCCAGTATACAATTTAAGGAATGAGATCTTGCTATCAATAAAAGATCAACTTATAAGAGAATTACACGAATTCGGAACTTATTGCATAAGGTAAAGATCAGAGAAACAGCAGATTATAGATCCAACCTTATTCTTCCAGCTTGGTAATCTTCCTTGTTGTCTTCACGTGGCTTGAAAGAACTATCCACACCAATCAACAATCAATATGCAGATTTATCCAATCTGCTGTGACAGTCCTGCACTTTTCAACGCATTACCAGCAGCATAGGAAACCATGAAATGCTCAAATCTTTCTATATACTCCTCCAAAATGATATATATCAATTGCAAGACTCAAGTGGAATAGGGGCGACCAAGAACAGAACCTTAAACAGACTTGAAATGTTACTGATTTTAAATACACAAATCCCAAGATGCTGAAACAGTACGGCCACAGCTGAGAAGGCGATTTGCTTTATAAAATAAATACTACAATGAAAATTCCACAAATTGACATACAATGGCGCCTAGCTCATACCAATTGATTTATGCAATACCCACAAAGAAATATTTTGTCTTTTTCCAAATATGAATGAAATACTGAGTCTGCTGTAGCTAAATGCTAAAATCAGGAAACCTCTAACATGCAAGATCTGAAACTAACAATACTAATGCAGATTACAATGCACGGAATATAATGAATTCGCAACTAGACAAAATTCATCACTAGTCGTTGTCTTACAAACGAGAAGAGATGCCCAATGGTTAGGAGGTCTTCATCCCTCGAAGTGATCCAGATTCAATCCGGCAGCATAACGGTGTATTTTCCAACATGATCCAAATGATGCACAAGACTCCCTTTTTATAATCTTCGCTTGACTTCACGAAACCCTAGAATGGTGATTTTAGGTCAAAATCCCCTTTCCTCAATGATGGCGTACTTTTGCCTTCAAGCTCTTGATTTAATATTTCATTTAAATACGTCAACTTTGAAATATGCGCCAAACATAATCTTGCTTTGACTTAGGGAATATTAAAATGTTCTTTAATGAGGGCGCCACCCTCAATGACCACCTTTTTAAAACGACATTAAGTCATTAAGCCTAAGCCAAGGGTCAACATTAAAATATAACATTTTAACGTGACTATTTTTAATTTAAATGACTTAACTCATTTCTCTGCAAATGCCCTGAAGCCAATACTGATGAAGTCAACTGATGGCAAAGGTTTGGGCCTCAACCAACCTGAGCTCATCCGAAAACTGCCAAAAATAGAATTTACTAAAAATAGTAAATTCCAAAAAGTACTCTGAATGCAAGACGAGTCTTCACTGCGAAGCCCTCTGAAAACCCAGAAGGAACAGGGGAATTAAAACTATCATCTCTGAGAAAGACCTCCCAAAATTAGGAAACCCTAATTTTAACTTCAAGACTAGCCTCCGGGGTCCCAAGGAAAGGCTAACGGTGACTAAAAAGTCAGGCTTCAAAGGGGACAACATGAAGTGCCCTCCCCAATTTGAGGTCCTGCCAAATTGCAAACTAGGAGCTGCATTATGGGCGAACTTTACAAGTTGCATCCTCCAAAGCATTGCTTCCACTAAGTGAAACATTCTCTGATAACCTGACCTCAAGGTGGTTCTCTGAAGTCAAAATCTCCCTACAATTAGAACCAACTGTCCTTTTCATCCAACACTGGCAACTGTGAAGAGCACCACATTGTGTGAAGTGCCTTCTTTCATGTTATGACGTGGAACCGTTATGCACTCTGCTCTCTGAGGTAGCTCTAATTTGTACTTTTTGAAGTCATAAACCACTTAGAAATATCTAAGTGCACTTTTTGCTGCAATGGTAAAGGCTAGTCTAAATCAGCTGCCTAAAGGTAAACAAGGACACCAAGCCATGACAAGGTAAAATTATAATGTTTAAGTGTTGAGTGTACTTTTTCAGGGACAACACCACCCAAGAATTTTGGCAGGTGTGGCATTTGTCTTATAAAAGTGCGACTAAGGAAAGCAAGCTTGCTAAGATGCATTCCAAATACTTATCATGTAATTTTAGAGCAAAAACAATTTAAAGCAAGAATGAACCTATTTTAGGATAAGTTGCTTTAAAGCTAATTACTTAATTATTATTTTTCCCTTTGAGTTTATTTTTTAGCTTATAAGCTTGAGCACATAGATTTAAAAGAGAGCTGATATTAAAAAGGCAAACATTGTCATTGCATTTATTTTATGTTTTAGTGGATGTAAATTAAAAAAAGTGCCAAAAACCATTAAACTGTTAAAAAGTATTTGTTAAATCTATGTAAATAGTTTAAATTGAACTGAATAGCCTTGTCAAGCTTTGCAATTATGTTGTTGTTTGCAAAGTAATAACTTTCTGTATTTCTTTAGAAATCTATTTTTTGGGATCATATGATTTGAGAAATTTAATCATTTTCTATTGATTTAGAAAATTGGCCTTTTTCCCCCCCCTAAAAAATTGTTCTTTGGGGATGTCCTTGGGATGTGGGGACGGCGTTCCCAAGGGGAGCCGGTGCCACCAATTTGCCACTCGTTGCCGAGGATCCGATGTGTGTCCCTCGAGCGTTCGCCCAAGGCCACATTTTTTTCCAAGCTTCATTTGGCCCATCTATGCCTTCACACAAGCTTCATTTCCAAGCTTTTCATTTCTAATAAATGATATTGAAAACTTCAATTGTGTTCAATTACTACTATTTAATTTGCATTTGCTATAGTCTTATAAAACTAGTCAATATGTATACATATAGTATTCCCCCGCACCCCCCCCGACCCAAGTTTGTCCCCCCCGTCCTGGAAACCCGTCCCCCTGTCCCCGACTATGTAATATGGTGAATAGCATATTTCATCTTTATGGCATTTGATTTTCAAATCTTCGATATTTTACTGGTTCTAGATAATAAATGCAAACCATTTATACATATGTAAATTTTGTTAGTTTTAGGTTTCATTAGATGTCAGGGAGTTTCCCCTTATAATTTGAATAACGGTGCTACTGTACACACAATTTTGTTTTGTATTGTTTGGCAATAGACAAATTAACAACTCACACAATAGCATTATAGTAAAGATTAAGAAAGCCTATAATTTTTGAAGTTTAGATTTTAATGAATCTCTCTCAATAATGAATTCTTAAATTAGCAATGTGAATGCATGCAGTATTGTATTAAGCTTTATTGTTTCTTTTAAGTTTGACAGTAATTACATTGGTGGTTTTGGCCAATCCCTTCCATTCACAAACCAGGTTGAAAAATAGAAATAAAAGTCAATTACACAACGATGGCACATATTTGGTATCTATTTACATGATTGTAGATATTTTATTTAAATGCAAACCAACCAACTGTTTGTTTGTTGTGTGTAATTTTATATAGTGGTGCAGTTTCATATGCTTACTTTGTGTTTTTAACAGGATTTTTTATACTGTTGTGGACGTTTTGTCTGGAGCTAATGATCTTCTGTCGGTTATGTTGAGTGAAACTAAAGACAATGCCACTGGTGCAAAAAGTCCAGCAGTAGATGAAGAAAACTCTAGCCCCCCTTATATGGATTCCATTTGTCCAAGATATTGTTCCAGATGTTGATATCCAGATGAGGCAACTTCGTATCACTCCACCAGAAGGACTTCTAGAGTTGAACTTGCGTTCAAAAGGCTTGACATAGCGGGGGTAGACGCCAAGAGAGGTGCTACTACTAGATCTCAGATCAAGTTTGCAGGTTCATGGTTCTGGTTATGTTTAAAGCATTGTGAATCATTGATTTCTACTAGATTTGTGAACTGAGTAGTTACTTTTTAGATTGCCTTAGATGTGGCATCAATTGCAAATAAACACTAGCTGTCAAATGTATTATATATAGGTTATATTGTGCATTTCAAGTCATAAGTTAACCTATTTATAGGTTTAGACTGAGTAGCTTCTGTAGTTATCCTTTTCCTTGTTCTTCTAAGTGACCATTCTGAGGCCTAAAAATCATACATATATGAACGGCCTCTAATTATGGAAACTTCCATAAATAAGCATGCAGATATTTGATGTGTTTGACCTCTTATCATATTCATGTCACCAGGATATTGTCATTCTCGTGTCACCACATTTTAAGTAAGGTTTTACTCCATAATATTTAATAATTATTCATATAGCTTGCTTTTTTTGTTATAGAAGAAGGCATCAAAGCCTCCTTATGCCTTCTTTTGTGTCCTAGAAATCTTTTCAGCAGGGTTGCCATTAATATAAACATTCTTGGTGAGGTGTTACTATTCAAAACATTACACAAGTAATGCGCATGTTACAATTCTTCTATATGGCGTGCAGATAGAGTTTCATTTATGTTGTTTAACTTGAGTTTATATTGTGGTTGCTTATGCATTTTCCCAAAGCCCAACTTATGGAATATGGTTAGTACTGGAAAGTTGATTTCTATGTATGGCATTGCACTCATTACAAACTATAAACAGTACAGATAATGTTGTTTTTAGCCAAAATTTCAATGACTACAACTATGTAGTTCATTGCTTCTTCTTTGATGAGACATTTTTTTTATGGATATGAAATGTGGTGGTTGAATTTGCCCCCCCCTGGATAATGGGTTATGATTTGAAAATTTTAATTTATGTTGTGATATTATTTGGATTTTGGCACATTTACCATGAATGTGAGGTATGCAGCATTCTCCAGCTTACACATTGCAGGTTTACATGCAATGCTGTCTTAATTGTTTTTGCAGCCAGCAATTAAAAATATTTTCAGAACAAATGCATTCTGACATGAAACATACAGTTTTATTTTCAAATTGTGAGAAAAAAATTCAGATTTTTATATGGTTGATTCTTGACCATGATTCTTCTTTTACTTTTTATTTTTCTATTCTTGCTAAGAAAGTAGTATGTAAAATTCTTACCTTTTTTTCTTTCTGCTGTGGTGGATGTTGCAACAAACAGGAAATCAAGCAGAAAAGAAAAACACGGCAGAAAGTTGCAGGAATTAAAAAGAAATTGCACGAGATGGGACAGGAGCATATTCTTTTGGGGCTTTCAACAGGAAATGAGGCCCAGAAGCAAGCTCTTTTAGATCAGCTTTTGAGCTTTGACTTTAAACTTTTCAAACACGCATTGCAAGAATCATCTGGAACTTATAACAGGTAGAAATATTCTTGCTTTCATCTTTTTTGACGAGTACAGAAAAGCAAGTTATCAAAGGCATTGAGGGCTTGTCCCTTCTATCACATAGAAGCTGAATGTTTCCATATAAAAATTGAATTGATTCAACCAAGTGGACGAAATTCAGAAATCATAATTTCCTCCACAGAAGGCAATGGATAACTGTTTCTCATAGAAGGAACAAATTTTCAGAGGGCAGATTATTAGAAACTTAAGTAGTGGAAGATGTTTTAACTGTAATAAGCTTATTCAAGATTGAAATTTGTCCAGACAAAGGTATTTTATGATTACTAATGTTTCATCTGGGGATGAATTTGCATACCAGTTTAGTCTTAAAAGTTAAAGGCTTTAAGTTGATTTAGAGTTGGAAAATCTAGTTGACTGCAGAAAGCCTCTAATTTCCCCCCCTGTTAAGAATTTTAAATGTATTTTGTGCTATACCTGTATTCTACAGATTTATATTTTTGATTGTTTTCAGATACTCTTCAAGGGGAGATTTCCAATAACTTTAGATGTTTTCATGCTTGTACTGTTATAAGAATGTCAGCAAAGCTTTGTCTTTCTCGTTTTATGCATTAATAGATGGATATAATGACCAAGTCTTCTTCATATTAATTGAAAAGAGCAGCAGACAGAAATGCAGATTACTACACCATAATGCAAGAGTATGTTTTATTCATTTGGGGTTTTCAGGATAATCAATACAATGATAGCATTGTCTTTATAAAGCCATTGTCCTGTTACAACCACCTTTCTAACCTCCACGCAACTGACAACAAATTAACTACTAACAATGAACATTTATTTAACCTACTAACATGTCTAACTATATTTATTTAATTATTTACTAACCTAATAAATTAATAGTATAGATGCTGTATATTTCCAACTTTCCCCACTTATTACATCACTCTGAACAAAGGCAGGAACATTGGTACGAAACATCACTCGATGAACCAGGGGGACACATTATCCTTCATTAAAGTTGCTTATCAGGGACACACATGCTGTCAACAACAATAAACCAATGTGGATAGGGACACACATGCTACCCATCATGAAAAGTTGATTCCAGAAGGACAAACACACTGTAAACAACAATGAAGTCACAGCAAATGTAGATAGGGACCACATGCACACCACTCTTCTCATGATTAGAGATAAGCACACTAATCACAAGTACAAAAGATCTCCCCCCTTGATCCAAAAATGGGAAAACAAGAAGTCTTGATGCCTCTCAAGTGGTGTACCATCTCTAAGTGAGAAGCTAGCTTCAGATGGTAATGTGCCTCCATCCTCCTGGTCTTCCAACCTCCTCTTTGACCCTGATAGATTTTATCTGCTGAATGCACCATGAGAATCTTTGAAGCCCAATTAGCATAGTACATGCTTGAAAATGCCCTGAGAGCATAAGCACTGCATGTGGCCATGTTCAAATGCGGAATGTTTGTCAGTTTCAGCCAATAATGCAACCTTACAACGAGTTTACAAATGGCATAAATTACAAAATAGAATTCATAAAGAAATGCAATAAGTTTGTATTAAATTTGAAAATATGACCTCTCACACTACAAACAAGTGCATAAAAAAATGAAGGGACTTTACTAGAATGAATAATCCTTTACATTAATCTATTCACCAATCCAACTTTTGATTTGACCTTTCAAACATGCTAATATTAATTAGAGTTTTACTTTTCAATTCCCATGCATCATTGACAATGCTTCTACTATTAATCACACTTTAACACCACCACATACCAAACCGCTAATGTCAAACCATAAACCACAATCATGCTGAGAATAACCACAAGCTACCAGTTACTTGCTGGCCCAACTATGCACCCGTGTTGCCTGGAGGGTAACAACTTTTTCTGAGGCAAAACAAGTTTAAAAGAACCAAAAAAAAGACATTCTTCATTCAAATTTGCATGCTGTAAAATTCTCCTGCATTCAAACTTGTAGACTGAAAGCTGGAAATGCTTGTTAGATGCCAAAGCTTTGATTGCTCTTTCTTTTTTGGTTACAGCCTCAGTTCGTTTTCATCTTTGATGCTCTGTGAACACGAGTGAAGATCTTGTCATGCCCAGACTCAGATTCAAGTGGCAGTGGCGAAGGAAACTTTGTTGGCGAAAGGAAACTTTGTCCTCCATGGCCCAATGTCTTAAAAGAGTGTTGGTCTGCAGGTTTATGAATTTCCCTTGCACACACGTAACCTGTTACCTACTAATATCCTTTGTATTCTGCTATTTGCTTCTTCATAAACAATTGTTCAATATTCAATCTCAAGCACTGCCAATGTGGTGTAATTTGTAACAAGGTGTAGCCACCATACATCATCTCATGAAAATTCAAATTAGCCAGAAAATAATGTAAATGGGAAGGGTGTTTTACAGACTCCACCTTATAAATATGTTGCCATTGAATGCAGCGAAATACACCAGCTACATCTTGATTCTCTTCAATCAACATCTGAAGACTTGTTGAAGAAAATAGGGCTGTGCAAAATTCCCTCTTTTTTCATACGCCTTCACCCTCTCTTGGCAAGTTGAACAAAATTCATCCCCCTTCCATTTGCCTTTGCTCTGATACTGAATTGAAAAGAACAGACAGAAATGGAGATTACTAGACCATAATGCAAGAGAATGTATTATTCATTTTCAGGATAATCAGTACAACATAGCATTTGCTTTATACAGCCATTTTCCCGTTACAAGCAAATTTCTAACCTCCACACACTGGACAACAAACTAACTGCTAACATTTATTTAACCTACTAACATGTCTTAATGTATATTTCTTTAATTATTTACTATTCTAATGAATTATTATTAATACTATAGATGATGTAACATTTCCAACAATATTTACAATTGGAATTTTATGGAATCTCCAATTTTAATCCCAAGAGCAATGAATTGTATGCATCCTACTACATGGAAGTTGGAAACTGTTAATATCATGGGTGCCATAATGTCAGATGCAGATGCACTTGAAACTACAGAATTGGGCTTTAGATAACAATTCATTATTAAACTTCCTTTCATACGAGGACTTAAACCACAAGACTGTTCATTTTGTTGGCGTTTCAATTCGCACCTCTAGTGTGCGTATTGGAAACAGACAGCTATGCACAGTTAGACTGCTCTTCAAATTAGGAGGGGAAGCTCCCTCTTTTCTGATTATGCGTAAAAAGAAATACTAAACTACTTGCCAATTTTTTTATTCTCAGCTTGAGAGCACAAGGTTATAAAACTCTTTGCGTCGTGTTGTGACCTATTTCACACATTGCCCCATTGCAAATGGGGAGCCCCAGTAGTTTCTTTTTTTTAGGGTTTTGCCTTAGCGTTACAATTTCATACATCCATTGCTTCGAGAGTTTGGAGTTAGAGTTTTGAGGAGTCATCTGAGCCAAGTAGAGAATCCAAGCCTAGAACAATGCCTAGACATCGTCAAAGTGCTTAGAAGGTCTAGAGGACGAGGAATGCCATTGCTTTCAGTCAGTTCTGACACTTCCTATTTTTTAGGGATTTTGCTTTTTTGCTTTTTTGAAAGTTCCATTTTTGGCATTTTTGGACCAATCTGGGATTTATTATTTTTAGAAATTTTGCTTTTTGCTTTTTTCTATTTTTAGAAAATGCCAGGGTTAGGGTTTCAAAGGTATCAAGGCAGAAAGCCTATAAAGTTCGCCCCAAGCAAGGAGAAATCATCTTCAAGACATAAAGTTCGCTCATGGTAAAAATCTAGTTGAATCCTTGAGAAATCCAGTTGCGAGGTAAAATCCACTTGAAATAAAATCCATCGAGGATGAAATCCACTTAAAATAACATGAAATCCAGTTGAAGTTCACCCACCTCCAAGAGTAAAATCTAGTTTAATGAGGTAGAATTCTAGTTGGGTGAATATGTCTAAAAGTGAAATTCAACTCGAAGTGGATAAAATTGGCTAAGGCAAATGATGAAAATCCAATTAAGACTTCAAGAATTCCATGTTGAAGTTTTCAAAATCAAAAATACCCCCTTGAGGTAAGAAATCCGCTTGAAATGATCAAAATTCCAGTTAGAGGGCGTACTTCCCAAGGAAAAACTCATAAAATTGACTAAGGCATGAAGTCTACTTGGTGAAGTGATGGAAAATCCAGTTCCAAAGTGAAAATTCCTCATAAAGGTCGATTTTCCTAAGCAAGGTAAAATAAAAAATAACTTGAGTTTTTTTTTTAAAACTTCACAAGCAAGCAAAAGGGGTGCCCAAGGGAAAATCAAAAGGAGGATTAGATTTCTTTATGTTTTTCTTGATAAAGTAGCCAATCAGAAGGGAGGTCAAACTCAGTGAAAAAGGAAAGGTTTTACTTATGAAAGGAGGCACTTGAAGAGTTTTTTTCATTATTTACAAGTTAAAATTTCTCTCAGCAAGCTTCTGCACAACCATAGGCATCCTTCAGCAACTTTGCATGAGCTGCAAATCTGATCAATCCAGGCGCAAGAGGTCAAATATTCCCTTAAAACTCCAAATTTCTCATACTTTTGCAGGATCACAAGTGGCGAATTTGGAGAAGAAAAGAATTTAAATCTTGAGTTTGCAAATAAACTCCAATTTTAGGCTCACAAATTCTAGTAAAATGATTTAATTTCTCTGAATTTTTTTTTTGAAAAGACAAGGGTTGCTAATAGGAATTCTTTTTATTTGAATTTATTTTCTAATCAACCTTTGTAGTCGAGTTTTGGAATTTTGAATCAATTAATTAAAATACTCCCCAGCCTTAAAATCTTAAGTATAATGCCTTCTTTACAATTTATACACGTTTTCTAACTTCCAGCTTCATATAGGCGCCATGTCTGCATCAAAGAACGTTAGAGGAGGAGTTAGAAAGAATCAAGTGAGGGAGGTTCTCAAGGGATTTTATCCAGAATCCCAACTATCATCTAAATGGAAGAAAGTTGCAGACACTAACTTCGAACAATTCAACGTAATCCAGCACAAGAAAAGGATGTTTGGCACCCAGAACGAAATGCCTACGCCCATAGCAACAAACATGATCAAATGCGGACTTCACCAAGCAACTGGTTTTCCACTTGCAGTTCAATGTAGTGAGCTGATAGTTGAATGCGCCAGAAGATATGATCCACAAGCACGATCCATCAAAGCATCTAATGGGATCACTTTGGTGTACTTCACAGAAGAGTCAGTTAGAGAAGTGTTTGGCATTCCTCATTGTCACAAAATGTTGAGTAGAACTCAAGAGGAATCACAAGCAATGTTTGATCAGGCGAAGGAGGCTTGTATGGATATAATCAACACTAATTGGGTCAAGGAACTGAAGAAGCATTGCTCTAAGTTACCCAAGAGGCTGATTTGCACTGATTTCAAGGAAGAGTACAGTGATATGATCCATATGCTGAGCAAAATTATGGGTACTCCTCAAGGGGCGTTCTTTGAAGTTTGGATGTTCTCATACGTGGAGGAAGTTGTGTTGGGAATGGAAATGATAAATTGGGCTAACTAATAAGTGACAATATTGATATCCAACTGAGAAATCTAGAGAAAACCAAGACTTTCTACATGAGTTCCTACGTAGTGTACATCTTAGCCCGGTTTACAAAGTATAGAGGGTTAATCTGCAAAGGAGAAGTAGGGCCTCAGAGTAACCAGTTCAAGGCATATGATTGTTACCCACAACTACAGTTGCACTATAAAGAAAATTACAAAATAACCAATGATGCATTTCTCATGTACATCACTCGGTTACTTCAAGGAGGAATCCATGAGAGGTTGTCGAAGGAGGCTATGGCGTTACTTGAAAAATTTGGATCATGGTTCATTCAATTTCCAACTTTTACATATCTGAGGATCCATGGATTTGCAGAAGCTCCATATAAACTGCCACGGTACCCGATAGATAAGATGGTCATGCTTGAAGTTGCAAGATAGTTGGTTCACTTGGATTCCATCCAGGAGAAAAGGAATAAACAAGGAGTGCATTTTCCTATTGTGATTGGGAAAATGTTGGAAGTCTGCCCTTCATTGCAAGTAGCCAAGGCAGCCAAATTAGAACCCCAATTTTATAAATTGGGTATGTATAAACCAAGATCAGATTTTGATCCATACTTGAGAGTTCACGGGAAGAAGTCGCTTCATGTTATGCAAATAGAAGACTACTAGTCCAACTTAGTGGATGAATATGGAGTAAGAAAGAAGATGTGGTCTAGAATTCCAGTAGATCTTGTGAAGAAGTGCGACCTATTCCCTGTTCCTGACTAGGTAAAGGACAATGGAGAGTATGTACATCCTCGATTTGAACAAGAAAAGAATAAGCCTATCTTATTGCCGAATTGGACACAGCTTGAGTTGGCAGATTTGAATGTATTAATGAAGGATATTATAGCCAATTCCAGGGAGTGGGTAGATCACCAAATCAGCAGATTGAGAAAAGGAGGTGTCTCCCTTACCTACGCCAAACTAAGCAATGAAGAAAGTTAGGGAGAAGTAGCTGAATTTGAAAGAAGAGAAGGTGGTCTTGGTGAACTTCCAGGTTCAAGTAAAAGGAAAGCAATGATTGAAGATCTTCAAGCTAAGGCAAAAGAGATAGCAAGTGAAGAGTCAGAGATTAAGAAGCAGAGGGTTAATGAAACTCCATCATCTTCAAGTACACCATCCATCAGGGTAATGGAAGAGGCGTCTATTGCTGAATGTGAATCAAATCATGAACATGGAGCTAAATTTCAAGAGATAGAACAGTTGGAGCTTCTTCAAGAGCAAACCTTCACAGATTGCTTGGAAGGAGAAGATACACTTATGATTGAAGACATGGGAGGTACTGAGATCCTAGAAACCAATGAGGAATTGGGTGATGAGATAATTTCTGCCCTGAAGGGGATTGATGAAGATATTCAGCTGGAAGATGGGATGGAATTATCTACTGTACTAGATTGGTTGGTTGAAAGTCTGATGAAAAAACCCAAGCCAACGAATGAAATTCAACCAATTGAAAGTATGCAAGACTTCTTGGAAAGGATTGGTAAAGCTAAGACACCAAAGAAGCCTAAGAAGTATTCTCAAATCACTAGAGATGGTACAGGATCTAGGATCTTACAGGTAGCGGTTCCAAAGATTGACAAACCTAGGGACCAGATTACCCCTATGGATTATGAAGTTACAACACTGGACATTGGACCAACCACAATAGAACAAGACTTTCATGAGCTAGCAGACACTTCAAGGGCCATCAAGGAAAATATTGACAAAACAAAGGAGAAGAAGGAAAGATTAGAAGTGGAAAATTTGAGATTGATAGAGTTCATCCAGCAAATAACAACCCCATTGAGGCAAGAGAACGAGGCTTTTATTCCACCATCTTCCCTTCCTCAGGAATTTGTTGATAGCCTTGAAGCAATGAGAGCTACAAGCCAAGCAACTCGAAGGTGGGTCAGCAATATCTCAAAGCAAATGGAGCAATTCCTGGAGAGGTGTGCTCAAACTTATGACAAATCAGTTTTGCTTGTAATTGAGATTCGCTAGATGGAAGATAGTTGGGAGGATTTCCAATACATAGAGGGCAAGGTGATACCTCGCTTGAAGGAGTTAAAGGAAATATCCAAGCAAGTGTTGGTCCAAGAAGGTGTTATTGATAATGGAGCTTCTTATGACTTCAATAGATGGTACCGTTCTTTGTTAGCAAAGAAGAAGATATATGATGAGATAAAAGAAGAGTGTGCTGTTATGCAAAACTCTCTTGGAAAGATACAACTTAGGATTGACAGGACAGGAGACCCATGACACAGGTGGTTTAGATTTGGAAGGTTTAAAAGAAAATGTGACAAATATTTATTTCAGAGAAATAGAGGTTATTAAGGAAAACCAGCTGGATGATATGTCATCTCTCTTGACCTTTATGGACAACTTTTAGAGGCAGGAAGGTAAATGGGAGAATACTTTTACTCAGTGCATTGAAGCCTTGGACGTAATTGGAGTGCAACTGGATACTATGCCAAACATATCAATGGAGGAACTCGATTTGGTGATGACAAAGTTTCTTGCATTTGCAGCCAGAGAGCAAGCCAAGGGGAATTGCATTTTGGATTCTTGCTTACTTGATTAACTTGTAGGGCGTCAGTGTTTTCCATACTCCAAGTGGCTCATCCTACTTGTGCCATGTGTCTGGGAACTTAGTTATGCTTTTAGGGTTAGGGTTTCTGGAAATAATCTTGGCCATTGATCTCAGATCAATCTGGGCTGTTGTTTTGTAATTGGGGTGTCTATATAAACCCCACTCATTTCATTTGTTCAGGGAGACTTGTGAAATTGTTGCTAAGAGTGCTATCCAAATAATGATTTGACTCATTGATGAGCATTTGTTAGTTTGAAAGCTTGCATGGTTTCATATTTTCTCAATAAAATAGATTTGTTTTAGTAATTTTAAATGAATGAAAGATTGATAGTGTTGATAATCGTGAAATTAGTTCATACCTTTTTCAATTGAATGATTTTCAATTTGATGTGCAAGGTTAGTCTGAACTTTGAAATTGTTAAACTCGAATTCTATTACTTATATGCATTGTTCAAATTGATGATGGTCTTGAGTAATAGGATATCATTCATAAATCCCGTTGAAGATTGCACCACCTTTGTCTAGTTGTAGTCATCGTACTTGGCAAAGCAAAGATTGGTTTGAATTTCACCATCCAGCACTTGTCTCTTGAGTTCATAGGATTAGTTTAATATTAGTCTAGTCTCTATCACCCTTATCCTTTTTTTATTTTATTTTAAAGATTGGCAGTAATAAAATTTCACCACTCATCATCCACAGCATTCAAAGTCCAAAGTGATGAAAAGTTGAGCGTAAGTCCCCCTTGCAATACCAGCAAAACATAGTAAACCGACTGAGACTATCCTATATGCACTGTGAACCTTGGAGTCTACTTTGTGTTCACTTAGTTTAGCACATTGGAGTCTTTGTTCAAGAGAGAATAGGATATTCTATTGGGTATTTTATTCTAATGTTGGTTAATGTCACAAAACCCGCATCAACACGTCGTAGCTGAGATTTTCGCTTTTATGGAAACTCAACTACAACTAAGCCTATACTAAAGATGCTTCTATCTACTCAAGTAAATTCAGAGCAAGAGAGTTGGAAGTAAACGAGGAATGATTCATTTGACACAAAAGCTTAAATAAGCTTGCATCCAGAACACACCCGAAGACTCATTGTACTTATGAGGTGTAAGCTGAAATAAAGATTACTAAAGCAAAATATAAAACAAAGAGCTGAAATAGATTGAGACACTATAGTAGAGCAAAGAAGGCGTGAGACTTACTCAATTTATAACAGTAACAAACTTTAGGGACAGCAGATTGTAGCAAATGTAGGCATACAATATGTGATCAACCAAATTACAATTGACACAATTGAACATACATTGAATAGCAAACTTGTAGGAAAAAGTAGGCTCAACAATTTTGTTATCACAAACACGGTTAAGAAAATAATGAGCAAGGCTGCTCTTATTTATACACAAACAAAGGAGTAGGGAACCTTAAAATCTCCTTGTTTTTAACAATTAGTCTTGCTAACATGCAAGCTTTATTTCTAAGTCTAAACAAAAGATAACTAACAGTTAATTGGAATGCTAACATCAGTTAACCGATCTAACTACAAGGAAAACTCCAACTGGTGTGATATTTCCAAAGAATAGATAAGCATGAATTAGTTTAACTTGGAAAAGGCATCAAGTTAACTGCTGCCTTTACTTGAGTTCTATTCTTGGAAATCTTTGCATGCTTCAATTGGTGACTCACTAATTGATAATTTGGGCGGCTCTGCAATTGGAGTGATGACCATTGTTTCTTCTGCAACTTTATGATTTTGACGCTTCTCTTGATTTTCTTTTTAAAGGAAGAGTATTGTATGATGAAAACTGTGAAGTTTGACTGTGAACACGCCTATGTTTGGACAAGTTTTGCACAAAAGCTAAAAAGTAGCTTTGCTGATTTTTTTTTAGAAAAAGGCAGATTTTTTTGGAAAAAATTGAGGTTTGGGTTTTGTAGATAATCTTCTTCTGAAGAGACCCAGATCATTAGATTTTGAAAAAGCTGATTTTTTCAAGATCATGCAAGATCCCCTAAAAAGTAGAAGCTGTAGGCAAATTTTCTCGAAAAAAGCTAAGGTCTGGGTTTTGTAGACAATGTCGTTCTGAAGAGACCCAGATTGTTAGATTTTGAAAAATCTGAGGATTTCTTGGACATGCGTGAAAAATTAGTTTCTCTTGAAAATTATAAAATTTTCCAATCTTCAAGAGGAGCGAAGAACAAGTAGACCCAGATCGATGAAAGTTGGAAATTTTGACCCTTGTTTTTGAAACGTGATGCCCTAGAAAATCAAACCATGCAAATGTGTGCTTTTGTGCTTGCCAATCTTGAATCCATGAAGGACTCTGAAAAAGCCTTTTTTTTTATCCTCCAAATCCCGTTGAGAAGAAAATTTTATGTTTCTTCCTCTTGAAGCTAACCTGCAAATTGTGAATAATGAATGCTCAAGGCTTGCTTAAATAGAATTTTGGAGAAAAATGCCTTTATGCATAAAACCCTAAAATTTTCAAGTCCATGCATGCCCTTATTTGACCTCGTTTGCATCAAGATTGAAAAATTCCTTAATATAGCGTTGAATTTTGTGCATGCGGAGATGTGCTTTTTTGAAAAAAAGCAACTGAAGTCGAAATTTTTCTAAGGCATGAAGCCTTGGGCGCCCCAAGCTAACTGGGGCGCTTTTCTTCACCAGTGTTACAAACTTTTCCTTGATTTTCAACTTTTCCTTGTTTTGATGAAACGCCTCCGTTTGATTTTCGATTCTAGACGTTTGATAGATCATGTGTACTAGTTGACGAATTCTTTGAAGAGCGCGATCAAATCTGAGAAGAATCTCTTTGAGGTTGCAAACCCTAAAAACTGCTTTTGCCTTCTTGAAAACTTGGGCGCCCCTGGCTGACTGGGGCGCTTTTCTTCACTAGAGTTAGTTTATTTTTGATCTTCAACTTTTTCTTTTGACCTTTTTTTGTTTCCCCTGTCTTCTTCATTCGATCTGCATTTCGCGGCGTTTGATGAATCCTTTGGACTGGCTGATGAATTCGTTGGAAAGCCTGAAGAATTCTGAGAACAATGACCAATTTTTCAAACCCTAAAAATTGACTTTGGCTGTTCAAAACCCTGGGCGCCCCTTGCTGATAGGGGTGCCCATGTTTGCTAGAGAGAATTTTTTTGATGATTTTCAATTTTTTAATTTGTCCCTTTGATGCAATACCTTCGTCTGATCTGAAATTTTTTCCGTTTGACAGATCCCGTGCACTGGATGTTGGATTCATTTGAAAGCTTGAAGAAATCTGAAATGAATGACTAGTTTTTCAAATCCTAAAAAGTGCTTTTGGCTACTTGAAATCTTGGGTGCTTGGGTGCCCCTGGCTGACATGGGTACTTTTCTTTGCTAGACTTAACTATTTTTTGAAGATTTTCAAATTTCTCGTGCTTCGCATTCACCACCTTGTCGATTGCGTTGACCACCTTGATGGCTACGGGGGCATGATAAACGAAAGTTGGAAAATTAGCTAAGGCATTGACTGCCAGGCGTCTCCCTTGAAATAAGGCACTTGGGTTCTCTAGTGTTCGAATAATTTTCACAAATTTGACTATTTTTAGATTCCTCTCCTCCGCTCACCATTTTTTGAGCATCTTTTGCCATGGATTGATCTGTGTAGCGTTTGAGACTTGGATTCTGACACCTAGTAGTTGGACATCTTCCATTAATGATCCCGGAGGTCTTGATTTTTCTTCTAAAAAAGTGAAAGACCCACTAGAGAAAAACTAACTTTTTGATGATTTTGACTGGACCGGTGTGATCGTGACATAAAATCAACCAATCACAATCAATTTGAGCCCTTTCTGCAAAGATTCTATCTTTAGCCATTTTCCTAAAAAATAGGGCTGAAAAGCTGAAGTTTGGGTTTTGTAGACAATTTCATTATGAAGATACCCAGATTGTCAGATTTTGAAGAAGTTGAGTTTTTCACCAACATACGTGAACCCTAAAAAATAGGGGCCGACACATAAATTTCTATTTTTAGAAATTTTTTGAGAGTATCCTTTTGACAATAATCCTAAAAAAACCTTATGGTCCGTTTATTTTCAGAAATTTCTAAAAATAGAAAATTAATATTTTAAGAAATTTTGACCTTTTTTGTTTTTTGATGACCATATTTACAAGATTTTGACCATTTTTACCAAAATGCCTTAATGAAGCAAAAGTTTTAATTTTGGGTACAACACATTTATATCATAGGAAATAGCATCTATTTAATAGTGTGATTTTACAATTCAAATATGTTACTTTGATTGTTTTGCTCTAGATGAGGATTATTTCTATACTATCCTGTTAATGGCTTAGAGTGTATCTACATGCAATTTAGAACAAATTAGAATATTTAGCGAGGAATGAAAATGTCATAAGTTTTCCCTAACAACCTTACCTAAGATCTCTTCTGATTTATAACTAATATTACCATCACTAGAATACCTCGAAGGATTCTCTATCTTTCTAGGGCTTATAAGCTTTAAATCCATGCATCTTAAGAGGGGGCATCACCTCCCCATCATTCAACTCTCCTCAGTCATTGTTCAAAGCACTGATAGCTTATGAGACTTAACAGATCTTCATAAATGATCTTCCAAGATTTTTGCAGCTTTATTGGAAAAAAGAAGAAGTTGTCCAGCCAGCTTCCAAGCAAACTTGCTAATGGATTTTACCAGGGAATTGAAATTTTTATGTAGATACACTGCTCTTTGCATGGGTTGGTCAAAGGTTATGGCATCTCAAGGAAAGAGCTCTTGTTTGCATATTGATTGAGACCTATCTGGTATCCATAAAGGCAATGTGTGTACTTGAAGTGGGAACCAACAGTGGGCAGGATATCCTCATGATGCCAATATTATTAAATTAAAATTTATGTAGTTTATTAATGCTCAATATTGTAAAATAGATAGTTTCTATTTCTGTTCATTAGCTTTAGTTTCCTTTAGTTCTCTTCGGAAACTTCTCAATTCCTTTCTGATTTTCTGCTTTGTAAAATCTATTCTTTCATTTTAATTAATTCATTGAAGTTCTCCGTTTCATGGTATCAGAGTGGGTTGGGTCGAGCGTGAAAAATTAGTTTTTTCCCAAGCATTGATTTTCTTGGATTTTTTGCACAACTCTGTGTGCAATAGAAAATCACGACCTTTTTAGATTGAGTTTCTTCTTTGCATCGTCCTTAAGGATTCAAAATGTTTGACGGCTACGAATTGTGTGCTGGTTAGTGAAGGAAAATCGTGAGGGATTCTTATCGACAGTTTTTCTTAGTCGTGCTGTGTTCATGTCTCTTTTTTGAGCCTTTGGATTGGTTGTTTTTTTTGGCGCTTGAAATTCACACAGTGAGTTCCTTTTTCTGCGTGTTTGGCTTTGGCGCGTGACCTCTCTCTGTCTCTGCAAGTGTTTTGTTAACTCACGTTTCTGGCTGTCTTCATCATTTTTTTTTTGAGCGACTCCTCTCACTCTTTGCACACGTCTGTTTTGTGACTTGGGTGACGTCTCTTTTTGGCATCGCTTTTTATCGCGCATCTTTCAGTATTTCTCCCGTATGTGACTTCATCATTATATTATGTCTGGAGCAGCATATGAAGGTGCTCGTGATTTGTTTTGGACTATTCTCTGCTATCCACGTGTCTTTGTGTGCACATCGGTTTCTCTAGAATCAACGTTCTGAGTGATTTTGTTGGTAGGTGTCGGCTTGGCTTACTGGCAACTTTCTTGCTATGACCTGTGAAGACTACATTTTCTTTTAGCTGAGTTTTTGTCTCTTCTGGCTGTTTTGTCTCTTTCTCTGCAGTTAGTGGGCTATCAAATTTCTCTTTCTCTATCGGCTATTTTGTTCTCTTTTTCAGTCACCTTCGGTTTCGTGCCTTTTTCTGACAAATTTTCTGCTTGTGGGGTTTTGTGCCTCATATCTGTCAGATTTTTTGTAAAAGGTTCTCAGTACAAACTTGTGATAAATGGCCTCTTTATCTCATATTATGCTGGAGGGCAGTTAAAATTCAACGGCTGCAACTACAACACCTAGAAGTAGCATATGATGACAATCTTTGAGTATCGGTGTCTTGACCAGATTGTTCTGGGCAACGCTACACGTCCTACAACGACATGTAAAGATCAGGAAAAGTTTGATGAGCAAAATTGGGAAGCCGTGATGCTTATTAAACTCTTAGTCACCGATGATTAGCTACCTTAGGTGCCATTTGGCAAAACAACTACAAAAATTTGGGATCATCTGAAGGGCTTGCATGAAACGTCTGACAAGAGCCGAGCGTTCTTTTTAAAGAACATGCTTTTTTTGATCATGATGGATGAAAAGATGTCTCTGTAGAAGCATTTCACAAAAATCAAGGAGATCTGTGATTAGTTGGAGGCAATTGGTCGGAAGATGGAGGTAGAAGATATGGTAGTCATCACTCTGAAGAGTCTACCAAAGTCTTATGAGCACTTTATTGAGACACTCAATATTACCTCAACTAATGTTGATTTGAAGTTTCTAGATCTCTGCAACAAACTTTTGCAGCAGGATTGATGGAAACAACAGTTTGGTAGCAGTGCTGGTTCATCCTCCTCAAAGCAGGCCTTTCCTGCCAAGACATTTCAAAAGAATAAGGGCAAGAATCAGCCATGTCAGCAGACCAATCAAGCGCAATCTCAAGATTCTTCCAAGAAGAAGAACGCTCAGTGTAATTATTGCCACAAGTATGGTCACATGAAGAAAGATTGCCAGAAACGCTTGGCTTTTGAACAGAACAAGCAAGGAGAGTCCAAACCTAAAGCCCATGTTGCTGAGCACACTGAGCAGAAGTAATTTGCATTCTATGCTTTTATGGCCAAGAGTCCTGCAGATCCTGTTAAATCCTCTACTTGGTATATTGATTTAGGTGCTTCTCGACATTTCACTCATCGCCGGGATTGGTTTATTGAGTACACACCCTTCGGAGACTTTGTTATCTTTGGAGGAGGCGAGGAATATATTGTTGTTGGAAAGGGCAATGTGCAGATTCATTCTGGAGGGAGAAATTTAATTTTTCTCGATGTATACTTCATACCTGGCATGAAGCTGAACTTACTTTCAGTTAGTCAGATTATGACCCACTCTCCTCAGCTAGATATTGTTTTCAGAATGCATACTTGCAGTATTGTTGATAGAGAGACCCGCACTACAGTTGTTTAGGGACTTGAGGATCATGGTCTATAAAGATTTGTTGATTCTCAAGAGCATGCTATGGCAGCTAGGAGTACTTCAATCAGCAGCCTCTGGCATCAGCGTTATGGGCACCTGAATATGCACTATCTCTCTCAGCTCTCTTGAGATGATCTGGTTGGTGGTCTACCTGCGATTCAAACTCAGAATCATGGAGTAGCAAGGCTTGTTAGGCTGGAAGGCAACATCGGACTCCATTCTCAGATGGTGATTCATGGCGAGCTTCGAAGGTATTATAGTTGGTTCACATTGATGTATGTGGCCCAATGAACACTCCTTCTGTTACTGGTTCCAGGTATTTTTAATTATTTGTTGATGATTTCAGCCAAAAAATGTGGGTGCATTTTTTGAAAAACAAATCAGATGTGTTTGGTATATTTCAACAGTATAAGGCCTTAGTTGAAAAAGAGTTTGGTTCTCTAATAGTTACTCTTAGGTTTGATAATGAGGGGGAATTTTGTTCTACTGATTTCTCCAATTTCTGTGTTGCACATGGCATTAAGCGCCAACTTACCACACCTTACACCCCTCAGTAGAATGGTGTCGTAGAACGTAGAAATCGCACCATTACTAAAATGGATCGTTCTATGTTGGAGCATAGACATGTTCCTACGAAATTCTGGGTTGAAGCAGTTTATACTGTAGTCTATCTTCTGAACCACTCTCTTACTCATGCCGTTAAGAAGATGATTCTTGAAGAAGCCTAGTTTGGACGCAAGCCTAAGGTTAGCCACCTGAAAGTTTTTGGCTCTACTGCTCATGTGTGGATTCCAGATGCCAAATGCACTAAGTTGGATTCCAAAAGCCAGAAACTCATGTTCATTGGTTACAGTGAGAATCATAAGGCATACAAATTGATTGATGTAGATATAGATCGTCTTATCTTCAGTCGTGATGTTGTGGTTAATGAAAATAGTGGGCCCTTCTTTCAGTCTTCTCCTTTTGTGAGTCCTGAGGATCAGTCTCAGAAAGCTTCTGATTTGGGTGTTTATCTTCCCCTAGCTCCACCTGATGGGAGGGATTCTGCAGTTGTGCAGGCACCTTAGCAGAATATTCCACCACCCACGCCTCAGGATGATCTTGATCCCCTTTCAGATAATTTGGTTCCAGTTGATCCAATTGATGTTGTTCCTCTTGATTCAGAAGTTGGTACATCTACCCTTCGGCCTAAATGGTGGGCGAAGACCATTAGTGATCTTCATGATGATGAATTGGTTGAGGGTGATCTGGTTAGAAAAAGAGCAAGCAACAGAATACTGTCAATTTTGCTCTAATGGCCAACCTTCACAGCATCTCAGAGCCTCAGACATACACAGAGGCTAAAGGCATACCTGAGTGGGAATAGGCTATGGAAGCTGAACATCATAGCCTTTTGAAGAAGAACACTTGGGTGCTTTCTGATCTTCCACTTGGGAAGAAACCCACTGGCTGCAGATGGGTGTATAAAGTTAAGTATAAGGCTGACGAAACCCTTGATAAGTACAAGGCTCGGTTGGTAGCCAAAGGGTTCTCACAGACAAAGGGCATTGACTATGAGGAGACTTTTGCTCCTACAACCAAAATGAGTACTATTCGGCTTGTCCTTGCTACAATAGCCTAGTTTGGTTGGAAAATCCATCAAATAGACATCAAGAGTGTGTTTCTCAATGGTGATCTACAAGAAGAAGTCTATATGACATAGCCTCCCGGTTTCAAGGTTCTTGGTAAAGAACACCAAGTTTGCAGACTCGTGAAAGCACTCTATGGCCTCAAAAAGGCTCCACGAGCATGGTACATGAAAATTGATAAGTACCTTACTGATCATGGTTTTCAGAGGAGCCCTTCTGATTCAAATTTGTATGTCAAATGGTCCGATGATGATATCCTTGTGCTTGTTGTCTATTTTGATGACCTTATCATTACTGGCAGCTGAGAACATTTGATTGAGGAGATAAAACACAATCTCAGTCAATCTTGTCTCGATGTTGAGGTTTCGCAGATAGCTGAGAGCATCTTCATTTCTCAGTCCAAGTATGCTCGTAGTTTGCTTGATAAGTTTAGAATGACTTATTGCAAACTTGCATCAACACCTATGGAGAAAGGGCTCAAACTATCAGCAAAATCAGATCCGCCTGTGCAAAATGAATCCGCATTCAGGTAAGTAGTAGGCAGCTTCATTTATCTCACTGCTACTAGACCTGATCTCAGTTTTGCAGTGAGCTACATCTCTCGCTTCATAACAGCCCCTAAAGCAAAACATTGGGTTGTAGCGAAGCGTGTGCTATGATATGTGAAAGGTACTTACATCTTTGGCATTCTGTATGGAAGGTGCAAAGATCCTAAGCTGATTGGCTATATAGACTCAGATTGGGAAGGCTCTATTGATGACCAAAAGTCTACTTCAGGGTATGTATTCAATTTGGGTACAGGTGCAGTTACATGGACTAGCAAGAAGCCACAGGTAGTGGCTCTTTCCTCGACTGAAGTTGAATATCGGAGAACTGTTAAAGCAGCTTGTGAGGCGGTTTGGCTTCAAAGGGTGCTTTCAGACATGCAAATGTCTCAAGCAGGGCCTTCCCCCTTGTACTGTGACAATCAAGGGGTGCTGAAACTCGTCAAGAATCCAATTTTCCATGAAAGGACAAAGCATGTTGAACTTCATTGTCATTTCATCCGCCAACTTGTCGAAGATGGATCAGTGGTACTGTAGTATGTTTCGACAGAGGATCAGATTGTTGATATTCTCACCAAGTCTCTGTGCCTGGATAAGTTTGTTAAATTTAGGGCGCATCTTGGTGTAGTTGATAGATTGAGCATTAAGGGAGGGTATTAAATTAAAATTTATGTAGTTTATTAATGCTCAATATTGTAAAATAGATAGTTTCTATTTTTGTTCATTAGCTTTAGTTTCTTTTAGTTATCTTTAGAAACTTCTCAATTCCTTTTTGATTTTCTGCTTTGTAAAATCTATAAAGAAGCTATTGCTTCTTTTATTTTAATTAATTCATTGAAGTTTTCCGTTTCAAATAGAATACTATGTCTATTTAGTTTTAGTCTTTACAAGAAGGATGCTTTATTCCAAGGAGAAACTTGGTTCATGAGCAAATTTGGTTTGTTCACAAAATATTAAATTCCCGCCTTCAATCCCTAAAGGACTAGTTAGTATGGTCTTGGTTTGGAAAATTCTTAGTTTTCTTTTCATTGAGTTTTGGGGAGAAGTTACATTGATATGCATAATATAGATCATTAGGGACTTCATTGGAATTCACTTTGTTGCAAGCGGTTCTAAACTATGCTCAGGATGTCTTTTCTCGCCAAAGTCCTCTTAAAGTTGTTGAGAATGGTCTAGGAACAACTATTGGATTATAAGATATGTTTTAGCTTCTAGATCAACAACAAATAGAACCTGTGGATCCCAACAAACTGGGAACATGTGTAGAATCAACCAGGGGCATTTCAAGCACAACTAGAAGGACAAAATCATGGAATAGCAAAGCATACAACAAACAAGTCAGAGAAAATACAAAAAATTGTACACTTGGAAACTCAAATTCCTTTGACGCTTTACATCTGATAGATTAGAGCTCAAAATATCAAAAATTTGACGATGTACAGATAGGCATTTAGAGCAGTCTCCAAAGTTTCATAGTTAAAGTACTTGTAATGACATCAACCATCATAACTGGAATTGCTTGTGAATTAACAAGAAAGTAAATAGCCACATGCTAAAAATCATAAGATTGTTTTTTAATTTTGTCTTTCATATTTCATTTGTTTTACATGACCAATATTAAAATGGAAACTACTACCATTACAGAGTATAATTGAATTTGAAATGCAACATTACAACAATGAAATCATGACAATCTTTTTCTTTTACATTACATACATGCATTGCATTAAAGCAACATATTTACAGTTACACTAGCATGAGTTATTGAATCTTTTGCATTTGGAATCCTGCATTAGTCTCACAAGCCTTGACGAGTTGTTTGCAAGAGGGAGAGCATCACCCGAGTGCTTTTCCTCCAACTACAGACTGGTGGTCCCTCTCACACCTTCCATCTGGAAGTGGCCCTACCCTTCATGAAGAGAATAGATAAATGAAACCAACAAAGTTCATGCCATTTGAGTCCTAGTGCTGTAGCCTACATAACCCAATTGGCTATACAACTTTAGACAATCCTCTAACTAAGTATGATCAATCTGACTAGATTATGAAATTTGGAACACTATGAACCGACTAAATGCAAGCAAAGGCTTTTGCATCACTTTGGCCAAAGTTTTTAAAATTGAAGACACTTCCATAAGAAATGCAGTTGTGTGTTCACACACCTCTAACTCGACTTGGAAACGACATTCATCCTACAGTTTATCACATAGTTGACTCATTTGACTAATCATCTAATTTTTCATAAAGAATTAAGACCAAACATGTATTTCTTTCTATTGTTGGTAAACGACTAAAGCTATTGAATTATCCTTCTGACAACGAACTTCTGCTTTGCGTACTTGCAATTCACGGATCTTGGCTATTGCCATGTGTTCATATGTCCTTACAACTACTTCATGAATATAAATACTCCCATAAATTTCACAACATATGACATTTAACTCTTTTACAGGTTAGATCACATTTCAGCTAGTGTCACCTTCCTACCACCGATTCGTGATTTTGTGGCTATCATTGAAGGGTCTTGACAACTTGTAAATATAGATAAATAAGAGTTTTATCCTCTTTCATATTGATTGAACAAAACAGTTTTATTATATATTTCTGGTTTTTTCTGAGTTTTCTCTCTGGCTTCATTCAAGAGAATTAATATGACCAGCGAAGGTACAGCATGTTATCTATTTCTTTTTGCAAGAATAAGCATACATTTACGGAATCTATGTCATAATAAAAGCTCTGAGTAAAATCTGATTTCTCACTGCCATAATAATCAGTCTAAGCATCAAGCTTTATACACATATTTACAAATGTATCCAAAATAGACTAATAGATTAGATATTTATGTTTATGAATAAATAAGAATATTTCTATTCGTTTCAAATCAGCAGGGTAAATGATTCAATAAAATCATATATAGCTGTTTTTCCCTAAACTTGACATCCATTCCCTTAATTGTGACACAGTGCAAAACTTAGCACGATAATAAGACTACCAATATAATAATACATATATGCAAACTTATTTTCTCTGCTGTCCTATGCAGAAGAAACAAAGATTTTAAATGATTTCATTCACAGGTAAGTATAGCCATGTTCATTTTCTCTTGCACAAGCATATATTTATATGTATAAACTTTCTTTTTCTATGCATCACATTCTGTTACCAGGAAATAAAAAGAGAAAATAGATAATAAACATGCCTGGAATTTGTTTTTGTTCCTCTGCAAAGCTCCCCTTTCTATCTCCTACGCACAGGTGCTAAATACCACAGCAAATGACACTGCAAAAACCATAAACTCTCCCCCAAAAACCTCTTCTTCTTTCACTGTGCATACATCTCTACTTAAACCCAAGGAGATAAGTCCCCTACATGCCTCCCGACAGCCACTTACTTGGCTGTTCAATGCCCATAATGAAAGGTGTTGCTAACATAAATCAAGCCCAAGAATATTGCTAACTGAAACTGCATGCTGCCTGCAGATGAGGAAACAATAGAGTAAACTCCTTTCCACTTCCCATTAACTTGCATTAAGGTAAGCTAACTTCCCTTTCCAACCACAACATCAATAATGCCTTTATTAATAATAGTTGATTATATATATATATATATATTTATACATTTAAATAATAATAAAATAAACCTTAACAAGAATGATGACCTTGAAGAATGATATCGCCTCTTGACCATTGCTAGAGATTGGTCATAAGTCGAGTATGTTTTCGATATAACCTTATGACAAGACCATTGTAATGTCCCCTACTTGGAGTATGCTTGAATTTGCCTTAAGGGACAATTACGCAACATAAAATTGTTTTACAAACAATATTCCATAGTAAATTATATAATAGATATTAAACTTAAGAATAAATGAACTGTTAACATTTATAAAAAATGAACAACTTAAACTTGAAACAAACATATAGACTCTTTTCAATAACCAATCATGGTAGGGATTTAGAAAGAAACACATGATAGGGCGCTAGAAAAGTTATTCATCACAATTAAGCCCAAGGGTGTGCTCATACCCCCTTTGGCCCCAAGTGGCAGGAACATCCAACGAAGACAATTCCATCCAACTTAGGGTGGTGTACTTACATTGTGAGAACCTATACACTATTCATCTCAATTAAGCCCAAGGGCATGCTCATACCCTCCTTGGCCCCAAGTAGCAGGAACATCCAACCAAGACAATTCCATCCAACTTAGGGTGGCGTACTTACATTGAGAGAACCTATACCGCCCTTCCCTAACATGTTTCCTTGCCAACCCTACACATGATTGCTTTATGAAAATTGAACGAATAAGAATCTATTATCCATATTTATGTTAAAGAATCATAATTACTTGTAAGGCTCCATAATTGCTGCAATCATCATTATTGCATGATCGTATGTATATATATATATATATATATATATATATATATAAATATATAATTAATTAATTCCAAAACTTACAATAATCACTTTTGCATGAACATATCTATTATGTATATATTAATAATTATATTTAAACTTACTTCGCAAATGTATTCCTTGGTAATAATACTTAATCCAATAGATCTCTTATAATTTATTCCTTTTCCCAATTTGCTGCTTTATCCAAATTCATTTCTTTTTTCTTTTTTAATCTGCTTTTAAACTCAGAAATTATTCCTTAGATGGCTTGTTCTTTAGCTTCTACATTTATCTTCTATTTATACCACTTGTTTTCCCAAGAGAGGCGTCTCTTATGAATAGGCATCTTTTACCAAGGGAGGCGTCCTTATATTTCTAACATTCTTTCTAATCATAATGAGTGGGCCTGTTTTAGTTTAATTCCTTTTTATTTTTAATGTTCTTTAATCATAATTGCATCCCACTTTTATGTTTGAATGCATTCACATAAGTTTAATTGATGATTTTTGTAATGTCCCTATTTTAGCCCTACGCTCTTCTTGAGGATTTAGCCTATTTCCGGAAACTCATAGGCTAAGCAGTTTTGGAAATTAGGGTTTCTGCTTTCAGATGCATTTTTGAAGGTTTGCATGTGTGACTTTCTGATGCATGTCTGGTGGAGATTTCTAGGGTTTTTGAGAGCTTCAGGATGAGGTAACATGCATGTTGAGATAATGACATGCAATTTTGTCGGATACCTTGCATGTAGGAAAGGTTTCTAGGTTTTTCTAGGTTTTTAGAGACCTCCGGGGTGGTGTGACATGCATCTGAATCTGACATCCTTTCCGGGCACTTACTATTTATAGTAAGTCACGTTAGCTGCCCGGTTTGTGCTCAAATGATATTTGGAAACACTTACTATTTTTAGGAAGTCTTGATTATTGCTCACTTGACGTACAGATGAGGTTTTGCAAACTTACTATTTATAGCAGTGTGCTATTTTGGTAAGTCTATTTATAGCAGTATCATTCTAGCAGCAGTTCAATCTTCTGCAGTTCACTTTCTATTTTGGGCAGTGTGGCTAATTAGTTTGGCTTTCTGTTGAGTTTGTAGTGAACTTACTATTTTTGGCATTTGCTATTTTTAGTAAGTCCATTTGTGGCAGTGGCATCATCATCAGCTTGGTTCAGCTCGGCTAATGTCAGTTTGCTATTTTTAGCAATTTATCCATTGCAGTTTGGGCATTGCTCATGGCTACCTCCTTGGACTGAGTTCCAGACATAGTCAATTTTCATGTCTTGAAGTTGTACCCCCACGCCTTGGCTTGATGACTTCAAGTTGTTTTAAAGAAGGGGACATAAAGGGGGTCGACTATATGTGCTTTTAATGTTTATTGTGGCAACTTTAAAGTGGACGCCTAGAAGTAGATGATTAATATTTTAATATTTATTAATGTTTAAATATCTCTTCAAAAGTGGGATGACTTGGAGAAGAATATTAAGAGTTTAAATATTTTAAAAATGCTTTTTGAGGTGGATGTCCTTTGGAGAAACTGAAGAGGTTCTTGGATGGAGTTACATGTTGATTCATTTGCCCATCTGAGCTTATATATTGATGCTTTGAGAAGAGTTTATCTTTGGAAAATTATTTTAAAGTTATGCTACTGGACTGAATCCAAAACCTGGCTAAGGGGTAGCTTAGCAAACACATCTTTCTTCGGGCCTGAAACTATGGCTTCCTAGAAAGTTTACTGAAGACCATGCTTCATTCAGGAGTGTGGATAGGGCTCAAATGTTGATTTCAATTACAGGCAGGTTGTTTATTTATAATCTGTTTGTACTTCTGATGTCAATGGCTGAAGCGAACTTTTGCTGATAGCTTCGCCTCTGAATTTTATATCATTCTGGGTACTAGCCCATGCTGTGTAATTGTGAAGGGCGCTCAAGTCTGCAAGTTTGTAGAATTTATGATTGAAGATTGAATTTATTAATGCAAGTCGACCTCCTTGAGAGGCCGTATCATTTCAGCTTGCATTGGAGTTCGTGCCGACTGTGAATTGCTGTTTCTGGTTCGAATTTCCCAGTTGAAGAATGGACGCCATGATGAGAGGCTTCTACTGACTGCTGAACGAAGTCTTTTTGGGTTGTGTGTGAAGGGCTACGTCCATTTTGGTGAATTTCTACCTTTGCTGGTCTGATTTTTGTACTTTTCTGTTTCTAATCAGACTTTAGTTAATTCTGGTTTCTGTTAATTTAAGGCTAAAATCAGATTGTATATATTGTAAAAATTAAGGATAGTATCCTTAATTTTGTTGGTTATGATTGGCCTTCACACTAATGTGTTTTGCAGCTGTAATTTAGGTCATTGTAAAGCTAGTTAGTAGTACTAACAGCTGTTATTTATTATTGCTGCAAGTTTATGTTTGTATACACTCCCAAGATTGAGTGGTTGAGTTTAAATAAACATCTTTTATTATTTTTGTTTCCCCCCACGAAATAAGTGGTTGTGAGGACCACAAAAATAAGTGGAAGAGTGGATTTCATGGTTGGCTTGCCACCTTAGTTTGTATAATCTCACCCACTGAATAAGTGGAGAATCCCCACTGCTTGTGGATGCCTGCTGAAGCGGATGAATGTACCTTTCAGTTCAGATTATTCCTAACGATCCCCAAACCATATGCTATCACCTCGCCCACACTAGGATCTTGGTGAGGGTTACCTTTCAAGCTGATTTGTATTTGGAGCTAATGCTAATAAGTGGGTTTGATGCTGGTTTGTTGTGTTCAAATTTGGGAAAAATTAAGGGGGAATATCTCAATTTTTATGAGGATCGTCCTTCTTCATTAAGTCGTTGCCTCTATTACTTTGAACACTGCCATTTAAAATAATCGTTGCTTCTTTCATTTACTCATAATGCCTTTTCAAAGCATGATCGTTGCATTTTATTATTTCTTTTATATTCTTTAACTTTGGGCGATAAAGGAGGTCGGCCATAGTAGAATTTCAATGTCTTCAATATTTGCTGCTGCTGCTGCTACATATATTTCTCAGCAGGGGCATGAATAAATTAGGACATCACAACCGCACAAGTCACGACACAAGATTAACTCTTCAACAACAATGTGGACCTAACAACTCACCCGGATTTTGATGCAAGACCTACGTGAGTGTGTGTTTGACTCAAGATGGCAATTACCCGTTCGTTCACAATGTCTGTACACTTCTCTTTGGTGATGCTCTCCCTCTCCATCCGGGAGGGCAAAATTGTTCCTGCATTCAACTTAGAAAGCCATCACAATGGTTAGTCTATTAATAGCTATGATATCATAATCATTAATCAAAAGTAATAATCATCACAATTCTCCGATCCTTTAATGAAAACATTCATATTGCATTATGCTTTTATCTAAACATCAATTATAGTAAAATCATCCATTCATGCCTAGTTAAACACATATTTAACGTAAATGTTAAAAGTAATTGCAAGCCAAAATCTGGGGTGTGACAACACCCATGCAAAGATCAGTGCATACTGCAGCATCCAAGGACCTTAAAATATGTATGAAGAAGTGCAGGAAAAGGCACAAGAATGCAAGAAAGAACAGCAGAGGCAGGGTTCGAAATGTAGAGCCAAATTTCAAATAAATGGAGGGATTTCACTTGAACCAAGAAAGTAGGAAATTAGCTCCAACTGATCTAATATGTATGGATACACTGTTAGAAACTAGGGTACCTCATTTACTCTACTAAAATTTTAAGGTAATGGGTGATGATATCAGCCCTAAGTTAGCTCTGACATGTTGCAAAAACAAATCAACAACGTGAAGTTCCTAACCACAGGTGTAATGGGACTGGGAGCAGAGAATAAGAAGTTACATTATTTTCCTTTAGGAGATATGGTTCAACAGTATAGATCTAGAAAATAAGGTTAAACTAATTTTAAAAGACTGGAATTACTTGCTATAGTGTAATAGTAGTGTAGAGTAAAAAAGTTAACCTACATCCACTGCTTGGTGATTGGAGGGGGGGAATTCCTGTAACACTCAAAACAAAATCCATTGAACAGCTTGAGCAATGTCCTGCCTAAAATCCAAAGAATCTGCTCTTTCGAGTAGGAGACTTTAGTTATCTCAAGACATCAAAATAAATAATAAGAGAGTAAGCCTATCAACAAGAGATTAGCTAACTAGTTAAGTCCTTGATTGAAAATAATGATTTAATAATCCAAAATTCACTTGAGGTTTTTATATATTGTGTAAAAGGAGCAAAGGCAATAATCACATAGATGACTTCATAAAAATTAACTGTCTTAGGTTATGTTTTGTTGTCTTAGTTGTTTTGGCATCTTTTGGGCCTGCATGCCTTGTCCTTTCTGCTCTTTTTGCATTATGTTAATCTGAGGTCTGCGTGCCTCTGTTCTGTTTTGTTTGTTAGGCCTGGTTGGCCTCTATTCCTCTGCTTGTTTCTCTTAAACTCTTGGGTTCAGGGGCCCTTCCCCTGCTTTTAATATAAAAAACAATCACATAGATGAATCTAGATCACTTACTCATTTCACAGAGATGACTTCATAATTAATGGCAGATTGCAGTCCATGTGCATCATCAGGTGCTCTCTAATAAATTGACCATAAAGCTTGAAACACAAGCAATAAGAGCAATTTAGTTTTCTTTCTTCAACTTTTAAATATATGAATATCACATCCTGAAATTCATTACCGAATCTATGAATGGTGGGAAGAAATCAACTCTATTCAGGTATGTGAGATGTACACGTTTGTGTACAAAATCAAACTCTTAAATCAGAAGAATTAAGTAGAGTAGTGTTTTCATTGGCAAGAGTAGCCTCTGGACTTAATAGGTTTCTATTACTTAATTAAAAATTCTAGCCAATTATTCTAGATGATTTGCTCAGGGCAGTGGAAGAGTCTAGGAAAATAAAAAAGATGTCAAGGTGTTTCAATACCACTAATTTGGTTCCAAGTCCCAGGCAGGTGGGTACGAACTCTTTCAAAGCTTACCAACTCATTTCTCTATGTAAGACAATATTCAAAATTATTTTCAAATCATTTTGGAATTTTTCAACTCTTACTGCGTGAGATAATCTCACAGGTCCAGTTAGAGTATAAGCAACTTTTGGACAAAATTTCTGCTCAAGAGATTAAATGCTAATTAACAACCTAGAAGATAGCAGGTTTGCATTTTAAACTAGATACGTCCAAAGCCTCTAGTCAGGCTAATTAGCAATTGATCATACAAAAATTCTGTCTTAAGCAATGTTAATTAGCAAGTAGCAATTGGTCACACTTCATATAATGGATACAGAGCTGCATAACTCTCCTAGTATTCTCAGTAATGATTAATGGAGTCATAAGTCTGCTATTTATGGCAAGAGGGCTAAGATTGTGGAACTCACTACCCCTTACCTGTTCATCTTCCTTGCAGAAGGTTAAAATCACCTGCCATCAAAAAGCAATGCAGCAACTGAAATTCACAAATCATTGGCCATCCTTCAAGAAGATAGGTACGCTAACCTTCAATTTGTGGATGACAAATCTTATTCTCCACACTAATCCAATGTATTCTGATTCATCACAATAATCCAATGTTAAGTCTGACAATAGAAATCGTTCCTCACCACCTTTTGATAGGCTTTGGGACAACAAATTACCGAAGAAAAGCTCTTAACTTCTTCAACACTTCTCTCAAGGAAGAGAGCAATAATGTGGATTCTGGAATTAAAGAAGCATAAATGGCTGCCAAATACTTAGGCTTCTCATTGAGCAAGACACAGTGGAGCGGAATGGTTTGCCTTGACAACTTGAATTAAGTTCCAAAGCAGCTAAGTGGTTGACATTAGTAGGTAAAAACAGAACTATTGAAAGAGAAACTACAGGCAAACATAGTGTCCTTGTTTCTCTTAATCCCAATGACGGTGCAGGAGGCACTATCCAATATCAAAAGGAAGTTTATGTGGAGAGTGCTATCCATGAAATTTAAATATCCACAAAAATGATGTGACAAAATAACCAACAGGAAGTCTCAATGTTAAGGATCCAAACATGTTTAATTAGACACTGGCAATGAAACTAGCTTGGAGGCTTCATGAGCAAGGCTAGAAAATTGGAACAAAGTAATCTACCTGAGGTACATAACTCATAGATGGAACATCTCTACAGAAATATGGGGAATCCTCCATATGGCAAAATGTCAAAACAGGGCTACATCTGCTAAAATATAAAATCTTTTGCTATAAGACTAGCAGCAGTTTAGTTAGTTGTGTGTTTATTTAATATTTTTATTGTGTTTCTTTAATTTATTTTTATTTTTATTATGACTGTTGTACCAGGACTAGCATTTTTTTTAACTTAGTTTGTATTATGACAGCTGGATACCCAAGATAATGTACCAGAACCGTATGATACGGGTACAGGGACCTTCAGGGAAGAACCCTGTAATGTAGTTGACAACATTGAGCAGACTCTTCCCTCCACTTGTAAATAAAAGCTAAAATTTAAGGAGGCATGTTTATTTCTGGTTGAAAATTGTTTTGAGAATTTGAGAAACACAGCATTATTTAATTTCTATTTCTTGTGAATTGGAAGGGTTTGTACTATATAGAGCTTCTTTTCATTTTTTGTTTTGTAGTTTAGGCTTTTGTACTTGCTGTTTATGGTTGTGTTGTATTGAATTTATGTATGTAAGATGTTGACATGCTTTTTACCATTATTTTTTGTGAACACAGGTCTGATTTGTCTCGATATGTGGACACAAAATTGACAAGAAACTTGTTTTTAGGTTTAGAGCACTTGAGGAAAAATATTCTTCAGCTTGGGAGAAAAGAATACAAGAATAAAGATACATTACAGCTGCATAGGGAAGGTCTAGAGCTCATTGCCCGAGGTCAAGTTGCAGTAGTTCTACTCGTGGATGAAAATGTTTTACAGAACATGGATGGTAAAAATGAAATCACAGTGGATGAAAGGATTTTAACATTTCAAAACTGTTTACAATCTCGGGCAGAAGAAATTCTCACAAATCAGAAGCTTGCAAATTCAGTATGGATCTAAATATCCCTATTTGGAAGCTTTACTGTCTATTTTTGTGGCATTAAATGCAAACTGTCTAAGCATTTTAGACTTAATGTGTGCATGAATCTCAGAGTGAGAATAAAAGATAGTTATGTTAATATAATTTCATTTTCTGCCATTCTGTGAAAGGTTAATCCTATTCACTCCAGTTTTTGCCTTTGCCAAAATATTTTTAATATCAGTCAAAATGGTTAGAGGTAAAATGCTCTAGCTGAGGTATTATATCTGCTCTGGGGTTCCAATTTCTTTGTGAATATGGGATATACACATACGTAGGGTTGTGTCTGAATTTCTCACTTTTTTGTAGCAAAGTCTTAATGATTTTTTGCTTCCATGCTATGCGAGAATCGATGAAATGGTTGTCAACACTAGACAGTCTGGCAGTAAATAAATTTAGGCATTTCAATCCTGGGTGAAAAGTGTCTTTGAAAGAAGAATTCATTTGTTTTATCAAATTAATGACAAATACATGAGCTAACTATGGATTGCACTCTTTGATCAAAAGAGTATTTAGCTAGCTTACAGTTATTTGGCTGACATTTAGTACGGATATGTGAGATCTACCTTGACCTTTCTTGATATATTTAACAATAAATTTTAGTCTTCAAAGTTTTGTATTTTCCTTTTGTTAATGGTGTTTTCAACTGAGGTTTAATTTGTTGTTTTGTCTATAAACTGTTGATGTGTATATGGGCTCAATGAGAGAAGTGACTGCAGTAAAAAAAATACTTAATGCATCAAGAAATGTTTTGATACTTGCAACATAAGAGTGCATAATTGTATGAACGGTTGGAACACTCTCATCATTTGCTGATGAAGCAACAATCTGACTGACCCAAGAAACACTCACCTACCGGATATTGTGTCCCCATCCTCTCTGACCATGGACCTGGATTAAAATGTATGATTGGATCTTTAGTTCACAATGGCTCTTGTTGCTCATAGTATACATAACAGCAAGGATGGCTTTCACAGCAGATAGAACCCAATCAATCATTACTTCTGATTACTCAGAAAGGGATCCTCTTTAAGTTCTATTGTTTTCATGTTAAAAAAGGAGAAAAATAATTATGCACTGTAGATCAACCTTAAGTCACAAACTTAATTACTGATTTGTTTGCAAAACATTACTTGGCATCGGTACGGTGTGACAAAAGTGTAAATTGAATTCAATTAACTGGGTTTAAAATGGGAAAAGCTTGGCATAAACTCAAGTAACTAAAAAACGAATATTATATTTTTAGAAATAGAGAATTTTTTTATTTTGTTATTTTTTGTCAAATATAGTGCATAAAGATTAGAAATAAACATAATGCATTAAAAAATCCCCAATTCTAAAAATAAATAGAATTTTCAAATACTATTATTTTACTTTTACCTATGGGTTTATGTAAAAATTATATGGTTGGTCCTAAAATAGTAGGCAAGTGCTATTGTCATTGAATACAACCTACCATTTTAGGGGTGAACCAATGTTTTATACTAAATCTTCATTAGGATATAATTAAAATAAAAACCCTCATTAGTGTTTTAAATTTTAACTCAAAAATTAATCTATTCAAAGTTAAATTTGAAAAGTTAGAATGCCCCAGCCTTAACTGTAAACTGAAACTTTCCAATCTTCTTGTGCCTTTGTTTTTCTTCTCCTAAGTATAAAAATAAACCAAAAAAGGAAAGTCAGACATAAAACATTTTGAGAACTACTTTTTGAAAAACTTGGGCAATGGCAAGCAAATGAGGCAGGTGGTGATTACTTAGGGTTAATTAAAGACACTAGATTTCCACAGTCCATGATTTCAAAATAGACTATGGGTTTACTAATTCATTCTTATGCTTCTGATGCATTTTTCAAATTTTGTAATGCCCAAAATTAAAAGTTTTGCTTCATTAAAGCATTTTGCTAAAAACGGCCAGTCTTGTAAAAATTGTCGTCAAAAGTCAAAATTTCTAAAAAAAATAAAAAAAATCTATTTTTAGAAATTTCTAAAAATAGATTGGATTTAGGATTTTTTGGGTTTGTTGTCAAATGGATGCTGGCAAAATTTCTAAAAATAGAAATTTTCTATTTTTAGAAAAATGTCTAAAAATAGAATTTTTGATTGGAGGGCTCAAATTGATTTTGATTGGTTAAAAATACTTCTTGATCAGGCCAGTCCAACTATAATCGTCAAAAGGTCAGTATTTCTTTGGTGGGTCTATTTTTCTTTTTCAAAGGAAAAAAAATGAGCTTCGAAGTCATCAATGGAGAAAGGTCAGCTGTCAGGTGTCAGTTTTGAAGAGCACAAAGATTTACTGAGAGGGGGGGGTGAATCAGTAAATCAACACAAACTTTCAATTTTATTCTTTTTGAAACTTATTACAATCAACTTTTTGATATGAACCAATTTCCCAAGTTGACACAACTTTATTGAAATAATATTTTTTCAAAGTAGGCACCAACCTACAGATTTACAAAGATGATTTAGTAGAATGTAACCTACAAGGAACACCTAGACCTTTACAGATTTAGTAGGCACCTACCTATAAGGAGCACCAACCCCTAGTGCAAAGTATCAAACCTTGACTTGATGGATGTAAGACTGCCTTCAATCTGATCTTTACAATCCCAGCTCTCCAATCTGCTCTATGTGATAAATGATATCACTCTAAGCCCACACAAAGAGATGGGACACTTGACTGATCTGCAAATCCTCTAAAACAACCACACTTTTCAAACCTGATTTGGATGACAATTATATAATCTGCTCAAAAGTCACAACTGTTTGTGGAAGAACACAACTCTGCCTCTTCGTATTTCAATCATACCTTTTCAAGTATGCCTCTTAACCTTAATCGATCTTTCTTTAACTCATTTATCTTCTTTTTATATTGTGATTAACAATATACTTCAGATTTCTTGTATAGTCCCCATTTTTAAACAGTCGCACCATTCAATTTGCAACAGATATGCATCCTTTCAGTATTCTTTCAGACCCGACCTTTCAAAAATTGATCTTTAATCATAAACAACTGATTTGAAGAAGACGTCACAACGCAAGCAACTCTTGATGCGCGTCTTTTAGTGAGATGCTTAATAAGAGAAGACGTCACAACTTTTCAGGACATAAACAAGTCTCTTGATATGCGTCTTTTAGTGAGGCGCTTAATAAAAAATATGTTCTCAAAAAATACGTCCCTTCATAACAAGTTTTTATCATCGGCTCATAAAGTAAAGATGTTTTGGTTAAGAGACGTCAATCTTCTTTGACACACTTGTCGCTTCATATCTGTCCTAAAACGACTCTTTCACTTACTAAGTTTTTATTAGTTTGTCTTTTTACAAATCGTTTAGCATCCTTGAAATGAGATAATTCAACACGTCTGTAGCTATATCTTCATTCGTATTTTTAACAAATACGTATTGCTTTTAGATCAATTCTTTTAGTTAATTAAGCCCGAACCAGATTAGCATAAATCTGAAGATCTTTAAATCTGAACACAAGCCCGAACCAGATTAGCCTAAATCTGAATCTAATAAGATCTTTAAATCTGAACATAAGCCTGAACCAGATTAGCACTGTGTGATGTTTGATCTGATCATCTACGAACTGTGGGATTTTTGATAAGGCCAAGTTAATCTGATCATCTACAAGCTATGTTCATCAAAATTTGCTTTGACTTTGACATCAATGACAATACTTCTAACAAGTTTCAAAGTCTCAAATGCTGCACAGATTGATCAACGATGAAAGATGCATGAGAAATGGTGAATGGAGGAAGGAAATCTAAAAATAGTGAAATTTGCAAAAAATATTCTAAACATTGGAGAACCTAGGTGCCTCATTTCAAGGAAGGCGCCTAGGCTTCAATGCCTTAGCCATTTTTCCAACTTTCGTCATTCGATGCATGAGAAACGGTGAATGCAGTTGGCAAACGCAAAGCGGAAAACAAAGAGCAAAATGAAAATTTGAAAATCATCAAAATAAAACTAACTCTGGGAAACCCAGGCCCCTCTTTTCAAGGAGGGCGCTTGAGATCTCATGCCTTAGAATATTTCTCGTGTTTCTCGAAAAATGTGCAAATCTTCCTGTCAGCACGATTCAGTCACGCAATAAGCAGTTTAAAGTAGTTTTCAGGGCAATAAAAGGCAAGGGATCATCTCAGTTGTGTTCAGACTCTTCAATGAATCCATCATCCAGTACAAAGGATCTGTCAGACAATGGGAAATGCAGATTAAACGAAGGTGGAAACATAGAAAACGAAGAAATCATAGAAAAGTTGAAAATCCTCAAATTGACTGTTTGGAAGACTTGGGCGCCTCATTTCAAGGAGGGCGCCTAGCTTTTTTTCTTTAGTTTATTTTTCACATTTTTCAAAAAACGTCCAAACTTCTTTGTCAACCTGGTTCCCGCTTTCACAAAATTAGTCAGATGCAATAATGGAGGTTGGCAAAGGGTATAATTCATCTCAGATATGATCAGGCTTGCCAAAATGACTGACTTTCAGTCTTTGTTGTTCACTAGCTGGCAGGAAATGGCAGTCAAACAGGGGTCATCACCTTCACGCGAAACGGAGCAAGTGAAAATTTGAAAATGTCAAAAATTTGGCTAAGGCAAGTGAACTTGGGTGCCTCTTTTCAAGGAGGGCACCCAAGTGTTCAACACTTAAATTTTTTTTTCATCCCGCACGCTGTTTTCGATTTCAGTCTCCGACAACAACTTCAAGGGTTTGCAATCATGATCAGATGATGTTAGATGTCGGTATGAAGTTGGGGATTACTTCCGCAGTGGTCAAATATGAACTTGCCATGGTCAAATAGGTTTTATCAGTTGGCATCATTAGATTCTTGACCCATCGAATACAGAGGCAGGGTTTGTCGGACGCAAAACAAGTGAAAATTTTAAAATATCCAAAAAATTTCTAAGTCCCAACATGCTGGGCGCCCCTTTTCAAGGAGGACGCCTAGACTTCCAACACTTAGAAATTTTTTGAATTTAGTGCGCCTATTTCTAGTTCAGCCTTCGTCGCTGTCAATAGTTGCAACAAAAGTTGAAAAATGGAGAAAAAATGCTAACACTTTTTAGGTTTTATGTGTTTGATGATGTTATCGGATGCGTATGTTTTTGCATGCATGCTTTTTGCAGCTATAAAAGAGGAATTCACCATTTGATGCAAACGAAGTCATTTTTGATGCAAATGAAGTCAAATTTTTGCATGTACAGTTTCTATCTTCATGCATCGACTCCAAAATTTTAGGGTTTTTTGCATGGAAGAACTTTTTATCTCCAAACTCTATTCAAGAGGCTTTTAGCATGCATTCTTCATATTTTGCAAGATTAGCTTTCAGAGGAAGAAACATAAAGTTTTCTTCTCACCAAGATTTGGAGGCTCAAATGGAAAGCTTTTTTAGTGTTCTTCATGAAGAGCACAAAGATATACTGAGAGGGGGAGGGGGGTGAATCAGTATATCAACAATCTTTTACCCTCTCAATCTTTTATCAACTTCAAACTCTAACACAAAATCAACTATGCAAGAATATCACAATATGAACAAGTTGACACCAATATTTTACGTGGAAACCCTTACGGGATAAAACCACGGTACAAATAATGTACTTTATGAATTATATAAGCTTTACAATGAATGTAGGCACCAACCTACTTGAATTACCAATTTTGTAGTTTAGTAGGCACCAACCCCTTAAACTGATTTAGTAGGCACCAACCTACAAGGAGCACCAACCCCTAATGTTCGTAGGCACCAACCCCCACTTGCCAAGCACCAACTTAGCAAAGATAATAATATCAAGAATAATGCTCCACCTTCAATGTTGCTTCCTCAACAGATGATGGACAATTCTACTCAAACAAACTTCTGCTATACTCTTCTCTATGGATCTATCATATATTCCTCTTCACAAACTATGTCTTCTTCAACTTGCACCAAATCTGCATAAACTCCTCTATATTTTCTTCACATACTTGTGTTGGTGTTTATAGGATAGATCATTTAATCTCCACTGATTCCTTCAAATTTGATTTTCCTTCTCAAACTCTTCTTGTAAATGACATGTTCTTCAATCAATCTTCTTCTTAAATTTGCATGCACTTTCATAAAACTCTCTCTATACTCATAACTTCTTCATGAAGCTGCTGATAAGGCCTTCAAAAATCTACTATAAGACAGCTCATAAATCTGTTATAATATTGCATATAATCCTTCATAAACTTGCTCTAAATTTCTTTACAAATCTGCTCCAGATCCCTTCCTAAATCTGAATGTATTTCCTATGATGTTTTCTTTTACATATCACATACTCACTCTTCTTAATCTGCACTTTTAGATGATATTCATTTTCACATCCTCCTGCTGTTCTGTTTTACACAGCCTTCCACTCCACACCTGATTGTGTTCTAAAGATATAGCATTTATTCCTCTACTCAACTCAGAAAATCTTCATTCTCTTATTATATCTTCTCAAGAGACATACTTATCTCAAAGGATGTAACTCTTCACATGATTGCACAATAAATAAAACACTAACCAAAGGATCACAACTTTTCTTTAATCACACCACTTATTAAATGATGCTTCTTCAAATATAAACGTACCTCTTCATTAATTTAATCTAAAGTTTCAACTTTAAAATGGATCGCCTCATTTCATTCATGAATCGCTTCTCTTCATGAATAAATAGCATCCTTTAATTCTGCCTTTTGATCAATCGCACCCTTTCATTAATCTCTGCCTTTTTATCGTAAAATTATCTTTAAAATAAATCGTTCTTTCTTAAGAATAAAACCACATCTCTTCAGTATCAAGCCTTTTCATTTGTATCTCTTCCCTTTAACAAATTGCACCCCTTAATATAATCGATGTCTTGAGTTAGATGTTTTTTGTCATTAACTAATATCGATCTTTTTAATATAATTGATGTCTTTTGTCTCACAACAACGCTCTTATTATTTATTGAAGGCCACGATATGTATATGAATAGTGGAAGCTTCTAATGAATGACCCGATGAATATATTATGTTGCAATATAGAAAAACCTGATGTTATGTGAGATCCATGCATTAATAATGCCTTTGTCTTTATTTATTGATCTTTACGTCCTCTTCCAAGACATACGCACAAACTCCAAATTACATAGGTGACGGCCTGAAAGGTTATCGGGCTTCTTTCCTATACTTCTCCCCTGTGACTCGCCTTTTGGGATGACTTCAACAGCTGTCAATATCTCTCCCTCTACTGCCTTCCCTGTAAGAACAAGCTTTTGTACTTTTGGTATCTCTAGAAGGATGACATTGCCGAGTTATGAGAGATATAGTTCACCTACAGCACCATCTGAGCGGATAGTTGTATAGTCAAACAATAAACGGCATGTATAGTCATCATCTGTAGCTTTATATTTAGAGTTGGCTCCTCGAATTTCAGAGATGGTTCCATCTTATCTCTACTCTCATATATACATCATGCTCAAAACTGATCTCACATACTTTTGCTGTTCATTATATATGAAAAACTTAAACATAATAATTGTTGTCTTTAGTATCACTTTCCTTGGGTATTTGTGGTAATCAAATGAACAACTCTCATACACCTTCTAAGTCAATGACTTCTTTGATTGCAATTGTGATGGTAGCCTTCTTATGACATTAATGACAATATGATGTCATTAAAGAAGATCTGAATGTATGCTCTCATCTATTAATGCTCATCTTTCTCTAACTTCTTCATTCCTTGACATCAATGTAGTTTCCAACACTTCGTGGATTCGGAATTGGGAAGCACAAAAGCATGCTTTTGCATGGTCTGATTTTCTAGGGCATCATGTTTCAGAAACATGTGGTCAAAATTTTCAAGTTTCATTGATTCGGGTCTACTTGCTTTTCAGTCCTCTTGAAGATTGAAATTTTTTAAAATTTTTGCATGCCAACTCCTATTTTTTAGGAAATCGTGCATATTCAGGAAATCCTCATCTTTTTCAAAATATGACGATTTGGGTCTCTTTAGAACGAGATTGTTTACAAAACCTAGACCTCAGTTTTTTACCCCTACTTTTTAGGAAAATTGCTATTTTTAGCAGGTTGTCCGAGCATAGGTGTGTTCATAGTCAAACTTCACGGTTTTCATCATACAATACTCTTCCATTGAAAAATCAAGAGAAGCGTCAAAAGCATAGAGTTGCAGAAGAAACAGAGGTCATCACTCTAGTTGTAGAGTCGCCAAAATTATCAATCAGTGAGCCACCAGTTGAAGCATGTAAGGATTTCCAGGAATAGAACTCAAGTAAAGGCAACAGTTAACTTGATGCTTTTTCCAAGTTAAACTGGCTGTCCTCATTCATGCTTATCTATTCTTTGGAACTATCAAATGTATAGTTGGAGCTTTTCTTGTTAAATCAGTTAACTGATGTTAGCAATTAGTTATTTGTTAAGTCATCTTTTGTTTAGTCTTAGAAATAAAGCTTGCATGTTGGCAAGTCTAGTTAAAAACAAGGAGATTTTAGGGTTTCCTACTCCTTGTTTGTGTATAAATAAGGACAGCCTTGCCCATTTCTTTGGAACCGTTGTTGTGATAACAAATTGCTGAGCCTATTTTGCCTGTAACTTTGTTATTTAGTGTTTGTTTACTTTTGTTTCAAGTGTAATCTGGTTTGATCGCATATTGTAAGCCTATCTTTGCTACAATCTGCTGTCCCAGAAGTGTATTTGTTGTTATAAAATTGAGGAAGGAAATCTCATGCCTATCTTGCTCTGATCTACTGTCTCAATCTATTTCAATACTTTGTCTTATGTTTTGCTTTCGTAATCTTTATTTCAGCTTACATCTAATAAGTACAATGAGTCTTCGAGTGTGTTCTGGAAGCGAGTTTATTTAAAGCTTTGTGTTAATCAAATCATTCCTTGTTTACTTTTGATTCTCAGGCTGTAAATGTACTTGAGTTATCAGAAGCGTCTATAGTTTAGGCCTAGTTGTAGTTGAAGTTCTAGAAAAGAGAAAACCTCAACTACGATGCAAAGAGTTTTATAACCTTGTGCTCTTAGTTGAGAATAAAAAGATTGGCAGCAGTGTAGTATTTCTTTTTAAGCATAATCAGCAAAGAGGGAGCTTCCCCTCCTAATTTGAAGAGCAGTCTAACTGTGCATAGGCGTCCGTTTCTAATCCGCATTCCAGAGGTGTCAATTGAAACTCCAACAAATTCATTTTGTGTATTTATGTAATTTACTAATTTATTTTATTTGCTAAGTTTTTGCTGATTTCTTCATCAAGTTTGAGTCCGAATCAGATTTTTGTGCTGCTGAGTTTAAGCCAAATGTGAACTATGGTGCTAACACATCAACCTTGGGTCTTGGACCCCATGTTCAACATATGGTCTTTCACCCAAAAGTCCTGCTTCAAAATTGACAAAGTTTTTGGTGCATGTAACTCCTTATATGGCTACCTTGAATCTAAATTGTTAATGGTGTGAGATGTCCTACCTAGCACATTCATTATAAGTAATTGGAACTTCACTTCTCTTGATTGACAAAGATTTTAGTGCATGCAATGCTTTCTAAGCCTGCCGACTCACAATTATTATCAATGTAGGATGTTCCTACCAAACACATTGTTCGTAAATGTTTGGAACTTGTAATATCCCTTGCTGATTATGGCCTCAAAATGCTGAAGGTATGCTCAAGGAATATTGTCAAACACTTTGCACACAAGGTCTGATCTTGCTGATATGAATTTTCTGATTGTTTGTTATGAGTTTGGATGCTGCAAATGATGTTTTTTGAAAGCTTCTATTGATGCAAGATGGACTAATAAAGTCTCAGCAATACTGTGCCAACTATTTTCTACCTTTATGTGCATATAAGTGACTGAAAATGTGCATCTACAGCAACTAGGAATTAAGACAAACACTTTGAATGCAATCTAAGATGGCATATATGCACTTATAGCCAAGTGGCATTAATGTAAACACTTGGTATGCAATATTATAATATTATTTATGCCAAAATGAGAACCTACAGCCAATTGACATTTTGTTAAACAATTGGCATGCAAACTAATATGCTGTTCATGAAAGATATAAACATGCTCATTACAACAAATATTTGGCATGCAACTTATCACTCCTTTATTGACGACTATCTCAATTACAATGCTGATACAAAGGCCAAGACTCTTGGCATTACATCTTTATGCAACTCCTACAATTCCGAGTACAAATGGCAGCCATGACATTATTCTAAAATGCATATATATATATGAAACAAATAACAAGTGGAACCTTAAGCAAATGAAGCCCTTATGACTGAACAAGCTTTGACAGCCTTGTGCATGCAAAATGGAGCCCTTCTCTATCCAAATCGAACTAATGCTGAAGCCGCCCCTGTTTTGATTTGCTGCTGTTAAATAAAATTATTAGGAGCTTCCAACGCCTCCTTCAAGCATCAAAAGTTGTTGTTACAGCCCCTTGAATGGAGCGATTCAACCCTCAAGCCAAATCGATGCCATATGAAGCTTCCATGACCAAAATCGAAGCTCTCCTCAAGCCGCCTATGTGACTGTCATGAAAAATCAGAATATGATACCATGCCAAAATCGTCCCTATTGCTGATGAAATGATGCGATCTCAATCTACAAAATGATCTCCAATATATCTCCAAATGATTCTCCACAAATTTGGCCAAAGGCCACAAAATTTGCAATGCAAGCACAAGTTGAACTTCTGAATGAAGCCCACAACTGACAATAATCTCAGCTGATAGTTTCACAGCCTCAAATTGCACAACCAATGAGAGTTTCGTTCCCAAAGGCTCAAGAATGGCAGAAACCCTAGCTGGTTCCTTCTCCAAACCAAAACTTCAAAACACATATCAATTCCTGGATGCCTAGAAGCTTGGCTTGAACTCCCTTTATACTTTTTCAACCCATCTTCAAGAAGCTTCTAGAAAATAATATAATATTATTTTATTTTATTTTATTTTTCTTTTAGTGACTTTATGATATAATATTTTATTTAAGTCACTTTATTAAATTAATTAAATATAAGGTTACTTTATAATATTTATTTATTTGATAACCTTACAAATAATTAATTTAATTATTATCTCCCTTATTATTCCAATCCAATTGAATCCAGGAAATGGAACCCACCAACTGACTAAATATCTGCCACGAAGACCTCCTAACCAAGCTCATTAGCCTACGAAGGTCAGGAATAGGCTAAATCCTTTGAAATTGATGCTCATGAAAATGGGGACATTACAAAACTTCTTTAGTTTAGTATTAATTATACATTCTAATTTTTGTGGGATATTTAGGCAACCCATGTATGTGGTAATCAATGTAATATTGTTTGTTGAGTCAATATAACTAGCACAGAGCCATCTTAAGATGTGTCTGATACATGTGGAGAGGTGTCCAAAAGACATGAGGTGCCAATCTTACCACATCATAAGTGTGAGACGGGTTAACTCCTTGAGTCATTGGGATGCCTCTTGGCACATATTAGGTACATATTAAGATGGATATGTGCTAGTATATTTCATCTTTCATTAAGTAAATAAATACATATTTAATATATATGCCTCATACATACATGGCAAATACATATTTACTAATGTTTCCAATATATTTTGCTCAGGATCACAACCAATGCATTGATCATTTTAGGTATATGCTCAACATAGTGATTTTGTATGTGCCCACTGTGAAGTATTGTTTATTGTTATTGATGTGGGAATATTGTTGAACAAGTCTTTTTGCTCAGTGCCTTTATCTACTAGATGCTTGGCATAAGAGTCACCATGCTTATTTAGTACTAAATTAAACTCCATTTTTCTTGGTTGGTGTCCAACATTTAGCACAAGAACTCATCTCTAGATAAACTTGTTTTTTGGAGAAACACATCTTCTATTACTTAAAGGAACTCAAAATACACATCAATCTTACAACAAGGCTACATTGGTGTTTTGTAACAAAGTCAACGAAACTAACAAATGTGCCTTTCCTCTCGAGTCATTAACTCAACATCTTTGTTGATACTTCTTGATTTGCTTTTTTAAGCAATACCAATTTCTTGCATGAATGTATTTAGTTCCCCTAGGTTGAGTGAGGAGGGTTATTTTGGAAAGGTTGCCCTACATGTCTTCCACAAAAATACTATGCTGTAATATTTTACAGCCATCCTTGATCATCCAAGATGTTCCCAATCAATGTACCATTGCAAAAAACCAATTTAAAAAAGAATTCCCTGTTCTAATCCAAGCTTAATCAAATTAAATTAAGCTTAAAGCTAATCCTAAAAGGACTTGGTTGTTCTTCATCGCCCAATGACATGCACAATGGTTTCTTCTTCGCCACATTACCTACAAGTAAAATATGTAAAACCTGTTAGTGTTTGGTAGTTTCGGGAGCTATTCTTCCTTTGTCTAAGGCAGGTTGGCCTTCTTGTAACAAACAATATTTTATATTCTTCATTTCCTAAGGGGGCCGACCTAGTGGAAAGGTCACCTATCATTGTATATAAGCAAGGAGAAGACTTGTCATTTCATTATCAATTTCAACAACTTCAAGTTCGCACCTTAGCAGCAGATCATTATTTGGTAGCAGCAGATCAATTTCAAAGAGGATCATATTCATTTGTTTCTTTGCATCAAGGAGTGATGCTATTATTCATTGTAATAATTCAGCCTTGAGTAAGGCCAAACTTGTAAGAAGATTTCTGCTCTTATTCATTCAATATATTGGAGATATATTTTGCTGGGTTTTTCTCCCTCAAGTAGGAGGGTTTTCCTAGGGTAAAAGTGCTGTGTTTATTGTTCATGTGTTGTATCTTCTGCTTATTATATTTATGATCCTAAAACTAACATGGTATCAGAGCGGGTTTAAGACAAAACCTGATCAGATGTGTGTAAGCAGTAGAGTTGTATGGGAGAAGTGATTTTTAAGTGAAGTTTTTCAATGCTGAGTATGGCACAGGGAGTCTAATATGAAATGTCACATTTCTATGCGATTGAGAGTTGAGGTTGCGTGGCATTCATTTTTCAGGCATATGTTTCGAGGAGTGCGATCTATGTGAATATTATTCTCAAGCTGAGTTCATGAATGCTAAGGCGTTTGAAGACAAAGATATATATATATATATATGTGTGTGTGTGTGTGTGTGTGTGTGTGTGTGTCTGATGTGAGACATTAATGTGAATGCTGTTGAAGTTATTTGGTGCTATGATCATGGAGTCAAGGACGCGATTCTTCATTTAGCCCATATTTTCACCTGCGTGCCATTGGTACTGCGGCTTTAGTTTGTATTGAAGAGTGTCAATGACATTTGAGCTTCCTGCCATAAGATTTGAGTCTGCTTGGCGAGCTCTGGTCTGAAATGTGAAAGAGAGAATTCTTAATGTTGGGTAGTTATTAAGATTCAGCTGATATGAGATCAAAATGGAGTATTGATATGTCTCAATTATTCATAGGTAATAAATTTGCTTCGGGGACTCACAGCCGGTTGTATCATGGAATTTATAAGCAAAAGCCTGTTGTTGTTAAGATGTGGCAGCCAGATGAGGATGATGCTGTTGCAAGTTCTCTTGAGAAACAATACACAGTTGAGGTCTCTTTGCTGGTTCAGTTACACCATCCGAACTTCATAGAGCTTGTTGCAACATGCAAAAAGGCACCTATGTTTTTGCATCATCTCTAAATATTTGCTTGGAGGTTCGCTTAGAGCATATCTTCATAAGCAGGAGCCACACTCACTTCCACTGAAACTTATTTTGAGGATGGCCCTTGATATCGCTCGGGGAATGCAATATCTTCACTCCCAAGGCATTATCCATAGGGATATGAAGTTAGAGAATCTTCTTTTAGGGGATGGCATGTTTGTCAAAATTGCATATTTTGGTGTATCATGTCTGGAATCTCAATGTCATACCATGAATAAATTTATGGGTACTTACCGTTGGATGGCACAGAAATGTTCAAAAGAAAGCGACCAGGAGGTTGGAGCAAATATAAGGTGGAGCCGTGACTTTGCTGGGAAGAGATTGCAAGACAAGCGCTTGACTGTATTTGTAGAATTGACCAACATAAAGAGATAAGTATTTTATGTTTGTACCTTAAATAATGATCATGAATTTTTATGTAGTTAATTCATGCACCTACATTGGGAATAGTAAATCATGTATGCTTCTAGCATTGGTTTGAATATTTCTCTTTGGGGTAGTTTGATTCTATGAATTATTAGTAATCTCTCTAAAAATGCTTCTAGGACGGATCGAGGAGCAAAAGGATGATGAGAGACTACATAAGGAATTCAAGGGAGGAAGAGCTTGAGGCATCCTGTGAGGAAGTCATGCAGGCTAAAGAAATGAACTACCATGATATCAATGGAGACATAGCTTGCTGCCATGGGACTGAGTTGGTGGCACATAATTATAGACATCTCTTGAAGAGGAAGAACCTATTCAGATTTTCATTGCGATCAATTTCTTCAAAGAGGAGGAATTAACATTCAGAGGGAGTCTAACAAACCAACAGAGGCAACCTTGGACGAGGAGGTCCGGAGGTTGATGCAAGAACTTGGAGCTTCAGAGGGAGTTACATCATCATGAAGACTTGTTGTAGTGTATATTTCTCTGAGACAGATAAATATGAGGTGAAAGCCCTTGTAGTGTATATTTCTCTGAGACGGAGAAATATGAGGTGAAAGCCCTTGTAGCGTATATTTCTCTGAGACGGAGAAATATGAGGTGAAAGCCCTTGTAGCGTATATTTCTCTGAGACGGAGAAATATGAGGTGAAAGCCCTTGTAGTGTATATTTCTCCGAGACGGAGAAATATGAGGTGCGAGCCCTTGTTCATCTCTGAGACTGAGATGAGACATCATGTTGAGAGACTCCATGATGACATCACGTTGAGAGACTTTGTGATGAACCCTTTGTACTTGTGTTTTCCACACATGGGAGTAGCCATGGTGGACGTTATGTTGAGAGACTCCATGACGACATCACGTTGAGAGACTCCGTGATGGGCACTTGTACGTGTGTTTCTTTCCACACATGAGAGTAGCCATGGTGGACGTCATGTTGAGGGACTCCATGACGACATCACGTTGAGAGACTCCGTGATGAACCTTTGAGCTTGCCACAAATGGGTGTAGCCATTGTGGGTGTCATGTTGAGAGACTCCATGATGTAGATATCTGGAAAATATCTCCCTAGGTAAGAGGGAGTGTTAGTGTTTGGTAGCTTCGGGAGCTATTCTTCCTTTGTCTAAGGCAAGTCGGCCTTCTTGTAACAAACAATATTTTATATTCTTCATTTCCTAAGGGGGCCGACCTAGTGGAAAGGACACCTATCATTGTATATAAGCAAGGAGAAGACTTGTCATTTCATTGTCAATTTCAACAACTTCAAGTTCGCACCTTAGCAGCAGATCATCATTTGGTAGCAGCAGATCAATTCCAAAGAGGATCATATTCATTTGTATCTTTGCATCAAGGAGTGATGCTATTATTCATTGTAATAAGTCAGCCTTGAGTAAGGCCAGACTTGTAAGCAGATTTCTGCTCTTATTCATTCAATATATTGGAGATATATTTTGCTAGGTTTTTCTCCCTCGAGTAGGAGGGTTTTCCCAGGGTAAAAGTGTTGTGTTTATTGTTCGTGTGTTGTATCTTCTGCTTATTACATTTCTGATCCTAAAACTAACAAAACCAATCTTCTAGTGCCTTTCCTTTATTGCCAATCACTTGCGGAGTAGCAATATTTTAAAATCCTGTAGCTTGAAGGAAGCTCGTTCATAAAAATAGAATGGCCTACTTTATTCATCCCTCTTCAAGAATCCTCACTTCTCAATTGACCAAATGTAGAGTAAGTAATGATGTGTTTATTAGTTAATCATAGGGATCCTTTGTATCATAATTGAAGGACTTCCCCTTTCACCATTTCTAATCTTTCCAAATTGGACAAGACTCCTAAAGTAGCTATTCATAAAGACATTTTTCTGGAATCATTCTTTAAAGGTCATGACGTGATGAGCTATAATGTCTGCCTAGATTCATGGTTAGGGTCGATTTGGTTAGGAGATTTAAGCTTCTATCCGCAACTGTAACCTTGGTGGCAAGAGGGAGATCACAATTGATCCATCTTTAATTGTTTTCAAACCTATCTGTAAGCCTTTCCATTGATCAATGATGGAAATTACACACCAAAAAAGATACTGTAGTAGTAGGTCACTTCCCCTATTTCCAACCACAGTATTGGTTCCTTATGTCCAATCACAAAAAAATTGTGTTTTTCTTCACATAGCTATTGCAAAAAAGATGGTTGGGAAAAAAAGTACCTTCCATAAACTGCCAAGTCAATTCATGGGTTATGGTTAAATAATAAACTGAACAAGAAGTAATTGATTAATGCTTGGTAAGAAATTTTCTCTTGCACCCTAGATTACTCTAGCATAACCAAGAGCATTTGCTATAATCTCATATATAGTAAGGGACTAGAGGACAGTCATATTGCATATCTCTACAAGAAAGTACAACTGAATCATTAGAAAATTTGACATTGAGTAATTGATTAGCTCCTGATAATAAATGTGCTCTTGCACCCTAGCTTCCTCTTAACATATAACCAAGAGCATCTACTGCAATCTCACATCTAGCTAGAGGACAACCTTATTACATAGGATGTGAAAGGGCTCTATTCCCTCCATCTCTTGTAGAGACTTGCAAAATGTTCCCCATTGAACAGTGAATAGGGAGCTGTAATGTCCCATTTTATTCCTAAACGTCTGCAACCTATGTTTCAAAAGAAATCAACAAAGATGATTAATATTACTCCAAATTGGCATTAAATAAAGATTAAGTTGTTAAGAATGGTCAACCAACATATGAGGAGTTGTGTCCCTTGAGCAAGATAAGGTATATAAGGAAGGCAGTGTAATGTCCCCTTTTTCTAGGCAGTCATCAGTTGTAGAGGTTAGTCTATCACTTGGTCCTTGTGGACTAACGAGATAGTTTGGGGGTCCCTCTGAGGGCAATTGTGACTGGTCAGTCAACCATTTCTGCTCAATTGGTGTTTCCCAACTTAGTGTTTCCAGGGTTATTGTTGCGTACCTTCCAGAGCATGTTTTGGACACTTTGTCCATACTTACTATTTTTAGTAAGTCACAGGGTGGTGAGCAACTTGGTCAGTTGGTAGTATTTTCATATCAAGAAAGTTGGCGGATTCTCACCATGGATCTATCTTTGCATTTATTGTGGTCTTGTGTATTAAGTTTAAATAATGATAATAATAAAGTTAAATTGATATATTTAACTTTATGTGTTATTTATTTATTTTAATGATTTTATGGTAAAGGTGATATAAGGAGCTTTAAAAAAGATTATTTTATATCATAAAATGGCGCCAACTCAAGGGAGATATAAGGCGGGAAATAAATAAAATAAAATAATTTTATATTGCCAACTTGGGTGTAGGAACTGGAGGGAGATAGAAAAGCCTTTTTGTGAGCTCATTTGCATATTCATGTTTTGGAGAAATTTGGAGAAGGTTTTTCTAGTTGGACTGGAAAGTCTTGGCTTCTTGAGGACCAAAACCCTCATGAGGAATAGTATGCTACAGGAGTGAAAGATCTCCCAAGGCTGCTTGCTGATAACTCCATTCTGGGGTTGTGCTTGTGCTTCAAAGATTGTTTGATTGGTTGTTCGTTTGAAGAAATTTGTGAAGTTTCCTTTGGAAACAAACTACAGGAGTTTTTGGTAAATTTTGGAACGCTAGATATAAGGGTTTGAATATCACATTATTATTTCTTCATATCAGTTGAGGGTTTATCCTTTTTTCTGGCTGATTCAGTTTGTGGTGTTCAGGTTATTGGTTGAACATATATTTTGGGGTCCATATTTCAGACTGGGTATTTGCCTTCAAGGGAGCCGTGGCTGTCTATACCCTTTTGCGCCAAGTATTATTCCAATGCTAAGTTGGTGCTGCTGAATTTCATGAGGTTGTGGGTCTGCAATAAGTGGCGTGGAGTTTCCTGAGGCTAGACGCCTTGTTTAGGGTGCCAAAGGTTGTTTGTGGAGCTGTGGGTTTGTGCTGGGTGAGTATACTCTTGCTGGGCAGGACTTCCAGTGGTGAGCTTGCTGCGACAGTCACCACCATATACCTCCTACAGTCGTGGTCTTCTTCTGCTAGCCGTGATACTACAGTAGGAGACACCTTTGCCTTTGGAGTCAACAAAGTGGTATTTAATGCTATGAACTGTGATTGAATACTTGAGTATATTTGTTCTGTTATTGATTTTGATCAGAAATATTATTGTAAAGGATTCTATGTGATGAAGAGCAACCTGTTATAAATCAGTCTTCTATTCCTTGCTTTTCTGTGATCGTAACTGTGGTTTTATTTGCAAACTCATACGTGATATGCATTAGGGTTGTTATATTTCTGCAAGCATTCTTGAGATAAATGCCTATGCGTTTCATGACAATAGTTTGACAAAATGTCTCATATGTCAAACTGAGCAAAATCGCAAAAGATTTGTTCCAACTGGGGCGGGACATTACAGGTAGATCTACAAGGAAAATAATTATTATGATAGATTACAAGTAATAGACAACATCACTAGTAAATTAACTTATTTAAAATTAAATTTTTTATTCTCCAAATGTAGCAATGAAGGGTTGTAACTATTGAGGTGAAGAGGTGTGACTCCCTCAAACTTGAGATATAAAAGGGAGAGCATTTCATTTGAGAAAGACATCCATACCATCATTCAATCAATCAATTAATATTAAATATGATGTGACTCCTAATGTGAAAATTTGTGACTCTTAAAGTGAAAGTTTGTGGAGAAAGCATGAAGTGGATTGGATAGAAGGAAAAATAAGGAAATTGGAATATAAGAGATCTATCGGAAATAAATATAGCTTTTAAGCATACTTTTGGGAAGTGAGTTTTAAAATATATATATATTGCATAATGATATTTGATTACCGATTAATATAGTAGATTTCTTTAGCAATCTATTTTGAATTTATAAAAAGTGTTTTGCAAATAGGGAGGCCGATCAACCTTCCGAGTTCATGAGAGATGAAGTATCGGGTCTTTCCTTCATCAAGCATGCCACCTCGAGATGGAGCACTTGTGGGTCGGGAGGCGTATGAGTGCTCCCAAACTTGTTAAGGAAAGCAGTCTTCATGCATCTTATCAAGTATGCCACCTTGAGATGGAGTGCTCGTGGATTGGGGGGTGAATGAGTGCTCTTGGGCTTGATTAAGGAGGATGGAGTGCCTCCAAGGTGGACTGAGGGATGGAGTGGACTTGAGATCCTGCCATGTTCGTGGGCCGAGAGGCGGATGAGTGCTCTTGGGCTTGATGGTCTTCTCAAGTATGCCATCTTGAGATGGATGGGCAAAGATCCACCCATGCTCTCACAATACAAGGACAACCATCCTTGAGATTGTGGTTTGCAAGTACTTCAAGTGAATTCCTAATATGATTGGCCATAGATTACATATTCTGCAATAACTCGTAGAGTAGCCGAGTAATCGCACATTTTTTGCTAGGGTGAGTACTTGACTTTTACTCGCTACTCACCTAAACATATTCCCTCGCCGATTATTTGCAGAATACTCGCGAAAAGACCTTTGAGTACTCGCGAAAAAACATATTCACTTGCCGATTATTTTCTTTCAAGTTCCATGATACACATTATCAGTTATCATAATGAACAGTTGAAGTTTGTATATAGTTAACTTATACTGTTATACACAGATTTTAATGGCATTACCATGTTAAGTTACTGTTATACTGTTAACTTAGTATTATGGCATTATCGTATCAGTTATCATATAGTTAACTATTTTTAAGTCGCTGAGTATTTGCCGAGTTTTGGCCAAGTCAAAATTTTTGGGCTTGCCGAGTACTCTTTGAGTTTGAGTATGTAAACTATGTGATTGGCTATAGGAATATGCTTTGGAATAACCATTAATGATGTCAAGATATTTTGAATCCAAATGTTAATGATGCTATGGATCATTGATCTAACTATTATGATGTTTTAGATATTTTGTGTTAATTTGAATATAACCATAAAGTTTATACTTGTTATTACTAATATCAGTTTTTAGTGATTATTATTGTTTTGCAGGCCTAAATTTAGGAATATCCCAAAAAGGGACATTACAGGAGCCAATCCTAGCCAATCCAACATCTTCAGGGTAGAGACTCACTCAATTCTGTCATAGGCTTTAACAAAATCAATTTTTTTAAAAAAGAGCCCTTTTCTCTTACTCTCACTTCAATTAGAGACCTTCCCAAGAGGTAAATAAGATTATCTAGGATACATCTTCCTCCAATAAAATCAATTTTCTCCTTTCTGACTATCCTGGAAACTAGCATACTTCATCCTCCCAGCTAACACTATTGTCAGATTCTGTAGTAAATATTCACAGGTGTAATGAGATGCCAACCTACTGTCAATTTCTTTTTGGCACTTGTAGGGTTACTCTTGGAAAGGACGCCATTAATCAGCTGCCCCATGTAAAGTTTAATTTCTCTTGGACTCGTCACAAAGGTTGAGGCTGATTAGAAGAGTTAGTTTATCAGTCGATGGAGGTAGCATCTATGCACTTGACCTCAAAATTGATAGGAGAGAAACTTGAACTCCAGGGGATCTTAGATCCTAAAAGTGTAAATTTTTAATAATAGTCATCAAAGATATTCATCAGCAGGGCTTCCTTCTTAACAACTTTGCTCAGGCAGTGGTAGTCAAGTACTATTTGTATGAACAGAACACCTCTGCTTGCCTTCAAATAAATGGTTGTTTCTGTACAGCCACCTTTAAACCCATATAGTCTAACATACTTTGATTGGACAAAGAATCCAGAGTTGGGTCTTTGGGGTTCAAATCATCATTCATCTCAAGAGTTTTTCATTTTAGGATGGATCCCATTCATTCCCACAGATTGGAATCTACATGGCACCAATCCATTCTGAGAGGAGGTATTAGTGAATGAGGGTTAATCTTAGGAAGAAAATTTACTAACTTTGGGTTTGGTATGAATAAAGAGGAAGAAAAATTCATTGATTTTTTGAGATCTTTTGACATAGATAAATAATCAAAGGATCACCATTCATTATCTACCTTGCCAATTTTCACAATGTAGGGACTTCTATGTCAGGAGAGGGGAATCGACTTGGCATTCATGCTCCAGTCTATGAGCTTTGCTGAGATTCCAGAGGGATAGGTGGCTGGATAGATAGGACTCTTTGACTATTGGTTCAAGGGACCATTGCAGGTCATTTGTGTTCAGCACTGGGACAATGTACGGTTCAGTTGACTGGGCATTGAGTATGCTTCTACCTTGGTCTTCTGTTTCCATTGCTATGTGCTGCTTGACCCCGTTCATCTGAATGATAGGAATATTTGCATCCATCTATGCTTAGGGACCATTGCAGGTCATTTGTTTTCGACAGCAGCACAATGTATGGTTCAGTAGACTGGGCATTGGGAATTCTTCTACCTTGGTCTTCCATTTCTGTTGTTATGTGCTCCTTGATCTGGTTCATGTGAATAATAGGAATCTTTTGGTGTTGCATCCATCTACACTTAGGGATCTTAACCTCTCCCTTGGGTTGAGGATTTTCCTTGTGCCAACATAGCAGCATCCAGGATTTCAACTAATTTTAGGTTTTACATTTATGATTAATTCTTGGTACATTCTCAAGTAGGTGTTAATAATAATTCCACAAGTTCTTGTAAAATTTCACAATAAGGCTGTCAGAAGCTGTAGATTTATCATTCTTGAGATCCTTAATAGCTGTCTCCAGTTCCTCCAACATGGAATGAGATTTCAATGTCTTTGGATGGATGGTTTTGAGAAGAAAAAATATTTATTGCATCTTATCTGTAAGGCAAGAAATCCTTAATCAATCGCAAAAGAGAAACAAGAAAAATAGCAATTAGGAAGGTTAAGATAAAGGACCTTTTTTATGTTCTAAGATCAATTGAGAAAAAGAAGTGCATTTATGAAGTTGTCATGAAATGTTTATCTCCATTACACACTCAACTGCAAAGAGTGAGATCCTTAGTTATCTTCAACCAACATCTGTCTACGGGACTATGCTATCATCTGTGGTATCCTCATGTGGGATCTTTATCACCTAATCTTGGGTTTTCATTAATTAATTTTCTTATGTTTTACCTTGTTTGAGCAAAAAATTATAGGAAGAACTACCTGAGGATTTTTACTTCTATTTTGATGGTAAACTTAAGATCACTCATAGTTTGGTTTTCCTGATTAAAATAGAGAAAAGTTATATTCTTATCTGAAGTTGAAATCTTGTCTGCTGGACACTAATTATGTTTTCTAAAATATATTTGTGAATACAGGGTTCTGCTGAAAATTCTTCAGTTCCTCTTATTATTGTAGCAACAGAAGATACAATCCCATCCCTTAAATTGAATTTTGAAGATCATGATTATTTTGGCCTTGAAGAGGAACAGGTAGCACTATTATCCTCTGTTATTTACATAATCACCTTCACTGTAGAGTACTTTCTATTTTGTATTATTTCTTTTTGTTATTTTGTGTCATAAGGTTATATTCTGTGCTTATCTAGAGCACTATTTTAACTCATTTTAGAAATGAGGGAACTTCATCTTTTGTTTGAGGCAATTCCAGTATCAGCAACAAAATATGACAGATAATCATTAATAAAATGTCTTAAAATTTAATTTAAAAATTAAAGGCATGGTATATTAACATTTTCAGACCTCTTGGAGAATGTATTTACAATTTGTATAAGCATTCTAGCAAAGAATTTTATTGCTAGGTAGGGTTTCTTCTGATTGCCTTGCCTTTCCAGAATTCTAGGACATATTGAAAAGAAGAGATGGCCTATTGTCCATTAACTTTTCTCAAAAGAATTCTGAATTGAAACAGACCATAGAAATTTTCTGGTGTTTCTATTAAAGTATTATTGTAATATTTAATGGTCATTTTAGCTTTTAGTTAGTCGGTAGTTTACTTTTAGTTAAATTAGTTTGCTTCAGTTAGCTTTTAGTATTTTTCCGTTATTTGCTTTAGTTTGCTTTAATTAATGATTGTTTCTTTTTAGAAACATCGTTTTGTAATTCTTTATATAAGGAGTTTTTCCTCTTCTTTGTAAATAACGAATGTCGAATATCAATTATCATTTCATGGTATCAGAGCATAGGCTCATTTTTGGTGAATTCTTTGAGCAATAAAAATTCGTAGTTGATTACCTGAAGATTTTTTGGAAATTTTCAGAAGTTTTTTTTTTGATTTTTTATTTTTTTAAGATAAAAATTGAAGTTTTTTTGTGAACCAATTTTTTGGAAATTGAAGGGTTTTTGAAGCCGATTTTTGATGAGTTTGTTGCAAAAGATTTTGTGAAAGTTTTCAAGTAGATTTGAGGGTTTCTTTCGCAAGAGGTCGTTGATTTTTGAAGTGGTTTTCTGCGATTTTTTCTGGGTTGAGTTCATGATCTGATCTGGGCGATCTTGAAGAGTTTTTTGAAGATTTTTTCCGAAAAAATCTTGCTTTTTCAAAAGTTTTTTGAAGATTTTTTTTGAAAAAATCTTACTTTTTCAGACCCTTTAGAAGATTTTTTCTAAAAAATCTTGCTTTTTCAAAGTTTTTGAAGATTTTTTTGAAAAATCTTGCTTTTTTTAGAATCTTGAAGGTTTTTTCAAAAAAAAAATCTTGCGTTTTTGAGCCTCATTTTAGACAAATTTTTAAAAATCGTGGGAGTTGTGCCAGTTGATTGTCCAGGGTTTAGTTCCAATTGATCACAGACTTTACCTCGTTTTTCGTGCTTTTGGAAAACGGGAGGGATGGCATCTATGCAGTCTGACCAGGCGTCTACCTCTTATGCATTGATGGCCAAACGACTAACAAATCGTGTCAAATCATCTGCATGGTACATCGATTTTGGAGCCTCTCGACATTTTACAAACATGAGAGATTTGTTCACAGAGTATATGGCTTGCTTCGATTCTGTATCTTTGGTGGTGGCGAAGAGTATACAGTTGTTGGCAAGGGCAATGCCCAAATCACATCTGGTGGGAGAAATTTAATATGTATACTATGTGTCGGGCATGGAGCTTAATCTACTCTCAGTGAGTTAGATTATGCGACACAGTCCGAAGTTGGACATCATTTCCAGTTCACACAAGTGCCAAATTGTTGATAAGGAGTCCAAGAAAACTATGGTAGTTGGGTTCGAGGATCATGGTTTGTATCGGTTGCTTGATACTGGAGATCCTTTGGAGCATGCGCTGGTTGCGAGTTCATCTATTAGCACTCTTTGGCATCAGTGGTATGGGCATCTCAACATTGCCTACCTCTCTCAGCTGGCTCGGGAGAATTTGGTAGAAGGCTTACTTGAGATTTAGCAACAGACACATGGTGTTTGCGGAGCTTGCCAAGCAGGGAAGCAACATCGTACTCCATTTTTAGATGGAAAGTCTTGGAGAGCATCCAAGGTTCTATAGTTGGTTCATGCAATGTTTGTCGACCAATGAATACTGCATCAGTCACTAGTGCCAAGTATTTCCTTTTGTTTGTTGATGATTTTAGTAGGAAAATGTAGGTGTATTTTCTCAAGGAAAAATCACAAGTGTTTAATGAATTTTAGAAGTTTAAGGCATTAGTTGAAAAAGAGTCTGGATGTCAAATCATAACTCTTAGGTCAGATAATGGGGGTGAGTTTTGTTCCAACCAGTTCATCGACTTTTGTGCTAAACACGGTGTTAAGCGTCAGTTTACCACAACCTGTACCCCTTAGTAGAATGGTGTTGTTGAGTGGAGAAATCGTACCATCACAGAAATGGCCCGCTATATGTTGGAGAACAGGAATGTTCCCAAGAAGTTTTGGGTTGAGGCAGTGTATACTGTAGTATGCCTTCTTAACCGGTCTCCCACATAGGCCGTCAAGAAGATGGCCCCAGAGGAAGCATGGTCTGGGAGGAGGAAACCAAAAATTATTGATCTTAGAGTGTTTGGTTCGACTGCGTATGTTTGGATTCTAGATGCCAAGAGGACCATGCTAGAATCCAAGAGCCAAAAGTTGATGCTAACAAGATATAGTGACAATCATAAGGCCTATCAACTGATTGATGTGGCCACTGATCATTTGACATTCAACAGGGATGTTGTGTTTGATGAGGAAGGTGGGCCCTTTTTGCTCTCTTCTCCCATCAAGAATCTTGACAATCAGCCTCTGAAGACCAAGGATTTGGGAGCTAAGCTTTCAGAAGCTCCACTTGTAGGGAGGGATTATGATGATTCTGACATTGTGGAATCTCCTAGGCAAGATCCTCTACTAGCAGGGAGGGACTCTGATGATTCTAACATTGTGGAATCTCTTAGGCAAGATTTTGTACCAACAGATTTTCCTCAGGATAACCTGGATCAGCATCTAGATGGTATTATTCCAAGCAGCCCAAGTCATGATGATGCTCATCTTGATTTGGAAGAAGATGCATCTCCTCCTCGCCCTAAGTGGTGGGCGAAGCTCATTGGTGATGTTCATGATGATGAGCTTGTTGAGGGAAGATCGTCTAGAGGCAAGAGAAAAAAAAACATAGTAAACTTTACTCTTATGCCCAACATTTAGAGTGTTTATGAGCCCCAACAGTATTCAGAGGCCAAGGGTAAACCTGAATGGGAAAAGGCTATGGATTTTGAGCATCATAGTCTTTTGAAGAACAACATGTGGGTTATGTCAAATCTGCCACTAGGGAAGAAACCCATTGGATGCAAGTGGGTATACAAGGCTAATGGAACACAGGATAAATACAAGGATCGGTTGGTGGCTAAGGGGTTCTCGTAGAGAGAAGGTATTGACTATGAGGAAACCTTTGCTCTTACAACAAAGATGAGCACCATCTGACTTGTCCTAGCCATGGTAGCACAGTTTGGTTGGAAGGTCCCCTAGATGGACGTGAAGAGTTCCTTCCTCAATGGAGATTTGAAGGAAGAGGTATACATGATGCAACCTCTCAGTTTTAAGGTTGCAGGAAAAGAGCATAACGTATGCAGATTGCTGAAGGCTCTTTATGGCCTGAAGCACCCAGGGCATGGTACCTGAAGTTTGACAAGTATTTGGTTGCACAAGGGTTTCAAAGGAGTCCCTCAGATGCAAATTTGTACGTCAAGAACACTGGCAATGATATCATCCTTCTTGTCATCTATGTGGATGATATCATCATTACTGGTAGTAGGTTACATTTGATTGAATAGATCAAGTTGAATTTGTGTCAGGCATTTGAGATGATGAACTTGGGTCTCCTACACTATTGTTTGGGTGTAGAAGTTTGGTAGACATGTGGCAGTATCTTCATTTCTCAGTCAAAGTATACCAGGAGTTTGCTGGAGAAATTCAAGATGGAAGATTGCAAAATCTCATCCACTCCTATGGAGAAGGGGCTGAAACTTCCAGCTAAATTAGACTCACCAGTGGTGAATGAGTCCGCATTTAGGCAACTAGTGGGTAGCCTCATCTATCTTACTGCCACTAGGCTTGATCTCAATTTTGCTGTGAGCTACATTTCTCGTTTCATGATTGCCCCTAAGGCAGAGCACTGGGTTGCAACGAAGCAAGTGTTGAGATATATGAAAGGGACACCCGACTTTAGCATTCTGTACAACAAATGCAAAGATCCTAGGTTGGTTGGTTTTATAGATTTAGATTGGGTAGATTTAGTTGATGATAGGAAGTCCACTTCTGGGTACGTTTTTAGTTTTGGTACAGGTGCAGTCACATGGACAAGCAAGAAGCAGCAGACAGTCGCTCTTTCCTCAAAAGAAGCAGAGTATCGGGGAACAGTTAAGGCTACATGTGAGGCAGTATGGCTTTGAAGGATGCTTGCTGACATGCAAATGTCTCAAGCAGGGCCTTCACCCTTGTTCTGTGACAATCAAGGGGTGCTAAAGTTTGCCAAGAATCCAGTCTTCCACGAGCAAAGCAAGCATGTTGAGCTTCATTGTCATTTCACCCGCCAGCTTGTTGAAGATGGATCTATGATGTTGCAATATGTTCCAACTAAGGATCAAACTGCAAACATTCTCACCAATTCTTTCAATCCGGATAAATTTGTAAAATTTCAGGATAAGCTTGGTGTAGTCAGTGGGATGACCATTAAGGGAGCGTATTAAAGTATTATTGTAATATTTAATGGTCATCTTAGCTTTTAGTTAGTCGGTAGTGTTGGCGTTTCAATTCGCACCTCTGGTGTGTGTATTGGAAATAGACAACTATGCATAGTTAGATTGCTCTTCAAATTAGGAGGCGAAACTCCCTCTTTTGCTGATTATGCATAAAAAGAATATTAAACTAATTTCCTATCTTTTTATCTTAGTTGAGAGCACAAAGTTATCAAACTCTTTGCGATGCAGCTGAGGTTTTCTCTGGTTTTGTAACTTCAACTACAACTAGGCCTAAACTAATGATGCTTCTATCTTCTCGAGTAAATTCACAGCAAGAGAATTTAGAAGTTAACAAGGAATGATTTGGTTAACACAAAGCTTAAACAAACTTATTTCTAGAACACACCCGAAGACTCATTGTACTTTTAGATGAAAGCTGAAATAAAGAGTATAAAAGTAAAGCATGAAATGATAAACTTGCTTTCAAAATTCCCTCAAAGACTCATTGTACTTTTGAGGTCTAGACTGAAATAAAGATTATAAAAACAATATCACTAAAAGATCTTGAGACTTTGGATCAAAGCACTGTAGGCATAATATTTATTTCCTCAAACTCCAACAATAATTACATGTTTGGGATAGGAGATTGTATCAGGAAGACAAACATACAATATACGATCGACCAAATTACACTGAACAAAGTGAACAGATATTGACTAGCAAAACTTGAAGGTACTAAGGCTCAACAATTTTGTTATAGTAATAACGGTTAAACAATAATGAGCAAGGATGCTCTTATTTATAGACAAACATAGGAGTAGGGAACCCTAAAATCTCCTTGTGTTAACAATCAGTCTTGCCAATCTGTAAGATTTATTCCTATGTCTAAACAAAGTAAACTAACAGTTAACTGGAATGAATACATCAGTTAACTGATCTAAAACTAAAGAAAGACTCCAACTGTACAATAAATATCTCCAAGGATAGACATGCATGTAAAGAGGGCAGTCAGTTAACTTGGAAAAGGTGCCAATTTAATTGATCTAAAATTTTATCCTTGGAGAATGCCACATGCCTCAACTGGCAGTTCACGGTCGCCAAGTCGAGCAATCATATCTTCTAGGAAGCTGTTAATTGCCTCATCATTTGGAGCACTGATACTCTTTTGAACGATGTGATGCCTTTGCAACATCTCCTCGCCATCGGCAATCTGATTTTGAAAATCCCTTCTCCTTTCAGCTGCTTCATCAAACTTCACTAACATGGCTGCAATTTGACTCAACTTACAGTCAACAGGGTCACCGTTGAAACTACTATGGATGAGGTTCTGAAATTCCGTCTACACTTCGCTGAGCTCAATGTACTCACCATCTTCACGTTGATACTAGCAAGGGACTTGTGACATGAACGTTCTTACGAACTTGAGAGCACTTGCCGCTTTCTATCTGTATTCAGTCATTTCTATAGAGATTGCTTCGTATGTTTGTACCTTGAAGATTTGTTCTTTGCAAGTAAAAAGCTTCTGCTTGTCTTCTTCCGTAGTGACTAAATCATACGCCATCCTCAAGTGAGAAATGTTGATCTCATCCTTGGGTTTCCTTTTTGCCATGCTTTGCTTTGACTCCTGAATTTCTGAGCGAAGATCGTGGGCATTGTACCTCAACTGGTACATCTTTGCAAGTATGAATTGGCCCCTGGTGATGAAATATTCTACCTAGTCTCTCAGGTGTTTCCCATAAATAACCAACTGACTTAGTTGATTTTGTTCTGCTGGTAATTCTAGCATATGTGGGAGCAAGGCGGTGACATGTGAAGTACTGTGAAGGAGGTTGGAGATGTACTGCCACAATTGTTGATTTTCAGCCTTGAGGGCTGCCTTGTCTTCACCATCTTTGATCACTCTTTCCTTCAAGTTAACTGTTGCAACCTCAAAGAGATTTACATCAGCTTGTCGTGTACTTCTACCTAGGTTGGCTTTGACCAATGTGAAATCAACCTCAACCTCATTGGCGTTCTTGTCAACTGGTGGCGTTGCAATCTCGATGACAATCTTGTTGTCAACAGTCTTCTCCACGTGAACTTGCTTTTTGAGTTTCTTGTCTGATGTGTCTTGGTAGACATTATCAAACTCTGCAAAGTTCAATTGGTAAGATGACTTTCTCCTCTTCCTACCTAGGAGGTTCTCAAGCCAAGATGAAGTCTCGACTAATTTCATTGGGACGATTAGTTCTAGTCTCATCAATTCCTGATGAATGAGTTGGTGTTGAGATGTCATGAATTGGTGAATCAGGCTCCAAGTCAATGTGAATTGGAGACGGCTACGGTGGTGATAGAAGATTGAGAGGCTCTGCTTCAACTTCTGGCACTGGTTCAACTATATCCTTGGCTATATCCATTTGTTATTTTTGCTGATTTACATTAGCAACCTTCATCTTTTCTTTCAAATTTCTTGACATCTTGTAGTTTTTTGTACCCTCTGGAGGATGAAGCATCGCTTTAACCGTGGGTTTTGATTTGGAGGTGGAAGGTAGTGTGGTGGTAATTGGTGGCGGCTCTGTAATTGGAGTGACTACCTTCCACGTCCTCTTGCTATCTAGGAATAGCCTGCTGTTCCTTACAACCCGACTTGTCCTTTCCTCAATGGAGGTGCTCTCTTTGGCATACCAATCAATGAATCGAAGTGGCTGCAAGTCAATGTGATCTCTAAAATATGTGGGAAGTATGACTTCACCATCATCATTTGATAAACCTTCCACATCGTCTGATAAGAAATCAGCGATTTTTGAAAGAGTGAATCTACTGTAATTGCGCTTACGCACTTTGAACTCATCTTCACAGCTAAACCAAAAATCCTCTATGGTAGGTTTATGTGAAGAATTGTTGCCAAGGTGAGCTGCCAAGAGTCCCCAAGGGTCATATGAGCGCTTTTCTATGAGAAACTTAAGATTAAGCTTCATCATTTCATTGCTCATTGACTTGGCGTTAGCTGCTGATTTGCACCTCTATATACCCATCTCAAAAGGAAAGCTGGCAGCACACTTGCGTTTATTATGGAGAAAAGTGTGCACCTCGTGCAATTGCCTTAGGAACTCCATGAATACCACCTTATTTGATGGATAATGGGGTAGCATGGCTGGACTGCTTGAGAAACCATATACGCGAATGTAGGAAAATGTGGGGAATTGGATGAACCAATCGGCCCAATCTGCCATTGCCAATTGAGCTTCTATTGAAAAGTGTATATGTAACTCGTTGTCAAGATTCCTCATTGTGTGCATTAGAAAAAGGTCATTTATCTGCTTGAAGTGCTATTCTGAATGTGAAAATTCTAGCTGTGAGAAATGCTCATGAACTCGTTGCACACCCAGAGTTCCAACGGTATTCAACCCTCTAAACTGGCCTTGAAAGGCTATCAGATATACGAGGTATGTGGGCTTTGAAGAATCTTGTTATCTGGCTGTGAAAAGTGTCGCTGATCAAAGTAGGCCAATCATAGTGTCCTTTGTTGTTGACAAGCTAAGACATGATGTAGAACATCCATGGCTGAAACTTGTGCACTTTTGCTTGACCCGTGACACAGTTGATGTAATGTCCCCGTTTTTAGTACTTCACTTTTCAGTGATTGGTAACCTATTCCCAGTGTGCTGTTGGCAAGTCAGTGGCAGAATTAGGGTTTCCGGCTGTTTGATGGGTTCTCTTGAAGATTCAGGGTTTTGCTTGTGGGAGTTTGGATGTTTGGATTCTGGATTCCTTTTGAGTTTTCAGAGAGCTTCGCAGAGGTATGATTTGCAACGGCTTCAGGCAACCTTTCCGAACTTACTATTTTTAGTAAGCTATGACGGCTACATCTCGGAGTTTGGGATTTTGGATTGCGGACTCTTTCTGGGTTTTCAGAAAGCTTCGCAATGGTGTCGCATGCATTACATTCTGAGCAACTTCCTGAATTTACTATTTTTAGTAAATTCTATTTTTAGCAGCGGTCTAGTCAACATCAGCTCAGCAGGCTCCCTCTCCAGTCAGTTCAGTTGGTTTGATCAATTTTGGCTTTGGGGTGCATTTTGGAGAGATAAGTTCATTTATTTAAATAATGTTATGTTAATGTTATATTTTAATGTTATGACCCCTTGGCCTAGTGAAACAACTTTATGTTGTTTTAAAAAGGGGGACTTTGATGGGTGGCGCCTCATTTGGGGGTGGATTTTAATATTCCAAAGGTTGAAAAATAAAGTGGTAAAAAGGGACGCCAACCTTTATGAAAGTCAGATTTTAATTGTTTTAAATCAATCAAGGGAAAAGGTACGCCATTTTGAAGGAAGGTGGTCAAGTCAAAACCCTAAAGCATCTTATGGAGTGGGCGCACCTTCTAGAAGCATCTAGAAGTGTCTCTGGAAATTATAAAAGGGAGCCTTGGGTCTTCATTTCATTATCTGATATCTTGAGTATTGTTATGTTGCCGAAATGGTGCTGGATTGCTTCGAGGAATGAATGCCTCCTAGCTTGGCTCGACTTCGTGCTTGAGAGATAGCACCTAGTGGAGAGGTTTGCTTGTTTTGAGTGAAATTTGTAGTGAGGATTGCTTTGTTGTTTGTTTAATGCTTTGTAGTTCAGTTAGTTGCATTTTATATCATTTTTTGGAGTTGCTGAATGTTGCATCAGATTTGTAGTTTCAATCATAAAGTTCAAAATACAATTTATATCATTCTGGGTTTTAATCCTTTGAGGTTCCTTGCTAGGGGCGACCCTTCTTGGAAAGTTATAGATTTTTTAAGAAAGGATTGGAATTTATAAAGTGAAATCGCCCCTCTTGCTGGGCCGTACCATCTGTGCTCCATTGGGATCTGTGCAAGAAATCGTTAAGGGTTATTTGATGTGTTTGTGGTATCCCATCTTGGTCACCATAATTCTTAGGGTGTTTAGCGTTTGAGTTCACTTCGTTCGGGCGGGTATTGAATGAGTTATGTGTATTTCAATGAGATATTAGAGTGCTGGTCTGATATTCAAGCTGCTGGTCTGTTATGACAGACTTGAGAAAAGTTCATTTTGGTGAAGAGTTTGTGTCTGGAAGGTCATAATTAACCTTGGAATGATCATATTTATTACTGCAGCAGTGGAGAGCTTCTAATCTTGTTCATTGCAGGCATCTTTTGATATTTTGTAAGCTGAACAGTAGTACTGTCAGCATTTCTCTTAATCTTACTTTACATTCTGAAGTTGCATTTGTATTTCTGTATATCTCCGCCATATGGTCGCCTCATTTCCATTCTGGAATTGGGTAGCACATACTTGGTGTTGAGTTTGCTTTCAACACTTGTAGTGGTAGAGATCCTCTGACCATATGCTCGTCGTTCTCCGGCGCATTCTTGGTTAGAGTTCTTTGTGTCAGCATTTCTTTAAGACCCTCTGACCATATGCTCGTCGTCATCCGGCGCATTCTTGGTTAGAGTTACCTTCAGTTGCATTTTGTTTTAAGGCACTGACGATCCTCTTGCCATATGACAGCCTCTCTCTTGTTGAGATTGAGTGCGCATTCTTGGAAACGAGTTATTTGTAACTGCTGGTTGGATTGAACTAACCCTAACGGGTGCTTCTGCATTGTTGTGTACTTGGAAAAATTTAAAAAAATTGGTTCGGGATATTTCAGTTGAGTAGAGTAATCATGATTGCATACTAGTCCTTGAATTCACTGCGTCCAACGTTCCTTGGCAAACTGTTTCGTTTTTCTTTGAGCCACCTTTGTGCCATCCTTTTTTGGCACTGTTCCTTTTGTGTGTTAAACGCCTTCTCACATTCTTCCATTGACACCATCAAGTTGTTTACACATGGCGGAATAGAAAAGCACCTCTCAATATCTGTTGGCTTGAGACTGCAAATTGTTCGCCCATCTACTGACTGGATTCCTGTGAAGTGGGGTTGTAATGCTTGACACAAGCGATTACAAACTCGATGTCTTGCGCTGAGATGGGAAAAGAGGCTGCCTCAAGTAACCTGGATTGTTCAAAATTTTGAAGTGTGATGCAGTCTATGCCATTCAAGGTGTTCAGATCAACTATGGGTTTTCCTTGATGCAAGTTTGTGTTGAGTGTCTTCACGAAATCGTGAATCAAGACCGATTTGGTCTTGAATTCAGTTTGAGAGAACTGCATATTGAAAAACTGGAAGAATGACTATGCACACGGCTATGCTTGAACAACTTTTTCACAGAGGCTAAAAATAGCTTCATCGAGAGGCAGTTTTTCCGAAAAATTCTGAGACATGGGTTTTGTTGAGAATGTCTTTCTGAATGAACTTAGAATGTCAGATTTTCGAAAAAATGACTTTTTCACGAACATGCAAGAACCCCTCAGAGGTAGAGGCAGTGAGGCAATTTTTTCTCGGAAAATTCTTAGAAGTGGGTTTTCTAGGCGCCTGTGTGCTGAATGAACCCAGTTTGTCTATTTTTTGAAAAAGATGATTTTTTCAGAAACCCTAAAAAATGGAGGTAGTGAGAACTTTTCTGGAAAAATCTAGCACGTGGGTTTTGTGGCCAATCTTGTGCCGAATGAACCCAGAAGGTCAGATCTGTGAAAAGATTGATTTTTGTTGAACATGCAAGAAATCCTAAGACAGAGGAAGCTGAAGAAGCTACAAATTTTTTTCCCAATCTTGGAGAAGATTGAAAAAGAAGGTAACCCAGATCGTCAGAAGTTGAAAACTATGAACTGTTGCTTCTGAAAAATGATGCCCTGGAAAAATGCCTTATGAAAAGATGTTCATCTGTGCAACTTGATCTTGAAAATACGAAGAGCGTTGAAAACCCCTTCCGTTTGATCCTTCAAATGCCATAGAGAATAAAATTTTGTGTTTGGCGTTTGGAGTCAACCTGCAAGAAATAATGAAAAAGGACGCCCAAATGCTTCATAAATAGACTTTGGAGGTGGAAGCATTAGTTAACTCGTGGAAACCCTGATTTAGGAGTTATTTGGCGTGATAAACTGTTAACTAGAAGAATCCCCCAAAATTTAGGATGTCTTGAGGAAGAGAAAGTCTTCAAAAATTGTAATTGAAGTTGACTTTGGTGCCACCTTGAGATAAGGCGTCCAAGTTTGCCAGTGTTAGAATTTTTTTGAAGATTTTCAAAATTTTCTTTGATAAATTGCTTCCGTTTGATCTTTGATTCCGAACGTCTGATTGATCCTGAGGTTTGGCTGACAGATTCACTGTAGAGCGTGATCAAACCTGAGAAGATGTTCTTGGAAGTTGCAAAACCTAAAAATTGGTTTTGATGGCTTGAATTCTTGGGCGCCTTCTTGAGATAAGGTGCTTTTGTTTGCCAATGTTAACCAATTTTCAATGATTTTTAAACTTTCTCCAATTTGTCTCCTGTGCTTTGATTTGCAATTGCCGGTGACTGATGGATCCCATGATCAGGCTGAGATATCTAGTAGAAAGCTTGAAGAATTCCGGAAAGGACGACTGGTTTTGCAAATCTAGAAAGCTAATTCTGAGGGCTCAAAAGTCTGGGTGCCCTTGGCTGACAGTGATGCTTTTGTTCTTCTGAGCTACAATTTTCACTTTGCAGCTCTTGACGAAATGCTCCAGTTTGGTCTCTGTTGCTGGATGTTTGATTGCTCCGATGAATCTGCTGAGGGTCTCGTCATGAAGCTTGATCAACTTTGAGATCTCCTTGGAAGTTGTGAAGCCTGAAAGCTGCATCTAATGCTTCAAAAAGTTGGGCGCCTTTTGCTAGCAGGGTGCTTTTTTCTCTATACTTAGCCAATTTTCATGGTTTTCAACTTTTCCTTCATTTTGGGTGTCCGTTCATTCTTCACTTGCTGATGTTTGACAGGTCTTTTGAGATGGCAGATGGATTCATTGCGGAGCTAGATAAAATCTGAGGAAGGCCTGTTAGAGATCGTGAAAGCTAAAAACTGAAAATGGTGCTTCAAAATCATGGGCACCCTTGGCTTGCAGGGCGCTTTTCTGCTATAGACTTCATCAATTTTGAGTTTTTGGCTTTCAACATTTCCCACTTGATCTTCGTCTGCGAGCGTTTGATCAATCCGGTGAACTGGTTGCTGAATTCATCGCGAAGCTGGGAGAATCTGAAGAGGAGCCCCAAAACTGCAAGTCCAAACAATTGCAGTTGAGCCTTTGAATTCTTGGGCACCCTTGGCTTGTAGGGGCGCTTTTGCCTCCTGTGTTAGCAATTCTTCGAAGATTTTCACCTCTTCGCGCTTCCCGTTCTCTGTCTTGTTGACTGTGTTGTTGACGAAGCGACTGTGTTCATCGTTGTGATTGCTTTCACCATTTTGCGTGCACAGACATTTGAAAATTTGGCCAAGACATTGACTACGTAGCCTTTCCCTTGAAACAAGGCGTGCACGCTTTTCCAAACTTAGAATAATTTTGTCAATTTTCGACTTTTGATATTCCCCTTTGTTGTTCACCATTTTTTCAAGCATCTTTCGCCATAGATTATTCTGTGTAGCGTTTGAAGCTTAGATTCTGACACCTGGTACTAGCCATCCTCCATTGTTGACTCAAAGGTCCTAACTTTTTTCATGAAAAAGTGAAATAGACCTACTAGAGCAAAACTGACTTTTTCTTGATTCTGATTGGACCAGTGTGATTGTGATGAAAGATTAACCAATCAAAATCATTTTGAGCCATTTCTGGAGAGATCCTATTTTTAGGGTTTTTCTAAAAATAGGGACCTAAAACCCTAATTTCAAAATTTTGCAAGTATCCTTTGGATAATAAAGCCAAAAAAACCCCATGATCCATTTTTTGTTTAGAGATTTCTAAGAATAGCAAATGCCATTTTTAGAGACTTTGACCTTTGTTGACTTTTGATGACAATTTTACAAGATTTTGACCATTTTTATCAAAATGCCTTAATGAAGCAAATTTTTTATTTTGGGTACAATAGATAGTTTACTTTTAGTTAACTTAGTTTGCTTTAGTTAGATTTTAGTATCTTTCCGTTATTTGCTTTAGTTTGCTTTAGTTAACGATTGTTTCATTTTAAAAACATTGTCTTGTAATTCTTTATATAAGGAGTTTTTCCTCTCCTTTGTAAATAACGAATATCGAATATCAATTATCATTTTAGTTTCCCTACAGTATTATCACCCTTTTATGAGTCATGTTTGTTTTCATATGTACTTGAATAAAGTGGGAATTAATTGTGGATGGTAGGCATAAATTTTAATTGGATGGATACAATATCAAATGAGACATGAGTCGATAATTGCAATTATAATTTAAGTGGTGTACTTATGGTTCTGATTTGTAATACAAATGGGTATAAGGGTGAGAGTTTGGGACACGGCTAGGGACTTTGGCTTTCTGGGATCTGATTTCAAGTATTAGTGTTCACCATTTCTGTTTACTTTGGTAATGAATGACAAACAAGGGTACAAATTAAGAAAAATGTAAAAAATTGTAGAAAAAGAGACAAGGCTACTTTAAAAAAATAAATTTAAGGGCATTTCCATAGCATAGAGATATAGAGAGCAAGTAAAATAGAGAGTTTAACACATGAATTGTAGAAAATAGGATTTTGTTGTTTATATTCATATCACTGATTACATTGCACAAAGCATACTTCATAGTGCATAAATAATAAGTAGATGGTTACAATTGATAAAATTTCAATTACAATATAGTTTGTACAAAGTCAACCTATAAACTAAGTATAAAGTTCCAAAAAATCGAACATAGCCAATAACTCTTGCTACTACAAATAGAGCTATGCTAGAGAGTTGCAGGTCCTGATGATGAAGCTCCTGGTTTAGAGCTTCTCCTAAATCCTTAGGCTCAAGAAAGTCATCAGCAAAGATACATTTCCTTTGTTGAGTAATCATAAATTACAAAATGAAAATCAATTGGTTAATATTTGTGATTTAACAGTACTTGCAATTTCTAGAACAATGTCAAAGAGAACTATATGAAGAGTGTGAAAGGGAAATTATATGACAAAGGAAGCAATTGCAAGGTTCAACTTAATAGGTTTTGAATCAAATAGCTCAAGATAGAGTAATAGAAAATGCTTTTGAAACAAAATCTTAAATCTCAAAAGACCATAATGATATTGAAATGTTTTCATTGATAACTATTTTAGCAGATTTGTAAAAGAGTAAAGGGAGTGTTAAATATTTTTCCATTAGATAATAAAGACTTGCTAGTACAAAAGAAGAGAGCAACTATTTGAGCCACAATTTTAGCTATTATTATTCAAGTAAATTTTCTTTGATTTTGCGTAAAGTGGATGATGGAGTTAAAAACATTGGACTTTGAGTTGAGAATTTGAGAGATTATAGGTACAAGTTTCAATGGAAAATCAAAGCATGAGGAACATTCCCTTTCAATGGGATAGTTTCTGCTGAAATCTATCTAGATCGTTAAAGAGAAAATATATGAGGCCTACTTTGGGAAGGATTAAGATAAGCCCACAAGACTAGGGCATGACTTCTCTCAAGGCATGCATTAGTTTGTCTGATGCCTATTTAATATGCATGTAATGCTACACTATATATGTCTAAAACGTTCATGCACTGCTATTGTACTCCTTGCCAGCCTTTTGAACCTCCATGTATATGATGATCCTAAATGGAATGTAGTTGTCGAACAAGTGTAGGGCATGATTTATGTAGTGAGTTTCACCATTTAACAAAGCATTAAGCTTGCATAATATATAGGAAATTTAAATATAGCCAAAAGTTAAAAAGAATCCTTCATTTTGATATAAAATATTTCTACAGTTTATTCTTTTCAGCACTACAAGCTGTTTTCTATCCTTCTGATAGGAACCATTCTGCCTCTACAATTATCGCACTTTGTTAGCATTTGAAAAGGAAATTTGTCCCAACCTAACCTTGATTTCAGCACTAGAAGCATACCAAAGAACATGTCTCTATTTTAATGTCCTTAACATCTATTAGAAATATACATCCATTCAAGGTTTCCTACTTGCGATTTGCCTCAGTAACCTGATGAAATCTGTTGAATCTTTGATGGTGAACCATGTCCCAACGGCCAGTGCTCAGTTTTGTGCTAAAAATCAACCAAAAAAAACCCGATTAAATAGTGATTTCGCACTGTTATGGTTTTGTGATGGGTTGGTTGGGTAATTTTCTTGTGACTTTTACTTGATATTTTTGCAATTTTTATGCGATTTAAATCCTTAAGAATCATTGAAAATCATGGTTGATTAAATAGAGATTTTTTGGGGAAAAAATCGTTTCGGCCCAAAGATTTTTTAAAAATCAGGATTTTTTGAGGATTTATGCTTCTATGTATAAATAACAAGATTTCAATTTCCCCCAAATTTGAGAATTTTCTAGCTTTTTGTATTTTGCAAGATTTGGCTCTTTTAGAGTGGTTCTAGTGTTCACATATTGCCATGTGAAGTTTACATCCGTTCATCATGTTGTACATAGCCTAAGATTTTAGACGGATTTTGAATGAGATCATTTCAAGCTATTGTTGCAAAATTATGGCCTTGACAAGGTCACCTAGGAGTTTTATCAAAGACTCAAAACATTGTTCTTATTGCCACTTATTAGATAAGTTGCTCCTCTGTGGGAAGCAATGGGCCTTACCACTGCATTTTTTTTTGAACAACATAAAAACATCTTAGTACAGATCACTTCCCCTTGCATGTAATAATCAATGCAAAATTCGTTTTAATTGTGTGAAATTAATTGAGTAGAAATAGTAGTAGATCAACTTGAATTCATGGGGGGTTGACAAGATTGTCTAGTGTACCAAGACCAAATTTTTTGGGTGTTATCTTTGCATCAAAAGATTTTCGAATTCCTTGAATCTCTTCCAAGATGTTGATTGGTGTGTCCCCTTTTTTTGAACTAATTGAAATCAATTTCTCAAATTTCTAGGATACACACAATTAAATTCCTCTCATGCATATGGCCATACTAGGTACAAGTATGGTATGACTTGGATATCGTGTCTAATTGAACCCAAAATACCATCTATTTTTTTTCTACCATGCTTGTGTCACATCCTGAGAATTGTAACCCAAAAATGTTAAAGACTATTGTGGGTGGCTAGTCCATGATTTGGCATTAGCTTTCTTGTCATAGGAAGTTGCTCTAAATTGGCATGTAACTTCCTCAATTGCCATTTCTCTCTTTCATTGTTTTATTTGAAGATTAAATGGTTGGAAATGTCTATGTGCTTGAAATGGGGAGACGATGTTAGGGTTTTTATTTATTTGTATCTGCTCTTGTGTTAGGGTTTTTATTTTATTTGTAATGGCCAATGAGGGCAACATGGATATGAATTTGAAATTGAGTTCATCATTCTTGTCTCCATTATTGCCATCGCTTGGGGTTAGTGCCTTTGGTTGGGAGCATTTGCTGCCTCCTACAATGATGTAATATTGATTGGCAAGGATACCTTTCTGTGGCCCCTATGCTAGCAGCCACTGGGGTTGGAGTTGAATATTTTGCTTGATCATCTTAGAATTTTGGTGGCGACAATGACAAAAGAGGAAGAGGAGGCATGAACAAGGAGGAAGAAGAGGCATTAGGCTATGGTATTTAGGTTATACTATTTTTTAATTAATTGCGTTCGATATTTTAGGCTTTTAACTTTTTTTGTTTTAGATTTTAAAATATGTTTAGTATATTAAGTTTTTTGTTTTACTTTTACATTATAAATTTTGATTTATTTATTAAGTTTAAGATCATTTAAGTTTTAATTTTATATCAATGTATTAAAGTTCTATAATTTTGATATTGTTTATTATTAGTCTTACATTTTTTTTAATTAAGTTAATTGTTTATCAAACTTAATTTACTAGTATATAATATATCTGTTAACTATATATTTTATTAATTATTACTCAATTTTAATATTATTCATTTATATATATATATATTATGAATGCTGTATCTGTAGCTGTGTCCATGCAACTCTGCAATTTATTTTTTCAGAACTACCAAAGGAATCTGCTTGATAATTATTAGAAGGGTTTACCATGCTCTCTTTTGTATTTGTCAAAGTGTTATTTGTTTGAAGCTCTTAGCTTTCTATCAACAAATTGATCAACATTTCTTCCATGGCAATCGAGTCTTTGTGAAGCTTCTACATTGCTTGGCTGCATCTTTCATGTGCTCAACACAATCATTTGATAACATGGTTTCAGAATTGGGAAAGTTTTTTCTGCATGCCTTCAATTTGCTCTCTGACAAGACTAAGATTATCAGCAACCATTGCTCATAATTCCATAGTTGTCAATTTTCTTCCAAGAGTAATTGGTGCTCATTCGAGTGCACAAAAGATAATTCCATCTTTAACATGGATAAAAAATTCTGAATTTCTTCGCATTGATTAAAGGTATTTCCCTAAGATCCACCTTTGACATTTTGTATGATTGATCTTTTAGGGTGACGATGAGAGCACATGAATTGGATTGATAGACATTATGTTGTTCCTACATAAAAGGTTAGAAAAATAGAATGTCAACACTTTTACAGGCACCTTGTTATGGAGCACTTCATACCTAAACAACTTGATTATGTATTGGAGGTGACACTGTTGTCTCTCCTATATATCTTTCCTTTGACTCACAAAATCGATTGTATATGGTTTAGGGTTAGGCATTTTGGTAGATTCAACTTCATGACGTTATCTTTTGGGATAGGGTTCTTTTGATCGCCACTGTCAACAATTAAGTGCAAAGATATTCACTTTACGTAGAGCATTGAGTGGAATAAATACTTCTCCTCAGAGGAAGAATCTTTTGTCCTAGTGATAATGAAGTAGGGACTAGCCTCTATGATTTGCTTCCCTTTATATAATATGGGCAGTAGTGTTAATACTATGAGGGGTTTGGTTCTGATGATGGTGATGGTGTTTGTACTTAAGCCAATGGTGCTTGGTCGGAAGGTCATTCTTTTCTTGATTCTATTGCTACTTTAAGAGTTGATGTCATTATTGTTGATAGTAGTTTCTTTTTCTACATTTTATGTTTAAATTTTATTTCATGTTGACTGCATACTTGTAGGATTCTCCTTATGTTTTGATTTACAAGAATCCCAATAGCTTTTAAATGTATAAACATAAACCACTGTGGTACTTGAGGACAATGTGTCTCTTACTGTCATGTACCAACTTTGGCTAACAAGGGATGAAATGCATTGGTATAATCTTGCACTGTTTGTTCTCAACATTGATGCAATTGCTGTAATTCTTTGTACTGATCATCATAATTATTCGTGGGATGGCATCTACAAATTCTGGTTGACTGGGGTATCCTTCTGGTCTAGTGTTAATTCATCTTTATCCTCTTGTTTATTGGTTTCAAGACAATAAGATAACCACCGTTTTTGGTCACAGGGAGCAATCTTTATAAGTGCACATGTTATTTCTCCATTGGCATAAACTTTCTTAAAGAGAAATATGATTCCAATTGGTTGACCGTTGAACCATTTGTTTAATTTGCTTGCATCAAATTTTCCTTCAAAAAGGGGGATACTGAAATTGACTTGTACCTTAAGGCATGCTGGGTCTTTGAAGGGCCTCTTTGACGCAGAGGTGGATGCTGTAGGCACAATTTGTGAAAGAATATTGGTAAATTGTTCTATCATCTATCTCCTTTGCTTCTTGAGGGCTTCATTGAGCAACAATTTGGAAGGATTTCCATTCCTCTATGTTTACCATTTGAGATAGTTTTAATTCAAAAGGAAGAGAATCTATGGACTTGTGTCTTAAGAAAATGCTTTGTGTTGTCTAACCTTGTTTGACGGTATGCACAAACACAAACAAACTAGTCTAATTCAAGTGATCCATGGTAGTTGAATAATTTGGTGGACAGCACACTAAATTTTAGGATCTTAATGTGTTATGAAAGCAATAAGCTGAAACAAAGGAAATGGACACAAAAAACACATACGTTACTGCTATGCAAATGAAGCTTTATTGGAATTGAGAGTAATTTACATAAATTTAAAAGTGTCTAATTACAACACTTTACTTTTTACTAGCTGGCAATTAATTGTCTAAATATAGAAAGTGAAGTGATTCACCTTGGAATCTGAAAAGTCATGTTACAAGTGTATCTGCAAAAAGTGAAGATACATTTTTGTGAAACTCGTAAAAGCCAAGATTTCAGTTTCCCAATTTTTTTTGGGACTTTTAAAGATATTTGTATTTTGCAATTTTAGGCTTTCTGGAGTGCTTTTTTGGGTGTCAAACATATTTTAACACCCTTTTGTCATGTTGTGCATATCCTAAGATTACTAATGCTTTTTGAAATGGTTCATTTTGAGCTATGACTGTAAAGTTAGGGCCTTGACAATGTGATCTATTGTTTCAATATTCTATCAGAAATTGCTCTGAAGACCTCAACTGCCACATTGATCATCCAACATTTCACCAGTTTAAAGTTTGGATTGCAAGAATTCATTGATAGCCTTACAGTTAGGCTGGGTTTAGGACCATGGTTGACATTTAAATCTGAATTAATGAAAATTTGTCTTAGAAGGCAAGAAAATGGTGCATTTCATTATAATCTACATGAAATAAAAGACAAAAAAAAAATGAAATTAGAAATGTGAAGACAACAAAAAAGGGTAGTGATCAATCACATTTTGGTTTATAGAAAAATAAACCCAAATGCTGTCAAGGCATTGTAGCAAATAGCTATTGCCTATTTTTATCCTATTTCTTTCAATATTTGGTTCTTAGTACATTGTTTGTCTGCAATATGCCTTTTACCGACACTTCTTAACAGTTCAAAGGCTTCCTTGATTCCTTTCTCGATTTTTCTTTGTGAAGAACCTATTGAAAATGAGGATATTTATACATGTTTGAGGCAAAGGATGGGCACTTATTAATATAGGACTGTGGCCTTTACTTTTTGTAGATTTTCTAATGTAATTTGACTGTTTACATTTAGTATGACTGGCAAGGCTCTATGACTTCTCCAGTGAGCCTTTCGTTCCCTGTTGTATGATGGTAATTAGGATGGCCCATTAAGCTTTATATCCTAGTTATAGAATCTATTGTTTAATGGAAACTAGGATGGCTCCTTAAACTTCACATCCTAATTCCTGACTCCATAAATTGGTATCATTTGTTTCCATAGTTGCATGGACACGGATACGGATACAAATACGGATACGGTATCAAATACGGATATGGATACGACTGGATACAACATTCATAAAACACACACATATTTAACATAATTTTCTAAGTTATTAGAGGAGATTTTCATTACTTTAAAAGCAAATAAGTAAATATAAATTAAAGTAATATTAAAATTTAAATATTAACAATTGAGTAAAGAATAAACAATTAAATATATATGAATAAATTTTATTTATATTTAAAGAGTAAATTTTAATTTTTTAAAAATATCTAACATTTAAACAATATAATATAGATATAAAATTATAAACAATTAACTTTCTTAAATCTATAAAAATTAAGACACCAAAAAAAAAAAGTAGAGTTGCACTGCAAGAAGACCCAGAAAAATGGATTGCTGAAATAGAAAAGGGTTTCATTTGTCTTCCTCATTTGGTGTAGGTTTTGTTTATTCAAAACAAAAAAAAATATTGCACAATTGAATTTTTTTAAGATTAAGTTTAGGAGGATTCACATTAATTTTTTTGAAAATCAAATCATACAGTATCCAGCACGGCTGGAAAATCAGATTTTTTTGGGCACGTGTGGGTATGGTATCCAACGTGTATCCGTGCTGTATCATATCCATATCTGATATGGATACGACAATATGCGCGCTTGGGGAGGGCTGGGGGTGTATCCGGCTAGTCTGTTTGTTTCTTATCAATCTTTTAGACTATTCTATAATTCCCATTCATTAAAGGAGGATTACCAATAAAGCTATTCATATCACATGGCTTAAGTTGCAGAATTGCAGTTTACCTATGGTTAAAAATATTGAGGGTTTCAAGAAATCCTTCCCTTTCATTATGCCTGCTAACAACGAATGCAATATTGCCTTTAACCTTAATTTATACATAAGATGCTCAATCTGGCTTGTTTAATGAATGTTCTTGGTTGCTCAATAAACTTGAGTTTAGTATTCACAAATATCATAATATGTGTGTTACTTTGACCTCTGAGCAATTTAACTATCCTTGAAATGCAGGTATGGTTTGTAACACAAGGGAGTTTGCCTTGTGTCAGTAGCTCGAGTGATAAAGAAGAATACAAAATCCTTATGGAGTCTTCTTGGAAAATAATTGAGGCGCCCAATGGGCATGGAGACATGGTCAGATCTTTTTTGGAACACGGAGTTCTTGAATTGTTGACAGGAAAGGGCATACAATATGTACAGGCAAGTATCATTTGACATTTAATTGCTATTTTTTATGTATTTTCTTTTTAAGAAATTTTTATTTTCAACAGTTCTCCATTAAAATTTATAGCATTGACTAATTTAAGAAAGTAAGACGGATTAAAAATCAGTTTCTGCCTACCCTTCTAATACGTTAATGATGTACTGCTATAAACTATTGATGGGTTTGTGATATTTCAGATAAGTTAGCTTTAAATATCTAATGCTTTCATTCCCAGTTTCCTGCATGCGTTTCCTTCAGTTTTTCAAACTGTTATAACATTCTATTGTCCAAGTCAAATGATCATTATGTGTGATAACTTTGCATGGCAAGGTCAATATGCGGATATTCATATGATGACATTTTATAACCAGTGTTACTGCATCAAGGGCTCTTCTTTTTCCTACTTTTTAAAGGGTGGGTACAGAATTTAATAATTTATTAACTGCAAGTCTAAACCATTGAGGATACTGTTGGAATTCTGCAGCCGGAGTCAGATCTTGCCAAATAATTATCTATTTAGTTTGAATTTAAGCATAGCTTTTGCTAGGACAACTTTATATTGGGACCATAGCAGCATTCCATTTACATGGTATGAGGTAAGTGTAAATGGAATTCAATTACCTGGTTTAAAATGGGAAAAACTCAGCAAAATTTCAGGAATTAAAAAATAGACTATTCGTAAGTGCAGGGAAAAATGCTAATTTTGTTTGATGTTGAATACTTGTGTAGAGAGAAAAATAAACATAATATGCTATAAAAATACTAACCATAAAAGATTGTTTAGGATCCTTAAAAATCACTATTTTACTTTCACCAAAGAGGCTTTATGTGAAAAAATGAACAACTGGTCCCAAAATAGTAGGCCTTTCCTTCACAGAGCATAGTTTGAATTTAAGCATAGCTTTTGCTAGGACAACTTTATATTGGGACCATAGTAGCATTCAATTTACATGATATGGGGAAAGTGTAAATGGAATTCAATTACCTAGTTTAAAATGGGAAAAACTCAGCAAAATTCCAGGAATTAAAAAATATACTATTTGTAAGTGCAGAGAAAAATGCTAATTTTGTTTGATGTTGAATATCGTGTAGAGAGAAAAATAAACATAATATGCTATAAAAATACTAACCATAAAAGATTGTGTAGGATCCTTAAAAATCACTATTTTACTTTCACCAAAGAGGCTTTATGTAAAAAAATGAACAGCTGGTCCCAAAATAGTAGGCCTTTCCTTCACAGAGCATAGCATGGTATTCGAGGGCAGCCTTGGTTTTTTTTTTTCCCCTAAACTCTCATTAGGATATAAATTAACAAAAAAACTCTCCCTATGGAGTAAAATTTTACATACAAAATAAATCTATCCAAAATTAAAATTTAAAGAGAATTTGTGAAGCAAAAAGCAAAATTTAAAGAGAATTTAAAATACCCTAACTATAAACAAAAAATGTTCAACCTGCATGCGCTCTTTATTTTTGTCTCTGATAGAAAAAGAAAGGCTACGTATCTATGAAAGGATATCAAAACCATTTTTTGAAAAACTGGGGTTGAACTTGGGAAAGAATATGCTAAATGTGGTGGGTTGCAATTACTCTAGATTAATCGCAAGTTTTTCCTAGTGTAATGCTACGATGATTAGGAGTCAGGACACAAGTAACATAGGAAATGCCACCCTAGAAAGATGGTGAAAAGTTGGTAACCTCGTATAGGGTAATTTTTTATTTACAATATTCCCACAGCCATATCAATGAAAGTAATGATTGAACACTGTAGCGGTGTAAGAAGGGGCCCCAAAAATAATCAGACGTGATAAATTCCAAAAATAAAGGGCATTAAAATTCTATGATTTTGAATATGTTTTACAATTGATCTGGAGCATGCAACAAAATTCAATAATCTTCAATATCTACAATTATTGTCTTTGAAAATCCTTGCGCAGGGAACAAAATCTTATATATGGGGTCTTATATTGAAAACCTTTTGGCTGACTATCATTTAGTTCTTTCTTATCATTAATTATATGCTAAAAGATTGTCTTTAAGAGTTGATATATTGGAAGTTTGAAAGATGATTTTGTGAAACATGTATGCAGATATGCACTGTAAATGACTTTTATGTGGTTGCCGATCCAATATGCCTTGGGTATATGCATAGGCAAGGGACAGATGTAGGAGTTAAACTTTTTGCTCAAGAATTTCATGGTCAATCCGAACAAGCTGCAAGTACAAATAGTATTGACCTTAAACCATACAGTTCGCCATACCAGAGTGGTGAAAATGGCTATATTTTGGTCTCCGACAGATCTTCAGAAAGTGATGCACAGCCGCGGTTTTTCACGACAGGGTTTCAAAAAGAGAATGCCTGCCTCGATATAATCTTATCGATAGGTTATTTGCAGAAACTAAGTAAGAAACTTTATCAAATGGAATACTATAAAGAGAGAAGGCATATTGATTGCCTGAATGAAGAAAATAGAGAAATAGAAAATGCTTATCAATTACGGTCTTCCACCTATAGTTTGTTAAAATTCTCTCCTTCAAATAAAGTTAGTCTGATTTTGTATTGTTAATTTATTTAAGCTGGAAGTTTATTAGTGCTAAAACAAAATCCACCCTTGTGAAGTTGCTGACATGTTCATCTGCTTGTATGCTCGTTTATGTGCAATCAATTAATATTACTATTGCATTATTGAAAATTTTAACATATAGTGTTTCTTATTTTGGAAGTCTACTGTACTGATTCTTGATATCTGTAAAAGAAAGGTTAAAAAATCTATGATCCTGGTCATGTTGTTTTAGCAATTAGACTCTCCATCATTGTTTCACTGCTTTCTTCTAGAATTTTTTTGTATCAATTCAATGCCCATTGAAATATGGGTTGGTTGGTCTATTCATCCCCAAGAAAATAAGTGCAGTTTTGGGCGATTGGGACAATGAAGAAGCTCGTTGCTAGTTGTTGGTATCTTGTATGATGATCTAAATGGGTGCCAAACAAGAAATCAATTATCTTACTCATGTTGAAAGGATGCCATATTAGAGTATCTCATAACATGGGGTATTTCAAAACTCAAAATCAATTTGAGTTTGAATATAAAAGAATCATGTTAAATAGAAGTATGTTTCCTTGTTTTATGATATGGTGCTTGATCCTCTTATTATGGTCATGATGGAAAATCATAGACCAAGATTTCATTCACGAGCTCTAATTAGTCACCCATGTGAAGTGAAAAGTAGGGAATTCTATCTTATCTCTTAGCATATTAGATGGAGGTGACCAAATTAGTTAGTTTATTTGAAAAATCACTTGTAATTTAAAATAAAAAATAAAAAATAAAAAAATATTTTAGAAAGGAAAGAATGCCATTATCACAAAGAGATTGAGACACATAAGTGATTGGGCAAATAACAGCCATAATATATTCAATCAAACAATATTAACATGTATTTGAAAAATTATGTATCATTATCAAAATAATTATTTGACTTGACCTTGTGGGGTTGCATATTTTTCCTTAAGTAGTGGCTACTATGAAAGAGCAAAGGGTGAACTTGCCTTGCTAAACCTTGTAGCTCAATGACAAGGATACAAATACTTTTTTCAAACATCCTCAACATCACTAGCATTATTGTTGATGGCATTTAAGGTGTTTGAAAGGTCTTCAAGTAATCTTCATCTATGTTTCACTTTTTGTTGAAGTTGGAAAAGGTGATTTGTTATTATCCAAAAGGCCTTGAATGGTTAAATTATTTTTTGGGGCTAGAGTATGATCTCATACAAATTACTAAAAGAAGAGCAATGTATTGGAATTCATTTCTTGAAGAATGCTTGCCATGCTTGAAGAAGCCTCCATCAGAGGGATATTAGTTGGCATACAAATAAACCTTGCTAGATTGAGTTGCTTCCTTTTTACTAGTAGAAGTACAAGCAACATTGTGTTTCTTGCTAGGATATTGATCTTCAAATGTAGCTTTGCATTTTCCCTTAGATTAGGGTCTTGAAGTTGAAGTAGGTTATATGTCCTCTTTCCTCTTACAAGGAATAAATACATTGGTTGAGGTTGATGTTCCTTTTGTTGAGCATGCTTTTGATACAACCAAGGGGGATAAACTACCTAATTGTAGAGATAGAAGCATGAGAGGCCATTGTTAGATCATGAAGGCCCAAAGGAAGAGGAGGGAGACTTGCCAATGTTTGTGAATAAACTATATTTCACAAGCATAGAAAACCTTTGAGGTAGATAGAAGGGTAGGAGAAAGAGATAGGGTAAGTTGCATCATTGAGCGAAGTCGGGTAGGTAGGGAGAGAAGCATAAGACATCGCAAGTAGACAAAGAATCTACTAAGGCCTTTCAAAATTCAAGAGCCAAAACTAGGTTAAAGGCTCTAGAAGGTAACCTTACATAAACACTAGGTAGGTGGAGTAGAAAAAAGACAACAAAGTGCACAAAGGAAAATACAATGCCAAAAAATATAAGTAACCAAAAGACAACATCAAACAAGGCATATAGAGGAGAATGCTCATAAAAAAGGAAAATGCCTAATTTTTAGCCAAAAACAAGGGACCAACACCTCAAAAAGCAATTCAAAAGGTCATAGGAAGCATGGAGGCTAGTGCATTGGGAGAAGAGGAAAGAAACAACCAAGATGCTAAACACCAATACTTTTCCATCAACAAAAAATGATTAGAAAAACTCTAAGCTTGATTTTTCAAAACACACTTGGATAATAGAAAAATCATAAAAAATGGCCAACTTGTAGATGCTCATTCAATCATTGGAAAAAAGATGGAAACCTTCCTTAAGGCTTAGATTCCAAACAAAATCTTTGTTCTTTTCTCTTCAAGAGTGAGAAATACACTATTACTCACATTTTTAAAGAAGTTTAGCCTTGAAAAGAAGATTTCAAAGACACCAACTATAGATATTTCCTTCTTACAAACTCTTAACAATTATGCATGAATCTCCTTCAATGATTAAATAACTAATGCAAAGCTTAATACTAAGCTAGGGTCTTAATGCAAAACCTTTCATTTCAACAATATTGTTGGAGTTCATACCTTTGTATAGGGTACCAAAGTGTTGTAATCTTAAGATCCATTACAATTTAGAACCATTCAGGTTAATACATTGCACATATCAATGCTCTTCTGGATTCAATCTTTTCTCTTGGTTGCATAGCAAATTAGTTGCTTTGATCTCTTGTTTGTGACAGGCGTTTTGGTTGTAGGTATTTTTGGGTGTTGTGGAGTTCATTGTCAACTCCAACATGGTATCAAAGCTCTAGATCTATAGCTTCCTGTTTGAATTATGAGAGATCTGGCCTTGAGGGAAAAACTGGCTCATCCTAGGGTGAAATGGGCATCATTGTTGCATCCAGAACGGTCGAAAACCCTAAGAACACCTGTCAAATCGCTCAAATTTGAGCAGTTACAAAAAAATGCAAATTTTTTTGTAGCAAGGACCTTGCGGATCTGTATAGCCCTCGCTAAACCATTTTTTGTGCTCGAGCAAAGAATTCATAGGTATTTATTTATCTTTTGGTTTTAAATTTTTTTTCCAAAAAGATTATAAAAAAAAAAACAAAATAGCTTTTTTGAAAAGCAAAATCAAAATAAAAAAACACATCAAAAAACAAAGGGCACGGGTTTTTACTGCCTATGCAGGTATTAATTACCCTGCGTAGGCCGTACTTTTTTCGGTGGCCTCATAAAGCCGCTCAGTGGTTCATTACCACTAGTCCACTTTTTGAAATTCCCGACAGCTGAGGGAAATTTCAAAAGTTGACGAAGAAATTGAGCACCGCGAAATATTTTGCAAGAATCTCCGGCAACATCAACAACCCAACACAAAAGCCAACATGAATATTCCGGAGGCCGAAAACAGAATATTCCGTCAACAGAAAATTTTTCCGGCACTTGATTATTTTTCTAGCAAAGGATTTTTTTTTCTACGACCAAGGAATATTCCAAAGTATATTCCCTGATGTCAGCATTGTATGAACGGTCGTATGACCCTCTTGGCCCCCCTCCTAGCCTTGATTTTCCCTAAAGGAGGAGCGATTTTTATCTTTTTGGCATAACTTGGGCTTACGATGTCAAAATCGAGCAAACAAGATATCTTCAGAAAGCTAGTTTCGAGTACTTTCCAGTGGTGTAGGTCTCATTATCAAATTTAATTGTTGGTTCCTCTTATTCTCAATCAAATTTAGATCTTCATTTTGTGCTTTCGAGCTCATAAATTTTGCCTCTATCTCCAATTTTCACGATTCAAGCAATGTTGGAAAGGTATTTCAAAACTCTTTAGATCAATTCATGCACTTTTTTCTAGAATCTACCCCAAGTACATTTTATTCAGTTTTTTGTGTTTTCACATTCTACTTAATTACTTGGACATCTTGGCACTTGGAAAGGATCTGTTTCTGTAGGATGGCATCATTTGATATGCTTTATTAGTACTAAGGTTTTTAGTCTTAGATATTATCATTTGAGTGAGTATCATGGGGTTTTTTGTTCATCCTTTTGTGATCAACTTGGAAAAGGATAAGTACGAGTCTTGGCGAAATAGCATCCTGACACATCTCAGGTGGTTTGATATTGAACCTTATCTATATGGATTCATACCTACACCAAACACACCAAGGAGTTTATCAACATGGGGTATCATTAGAGATCATATTGTAGGGGTTATATGTTCTAATGTTGATCTTCATACTATGTATGCTGTATTGGACATTGAATGCCCCCACATACTTTTGACACGACTTTGGGGGATTTGTGGAGACCCTCATATCTCTCCATACCCAAAGGATCCTGCTACAGATTGTCTCATCCCTCTTGTAGATGTAGATTGCATACCCTTTGATGATGATACTTTAGAGGAGCTTGAGTATATCACAGGTCTTGCATGTTTTGATGGTTCAAAGACTTGTCTTCATGTTCCCACTCTTTAGATTGAGACTTCATCATCATCTCCTATAGTTCTTGATCAGCTTGGCATCGCCACATCATTGGCCCCTATTGGTTCAGTGCAATAGGACATCCATCATCTTTCAGACATAGCTACTTGGGATTCATATCTTGTAGACATATCATCCTTGTTTGTGGAGTCCTATATTGCTAATCTGGAGGATTACTTTGAGGACATTCATCTCCTCTTTGTTGATAGCCACATCACCGTTGTTGGCCCACCATCTTCATCGCCTTTGCAGCTTGTTCTATATCAGTCTTCACAGGATCTTGGATCGACATCATCACTTTCCAACATGTGGACACAAAATAGTTTTCAGAGGCACACATCATTTGGATTTGGATTTCGACTTCACCCATTCTTTTGGATTGGCTTCTCCAATCACTAGTGGATTTGTTTCTTCCTAAGGAGAGAAATGTTGTTTGCAGGCAATGGATCATATTTTGTCTTTAGGCGTTCATCAATGGCACATGATCTACTTCTTTATGGGGGGGATTCATATCCTCAATTTCTCTCTCCTATCGGGGGGACATCTATTGTGCTTGTATGACATAAGCATTCCTTGGGGGGTCACATTGAGCCCTCCTTTTATCCTTCTTTCATAGTTAGTGCAGTCATTTCTTTTTCTCTCTTTTGGAGAGGAGCTTTTCCCATGTGGTTTTCTCCTTTTCTCTAGTTATGAGAGATTTCATTTATTTGTACATGGGTACCTCAGTAGGATGTGTATCTGGGACCCATCCATGCATTCATCATTGCATTCTACATTAGGGTTTATAGCTTCTCCCTAAGTTGATCTTAAGGGGGGGGGTGTTGGAGTAATCAGAATAATCACTTGATAATTAATTATTTATTAATTAAGTCCCTTATTACTTTACTTCACTTAAGCTAAACTTAGGAGTGCTTTTTTATTATTAGATTGGGCTAATTTTAGGTCTAGTTGTCTCATTGCATGAGATTAAGGCAATTGCCACAATCTAATGCAATCTTCATCTAGGGTTTACTTTTGCATGCTTTTATAAAGTTTGCACATTCATTGCAATTTTAAGATCCATTACAATTCAGAACCATTCAGGTTAATACATTGCACATATCAGTGCTCTTCTAGATTCAATCTTTTCTCTCTTGGTTGCATAGCAAATCGGTTGCTTTGATCTTTTGTTTGTGACAAGCGTTTTGGTTGCAAGGATTTTTGGGTGCTATGGAGTTCACTATCAACTCCAACACAAAGACCATAACCTCGCCCTTATGCTCCTTGAGGATGAAACTTGCAATTGAAGCTCTGAGGGTATTCTTAGCAACACCATTAAAATTTAGCTTGATCTAAGCCTTCATAGAAGGGCTCCAGGAGATATTAACTTTGTTTTTCATGAATTTAGGAGGTCTTGCATCAAACAATCTTCAAACCTCCAACCAATTTCTAAGAATAGCCAACTCCAAAGGATTGGTTTCTTTAATCTTGACCATGTTTTGAAAAGAGCTATTGCTAAAGCAAGCCAAGATTAACTCTCCCCAAAGTTGGTTATGTTGTTTTTCCATCCCATAGGAGAACAAGATTTCGAACCAAATCTTCCAAAAAAATATTCTAAGAGCCAAATCCGAGCCAAATCCCAAGGTCCTAGAGAATATTAATAGAGATTGGTGCAAGTATTGGATGGTAAGTGAATGTCTTTTTATTAAAAAATGAAAAATTGGTAATACAAGTAGATTCTGGCAACCACTCTATACATTTTAAATAAAAACTTGGTAAAAGTTTTCGTAAAAGATTGCTATTTCAAAAGTGTAATTTATAGAAACATTATGAAATATTAGCCAATAAGAAAAAACCATAAAAAACCTTTGATGAAATAGGGCATTAGTTGAATCAATACATAGTATTAATAGACATCTAAATAAACCACCACTTGTTTGATAAATGGGAATCCATGATGAAATTCAAAGAAATGGATTTGCATCTCTAAGTTTGTTATAGGTTTTTTGTTTTGTTTTGTTTTATTTTGTTTTTTTTTCGCAAGTGAAATATGAATGTTCTATTTCTCCATCAATGACCCTTTGGAATTACAAGCGAGATAAAATTATTGTTATTTATCTCTTTAGTTAAAAGAGAGATAAAAGTAAAAGTCATGCAAACCAAAGAATAAAATAGAACGATACATGATTGTTTCGTGTATTTTTTGAAGCTATGTGAAATCAATTGATTGGTTGGATACAATAGTGATATTATTCTTATTATAAACAAAACTATTCTTATTATTAATAAAACTAACATACAATTTTTTTACCTCAATTCAAAATAGGATATATTTTGAACCCATAACCCACATGTCCTATGATCATTTTCACATCTCAAATACGGGAAAATATGATGATAATGGAATGATTTGGTTATAATAACACAATATTTTTTATAGGATGAGAAACTAAATATGTTCTCTAAGGATCATACATGGGGACATGCCAATTTATTTATATAGGGAGAGATAACCCTTAAAAATACAAACTATTTAGGGTTTACAATTGTTTTTTGTGATATGGAAGTTTAGTAGGAATTGGATATTAAAATAAGCCTATTGTGAGATAGCAATGAAATTATGTTAAGAGAGTGTTTAAATATTTTCCAGGAATTTCCATTTACTATTCATATTTTCATGGGATTCATGATATGGGAAAGATGTTGGACATACAAGGATTTGTTGATTCAAATTGGGCTAGGGATTTGGACATTAGAAGGTGTACAAGCAATTATGTGTTCACTCTATTTGGAGGTGTTGTGTATTGGATGAGTAAGATGAAACCCATGGTTACTTTATCTATGAAAAAAGTAGAGTATATGAATGCTACAAATACTTGTATAAGGAGGAAATTTGGTTAGAGATGTATTCAAAAATTGGTTTTGATAGTAGGAAGATTTAGAGTACTACTACCTATTTGGAATAGAATCCAATGTACTATTCTTATACTAAGAATATATATGTTTGATATCAATTTGTTTACAAGATGGTTGAGGATGGAAAGGTCATGATACAAAAGGTGGAAAGTTTGGTGGATGATGTTTTAGAAATTCTAATGAAATTAATGGGCATGTATAAGTTTTGTTGGTGTAGGAATATTAAGGTCCTAGGCTCTTTGCAAACTTAATTTATTTGATATTTCCTATTATGCCATTGTAATAATAATATCAAGCGGGAGAATGTTAGTATTTAGTGTGATATTCACCTTGTGATTCTATGTATAATGTTTACCTCAAATATTCTTAGAAACAATACTTGGATGACCATGAAGAGTTGAGAAACATTATTTTACTGTTCTTTTTCTCCTAGGAACATAATATATTTTTATAATGGCATTTAATAGGGAAGTTATGGAAAATATTAATAGTGGCATTTACACAATCATCACTCCTGAATGGAATTATTTTTCTTTCTCGGGAAGTTATTCTTAGGAGTGGAGTATCCTGTCATAAATAGTGGGGACCTTAAGTGTTATTGGTCTCATCATGGAATGTTAGTATAGGGGGTGGTTCTATAAGGAGTTATGAGTCAAATATGTTTTTCTAAAATCTTGGATGTTATGCTCAATGCATAATGGGTCATATTTTTTTACTAGCGGGCCTTGTTTGGTGGCCACTAGTTTCATAAAATCACTTGGAGGTTTATATGTTCCATTGGTTATACATTGAAGGCATTATATGGAGGTTTCATAGTGTTTTTGATTAAAGAGGTAAAACAAGTTTTGAAGGAGTCTTGAAACCCTTTTACAACAAGAATATTAACAACAAAACATTAGCAAAAGAACAACACATTTGCTCCAACAAATCTAGACAACTAACCCAAAGACACAAGAGAATAAAAAAGAAAGAAAGGTAGCATAGAGCCATAGTTAAATATGTATAAGTATCTCAACAACATCAAGCTCCTGCTAGTAGAAATTTTCATGTAGTTTAACAAATCCCAACAGATATTTCTTTTCTTCTTTAAGGGATTTATTTTTACCTACTATAGTTCTAGTACTTGATCTAGTATGTCCAATTTTTCCCCCATGGTAGATTTTTCATTTTATTGAAATAAGTGACTATCATGGATCTCCTTCAGATTGTTAGTGAAGATCTTAATGCCAGTTACACTACTCTATATCATGCATTTATTGATCTACACTGCATGTTCCAAGTTCTTTATAGTGATCAGTTCATTCTCCATGTAAGTTCAACCCTGTCATTAAAATCTTGTTTTTATTTCTCCACAACAATCAAATAGATAGATATTTTTCTATCTTATCTACCTTGGGGATGGCCTCCCAAACTTGAAGAATTTTCTTATCCTACTCCCTAAAAAGATGAGTTTGATCCCCCATTTTCTTCTACAATGTTTCCTATCTAATATTAATTCTATTTATCTCCACATAGAACCATTTTGTCATTATGTGTTGAGACATCACCACATCTTTGACAATATATAGAACTTCTAAAATCTCCTCTTTGGAAGAGGCATTGGATACCAAGATAACAAAATCCCTAGGGATATTCAAGGTAGGATCCAGAATCCTTGAGAAAGGAAACCCTACCATCAATTCCATAATTGTTGATTTCCCTTTTTTGGATTCTCTTTTCTCAACAACACTATCATCTTCCACCTATTTTTCCATGCCATCCTTGGTCTTTTTCTCCATCCTCTCATTAAGAGACCTATCTTTTTCAATTTTTGAATCCTTAGAGAAAATAATTTTCTTTTTCCTCCTCTTGTTCCTTGAGGAATGCTTAGGGATATCCTCCTTGGACTTCCTCTTCTTCACGAGAGTCACTTTATCCTTAGAGGCTTCAAAATTTGGGTTTGAGGAAGAGTCCAAATTAATAAGACAAATATATTTTGAAACATCCATGTGCTCCTCTTCTTCCCTATCATTATCTTGAGAATTGTGTGCCAAACTCAAAGACTCAAGGGAAGAGGTGTTAGTATATTCCACTACCGTTTATTTTTTTCCTTCTTAAGGGAGGATTTACCACTAAGGATTTTTTGGCTAGGATTTTGAGCTTTCATGTAATTCACAATCAAAAGCATAATTCCCTAGTGAATAAGAATCATATTGGGATCCTTCTTACTCTCCTTAATTGAGTTTTCTAGTGAGGTCAAAAGAAACAAGGGAAAACAAACAATCACTTTGTGTCTAAAAGGATTGAGTAGGAAAAAATAGTATCCATAAACATAATTATATATTCCTTCCAGTGAAACATACCTCATTATACACTTAGCCATAACTTTCTAGATTAGTTTCAACTATGTTCACTCATGCCTAAAATGCATCTTCACCAATTTGTCTTTCACCACCCTCAAGGAAAATTTGGAGGGATTCCTTGCCAACTCTCCTATCTTTAAAGATATTTTAACCTTTAGTTGAAATCCCTATAATGTGGGTTCTTAACTCCTCATTTAGTGAACACTTCTACCCAAAGGAAGAAACCTTTTTGTTCTTCCATCTTCTAGAAAAGACCTTCATGACTAAATGGTCATGGCCATTTATCTTTCAAGATAGGGAGTTAAACCTCCATCCTTGAGAATATTCTAAATTTGGGGTTTTTAGTGGACCCCATTATAATTGGAGAGATCCACTTTGTTGTATTCACCTCTCATTCTTCTTCTTCCCAAACTAGCGAGACCACTAGTAGTAGAAACCAAAACCCTTTTCACAAATAGCAACTGGTTCTCCAAGTCTTCGTAGACACAAAAAAAATCATTAGATAGTATCTATCCAAGGAATTGAAGGAACCATAGTAAATCACTAATCCTTGATATGAATTCCCCTCTCTTGGTCATTATTACACCTCATATATCCTCTATCACTAGATTTGTAATAATTATTTATGAGTTCCTTAGCTTGTGTTGGAATGAAAATAAAGTTATTCCAAATCATGTTGTCATCACTATTGATGCCATGGTTAGAGAACACATCTGCTACATTATTTCCTTCACATAGCACATGCTTAAATTGGATCTCCTTGAAATTTACCAAGTTCAAGGGCATTATTTATAAAGGTTTTAATCATCCAGCTAGAATTTTAGGAACCTTGAAGACAGTGAATGATATTTAGGGATTCTCCTTCAACTATTAATTTTTTAAAAACCCAAACTCGAAGCAACATGGATTAAATTTTAAGGCAGTTCTAGCCTTAGTAAAGTAATTTATTTGAAAACCAAGGGGCATAGTAAAAGTAGCAAGAAAGTGACCTTTATCATCCACAGTGACCCCTCCACTCCTAGTAGTACTCGAATTTCCATTCGAGGCACCATGTGGGTGGGATCCAAGCCACTCCATCTTTGGATTTATTCATTTTCTTAAAAGGGAAAGAAATATCAAACTAAAGGTCCCAAACTTTGGATATCTCAAGGTTAGATTGAGAAATCCCAATTGTAGAACTACTGGACACCATTTTAGGGATCCCTGTCATAAAGTCTTCCTTAATAGCTACCAAAATCATGTTAGTGAACCTCATCATATCTCCTTTTTTCTCTTGAAAATAAAATTATTATTTTCCTTCCACAACCACCAAGCAATGTGTGGAAGCATACATGACCAAAAAAATTCAAGGAGTAGAAGAAGGAGAACTCCATTGATCAATCAACTCATGAATAAACTTAGGGAAAACCTAGCTAACATTCCATTAAAGCAGAAAAATTTCCCAAACAACCTCTAAAAACTTGTACTCCACCAACAAGTTAAATACACTTTTCTCATTATATTCACAAATACCACATCTATTAGGGGGATAAAACCCTCTTTTCTTAATATTTTCAAGAATAGGGATCTTATTTTGAACAAGGATCCAAAAGAATATATTCACTTTTGGAGTTAACTTGGGGGACCATACCTTAGCCCAAAAGGGAGTAGGAACAACATGGTTTCCAAGAGAAGAAAACCCATAAGCAACATAGTAGGAGCCACTTGGGGTAGAACACCAAACAAGTTTATCCCTCCTAGGGAAAAGAGGAATGTGAGTCTAAGAGAGCAAGGATTTAATCCTATTGATAGAAGCATCCAAATTAGAAGAATGGATCCAAGAAGAAAAACACCTCTAGGGACCCCTCTCCATATCCATATAGTCTGACATATTGACGCCAATGTACCTTAAACAAAGATCTTTGAGTGGCCTTGGCCAATCATAGTTAGAGAGAGGAGTCTCCAAAATCCATCTATCCTCCTATAATTTAATGAAGTTACCATGCACCAAATTCCATTTCACACTTTTTAAATTATATCTCTATTGTCCACAATATTTTTCCATATGCATCAACCAAGGGGAAGACCAAAAAATTCTAAACAATCCTATAAACTTTCCTATGCTAAAAAATACATTTTATTTTAGCGATATTAGTCCACTCATTATGCCTAGACATTAGTATCCAAGAAATTTTAGACATTAAGGAAAGATTGAACTCTTTAATCTTTCTAATTCCCATACCACCATTTTTTTGGATGTCCAAACATCGTCCAAAAATTTTTGGTGATAAGAGGATGTCCAAAAGAGGCAAAGATAATCTCCTTTAGTCTCCCATTATTGATGGCCTTTAGGATGTTTCTTCCCAAAGCTTCCACTATGATAACAAACAAGAATAGAGAAATGGGATCCCCTTGTCTAATGCCCCTATAACCCAAATATAACCACAAAGGGGAACCATTAATAAAAAAATAGGAGTTGAAATAATTTCAAGGATTAGGTCTAAGAATTTAGTTCCAAACCCAAAAATAACCATTACTTTCAATAGAACCTCCCATAACACCCTATCATAAACTTTCTTTATGCATATTTTGAACAAAAAACATTCCTTTTTATTCACATACAATGAATGAAGGACCTCATGAATGGAAATAATGAAATCCAAAATCTAGCTACCTTGTACAAAGCCACTTTGTTTCATAGAGATCAATTTGGGAAGGACCAGTTGCAATCTATACACCACCACCTTCAAGAATAATTTTTAAATCTAGTTGCAAAGACTAATAGGTATAAAATATGCAAAGAGAGTAGCATCCAAATTATTAGGAATAAGAACAATAGAAGTAGAATTCAAATCTTTCAACACTCTTCTAACATTGCCTAAAAAATCCTTAGTCACAACTATGATATCCTTGGCAACAATATATCCCAATAATTTTAAAAGAAGAAATGAGGAAAACCGTCAAGACTTGGGGATTTATTGCCTTCAAAAGAGAAAAAACCATCTTTAGTCTCTTCATTCATTTGAAGTTTACATAACATAGAGTTATCTTACTCACTAAAGATCTTGGGAATGTCATGCAAAATATCCCTTTGAGCATCCAAATTAGTAGGGTAGTCAATAGAAAGAAGATTAGTGAAAAAAAACTACAAACTTGAAAATATCATATTTCTCACTGATCTTGATAGCATTCAACTCAGTTTCCTTGATTATGTTAGCCGATCTATACTTCAGGTTTGTAAAGTAAAAAACCTTAGTATTTTGGTCTCCATTATTAAGCTAGATTATCCTAGATCTTTGTCTCCAAGACGCCTCTTCCTTGGAAATAATATAATGAAGTTCAAAGAAGAGGTCATTCTCCTGTGATAAAGGGAGGGGTCCAAATCCACATGTTGAATATCCTTTTGTATTGATTCTAAATTACCTCTCACCTCCTCTTTTCTCTTGAAAATACACCAAAAAATAATTTTGTTCCAACCTTGGGTGTTGGAGTCAAAATTAATATTTGTAGCTATTATGTACATAACAAAACCATTAACCACAATGTTCCACAACTCAACAATTTTACTTTCTAGATTAGGATGCACGGTCCACATTTTTTCGAATCTAAAAGGAAAAATCTTTCTCTTCCCCAATTTATCAAAATACAAAATAATAGGGTAATTCATAACTAATCCTTATAAGGGAATATAAAGAATAACAATGAGAAGATAACAAATAAGGGGAAATTAGAGGCTGGTCAAGTCTCACTTGGATGAGAGAGGCACCAATATGTCTATTAGACCAAGTAAAATTTGCTCCTTGCAAATGAAATCTAAAAGAGCCCGACCATTAATAAAATATTCCAATATTCCTTTCTTTCTAGAGAGGTTTGAGAACCTCCCTTCTTCTCACTTTCCTTCAAGGCAATACTAAAATCCCCCATCAAGATTCACTTACTAGTAGGATGGGAAGATATGAAGGTATTAAGGCTAAACCATAATTTCCTTCTAGCACATATATTGTTAGGGGGATATATATTGGATGAGATCCAATTAGTATCATCTCTAATACTAGTAAACATGGTTGCAACATGATTAGATCCCACTAATGAAGTTGAGCCATTCACCACTCTAGGATTCCAGAAAGTAGCAATATCAATAGAGGTCCCATCAACAGTTTAACTATGAAACCCACAATCTTTAAAGAGCCTATTATTTAATTTAATTAATGTATCCACATGCATTTTGGATTCCTAGATCAAAAATATATTTGATTTGTGCTCTCAAAATAGATTAGCTAGAAGGTCTTGTTTATGAGGATTGTTGAGACCTCCAATATTCCATGAAATAATTTTCATTTATTAGAAGTGGGTGTGCTCTTCAAGCACATATCTATGATAATATTTTGAAAACCATAAAATATTTCCTTTTTTATGTCTCTTTTCTCATCATATTTCAATGATAATATTCCCATACTTCTAGGACTTGACCTACAATCAACATTTCTTCTATTCCTCATGTTCATTCTAGATTGGGGTTCCTTTCTCTTCGCCTCCATGTGAGTGGAAACCATCTTGTTATTTTTCCTCTCCCCCTACCCATGGAAAATCAATATTAATGCATTATTTTCCTTGAGAAGGCTTAGTCTTATGAAGCTTATTTACTTTCATGTATTTATCGCATCCGAAAACCACACCAAAATTATCAGGTTTGTCTTGAGTAAAGCATTGGATCACCCTCTTGTGGGATTGGGAAGCTTCCAACTCTTCAATTGTTTGGGCTGCAATATTACTTAGGGGTGTACCAATATTTTATTTCTCAGGACTGATCAAAAAATCCTCCAAAGGGTGCTCACTTTTCTTCTCTAGGATGCCTCCTTCCATCAACCCTATTTCTTCCCTTTCCCCTTCCATCTTTTCACTCTGCAATTGGCTTTGATCTTCTAAGAGCTTAAACTATTCAAGGTGACACTGAGAAGATTACCTTTCCCATACTTTGGGAATCTTTAAAATAATCAGAACTATTGTTGAAGGGCTCCATAGATTAAGTGCTTCTAGAAACCTTAGACTCCTTTTGTTTTTAGATAATAGTCATCCTTTTTTATTTAGGGATGGGCACTAATTTTCTTAGTGGTTTGATTTCTAGAAAATGAAGAAAATGCAGAGGATTTAAAATCCCTTGATTGTTTTTGAATCCCCATCTTAGACTTAATAAATATTTGAGAAGGAAAGTTGGTTGATTGATCAACACACACACATATCCTTGCAAAGACCAATTTTCTCCTTGATACAATCATATGATAAATAGTTAAAAGTTAGCCAAAAGTTTTTGTGATCCCTTTAAACACATAATCAACCCAAAATTACATGGGATGATTTGATAATCTCACCCAAACTAGAGAAAAAATGAATGAGCTATTAGATGGGTCAAAGATGGTATCCCATCTCTTTAAATCCAAGGCCGACTTACTGAAAAACTAGGGACCCCAACCAAGATGTTACAAAGGTCTTCTTCACAAGAAAAATAAAAGGAGAAAAAACCCTTAGGCATAGTTTCTATATCTAACTAGCCTCTGCTCCACCACTTCTTAAGGGCCCAAGCCCTAACCTTATTAATATTTGGCCTAAGGCACAAAAAACTGCCAAACAACAAAAAATCCATCTTGGACACACCCTTATCCATAATGCAATTAGGAACCTTAATTGAAATCTCACTTGAAGTCAAATCATATACCACCTAAATAGGAGAACTTTTCCCTTTAGATTTAACCCCCACAAGTGAGGCTCAAGAACTAGAGCCCACATCTTGGGTTGGGGATCCTCTCAAAGTCTACCAAGAGCCCACAAATTTCTCAAAACCAACTCCACACCCATCACCAAACACCTCATCATTCAAACTACCTCATGTGGAGCCACACTAGGGTCCATTGGATCCCCTTGAATTCTTGCTATTGAAACCTTTGTCCCTCTCACTTCACCACACATATCCTTTCTACCTTTTGTCAATAATCCAAAAAAAATCCTCCACCTTCCCACCTCATTTCCATATATTTCCTCTCCATCTTTGAGGTTTCATAGTGTTATGGTATACAATCTTAGTGTCTCATTGGTGGAGTATTTTCTTAAATTTTTCTTGAAAGGGTTTCTCCACCATATCTAGTATTATGGGTTATTATTGATTTTAATTTTTTTCTATTTGTGTCTCCACATTATATTTTATACTTGATAATTAATTACATGTTATCTAACTGGTTAGTCAAATTTTTAGACATCATGTTTATGCTTTTAGTGTATGTGTTTACCCTATTCTCAACATCCCAAGCTCACTTGGTTGCAATTGCACATGGTTTCTTTGTAGTTGTGTGAATATGAGCTAAACCCCAATTTAAATATCTTTTGGATTTTGATTAATAAAATGTTATGCCCCTAACCCTATAGTGCATATACTGTTACGATTAGTCAACTTGTGGCTACCTTAACTCTTAATTAAGTCATATTATCATTAAATTACATTTTTATTTATTTTTTTAGGTGAGCCTAAGGCTTATATAAGGTTATCTAGGTAGGCCTGGGTGATATCCTAGGCATAAGTATGGTATATACAAGAGGTATAGGTAGGTTATTATCATCAGCTTGAGTATAGAGTTCTTATTGAAGACTATTGGAGGTATCCCCTTCAAGGTGGATTAGGAGGTTCCACCCTCGAAATGGCATATTATTATCAAGTATTCACAAAATATTTCAAATTATATTATTATTGTGCAATTTGTTTGATAAGAAGTGGTATCAGAGCATGATCTTGGCACCATGATGACAAGGCATTTTTGTTTAATTTTGGAGGTCATTTTGTAAAACACATATCTCTCAAATTTTGGTGAGTTTTAATCTAATTTTTAAAGGGTTTTTAAAGAGAATATCAAATTAGCTATAGTATATATTTCAGAGGAATTAGAGCAAAATTGAGTGATTGATTATAGAATTAGGGTTTCATCCCAATTTATTTGGAAAGTGCATATCTTTCAAATCCTATTGAATTTCTTTCTAATTTTAGTGTGTCTTTGAGGAAGTAAGAGAGAAACACATAGTAAAATTTTTAGAGTAATTGAAGCATAATTAAGTGATTTATTATTGTGAACGGGTGAAAATATATGTTAGAAAATAAGCAACAAACAAAAGAGTGCAAGAAAAAAAAGATTAACACCCTACACCTCAAGATTGGGAAAATGATTAGCTTAACAAAACAAAATAGAAAATTTCACCTTGTCGAGTTGTTCTTTGGTTGGCCCTTGATTCGTGACGTTGTATGCTCCTTGGATGGCAAGTAGGTGGGGATGCAAGATGGTTGGAGTTGTATGATAATGGATGCAAATTCTAAGATGTGATAATATGGCTAAGTGTGACTTCAAATGATAAAACTGCAAGAGTTTGGCTATGGCATGCAAAGGTCCATAAATGAGAGAAAAGAGGGGATATTTATAGAGAATCTTGAATTCTCTAGAGAAATGGATGGTTGAGATTAAACCAACAAGGCCAAGATGTAGGGCTATGGTGAGTTGAGAAGTCACAAGCCCTCACATATTGACATGTGGCATGTGAAGTGGCTTGGAAATGATGATGTGTAAATGAGGTGGAAGGAGGGTACATGATGTGGAAGAAGGACAAGTACTTTGCAAGTACCTTGGGGGATGAGAAGATTCCTTGGAGGAATAAAAAGTGAATTTAAAATTCACATGGTTGAGGAATCTTGTGGATAAGACAAGGTTCCAAAGGGAGAGGTAGAAAGTAACTTGGATAAGACAAGGTGCCTAAAAGGTAAGTACTTGTCACATGTGACTTGATGTGACAAGTCAAAGATTCTAGAAGATGAATGGGAAAAGGGGAAGAGTTCACATGTGGCTTGATGTGACAAGTAAAAGATCACATGGAGAAGAAAAAAATGAATTTAATATTCTTTGGAAGGATAAAAAGAATTAAAAATTCCTTGGGAAAATGATTAGGCTAGTTAATGAAGGATTAGAGGAGGGTTAGGTGGCTAAAAGAGATTAGGGGTCAACTTGCAAAAGTTGGAGGATGTGACACATCCTAATCAAGGATTAGGCATGTGCACATCTCTAATGATGGAATTAAGAGGATAATAAGAAAAAGGATGTGACATGTGAGGAATTAAATAAATGTCATATTTATTTAATTCATTTGATGAAAGGGTAATTAAAGAGGTAAGGTATTTAATTATTTAACTAGATACCTTAGGGATTAGAAGAACTTTGGAGGTATTAATTAAATAATAGTAGTATTACTTAATTAATGCAAATAAATAGATGTTGAGATGAAAGGGGATAAATTTGGATAAATTAAGTGTCCAAATTTGGATGTCTACAATTATAGAATTAGGGTTTGCAAAAAAATCACTCTCAAGGCTGCAAAACACCTAATTTTGGGATATTTTTTTGGTAAAGTGAAACCTATGCCTTGGTAAGTTACAAAAATATTTTGACTTTATTTATGTGATTTATTAAAAAATTATCTTTCTAGAACTTCTTCACAACAAAAAGTAGCCACAAAAAGAAGAAAAAGAAAAATAACAAGAACAAGAAGTAAAAAAAGGGAAAGAGCAAGAAAAAGAGAAAAAACAAGAACAAGAACAAGAAAAAGAGAAAGATAAAGATAGAGAACAAGAAAAAGAACAAGAACAAGAGCAAGAACAAGAGGAGGAAGAAGAAAAAAAAAAAGCAACAATAGAAGAAGTGAAAGTAAATAAAGGAGATGAAGAAGAAGAAAAAGAAAAAGTTAGCATTGAGGACAATGCTTTTGTAAAGAAGAGGGAAATGTTATGCACCTAACCATATAGTGTGTATAATGTTATGAGTAGTTGGCTTGTGGCTACCTTAACTCTTAATTAAGTCATATTATCATTATTATATTGTTATTTGGTTATTTAGGTTAGCCTAAGGCTTATATAGGGTTATCTAGGTTGGTTTGGGTGATATCCTAGGCATAAGTATGATATATATAGGAGGTATAGGTAGGTTATTATCATTAGGTTGAGTATTAAGTTCTTATTAAAGACTATTAGAGGTATCCTCCTCAAGGTGGATTAGAAGGTTTCCCCCTCAAAGTGACATATTAATATCAAGTATTTGCAACATATTTTAGATTATATCATTATTGTGTAATTTTTTTCATAACATAGAAGTGCACCTTTTGGATTTTTTGCTTCATAACTTGTCTTGGAGAGTTCCCCCTAATTTGATTTTATGAACAAATTTGTGCTCCTCTACTTATGCCCTCTAAATGGAAGTGAATTATTTATGTATATTTTCATTTGCAATAGTCATGATTCTATTTAAAATTGTTTTATGTACATGTAGGTTTTCATAAAGTAAGTTGAGGTAGCCCCACCATACACACTTCATGTTCATGAATAATTATTGGTTGAGTGCATTAGAGAAAGCTAACTAATCACCCCAGTCAATGCACAATCATCAACCATTTTATTTTATTTCTTGATACCTACCTCTTCTCCTATGCTAACCTTGGTCCTCTTATCCCTTTTATTTTTCCATTGTTAGTATAGGTTAATTTTTATTTTGATATCTTAGTATTTTTATCTTATTTATATTTAATAGTAGAATAAAAAAAGGAATTTGGCCTTATCTTGAATATCCCATGTGAATTTGTGAAAAATCTAGGCATGTTGGTTACCATACTATTGAAACTTTGTAAGTACTTAGTAAAAACCCATGGGTGGAAATATTTTCATTGGATTTGGTAAGTCGTGTTTGTGGATTGAAAGGTTTTTAAGCTTAGAGAATTGAGAATCCATACTTTTTATAGGATTTTGTGCCCTTAGTTTATATCTATCTCATGAGATCTTTCTCCCCAATAGTTTAAACAAAAAATATAGTGCCAACACTAATGATATGGTCCAAGTCTAGGATATATGTAACTCCAATTTTACACTTAATTTTTTTTGCAATGAGACCTTCTATTGAAATATATTGAAGAAAATATCTGTATCTCAATTGGCCATCCTACACTTTAATATAGATCAATATTTCATCAAAGAATACCAAAAAGAAATTTCCTCAAGTTAGAACTAAATACCTTGATTACAATTGATTAGAAAGTGATTGGTGCATTCATTGACTCAAATGAAATGACCATGAAATCATAGTATTTACACTTACACAGGTAAAGGTTATCTTGTGAAATACTCCTCATGTTGATAACCAAACCTCAAGTAATTTTTCAAAAAATAGACAACTCCACATCAAATCATTGATAAGCCCATTGGTCTTATGAATGCAATAATTTTTCTTGATGAATTTCTTGTTCAAGTACTTGTAATATATTCACATACTCATCATACCTTCCTTATTCTTTATTAGAATTACCAATGAAGAAAATGGACTACAAATAAGTTTGATGTGATCCATCTCTAGGAGTTATTTTAGAGCTTGAACTATATTTTTTATTTATATATGTGGATGATAGTAGGAGGTGATCATGATGGGATTAGATCCTAACTCTAGCTCTATGATGTGTTGGAATCCTCTATTTGATGGAAAAGTTATATTTGAAGGTATAATAGGTATTTCTTAATCATAAATAAATTGGTTTCCCAAAAATAATATCCCCTACATGAAAGATACTCTCCATCCTATTGGATGTAACTACCTATGGTGATTCTTCATATATTACCTTAAGTAATATGTATATCCCCTATGATTTTAACTTTAGCTCCATGGATTGGTAGATCTAGAAAAATATCCAAGGGAATGAAACCATTATATACCTAGAATAATTTGTGCTTCACCCAACCAAAAACATATAACTAGTCACATTACATACAATATAATCACCTAATGATAACTTGAGCTATTGAATTTTGATGCATGGGATAGTGAAACCATCAATAATAGTAAGATTGAACATGGAGGAGTCTTCATTCAATCTTGTTTTAACCATAAGGTCCTCATCAATAAAATTGTAGGTAGCCCCACTATGAATGAGCACACTAATATGTTATTTGGATAGCTCTCCGCAAAACATAAATGGATGAAATCACATTTCTCTTGGAAGAGGTGCAAGCATACCTTTTCTAGTACTAGTATTATCCTCCAAAAACTGCTTAGGCTCATGCTTAACAATTTGCTCCTCTATTTCCTATTGTTCTAGTTCATTTGTTTCCTCCTCATTATATACTAACTCAATGTAATGTACTTATCCCTTTCCAATGAGTATATGACCCAACTCCCAATGCTCCTTGCAAATAGAACATAATTTTTTTCTTCTATGTCCATTTCTAGTTTTCTCATTAATATTTTTATTTGTAGTGAGTGAAGCTATAGCTCTTTGAGGGTATGAAATAAACCCACTACCCTACTACTCTCTTTCCAAAAAAAGTCCCTATCTATTTCCTAGTAGGAGGTGCTAGGCTAAGATGAAAATATACTCCCAAGCATAGAAGGCTCAATTATTAATGCCCTCTTAAAAGCATCATGTAGTGATGAGGGTACAAGCCTTAACTATACCTTTAAGGGGTTAAAATAAACCCTCAATACTGAGAAAAAATATTCTTCTTTATTATACATCAAATACCATGAATGCAACTCACTATCATTTAGTAATGTATATGACCACTAAATTTTGTTATTTTATTTTTTTGGTATAATTTTAGCAAGATCATTGAAGTAATCCTCATCCTTTAACTGAAAGTAGTCTAAAAATATCTTAATAAAATCATCAAATTTCTACACAAGGTTGTGCCACAAACTAGTTAAATTTTGATTCTACTAACCATATGCAACACCCTCCAAATGCTATCTAGAAAAATATAATGCAACCTCTTCCACCATAGGGTTGGGTGTAAAGTATGTATGTAACTTCTACAACCATGTATAAGTGGATATTTGTTGTTTCTATCAATTTTTTTTAAGGGGTAAACGCTTTTGATATGAAGCTATGAACCGATGGGTTTGTGACCTCATCCCCAATATAAATTCTCAACTACACTCTATTGGGGTTTGAACCTTGATGGGAAGAATAAAAACACAATAACTCAACCATCATACCAGGTCGTTGTTTCCATAAAAATTAAGAGCATTAAGTTTATTTAATTTATGTTGCAAATCTATCCTATCATCATTTTGATTGTTGCCACAAGATCTATTGCTTGAATAATTCTTCTTGAGTATCTTGAAGAAATTGAAAAAAATATCGTAGCCTTGAAGTCTTTTGATTTCCTTTAATGCTCCATAAAAAAGTGTGTTTAACTCCTTTTAAGTAACGATCTCCAAATTTAATCTTTCATTCCTTTGTATAAACATGGACTTAATGGGTTTGAAAATGAGACCTATTTGACCAACCATTTTTCAGTTATGTGAAGTTGAGTTCTCTCCTCTTTGAAATGTATTAATAGGAATAGGTTTTTTATTTTTCAAAGGAATGGTAATAGGAATGTTAATCTAAAGTTGTAATATATATGTCATTATTTATTGAACCCTCTAAATTTGTATAGGGTATTTTGAAATATATACATCCTTTCCTCATTCATCAAAGTTATCTCATTTTTTTTCCATATTTCACATGTCGAAAATATATCATCTCTAAAACCATTTTGATTCAATATATTTAATTTTTTAAAATAAAAATGACACCAAGAAGGAAAGAAAAATGTACCACAATAATATTCTAAAAAGTAAACCCTCACAATAACCCTAGAGCTATATTTTATTGATAATTTTTTATAGAATACATCAATAGAGTAACAATAATGTGGAAAAAATTAAAAAATTAAACACTCGATGAAATATTATTCCCCAAATAAGAACTAATACTCTTGTATAATTTGGCTCCATCCACCCCAAAATTTTTTATACCATTAGAAAAGATAGTTCTTTCATTTTAGTGTAATCCTTGGATTAGATTGTACTTGAAAAACAAGAAGTATTTCATCCTCTAATCTCTAAATTTAATTATTTTTATCCTTAAATATGTAGATGAGTGCTACTAGATGTAGCCACTCTCGCTAGCTTTGAATATGTGAAATAAGAATAGAATAAATATCTTGAGGTTGGATGACCTCTATTTATTCATTTTGATCCTCCAATCTAGGAGCATTGCCTATGTGTGAGTAGAAATTAATATATTATTTTTACTTGATATGACCCTAATATTGCTTATAATACATGTTGATTGTTAGTCTAAATAGATAAGGTTATATTGGGACCCACCCTTGATAAAAATTTATGTTTATAATAATGAATCTATTATTAACTATAGGTGAGCATACTAGCTAAAATAATTCTAGTCCCTAACATAATATAGAAGGTTGCAATGAATAGCTTCAACAAAGGTAATAACAAAACACTAAAAATCCAAACTCAAAAACAAACAAACAATTTTTTTTTCTAGCACCTTAAAACTACCTCCTTTAATTCTTTGTCACCACCACTTCCTCCACCCATGCCACCACATTGGGAACATTTTACTTAAGATTGAGAAATTGCTACCATCCTTATAGATTTGGGAAACATGTAATACATGACAAATATTTATGACAAAAATCTTTGTGAAGAGATCAATTGTAAAACACTAGAACCTTGTAATCACTCTCCATCTCTACATAGCCATTATGGTGAGAAACCATTAAGCCTACAACCACTTATCCACTATCACCATAGAAGGATCTCATCAAGCCATCTCACAACACATCTCTCCCATCTCTATCTCTCTCGCTCTAACAAAGAATTTGAGGAGTTGATGGATTTCACTCCTGGAAATTTCCTTGTATTCCAACATGTGCTTAGATGTCCACTTTCATCCTTAATAATATCTATTGTACCAAACTAATTAGGAATAACCATTTTGAGTTGGAAAGACCTTAGGAATTCATCCAATAAAAATTGATATAATCCTTCTAGATTAGGGAAACATAATCCATGACTTAAATATTGAGGCATTGATATCATCCTTCTATATTAGGGAAATATAATCCGTGACTTAAATATTTATAATATTTTTTTTGTGAAGAGATAAATTAAAAAATATTAGAACCTCGTAATCACTATCCATCTGTACATAACCATTATGGTGAGAAACCCTTAAGCCTACACTCACTCATCCAATAACGCCATGGAATGCTCTCATCATAGCCATCTCATAGTGCATCTCTTCTATTTCTACGTCTTAGGATCTAACAAAGAATTTGAGTTGATGGATTTCACTCCTAGAAATTTCCCTATATTTCAACATGTACTCATATGTCCACCTTCATCCTTAATAATCTCTATTGTACCAAACTAATGAGGAAGATTTTTTTTGAGTTGGAAAACCCTTAGGCATGCATTCAAAAGGAGGAGGTTAGTGACAAAGTCCCCTCACACAGATTATTTTTGCTTCTAGTATATACTTGTAAAGTACCTAGTACACAACTAACATACCCTATTTCTATATTGGTATTGTTGCTAAAAGTATGTTGTATCCCGTGCTTCAATATTAAGCCTTGATGCTTACCACCCTTGCTCTTCCTAAACCTCCTTTTTCTGACCATGCTTATAAATAACATAAGGAGACTCCTACAACCAAATCATGCAACAACACAAATATAAAATGCCACATTCCACCCTCTACACTCTTTCTAGACTCTTTTAAGTAGACATACAACAAATACAATGAATTCTTCAAAAAACTCCCATAGAGGATTGTAATACTCTTAGAGTTAATAAGATACAAGAGAGACAACAATCTACTATAGAATATGGGATATATTCATTAATATGCATCTCTCCATCTTAAATGTAATCATTCTTAGAACAAGTAGTAATTCAAATCAAATTATTCCATTGTCACCCTCTCTAAACTAAATATTTATTGTTCTTATCAACATTAAGAAGCACATAACATTCCTTCCACCCAAAAATGCTAAGGTGGTCTAAAACTTAAATGATCAACAAGTCTATAAGTTATAAATATGTCTATATACAACAATTATTAGATCTTGTAAAATGCCCCAATTTGCTAAATAATTTTCAACCAAATTTAGAAGCTTCCAACAATGGGAGAATATTATTTTTTATATGTGGAAGAGGAAATTCGCTGCCCTTGAGTCTCAGAACAAGCAGAGTATTCAAGGAGAAAATGGTCCTCAACTACCTCAAGGAACAATGGTCCTCAACTATGAATAGAAAACCGAGAATGTCACAAAAAATAACAAAATGACTACTTCTATTTTGATTGCTAAGAACTCTTGAAATACAAGAAGATAACAAAAATAATAGATCTAAAATAAAGAACTAAATGAAATATAGACTAAATGGAATGTAGATGATAAAAATAAGGAGGAAAAAGAAAGTGCTCACAACAACCCAAGTAATGAAGCCTCCAACACCTTTGCACATAAGACAGAGAAAATTTTGGGGCTATTTAGGGGCTTAACTTAATCAAATCCCCATTTCAGTGTTTCCACCTCCATGAACAACTGGATAGACAAATAGATACAAAGATAAATAGACAAGATAATAAAATGCATAAACAAGGGATGTGATAAATCCCAAGATGCTTAGACATAAGATAAATAGATATACTTGGAAGGCTTGAGGAAGCCAAAGAGAGACAAAAAGAGAGAGAGCTGCAAGAGGAAAGAGAGTTATAAAGAACATTATGAGAGCTTGAGATCATTGTAGCAAGCTGTAGAGAGTTGTGCAAGCTTGAGAGAAAGAGATAAATAGTTCTTGAGAGATAAAGAAGAAAGAAAGAGTAGAGGCTAAGAGAGAAATATCAAGAGAGAAAGAGAGAGCAAAATGAAGTGAAAATGATGGATTTAAAAGAGAGAAGAGGAGGGAAAAGAAGGTTCTTGAGCCATTACAAGATGTCTTGAGCCATTTTCATCGACCAAGGTAGGTGAAAAGTGGCAACATGCTAAAAAATGACCGTTTGAGCATTGAAATGTCGTGAGATTCTAGCGGAATGCATGGACGTCACGGTATGCTAGTGTCTAGAAAAATCACTCCAAAAAATGGTGGGAATGAGGAAAACAAAAGGTTTAATGCAAAGCTGACACACAAAGGTAGCTGCTAAAAAGGGGTATTGAGCATCCTAAGAGGGAAAAATATTGATGCAAGGGCTATCATGAGCCTAAACAGAATGAAGGGGGTGGACACTAAAGTGGATACAAAAGTGTAGGTGAAATGACAAGGGTATGCAATCTTCGATGCTACATTTTTCCCTCACTTTAGCAGGCTTACAAATTTACATGAATATTATCACCAAAGGAAATATACTATAAATAAATAACATCACGATTCCAAAAGGATAATATAGATGAAGCAGATAGCTCTTCACACCAAGGAAGCATGCCCCCTAGGGTGAAGACCTACAAAACAAATGCATTGGACAAAAAAGATTTGCACAAGACAACAATGTTAGAAAATAAAAAGATACCAAATCACAAGGTTAGAACATGATGAACAATAGATATTTAAAAATAAAAATATGGATAATACATACACAAACAAACTAACATTTTTGAGTTAGTAAAGTGAAAGAGACCTTGATGCGGGAGGTTGTTTCAGTAATATGCATCGTACCCAAATCAAGATATAGTTCATAGAAGAATTCATAAATGGAGAGAAGAATGTAAGGATTGATTGCTTCAAGAGAAGAATGCATCCAAAAAATAGGGAAGCAACCAATGCCAAAGAGAAAAAGAGATAAAAAGAGGTTGAAGAGTATATACTTAGGATGAAGAGGATAGATGCCTTCGATCCAGTATATACAATTGTAAAGCTAAGCCAGAACATGAAGATGACACAGGTCTTCTATTCGGTAGATCTGACTACAAAGTCACCACAAACATGTTCACTGTAGAAAAACATGGGTGAAAAAGTGAAAAAATAGACATGATAAATTTGATAAGATAAAAGGACATCTCTAATAAGTATGGCTAGCAAGCTACATTATGCTAGAAACCATACAAACAATGAATAAAGAAAATAGTAATAAGTATGGCTAGGAAGATGCGTTATGATAGAAACCATATGACAAGAATATAGGCTTGTGGCTACTTTAAAATGCATTGCAAGATAGTCATAGAAAAGATAAGTCTAGTCAAGCTACCCCCAAGCTAGACAACAAGACATAAAATATCAAGACATATTTTTGAGAATTGTTTTTGAAAAATAAGAAAATATGATAGCCCCCCTTAAAACATCAACATATTTACTATGTTGATGGTTTAAGGAAAAGAAGAGGGGAAGAAAGAAGAGACGAGGTCCTTAAGAAGGACACACACCTCCAGAACAAGTTACCCCTGCCCCCAACATACAGGGGAGGATAACCATGCTAGATAATATTGTGTCGCTACCACAAAGAAAGGATGGTCAAGCACACAATAGTGTAATACCATGAATGGAAATGAGAAAGAAAAGCTACAAATGCCACATAGTGGGGAGAAATACAATAGAAAAAGGTTTATAATTTAGAATGGATACGATAGAGGTAAACCTCAATATCACTTGTCATATAAGAAAAGATGGGTGCATCAACAGATGGAAGATTGATGACACCAGAATCAAGAAATTGTGTTTTATTCTTGAAGGCCTTTCATTCACTAGTGGAATGGCCAGGAACTTGATGGCATGCACATAGAGAAATTTTTTTTTTACCTTGCATATGAAACTTCTTATGTGTAGGAGGAAGAGTAATTAAGTGGGATTTGAGAAGCCTCAACAAAATATGCTCTTGTTCAGATAAAAGATGAGGAGTAGGAAGCAACCCTTTCTCTTGTGAAGAAGAGTTTGACTGGTCACAAGAAGACGTAAGGACAACAAACAATGGAGAAGGATATGGAGACAAACGAGAAGGTTTGTGTTTCGCCAAAAAATGTATAGTTGGACATTTTTACGCTCATTTGAGTCTTTCTTATGGACTTTGGCTTGATTTTTCCTAGATTTAATGTTGTAATATGGTCAACACATTCACATTAGGTCTTGGACCCTTTTGAATCATTAAGAATTCTATAATGTCTTGTAAAAGTGTTGTGAAGTGTTGTAACCCACTTTCACATTTTTCTAGGACCCTTTTATTATAATTCACCTAAATAACCCCTTTTTATCACTTACTAAGTCTTATTTCCAAGTGTTGTAAAGAGTTGTAACAAACTCTCATGCTTTTCTAGGCTTGTCATCACTAATTTGACCCTTTCTTATGTTTAAATGTCCCCTTAATGCACTTTATGACCCTACTTAAGTGTGTTTCAAAGAATAATCCTATTAAACATCATTAAATACACTTTAATTCCTGACACCTAGTAAAATTTCCCTAGTGGGACCAAGTCGCCACTTGAGGCAACTTAGTCCCACTGGGCACAAAAATAAAAAAAATATTTTAATTTTCTGGTGGGATTTTATTCTCTTAACCTTGAGGTCGGCCTGTGATGTGTTATTTTTGGGAAATTTTGTAAAATCAAGTATAAATAAAGGGTTTTCCCCTCATTTTGCATCTTCTAATCTCCTAATTTCCTTAGTGCATTTACTTAATCATTCTCAAGCATTCTAAGAATTATCAAGCATCCATTTGCATATCTTTAGATTTCTGCATCAAGGGTTTGGTGAGTTGTGACATTGCATGTTGTTCATTCATCATTCTCTCTTTATTTCATTTCATTTTCAAGGGTTTGATTACCAAATTGGGGTTTGACCAAGGCAAATCCCTATTCTCTAACCCTTAACGCTTTTTCCCCTCTTTGCATGTGTGTTTTGCAGGTCTTGTATGCAAATTTTTCAAAGAGAAAGGTGATAAAAAGTGGTCAAGAATCCATCAAAGTCATTCAAGTCAACAAAGCCCTAATTGAAGCTTGGAGACCCTTTTCAGTCCGATTTCTGTAGAATCATAACCAAACATCTGTCAAGAAGAGGATTGTAGACTGAGAGCTATATATTCCTTCCCTGAATTTCTTGAGATTTCCAGGTGGAATAAGTCACCATTAGTGATGAATTAGTCCCACTGCCAGGCCTGAAAAGTGATTTCTACATTTCTAGATACCCATTTAGCAGAAACCTGTTACGGTAGAATCTCCCTGAAATAGGACTAAGTCGCCCAACTTGGCGTAAGTGTCCCAATTGGCTTCAATAACAAATTCTACAGGATTCTAGAGCTTCTCTGCATCACATTCTAGTTTCTAGGTGCACCTCTCTAGTCTTGTTCATTTCTGTTATTGTTTACTTGCATTCTTAGGTCATTTTGCATACATCACTATGTTTTCAAACAATTTACATTTATTAGGTTTTACATTAATAATTAATTTCCTTTATCAATTTATTGCATTAGGACATTGCATTTAGGCATATTTCATCCATCCTTGCATTAGTTTTTGAGTGGGGACATTATGCATTTTGGCCATCTCTCTCCTTTTAGGTGAAAAACCCTATAAGTGCTGCAAAACCTTGGATACCAAAATCGATGTCCACAATTTGTAACCTAGACCACTTGCAAAAGAGCGAGGTGTTGGTTCCAAATGGACCTTAAATCCTTGTTCCATGTTCCCAAGACCACTTCCTTTGTACTCATACTTAAAGAGAATATTAAATCTAAATCCATAATGTGATTGCAACTCCTTAGAAGGGGGAGGATCAACATTAAGGACATTATAACTGCTGTTCACATTATCTTGTGATACAAAAGAATAATCATCTTTGATAGTGGGTGTGAATGATATTTTTGGGAAGTGTAAGTGGATAGGGTTGAATTTATATTCCCCAATAAAGGATGTTGTAGAGTATAAAGAACCATAATAATCACCGAGACATGCATTTTCTTGAGAAAAAGTAGGAGTAGATTCAATATTTCTTGCTTCACAAGGATCTTCTTCAGGGACATTTGTCTCAAGAGTATCCTTTGTAATATGTATTGCTGGAGTAGATGTCAATGTATTGGAGGATAATGAAGGGATTTTTAAGTGTAGGTGCAACCAAATATTGACTAACAGCTGCCATTTCACATGTGTACAACATTAGGGTTATCCTTGATTGTGACTACTTGATTATTATGAATGAATTTGATGGATTTATATAAGGTAGATGGGACTGCACCCATAGAGTGAATCCATGGTCCATCAAGAAGAAGATTATATGGTGAAGGACCTAGAATTACATGTACCAAGGTGGGTAAAGTAATGGGTCCAAGTTGCAAAGGTAGTAAAATTGTACCTAGAGCTTGTCGCCTAACATTATCGAACCCATGGGGTGGGGGGCCTATTTTGATTGGTTAAAGCATCCTGTTGCAGGAAAGAGGTCACGAGGTCTAGTCTCCCCCAAAACTCGTGGTACTAGAGGGTGTTTCACGCCAGCGTCACCGATCATGTGAAATTTTTTACCAGGTGCACTACAGTTTATAGGGGGATAAATACCTGACTGATTCCTATAGTCTAAAAAAAAAACATTATTGAACCCACAAATGACAAGAGAAGAGGTTGCAAGAGAACTTGAATCAATTTTAATTTTAGGTAATAAATCAATGCTACATACATTGAGTGTTGAACCAGTGTCAACAAGAGCACTTCTAATACCAATATTATTAATGTTAACTGTTATCATTAAAGGGTCTTCTTGCTTCTACACTTTTAGAGGTGGGAGCTCATGTGGATAACATGATATTTGATGAAATGCACACGAATATGATCTATCAACCCATTAACATCTGCCAACCTTGTGGAAGAAGGAAAGAGAATATTTTGTAAGGCTTCTTGAGCATGCATTGGTAAATCGGAGCAATCTGAAGCAAATCCCAAAGTGAGATCTTGGTAGGAGTAACACAAAGTTGTTAGGATAGGTGACATTATAATTTCTATCCTAAGTTTATTTATGTGTCTCCACATTCTTTGGAAAGTGTTCTAGGGGACATAAGGGACAACATATTTATTATTTATTTTACTATTCATGTTATGATGGGGGAGAATTTTTCCTTGGTGATAACAACACGAAGAAGATTTTTGGTAAGGGAAAGGTAAATTTATGTTTCAGTGATGGAAGGGTTAAAACCATTGATCATGTTTTACGTATTCCAAGACTTGTGAGAAATTTACTTTTAGTATCCAAGTCAAATGATTCTGGAATGCATGTGACATTTGACAAGTATGGTTGCAGGTTGGTAAGAGGGAGTTTGGTGATAGGTAAAGGATCTCAAATAGGGACTTTATTTAGGCTTAATGCCTCCAATTTTTGTAACTCTACCAATGTAACTAGCACTAAAATGCATGTATGCTGTGGCACCATAGATTGGGTCACAAAGTGAAAAGGGTCTTAAAACCATTTTGAAGAAAAAGTTGGTTGATAGTATTTCTGATTATTCTATTGGTAAAAATGATTTTTTTGAGCATTGTGTTTTTGGTAAACAAAATATATCATCATTTCCTAATGGGACTAATAAAGCTAAGAGATTATTAGAGATCATTCATTCATATGTGTTGGGACCAATGGATGTTGAATCTTTTGGAAAATCTTGTTATTATGTTACTTTCATTGATGATGTGTCAAGATACACCTAGATTTATTTTATACATGCCAAATCTAAGGTTTTCACTAAGTTTAAGGAATTTAAAGGCTTAGTTGAGAAGCAAACAGATTATAAGATAAGGGTGTTGAGATCTGACAAAGTGGGTGAATATTTTTCTAGGGAATTTGATCAGTTTTGTAAGCATGCAAGTATTGTTCGAAAAAAGATTACTCCTTATGTACACCTCAACAAAATGGGGTAGCATAAAGAATGGAACGAACCTCGATGGAAAGAGCTAGAAGCATGTTGAGTGGTGCTAAGATTTATAGATGCTTTTGGGTAGAAGCTATAAATATTGCATTTTATTTGGTCAATAGATCTCCTTGTTCAACTCTTGTTGATAAAACTCCTTATGAAGTGTGGATAGGTATAAAGCCTTTTGTTTCACATTTAAGGGTCTTTAGTTGTGAGGCTCTTGTTCATGTTCCTCAAGAGAAGCATTCTAAGTTAGATCCAAAAGCACATAAATGCATCTTTGTTGGCTATGGCGAGAATGTAATAGGTTATAAGCTTTGGAATCCACTAACCCATAAAATGGTTTTCTCTAGAGATGTGATTTTTAGGGAGTTTAGAGCTTACTTAGGTGAAGAACAACCAAAGGAGAAATATAAGACAAAAACAGTGTACTTTGAGACAAAGATTGAAAAGCAGAAAGATGCACGTGGAAGAACAACTAGATGGATTAGAGGATGGAGAAGAAGAAGAGGGTTTAGATAGTTCAGATGATGTGAAGGATGAGCACGTAGAAGAAGAAGAGCAACAATAACCCCTTACTCCTACCATGAGAAGATCCACAAGACAACAAAATCTAGTCGACAGTGTTGGGTGAAAATTATGTAATCAACTTTCGACAGATTACACAACTTGGACTTCAGCCACAGCTATGTGAGATGTGAATCTCTCCTCTCGGAAAGGGGAGGCGCCCTTCTTACTGCTAAAAGAAACAATAGTAAATCACAAAAGTAATTACACAATGTACACGTAATTCACGGAGTGGGGGGGGTGTGTTACATTCATCCTTCTCTCTTTTTTCAGAGAAGATGTTTACAATGCTTCACGGTTGGAAGTTCCAATTTTGATAACTGAAACGAACAACTAGCAGTAATGCCAATATCTCTATCTCGTCAAAGCGGCGTAGAGATACCAGTAAGTAATTAACAACAAACAATTAAAAGGGAAAGCTAACGAAGGCACAAAGTCATTCCGTAGCTTTATCAATGTTGGATCTGCATAAACGTACCGTTTGCTACGTTAGAAGCACAAAGTCTTCTTAGACGCAACAATTCTTCAAACAACATGAACGATTACAAGCACAAAGTCTTGTAGATCATCCAACAAAAGTATCAATGAGCACGAACGATTACAAGCACAAAGTCTTGTAGATCCTTCGACAAAGTATCCAAGAGTATGAATAATTATAAGCACAAAGTCTTATAGATTATCCAACAAGAACATGCAAGAGTATAAATGATTATAAGCGCAAAGTCTTATAGATCACTCAACCAATGATAAACAAAATAACAATGCAATCTAAATAATAGATGTAACGCAAAGTTTACATCAACCACTTAGAGTCTTTCAGATTCCTCGAACTAATCACTACCAAATCAAATCAACTTACAAAAGTATTGAATCCAACGCAAAGTCTGGCTAGCAATCCTTTTCTTTATTGATTGAATCTCATTCACAAAGTATGAACGCAAAGTTTCACAAGTTTGCTTATTAAAAGGGCAGCACTTCGTTGCAAATAGACTAAAAGATAATATTACAATGAAAAATCCCCTCACATTATATAGAAAGAGGGATGAGCAAAAGAAGGAAAGAGATTGAGAAAATCAGGGAGAGTTAGGTGAGCGATTTTAGGAAATCTCACCTAACTTTGACCAAAGTCAAAGTGTAATTTGTTTTGAAAATGTTACATCTTTGGACTTGGTGTAATTACAATTTACAAAATGACATTCGAAAATGTCGAGAAATATTTACAAGATGCATAAAGGGATGCACCGGAAATGTCTAACACTGGAGGAAAGGGGCCGCTTCATCGCCTTCTTTGCATTGGCCGAAGTCTTCAAATTCCTTAGTCTCCTCAGCATCTCTCTCATCCGACCAAACTGTAATCCACAATGGTGTGAATTTCGTGATCGAATCTCATGGCGATGAGTGAACCTTTTGCACCCAAGATGCGCTTCAAGTTGTCCAACGTGAGCCTTATCACAAATGATGTTCAAGCTTCTCGAGAAGTCCGAATCGCATCAAATTCTTGATGGCTTCCTGAGATCGTGGATATTTCTGCGGCCGGTAGGAAGATACGATTGTCCTCAAGAAGTTGACCAGGCAACTCTCTGATGCTTTTGTCAAGAATGTTGCGATGCCCGTCGACATCTTCCTGTACTTGGTGAAGATCTTCAATGAGAGATTGAACCACTTGAATCCTGTGTTTTAGTGATTCTTTTACCTCTACAAACTTTTCTTTGTCGAGAATTACCCCAACCTCCACCAATTTGCTGAGCTTTACCTGTTTCATTTTCGACCATGACAACAGGCATTTTTCCATGTCTCTGCGCTCCTGGGAAAGTACGCTCTTTTCTTTATCAAGCTCTGTGGTGAGCTTGGCTAACATGGTGGTTTTCTCATCCGCAGCCAAAATTATCTGAGATCCGTGTTCGATGATCTTTTCAACAAATTCATACAACACTCGCTGATAGCGACTTTCGACAAATTGTCTTCAATACTTTACCAATCGGCTACCGGGTTGTATTACGGAGAACCGGCAGTTCTTTTTACAACAAAGGGCATAATGCTCGGCCTCTCCGCTTGTACATGCCACGAGATTGTTCAACTTTTGTCCAAATTCTCCTCGCCAAGATATCCAGTGACTTGGCGTGACGCTTTGCACTTCGCTGGTAACCTTTAAGTTAAGCCGGTCTTGTTATCGCGGTAGTCCTCCATATTGACATCACCTTCTTGATTCCTCGTGGTATGCCAATTTCAGCATACTTGTGCTCTACCTTTCGAAGTCACCTTTCTATCCTTCTTCGTAATCTTCATCGACTGTCCGTAAACCTCTTGGCATCGAGTCCGTCAATAATCTTCTTCATCTTCACCGATTGGTCGCTTGAAGTATCTTCTTCATCGAATTCATCTCCGAGATGGGCTTTTACCCTTAGAGTTTGTGATAACCCGCCTTCTCCGCCTCTTTGACAGCCTTGCATCTTTTCTGCCAACAAAGGAATCCTGATCCTTGACCTCTTTCGCGGAAGGCGGGAACGTCACCGACGCGGTTTTGTCGCGAGTTCTCATTAAGCATGCGAGCCCCTCGCTTCGCACTCTTTCTCCTTCCTCGAACCGGCTTTGAAAACTTTTCATTGTATGACCATGTTTGTGTAACCATTCTTCTGTGTTGGCTAGGATTGGTCTCAGCCTTTCTCTCATGCTGGTGACCTCTTTCCTAGACCACTGTATTGCAGGCAACGACCTCTTAGCAACGCTTTGCTCATCATAGACAGCGTTCATGATATCACCTGGATCCTCAAAATCCTCTGGTAGGTCAGCGATACCAAGATCTCTGATTTGTTGAACTGCCAATTCGCACAGTCCATTTTAATGGCTTTACTGCATCCGGCCAGATGTCTTCTTCAAAATGGTGACTCGTGGTGAATTTTTGCAACTTCTTCGACATCTCAGAAATCAAACCTTATACCTATAGGTTTTCGATGGTCATGATTTGCATCTCGATAGACATTCTAGCTTTTGTGCACCGGGCCGATGGTCAGTGGGAACTTGAATCCACGCTTGTGGTTGCTTCTTCGTTCTTTCTGCACTGACATCAGCTGTCTGCATGTTTCCATGAGAACCCACTTATCCTAAGGATAACGTGGTAGCATGTAGGGACAACCGGTGTAACAACCTACTCTCAAGTAAGTAAACATTGGGAATTGGAGAAAAATACATCCAACTTTACTTACCACCTTATAAGCCTCATCAGACACTCTTCTTCTTTCCAGAGCTGGATCAAAGTTGAAGAGTAAGGGCGCAAAGAAAGCATCGGACCTGCCTCGAAATGGTGGTGAAAGTTTCCTTTACCCAACCGATAGAAATATCCGCATAATGTGCACCTCATCATTCGATTCCCTTTTGTAGATAGACCTGGGAATTGTCTCATCACAACTACTGCGTACACCAGGTAAGAAGTCATGTAGAACTTCAATGTAGAGGGAGCATTGATCAACTGTTCGTGCATCTCATCACTGATTTGTTTACCCCAGTCAATATCTTCTGCCTCCTTATGATCCTGATGTACTCATACATCCAATCGTGAAAGGTGGATGATTCCGGCAAACCTTTCACTCTGCTCAGAAACGTAATCATATCCTTGACGTCATCTTTGAAGTCACTTCTCAGGAGTCCTTTCGGCCATCTGGAAACAGAGGATCTAGGCTTTTTGAGCCATTGAGTATTTATCAACTGTTTGGCTTTATTAGGATCAGCATCGAAAATCTCCTGTGCTTTTGATATAGAAATGTCAATATATTTGTCCATGTGAGGAACCTTGAAGACGATGTCAAAGAAATCGGGGTCGAGTCTTAGAATCTTGTGCCCGGAAGAGTCGATCACACTTCTGCTTTCTCGGATGTAATGAGACGCAATTTGAAGAACAAATTCAGTATTATGCGCAGCTGTGGGGAACATCGCCACCAAGTGGAGATTGCTGTGTACGATTGCCCTCATTGAATCAGGGAGAGGCTTCGTTTCTATCAACTTTGCGAAGTCAACCAAGTCTTGATGGCCAACTTCTGTATCCTTTATTTCTTCAACTTTCGAAAGCACCATAGTTGGCGGATAGACGCCTTGATATTTGTACTTCATCTTGCTTTTTGCTTTCGAAGAAGGAGGCTTCGTAGCAGTCATCAAAAGAAACTGGAACACGAGCACTCTTGACTTGACAATCTCTGAGAGTAGACTGCAATCCGTCTAGCCAGAACAAACACCAACTATTAGGAAACATGGGAAAGCATGAAATGAGCACGAGGGTGGAAAAGCATGGAGCGGATGGCGAGGCACGCAAAACTATGCACGAATGCGGAAAAACGAAGCTCAGGGATGCACTGGTCAAAAATGGAGTGCATTTGGAAAGGTCTGGGAAAAGCCTGCAAAAAGTGTAAGGGCGCTAAAATTCAGCGCCCTTACATTCTAAGAAAATTGCTTTTGGTGTAAGGGCGCTAAATTTTAGCGCCCTTACACTTTTCAGTGTTAGGCAATTTTTGTTAAGTTTGAAATGTCATAGCGCTGAAAATTAGCGCTTCTGCAATTTTGGCAATTTTTGGTGATGTAAATGTAGTGAGGAATGGCGAAGGCGCTTTGAGCTTTGCAAATGCTTGTAGAATGAAAGCTTTCGAATTTGTCTCCATTTCCATGTTTATGCTTAAGGGTTTCACAAGAAATCTTTTCTTTTGTGAGATTGCAAAGTTTGTTTCAAAGCATATGAAAAGAACGGCGTGAAAAACGCGATGGGAATAACGTTGGAGAGATATGAGTTTGTGAGGAGAAATGAACAAAACATGGAACACAGAAATGTCGCCATCTTTGAAGGAAGAAAGAAACGTGTATGGAGAATGAGGGTGGGACGCGTAGAGAAACAAAGAAACGCGAATGTAGAACAATACACGCTTGGAGAAAACAAAGAAAGGAATGGCGAGGGTTAGCAAAGGTTCACCAAGGCTCGTGCAATGAAAGCAAACCATGAATGGCGAACATGGTGAGGAAAACGCGAAGGGAGAGAAAGCGTAGGTTTAGGAAAGAGAAGAATGCGAATGGTAAGACACAAAAAACGCGAATGAAATGAAAGACGTGAAAGAAAGAAACAAAAACGCGAACGAACACAGATCATATACAAATGACAATACAAAAACAAAATGGAAAATCTTACCAGGGCAAAACGCGAAGCTTGTTGAAGAGAAGAATGGCGAATCTCCAAAAAACGTGATTTTGCAGATGAAAGACAAACGCACAGCAAGAGGAGAGTAAAAGAAATAAAACATAAACAACAAAAGTGGCGAATTCATTCACTTAACTTTGCAAATGAAAATTAAAAACCTAACTCAAGTCGTGCAATAAATTTAGGCACGAAAAGTGGCACGATTGACGAAAAACGCGAAATTGTGAAGAAACGTGCCAGAGGCTCAAAAAAGTTTAAGTGTCGAGAAAAAATGTAATGGCGCTAAAATTTAGCGCTCTTGCATTTTTTGGAATTTTCACTTCATGTAGGGGCGCTAAATTTTAGCGCCCTTACATTTCCAGACTTAGCCAAATTTTTGGATTTTCCCTGCAGGAGCGCACTTTTTCAGTGCTACTGCATCTTCCGTAATTTGCAAAGTACTAACAGTGAAACGTCGCGAAAGATCTCGTTTCGAAGGTCTTTGCGAGGCGAACAAGGGGGAATGCTCGAATTGAATATTCGAGACTTGGGAACACATTTCAAGGTGGCTTGAAAATCACTTCGTTATGCGTACTTGAACTTCACGAATCCTAGGAAACGGACAAGTTTCGTAGGGGGGTTATCCGTGGAACGAGCGCTGCTAGATTCCGTGATAACAGACAGGTATAGCCCATCCAATTTCTATTGTGTATTTTCTTTGTTGAGTACTGCCAATGAACCTAGATCCTATAGGGAGGCTCTTTCTTCAGAAGAGAGTGAGTCTTGGATGCAGGCCATGCAAGAGGATATGATGGATTTGGATAGTTGTGATACCTGGGATCTTGTGAGTTTTCCCAAAGGAAGGAAGCCCATTGGTTGCAAGTGGGTATTTAAAAATAAATTTGGAGCAGATGGTTAGTTAGAGCGGTACAAGGCCAGATTGGTGGCCAAGGGCTACTCCTAGAGAGAGGGAGTTGATTTCGGTGAAATTTTCTCTCTTGTTGCTAAGTTAAATTCTATTAAATTCTTATTATCTATTGTTGCTGCTTATGATTTTGAAATAGAGAAAATGGATGTTAAAACTTCTTTCTTGCATGGGGATCTTGAGGAAGAGATTTATATGCACAACCTAATGGTTTTGTTGTGGAAAAGAACACATGGTTTGTAGGTTAAGAGATCTTTATATGGTTTGAAACAATTGCCTAGGATGTGGTACTAGAAGTTTGATGCTTTTGCATTGAAGTTGGGTTTTGTTAGAATTGAGGGGGATCATTGTGTTTTCATTAAGGTTATTGATGATCAGATACTAATCATTGTCTTGTATGTTGATGACATGTTGTTTATGGGTAACAACAAGGTGATGATTAGGGAGCTTAATACTCATATTTTTGGAACATTTGATATGAAGGATCTAAGGGCTACAAAATATATCCTTGGAATGGAAATCAAAAGAGATCAAGTTCATAGAAAGCTTTGGTTAAGTCAGAGTAAGTATGTTGATACCATTTTGTAGAGGTTTAATATGCATGAATGTAAACCAATAATATTCCATTTTTGGTTGGTACTAAGTTGATTTTAGAAACGTGTCCTAATTTTGATGATGATTTTAAAGAGATGTATAACATTCCTTATGCTAGTGCCATCAGTAGTTTGATGTATGTAATGGTTTGCATTAGACTTGCTATAGCCCAAGCAGTGGGAGTTTTGAGAAGGTTTATGTCTAACCCTAGTAGAGAGGATTGGAAATTTTTTAAGAGGGTGTTTCTAGATATTTGTGTGGTACTTCAGATTACTATTTGGTTTATATGGTACTGATGATGTGGATAAGTCATTGGAAATACATGGTTTTGTTGATGCAGATTGGGCAGGTGACTTGGAAAGTCTAAGGTCCACTAGTGGCTATGTTTTTACTTTTTTTGGAGGTGCAGTGAGTTGGATGAGTAAGAGGAAGCCTACAGTTGCATTGTCCACTATCGAAGTAGAGTATATGGCAGCAACACATGCTTGTAAGGAGGCAATTTGGCTATAGAGACTTGGTAATGACATTGGTTTTGATTGCATAACAATGAGGATTTGATGTGACAGTCAGGGTGCCACATGTTTAGCCAAAAATCCTATTTATCATGCTCATACTAAGCATGTTGATGTTAAGTATCACTTTGTGTGAGAAATGGTAGAGAATTGTAAGGTTTTGATTGAGAAGGTTGACACTTTAGATAATGTTGTAGATTCTCTTATGAAGCTAGTGACCGCAGATAAGTTCTCTTGGTGCATGAAGGCCATGGGCCTTGATCACTGTACTTGATTATATATTTCATTTGTATCTCATGGATGTAATTACAATGCATAATATCAAGTGTGAGAATGTTAGGATATGTTACATTATAAAATTGCTATCCTAAGTTGATTTATGTGTCTCCATGTTCTTTGAAAAGTGTTCTAGGGGACACAAGGGACAAAATATTTATTATTTATTTTACTATGGAAAATTGTAATTGCATTCAAAGAGGTGGACCCATTACGTCAGCAGTTACAGAGTATCCTAGGAGAATATTCCTCTTGGGCATCCAACTTTGTGGTTGGGGACCACTTTAGTGTGCATGTCCTTGCATGTTATTTGCATGCTCTTGCATGGTTGGATGCCCATGTTTGCATGTTCTTTCATGAAGCCATCAGAGCCATCAAAGAGTTATTGAGTACTCAGGTTTGAACAATTCTGATTGATTGTGGGTTAGGCGCTCATGTGAAGGCCATGTGATTATTTAATATTTTATTTCATGTTTATGAGCTGCCCACTAAGGGGCCGTGGGTTTTTCTAGGTGGTTTTTCTTGTTGTTTTGGGATACCATTTGTGGTATTCTCTCTCAAAAACTTCTATATATTGGAGCCTTGAGATGGTGGTTTGTAAGAGTTTTGTTTGCAGGTTGTCAGAGCAACATAGTGCTATTGTATTACAAAGATGATTGTTGTATTGATGTACTTCCTTGAAGATTAAGACAAACATTGGATCTCTTTGGGTGTGGAGTTGTTTCTCACAAGGGTTTCTCCACATATATCTTGTGTCACTTGTATTTGATGACTTGTGGTATTGGATATTTTTCTTTCATTGTTGCAATTATCAATCACATTATCTTTCTATGATAACCTTGAATATATAAATTTCAGATTTGCAACCACTTTAATAAGTTTATATTGTTGCAAGTTATACCTTCATTTCCAAAAAAAATTGCTCAACAAGAGCATAGTCACTTGATCGCTTAGCTGCAGGTCTAGGTGCTTGAGGAAGGATTGGTTGAGAAGGTAGTAAAGAAGTAGGTTGATTAATATTCTGCTGATTCCTTCTAGTATATTATAAGTATGGGCTACCACTCTATAAGAGAGAGCCTTAGATTGTATAAATTTTATGTTAAGTTATGGTGTATCACTTTCAATAGGAACCCCATGAATATAACAAATCCTTTTAGGAGAAGGAATAGCTGGAGTCACATAAATGAATAGTCCACATTGAGCCATGGGGGATCAAATATGGGACGATATTCCTCATTCACTAATGCATCATCGCTAGAAGAGAGTGCATTGGAATAAAGAGGGGGTGAAGTTTTGTTAAGGAGAGTATAAATGATTTCATCCTCTTGCACCAAAATATCCCTACAAGTAGAAGGAGTTTTAGGAGAGGGACCAACAAAGAATAATAAGAGAGGAGAGTAGAACTCACTTTCACACACTTGTAAGAGAACTTCTTGAAGGTTCTTAACAAAATGGGAAAGGGATAGAAGGAAGAAAGATAGAAAGTTTATCTTGAAATAGAGATATAAACAAGCCAACTGAAGGTCAATGAATATCCCTTTTGATGATATGAAATGGGGTTCGAGGCAACACCACATTTTTTTTTCTTAGAAGGGAAAATCTTGGATTTGTCCTTTTTTTTCCTTTTGTAGTGTTCATGCCAGGTTCACCAAAATTTAGAGGAGGAAATTTGACACCCTTGAGTCTTAGGACAAGTAGAGTCTTCAAGGAGAAAATGGTCCTCAACTACCTCAAGGAACAAAGCTCAAGTGATAGGATAAAATGATGAGAGTTTCATAAATAGAAAGCGTAGGTCACAAAGTTCTTTTGGTTAGACTGAAAAGCTCTCGACCAAAGATGACAGCGTAAACCAAGGACTACAGTGCAACATGCATGTGCCCCAACAACATGTTGGTGTCTCGTATGGACCAAAAATTGAGAGTGTTAAAGAAAACAAAAAAATGATTATTCAATTCTGATTGCTAAGAACTCTTGAAATATGAGAAGATAACAAAAAATAATACAACTAAAATAAAGTAAACTATATGAAATATAGACTAAATGGAATGTAGATGATAAAAGTAAGGAGGAGAAAGAAAGTGCTCACAACAACCCAAGTAATGAATCATCTAGCAAAGAAATTTCCCCAACACCTACACACATAAGACCGAGAGAAAATATTGGGGCTGTTTAGGGGCTTTCCTCAGTCAAACCCCTATTTTAGTGTTTCCACCTCCATGGATAACTAGATAGACATATATATAGAAAGATACATAGATAGGATAATAAAATGCATAGACAAGGGATGTGATAAATCCCAATATGCTCAGACATAAGACAAATAGATATACCTGCAAGGCTTGAGGAAGCCAAAGAGAGAGACAGAAAGAGAGAGAGCTACAAGAGCCAAGAGAGTTGTAGAGAATGTTGTGAGAGATTGAGACTGTTGTAGCAAGTTGTGCAAGCTTGAGAGAAAGAGAGAAAGACTTCTTGAGAGAGAGAAAGAAGAGAGAAAGAGCAAGAGACTAAGAGAGAAAGATCAAGAGAGAAAGAGAGAGAAAAATGAAGTGAAAAGATAGATTTAAAAGAGAGAAGAGGAGGGAAAAGAAGGTTCTCGAGCCATCACAAGCTGTCCCAAGTTGTTTCCATCGACCAATGTAGGTGACAAGTGGAAACATGCTAAAAAATGGTTGTTTTAACATTAAAATGTCGCGAGACACTAGTGCAGTGTGTGGATGTTTGCGCGGTGTGCTAGTGCCTAGACAAATCATACTAAAAAATGGTGGGAACATGAAAAAAAAAAGGTTTAATGCAAAGTTGACACACAAAGGTAGTTGCTGAAAAGGGGTCTTGAGCATCTTGAGAGGGAAAAAGGCTGATGCAAGGGCTATCATGAGCCTACACAAATACTAATGGGGTGGACACTAAAGTGGATACAAAAGTGTAGGTGAAATTGCAAGGGTATGCAATTTTCGACACTACATTATAAAATGCATTTTTAGGCCTTGAACCTCCTCTACATAATGGTCAAGATGTCAATTTGGGTTGGAAATTTCTTAAGTGTATCGATTAATATCATCAATCTCCTTCCTATACCAAATTTTTAAAATTATGAGCTTTTGTTGCAGCTAATAATACCTCCCATTTTGCTTCCTTATTAGTTTTACTTTGAAAGAAAAACAATCCACCATACAAAAAAATCACTTGAATCTTGCAATATCACTCCTCCTCTAGCCAAGCATAGGTTTCCTTTTGCTACTAGACATAAAATTCATTTTTTACAAATCCTTATGGAGGAGGCCACCAATTACCAACTCTATCAAACTTTCTTTTCCTTGGGAAATACATGGGGGCATTTTCACCATAAGAAATGCAACCATATACACACACCACCTGTTAGCCTTTGTACCATAAGATATGACACTAGATATGTGTTAGAGTAATTGTAGACACTGAAAAATGTTTTTTTTTAGGGAAAAGTGGCGAGCCACTTATAATATTATATTTAATAAATAGATGTATACAAAAAATGGTTCAAAGGGAATAATGGCATGAAGAACCAGTAAGAAACCTCTAGTTATAGCCCGAAATTAAACTACTATTGTACGAAAAAATGAAAACCTCGTAAATTATGACCTCACATCACATATTACAAAATTAAAACTAAGCCCTGAAAATTCCTCACAAAAATTGAAAAAACCCTTGACAGATTACATTTTTTAAATCCCCCACAAAATTTGAAAAAACCCCTGAGACAATTTCATCTTTTCATTGACCCCTCATTCACTGAGATTTCATCTTACCCTTCTAATTTATCTGCCAATTGAAGAACCCTCTCAAAGAATCTTCTGCTACGAACATGGGCTCTGTTTTGGTTGGGAAGAGAAGCTGATGGAGATGCAACCACCATTGGCGAACCTGCTTGAGCACTGGTAAACTCTTGGGTTGGAGCCATACGAGCATGAATTTGAGTTTGAAACTGACCACAAGTTGGCTAATTTACCCCAAATTGACCACGAACTGGAAGATTTACACCAAGTTGAAGGTAAAGTAGAACACCATTCTGTGGAGGTAGGATAAAAATGCGGAGAAAAGCCAATGCATAATATTTCTCTTTAATCTCCAATTCCATCATGGAGCAAGTGTGCCTTTGATGTTTCCTTAAGGCTCACAGTAAAATGTTATCATTGTTAAATTGCAATGCCAGCTTAATGGCATCAAAAAATTCTTGAAAACACTACCTTTTCTACACTAAATCCTTGGGGAAGATCCCTCCGATAAACCCCTCTCTGACAAAGAAATTATATTTTTGAACAGTAGAGGAAATTACATTATCCAAAATAAATTGAACTTTCACAAATTTCCTAGCCATCTCTTCCAATTCAACCAGAGACTAAATGAAATCAAGAGCATTTGACAGGAAAATGGAGATCACTTGTGATGGGTAGATAATACGGCGTGCCCTCAAACTGGTAATCTCTAGACTCAGGATGATGCAAATCTGTCTTCTACTCTTGCATTGTCAATTATGAACATTGATTGCAGAGAATATCGCGTGAGTTAGTCTTCCGGTGGCCTCTCCCATGGTTTGACTGGTAGCGAAACCCTCAGGTTCCAAGGACGATACACCATTTAGCTTATGGTGGAAAGCCGAGATACCAACTCTTGAAACATAAGCGAAATAATACCTCGCAATTCCTTACTACTGCCAAAAGTAATTATGAAAATAAGACCATCAAATGCCTATTTAATGCCAATTCTGGCCTAATTGGAGTACGAGAAAATCATGAAGAGGAGAGCAATGGCTAAGAAATTAATTCCTTAGTGTACCACTACAAAGTCGACTCGTGCTAGATGAATGCCTAAAAAGAAGATGACTTATAACACATTTAAAATCATCATTTTACCAGTACGCGAGGAATAAAAATATGACTCTCAGGTGCTTTGAAAAGACTAGTGTAGATATCGAAAAACATGACATCAACAATAGATAAGAATGACCCTTAATAACTGATACGAACCGTCCTTTATTCTGCTACGAAAAGCCCTGAAGCTTAACAATTCATCATTACCTCGCATAAAACACAAGCCACATGTTTTTCTTAGACGTAGCTTAGATTTGAAAATCCCTTCAATATCCACATTGGCAATGACTCAAGAATATGTTTCCAACTCATAATTAATTTAGCATATGGAAACTAAAATGGCAATACTTTGTATCTGAGAAGATTGGAAAATATTAAAATTGTGCCAGTCAAGAGGCAGAACTATCTCTTTGCCTCTTGTTGTATTAAGTCAAATAATTGAGGAATTGCTTTTATCTGATTCATGTCGTGCAAAACATGAATTTCTCTATTCTCACAACCAAGATTGGCAAGGTAATCTGCTACTCTATTGCCTTCCTTGTATGTGTGGGTAATTATGGAAGCACTAAAACCATCTAACAAAGCCCATGCTTTTTCTAAAATATAACTTAGATTCCAATTCTGTACCCTTCTTGATCTACCTGCATTGATAACAATCAAGGAGTCACCTTTGATGTGAATATTTGCAACCCCAAACTTTGATGCCAACTCTAACCCAAGTAACAAAGCTTGAGCTTCTGCATTATTATTCATTCCATGAGCTAAGTGGGTTGAAGAGGCTGCTAAGACTTCACCTGACTTGTTTCTAATACAGATTCCTGATCCTGACTTTTCTGCCTTTTCCTTAGATGCCCCATCAAAATTCAGTTTTACGAAGCCTTGTTGAGGAGGAGCCCATTTCACTAAATTCCTGTCAACTTTATTTGAGTCAGTTGTGAACAAGCTACCATCAAAAGGCAACTTAATACTCTTCCAGCTCTTTAAGATATAACTGTCCCAGCTTGTAAACAATGAATTTGTTAGCTTCTCTCTCTGGACACAAGTATTAACCCCTTCCGAAATCACCTTTTCAATTTTCAACAATGTTAATTCTATTGGAGATTTTATTTTCTTGAATATCCTCAAGTTCCTTTCCCACCATATGTTCCAAATTACAATCGTTGGTACAATGTACCAAATACAAGCAAAGAAAGAAGATTGATATAGAAGCGACCAACTTTGGAATAGATCCCAAAGTGTGTTTGGCAGAGGGAAGTTGATTTCAAGCCGTGCTTTAACAAAGCTCCAACACTGGAATGCAAAATTGCATTGGAGAAGCAGATGGTCAACTGTTTCAAATTCTTCTTCACATAAAGGGAATTTGAAAGGATATGCTATTCTTAACTTAACCAAACGGTCACTAGTTAGAATCCTTTTCTAAATAGCAAGCCATGCAAAACCACCTGCTTTTGGTAGAACTTTACTATTCCAAAATAAGACAAAGGAACGTTATTGTTGTAAAGCATGGTTGGATTGAATTAAAACTGAATATCCTTCTTTCACAGAGTAGAAACTTATTTTTGAAGCTGCCCATATGATTCAGTCTGGTTTTGTAGATAAATATACTGATCTTTCTTTCATGATGCTAGTGAATAATACCAACTGCTGAGGTGACAAGATGTTTTCTGAAGGCGTTCTCCACACTACTTTCCCATTTATAGGACCCGAGGGATGCACATAATCTAACAGATTTTCTCCCCAAGCTTCATAAAGAATGATTCTTACCTCCTGCAGATCTTGATTATCTGACAAAGGTTGCTTCCCATTCCATGAGTCATCCCAAAACTTAACACGCTACCCATTATTCACTTCCCAAGATGCATACTTTGTTATAAGATCCCTACTCTGCAGAATGAAGTTCCAAATGGAAGAACCCTTTGGAGGGTCTAATACTGTTAAAATTCTTGTAGGAAGAGCATTATCTAAATACTTAGTCTGCAATATTTTATCCCATTTTGCATCCGGGTTATTGTATATTTTCCATGCTAACTTGGCTCCAAAAGCTTTGTTTCTCCATATAATATTTTGGATTCAAGCACCTCCTTGTTTCTTTCCTCTTTCCAGTTTTGCTAGGGATAGCAAAGGGACCTTCTTATGCTCATCTATATTACCTTTCCAAAGAAAAGATCTTATTATTTTCTCTATTTCTAAGATTACCGAAGCAAGCACTTTGAGGATAACAAGGAAACAGTTAGGAATGGATGATAACACTGATTTAATTAGAAGGATTCTGCCTGATAGATATAACCATCTAGCTTTCCATATTAAAATTCTTGCCTTGAGTCTACTAATTACCTTATCCTAGTAATGTGCTCTATTAGAGCCTTTGAAGAAAGGGATCCCTAAATAGGTATAGGGCAATTCTGCTTCTTAAAAACCAAGGGTGGTGACTATTTTCTTCTTAAGAACCTCTGGGGTGTTTAGAATGTACACCTTGGACTTGGATGGATTGAATTTTTGCCTTGATGCTGAAGAATATTTTTTCAGGACCTCTTTGACCTACTTTGCTTCCAATAATTAAGATTTATTGAAAAGTAGGGTATCATCAGCAAAAAGAGAATGCGTAATCGAGATATTTGAATTTTCTATTTGCACTCCCTCCCATAATCCTTCCCTATGTTTCAAGAGGATGAAGTGACTTAAAGCTTCTGCCATAATGATAAAAAGAAATGGGGAGAGAGGATCACCTTGTCTGACCCTTTGAGAAGCATTAAAGAATCTAGTGGGATTACCATTTATAATTACTGAGAACTTTTCTCTAGATAGGCAAGACCTTATCCATCTACACCAGTGAGAAAAAAAGCCAAATTTTTCCAGGACCTTATTGAGAAACTTCCAATCAACCTTGTCATAGGCTTTCATCATATCTAGTTTAACTATAAAAGATGGCAAGTTCAACATTGAGATTGAATGGAGAACCTCATGAGAAACAATTGATCCTTCATATGTTTCTCTCCTTGGAACGAACCTACCTTGCTCTTGTGATATGATCCTTGGAATAATCGGCTGAAGTCTCATGTAAATAGCTTTTGTGAATATTTTATATATTGTGTTGCATAAGGAGATGGGCCTAAAATCAGCAAATGTTTTAGGTTCTTTAACTTTTGGCAATATTGCAATGTTAGTTACATTAAATTGCTTGAGCATGAAATTTGTTCTCCAAGTGCCCAGAGGAGCTCAAAACATAAGATATCCCAACATTTCTGAAAAAAATAATGCTGTAAACCCATTTGGGCCAAGAGCCTTGTCAGGGGGAAGAGAGAATACCATCGATTTAAGCTCCTTTATGGTGAAAGGCTTTAAGAGCCTCTCATTGTCTTCCGAGCTAATAAGATGTGGTATTGTGTTTAAAAGATCTTGTTGGTCATTTATTCTGGAAGCCTCTATGGTGTGAGGAGTAGTAAGGAGCTCAGAGAAAAATTTCACACCTTTATTAAAATCTTCCTCCTTGGTTAACCAATTGCTTGATGAAAACTCCTAAATTGAATGAATTGAATTTGTTTCTTTTTTTATTTGAGCATATGCATGAAAAAAAATTGTATTCCGATCTCCTTTTTTTGACCATAATTCCCTAGACTTTTGTCTCCAATATGCTTCTTCTCTTGCACATAATTCTTCCCATTCCTCTTGCAGATTTTTCTGTTTTTCAAATAAAGCAGCATCCAAACCATGTTGAATTATGTTCTCATGAATTACTATTAATTCTTTAAACACATCTTTTTGTTCAAAAATATTTTTAAAAACTTGTTTGTTCCAAACTCTGATTTGATGCTTCACATAATTGAACTTTTCATAAAATTGGAACACTTTGGTGCCTTGTACATAGGGAGCATTAACCCACCACTACTTCAAAAGATCCAAAAACTGAGGATGTTTAAACCACATACTTTCGAATTTGAAAGATGATTTAGATTTAGAGGTTGACGTGTTTTCTATAGATAAACAAATGGCATGATGAGCCAACCCAGGATAAGGAAGTATCTCCGAATTTAAAATGATAGCTGAAAGAAACCAATTCAGAGAAACCAAGAATCTGTCTAACCGCTCTACTATTTGGAGAAATCCCTTTCTCTTATTAGTCCATGTAAAACTTCCTTTATGTGGTTGAATATCCTGTAAAGCATTTGAGGATATAAATTCAGCAAAATCTATCATTACTTTTTGAGGTGGACATATTCCTCCACTCTTTTCTTAAAGAGATGTAATTGCATTAAAATCTCATGCTAGGATGATTTTGTTGCTTTGTAACAAACCAATTTGATCGGTAAGCTCGTCCCAAAGGTTGTCTTCATGAGTCTGTGTTGGGCCATAAACATTTATGAGCCAAAAATGGAGATTGAATTTTTTGCATTCCACAAGCTGCCAACAATTTTCATTTTTGAATGATTTAACATTCACTAACTTTGGGTTCCACAAAATGACTAACCCACCTGAAGCACCTTGAGCTGGTGAATGCGTTGACTCCCATTTAACCCACTTTTTTATTGAACATTTAAATGTATCTGTTGAAGTTTTCGTTTCTTGTAGCAGTACCATGTCTGCTCCACAAGCATCTATCAGTTGCTTGATAGGAGCATGCTTGTCAGGGGCATTTATACCCCTGACATTCCAAGAAATGATCTTCATTGTACCTGAGGAGAGAAACATGCTCTCCTCAGACGCTTATTTGACATGGATTCCACAATGGTTTTTTGGACACCCGCCTCTATTTTCTCCTGCAACTTTGCAAGATTAGATTTCCTACCTCTTTTCCTCGAGGTTTTCTTCGTAGGAGATTGATAAGGAGATTGGACTATTGAAAGGGCTTTGATGCTTTCTGAACCCGTGGATGCCAAAGATTTTGAAATTGACAAATGATTCCCCGACAACTTTTCTTTAGGCCCTTGGCAAGAAGATTGTAGCAGATCTTTCTGAGAGTCAAATAAAGTGTCTTGGGTTGAAAACATTAATTGATTTCCCTATGAAAATGACTTTGTACTGTTGTCCCAAAGATCTTCTTCCATAGCAATTTCATCAAATAAATCTGAGCCAATAGAAACCAACATTTTTTCTGCCAGAAAGTCAAGATCCACATCTTTAACCTTATTAGTTCTCAGAACAAGCCATTTATTATGATCCTTAGAAATAGACACTTCCTGATCAAACCCAAAACTCAAATGCAGGTTGTCATTTAAAGACCATGAGGCTAAGTAATCCTTTGTTCCTTGAAACATCATCTTTTTTACTAATTCATCAAGTTAGTATTCTGAGCTTAGTTTTTCCACTGGAGAATAAAGATTAAGTGACAAACTGGAAAAGATTTGCATTAGATTCCATACATTCTGCAGAACTTTAAACTGGAACACTGGATTTCTATTTGTCTTAGACTTTTGAAAAACCCTAACTCTGCTCCCACTGGGACTCATTTTCTTTTAAGTGTAGTAGTTTGTGCTAGAATGATCTCATGTACTGGCTGATCTTGATGAACTTGAACCTCCTTAATGGAAGCTCCTGACGTAGTATCTGGTAGATTAGTCTTAGCATCTAAATTGTTATCCTTACTGCAATGCTTAGGATTACCTCTAGAATTTACCAGCTAAGGAGATTGTTGTGAATCTGATAAGCATTGATCAGATGTATGTCCTATGAAATGACAGTTAGGGCATGTATTGTCAAGGGTTTCACAAACAATTTGTTGGTTCCAAGTTCTAAATTTTGAAACCAGTTGAATATTTGTCTGGAACCTTTTATCAGTATCAAAAAGAGCACACATTCTGATAGGTCTTGAGGGATTTTTGAAAAACTCTTTGTCGTGCATAAGAAAAATTCCTAGCCTATTAGCAATGATTTCAAGTAAGTTAAGTTCCCTATATTCAAGTGGGAGTTGGGGAAATCGGAACCAAAAGGGTAAAAACTTGAATTTAGCACTTTTTGGATTGAAATTTGGAATCCAAGGTTGCATACTTAAACCTGCCCCTTGAAAAAACCAAGATTTAATTCTGAAGACAAAGTATTTCGCAATTTTATTGTCAAAAATGACTACAAAATTCCCTTATCATTGCTTAAATAAAAATCTTGTTGTACCCCCTCCCAATCATTATAAATTAGATCTTTTAATTGTGATAAGGGTACAGATAAGTTCCAAAACTTACAGATTATCGCTTTATCCCTCAAATCTTGAATTTGCGCATGTAACATGCATTTAGGGAAAGTGACTTTAATCCCATCTCGCGGGCAGAAGGGTTGAGTTTTGTTTGCTTTTGTCTTGGATTCCTTTCACTTCAAAATTTGCTTGACTGACCCAACTTTCTTAGATTTCTTCTTCTTTTTCTTCTTTGATTTTTTCTCCTTTCTAACCTTTTGCTCAGGTTGAGACATTGTTTCTGCATTGGCCTTCGAACGATTCAGATTATGACTAATGTGGGGAGTTCCATGCTGGTCAGTGTTCTTCTCTGGGGATTCCCGCTGGAGATTTGTGGCAATGGGGTTCAGAAGATTGGGAGATGTACCTTGCTCCTGAGACTGCCAGATCGTGATGCCCTTATTTTTTTGTAATAGTTGTTTTCCCCCTTTGGTTTGTTCAACTTGAAAACTCCTATTCTTATTCGCTTCTAGATCTACTTTCCCACCTTTTTCATGAACTTTATCACTGCCTTTCTGTTGAGAAAGAGATGGGATATTTGGTTTGAAGGGAGCACCAGAAGAATTTTTGTATCTTCCCTGCTCGTGAGACTTAAGATCTGCTTCTGCATTTGCATAAGATTGCTCTAAGAAATGGGAATTAATCTCTTGTTTCTGGGACACCATTTTTCTTCCGCTTGTCGCAATATGCCCCTGTCATCCTCATATGACATTGAAAAATGTTAGTGAATGCTATTTTCCACATTAATTCTTCTTCCCTCTATAATTGAATAATTTTAATTATTTGATTATTGTCTAAAGTCATATTCTTCTATTAATTAAATAATTCTTAATTATTTAATTAATTCATTTTTCTTTCTTTATTCTTACTTTGATTAATTTTTTACATCAATAATTAATCTTTTTTCCCTTATAATTAAATAATATCCTATTTATTTAATTATTTGAATGTTCCTATTTTTTGTCTATAATTAAATAATTATTATTAATTGTTTAATTATTCATTATCCTTTACTTCCATAATTAAATAAATTCCTATTTATTTCCCACTTTTTCCTCCACTATTAAATAATTATTTTAATTATTTAGTAACTTGTCTTTTTCCTCCACTTTTTAATGAGATAATTGTTTCCAATTATTTTATTTAAAAAGCCAGCTTTTCCCTCCACTATTAAATAATGATTTTAATTATTTAATAACTTGTCTTTTTCCTCCACTTTTTAATGAAACAATCATTCCAATTATTTTAAAAAAGTCATTTTTCCCCTCTTCTTCTATAATTAAATAATTGTTTTTATTATTTAATCATTCACTTTCCCTCTCAAATTAAATAGTTTTATAATGATTTAATTTACTCTTTTTCCATGTCAATCTTCTTTTTTTTATCTCAATTAACCTCCACCATTAATAAGGTTTTATTGCCTTTTAATCTCTACCATCCATCTTTAACTAAACCCTATTTTTTCCCTAATCCTATTTCCTTGCTTCTCAAAAGCAATCTCATCCATTGATCTTCATTATTCAATCTTGGCCCTTCATCCAAATTTGGTTTTCTATAAAACAGACCTATCCTTGTCATTTCAAGGTTAACTACAACCACATTCTCCAAAATTCTTGCTATCAATCATTGTCACTTGCAGGTATTTGAACACTTCAAAAGCTGAGGGAAAACTTGCAAATTTAAGAAGAATGGAGAAGCAAGGAAGACAATCAACTTCAATATGGGGAGTTTAGATTAGTTTTCCTATTTCATTTGCTTTCCATATTGTTTATGCTTTCTTGTTTTGGATTTGGGATTTAGGCTTTGATTTTAGGTAGTGGTTGCTACTAGATCTCAACCTCTTTTATTCATGAATTTTACCCATCCTTACATTGGTGAACTTGATGTGAACTAGAACGATGCATTTTCCTGTTTGGGTAAAACTTTTCAAATTCGAAGCTTCTTTCAATTTTTTCTTTTTGTTTGCATTAGGTTAGAGGTTTTTGGTTTACTAATCCTCTGTTTGCAACGTGTGGCTTTTTGGGAGAAGACATTTTCCTTGGAAAATACTAATCTATCTTTTGCAGGGCTTTTGTTTTTCTTTGTTTAAGATAGGAACATTTTGGTTTTTGACACACTTCATTTGGATTAAAAAGAACCACAAATTGCATCTTTCACTCATTGGATTAAAAAGAACCACAAATTGCATCTTTCTCTCATTGGATTAAAAAGAACCACAAATTGCATTTTTCACTCATTGGTCTAAAAAGAACAACAACCTTGCATTTTTCACTCATTGGTCTAAAAAGAACAACAATCTTGCATCTTACACTCATTGGTCTAAAAAGAACAACAATCTTGCATTTCAAACTCATTGGTCTAAAAAGAACAACAATCTTGCTTTTTATACTCATTGGTTAAAAAGAACTACAACCACATTTCTCCAAAATTTTTGCTATCAATCATTGTCATTTGCAGGTACTTGGACACACCAAAATCTAAGGGCAAGCTTGCAACTTGAGCAAAATGGAGGAGACGCAAGGAAGAGGAATCAACCTTAGTATAGGGAGTTTTATTTAGTTTTGCATTCATTTGATTTCTTATGCTATCTTGTACTTCCTTGTTTGGTTTGGAATTTAGGCTAATATTTTAGGTAGGGTGGTTGCTACTTGGTCTTAGCTCTTTTATCACAAATTTTCCCCTTCCTTACATTAATCATGTATTAACTAATAATTAATTAATCTTTAATTGATTATTAGTCTAATTCATTTCACTTAAGCTAAATTTAGGAGTGCTTTTCTGTTAATTGAAGTGAGCTATTATTTAATCATTTTGTCTCATCACATAGGATGATGACACTTGTCATGATCTAATCCCTGTATCATTTAGGGTTTCTCCTATAAAGCACTCACCCTCATTGTATTATCACTTGAAGATCTCCATGAAGATTCTTGAGGTTCTTTTTCTAAGTTTTCCTTGTTGATGACATAGCAAATTATTGTTTGCATCTCTCTTGCATGTAAGGTGTTTTTGTTTGTTGTTTGATCCTACGCCTTGTGTTTATTCACAATTTTAACAATATGTGTTTGATATTTGACACTATATGCACACAACCCTTAGTATCCCATGTGCCATAACATATAATAACATATGAGTTTGACATTTAGCACCATCCATTCCACATATGCCACATGTCTATACATATTAAACACTTGTCAACATTTACTTGGAGCCTAGTTATTGGTCTAGCTATACTATCATGTATAAATATCTACATTCTACCTAACGTATTGTGAGAGAGGAACTTACAATTTTACATATACATCCTTTGTACACACTTTCCTTGTTCATTTTGATTAAAGAAGTGACATATATGCTAAAATCATCCTATGCACCAAATGTGTATTTGGTTTGTATTTATGTTTTCCAATTGCATTTTTTATGGTTTTGTCCATTTTTGGCTAATACACAAGATTGTCCGCCAAGCCATGTGGGATTAGGATCAATTGATGATATGGATCTAATTCTTTATTGCCCTTTTGAAATCAAAGTGAGCTCTAATTATTGTCTTTTTCTTTTTGCATTCTAAGATTGAAATTAAATAGATAAAAAATGCCTTTAATACCATGACATAATAAAATCACATAAGTGTGTGCCAAGTCAATTTATAACGACTAGTAGAAGAGAGTGAGAAACTTAAAATTAGAATTAAAATTTCTAAATTTCATTCTAGTGCACCTCACTTTATTTGCACTTCCATATATTCACTCCTTGCCTAAAAATTATTATTTTTGTTCTAAGATTCAATCTTGAATAAATAATGTGTATATAAAAATCAATATAAATGACTTTAAATAAAGACCAAACTATCAACCAAAAATCAAATACAAAAATATACTACTTATTGATATGTTATACATTTAAAACATCTTACTAAATAGACACACAAATTAAATAAAAAATAATATAATTTAAAATTAAATCTTAAAACTAAAATAATAATTTTAACCCAAATACAAATGAGAATGCAGTAATAATTAAATATATACAAATCAATATAAAGAAGGAAAGAGAACTATGAATCAGTCCAAACACAAAAAAAAATACGACTTACAAATATATTATTGCCATTTAAGATGGCCGGAAAAACCAAGGAGAAATGCCATGGGTATGCTAATTTTACTTACCAGTTTATATTGTTTCCATTCTCGTTGAAGGGACACACATCTTCGTACAAATTTATATGATTCTACGGTCGTTAAATTTCTGGTTCGATTAACATTTACTGGTGGCAATGGATTGTGGCGCAATATTGGGATCATACGCCGCCATGATAATAATATTTTGCTGTTTATAAATTGAATGGCATTCCCGGTGAACCTCCACAACAATGGCAGCAGGCGTTTATTGTCTGGGTGGCTTATGCAGATGAGCACTATCCCAATGCCATTGGAACACAAACAAAACCCAAACATCTGTATTGATATCCTCTGTAGAGAAAACAAATTGAAGGAGGCGTTGTGCATCTTGCAGAGATCCGTATCTGTGGACTGCAGCAGCTATGACAGCGTGTTTGTGGCGTGTGGGAATCTCAAAGCGCTGCGAGAAGCTAAGCAAGTCCACACCCACATGATCGCAAGTGGCGCTCAAAATACAGTAGATGCTTATACAGAATCCAAACTGTTAACTGCCTATGCCAAGTGCGGGAGTCTGTCTGATGCCCTCTTAGTTTTTTCAAACATACCAACAAAAAATTTGTTTAGCTGGAATGCCATGATCAGAGCATTTTCATGCCATGGTTCCTCAACAGACGTCCTTGAATTTGTAATCCATATGCAAAGACAAGGAATTCTCCCCGACAATTATGCATTCCCTTGTATTCTCAAAGCCTGTGGTGCTCTAGAAGCTGTGAATTATGGTCGGGAGATTCATGGTTTTATTATGAGAAGCGGGTTTCAGTCTGATGTCTTCGCGGGTAATGCCCTCGTAGCTATGTATGCAAAATGTGGCAAAATTGAGGATGCGCGCAGAGTGTTTGACAAAATGTCTGTGAGAGATTTGGTTTCCTGGAATTCTGTAATAGCTGGGTATGCTCAGAACGGCTACTTTGATCACACACTGCATCTTTTTCGTCAAATGTTGTCGATGGGCGTGAAACCAAACTCCATTACTATTGCGAGTGTTCTTCCAGCATGTGCATATTCGGGATATTTACTGCAGGGCAAGGAGATTCATAGTTATATAAAGACTAGTGGAATTCAGGAAGATGCTTTGATGTGGAATGCCTTGATAACCTTGTATGCTAAGTGCGGGAGTTTAGAGGAAGCACGCCATGTGTTTGATACAATGCTTGATACTGATGTAGTTTCGTGGAATGCAATGATTGCAGGCTATGCTCAGAATGGGTGTTATGAGGAGGCTGTGAAACTTTTTCATCAAATGGAGATTTCGGGAGAAAAACCAAATGCGAGCACTTGGAATGGAATGATTGCAGGATGTGCACTAAAAGGGCAATGCATTGAGGCCTTGAGAATATTTAAGGAAATGCGATTAAGAAATGAAAAACCCAACTCAGTCACCATTACCAGTGTTCTACCAGCATGTGCTGATATAGCAGCTCTACAACATGGCAAAGAGATCCATTGTCACATAACCAAAAGTGACTTGGAGTCAAATGTCTTTGTTGGAACTGCCCTCATAGATATGTATGCCAAATGTGGGAGCATACAGAATGCACACCAGGTTTTTGATAAAATCTGTCGCAAAAATAAAAGTGTTGTGTTGTGGACTGCAATAATGTCTGGGCATGCAATGCATGGTCGTGGCGAGGAGACTCTGGCGCTCTTCTATCAAATGAAAAATGCAGGCATAAAGCCAGACTATATTACTTTCACTGCAGTTCTATCTGCTTGTAGTCATGCAGGCCTGGCAGATGAAGGTTGGCAATGCTTTAACAGCATGAGTGAAGATTATTACATCACACCCACTGTGGAGCACTATGCATGTATGGTGGACCTACTTGGGCGAGCTGGTCATCTGGACAAGGCATACACATTAATCAAAACCATGCCAGTAAAGCCTGATGCTAGTGTTTGGGGTGCATTGCTCGCTGCAAGCAGAATCCATCACAATGTACTGCTAGGAGAGCAAGCGGCAGAGCGGCTTTTTGAGTTGGAGCCTGAAAATACTGGAAATTATGTGCTGCTTGCAAATATATATGCTGAAGCTTCCCAGTGGGATAATGTGCGAAGAGTGAGGAAGTTGATGAAAGACAGAGGAGTTTTGAAGAATCCAGGATGCAGCTGGATTGCCGTGAAGAACAGCATGCATGCTTTTGTGGTAGGAGATCGATCACATCCTGAAACTGAGAACAACTATTCAAGCTTGGAGAACTTGGCCCAGTAAATGAAACAAGAACTTTATGTGCCTAGCACAAATTGTGAGCTGCGTGGAGAAGGTGAAGATGAATATGTTTTGTTGAATTTAATTCATTTGGGAGAGTTACAAATTCTATGTATCCATCCCAAGAACCCTGTCTTTTTGATTCATGCCTTGGATGATCTGTCAGAATTTCTTGATAGTGACTACCCACTTCCTAGATATTGTCAGCACCGATGATTTTCATGGAGAGGATTAGTTGGCTTAAACAGACCAAACATAGGCCTAGTTATGGCATACACTGTGCAGAGACATCAAAGAAATTTGGCTTAACATGGATTTGCATATCTATTGGCTTAACATGGATTTGTACACCTGAGTTGGCCTAATAGTGGAGAATTTGTACTCTTCAAAGAGAGGTCACAAGTTCAAATCCATTAGGGGGTAAGGTATGTACACCTCGTATTGTGGAGCACGAGTTAGATGCCTCCCTCATATTGGGAGTACGAGGAGTCCCATATACTGTAAGCTGTCTGTAGACCCAAAAACAGATCGCTTGGTATCGTGGACTATAAAAAGACCTTTCCTTTCCTATTAAAATTATTTACAATTTCATGACATCAGTTGACTACCCCTTTCTCTTTGACTTCCACATTTTGGGAATGCCATCTGCTTCTTTATTTGCAGAATTTTGGTATTCAGAGATTTATTCACACTAATAATTGAATATGCAACAAGGCAATCAAGTCGTTGGGCTGGGTCAAATGGTTGAGATTGGGTATCACACAGTGGATTCATGTACCATAGATGTAAAGTTTAAAAACCCCATATATCTCTTGTTAGGGAGCAAGCTTCGTAATGCTGAGTAGTGGGCTTCTACTCTGGTGTTAAGTCAGAGGGTATGTATATCAATCATCTTATACAACCTATTGGAAATATTCTATGTAAGGGTTCAAAGGACCATTCCAATTGAAGTTGCTCGTACTGGTGAGATTTTTACTGGAATGGCAACATTCTAATGTTATGGAAACATTCATAATCTACATGACATGTTTTCCTCAAGTAACATTTATACTTAGAAATTACAGCTCAATAAAAATGGTCTGATAAAAACTTCGGCTTGGCATCATGCTTTTTTTCTTCGCTTCTTTATTGCATTCAAGCTTTATGGGGTAGTTTGACTTTGCACTACAACACAATGCATAATTGCTTTTGAAAACTTACCTATTATGGAATATTTTTGTTTTTGATAAAGTTTTATACAACATTTATAATAGCCAAAACTTCACACAGATTTTCAATACTCTCAACTCCGACCTTGTGATGATTGCTCCAAAGTAATGTTAGACTAGTTCAATCAAACGTATTTTTACCTTGCAATAAAGTAACACATGGTACATGTACCCTCTTTCATCTTTCATAATTTTGATTGAATACATCTGGGGATAGGAAAACCATAGTTTTAGAATTTGCGAGATCGTTAGTATCTGTGAGTGAGAAAGAAGGTAGAGAATCTCGCTTATTAACTTGGTTAGCTAAGTTTTGAGTTTTTGACAAATTTTGGTGAGTTAATGAATTTTAAATATTTTAAAAAATTGGCTGAGTTCTTACAAGTAGTTAGTCCAATCAATATTGGGTTTATCAAGTTTTGTTGAGTCACATGTCTTTGGATTATAGGGAAAATTGTGATTTCTTTTTATACAAGTGAAAAAGTTAAGCATTTATTTGAGGCTTATTATATTATTGCATACTTTTACAATTGTGTAAAAATGTTTAAAATATAAAATTTACTTAATATTAACATCAAAAGTGTAAGTACATTAAGAGTAATTTCTCCCAGGTTGGTTTATAATCTAGCATCCATTACATTTTTAGTCCAAAGAGTCTGCTTAGTTTTGATATATGAAATCATATGCCTTACTTTATTTGGGGAGTGTGCTCCCTATGGATAATTTGTTCATCTCCTCCCATTAATCGTAGAGTGATTTATCACCTCTAGCTCTAATCTCGATGAAGTAAGGAGATATGCCTTTGTTTGTTGCACAATCAACATCTTTTCTCCTGAAGATGTGGTATAACTTGTAGCTTCAAATATTTGGCAGAGCTTAATGTCTTGGTCTAATTTTGTTTGTAGCTTCTAGGGTGAGTTACTTACCAATGATCCTAGTTTGATCCATTAGCATTGACCCAAATTTACATAGACACAATAAGGCCTCAACTTGATCCATTAATGTAAACTCAAATTGATGTGAACGGTCCTTACTTCTAATTTGCAACCTATTAAACTCAGTACAGATAAATAAACAAATGCAACAAACTAAAGAGAATAAGGTTGAAAAAATATTCAACATTCAATAAATATCTTTAATAAAAATAGATCAATTATAGAAGTTCTAAATTATATTATAACAATGTTTTCATATTCTAACTCTTGCTCATTTAATTAATAGTCATTCAAGGGATAGCGGATGGGTGCATGGGGTTTGAATCCTTTGGGAGTGGAAATAACTTAGAAGATGAAGCAAATGATGATGGCAAAGATAATTAGGGTGACAAAGATTGGGAATATTTTTGGGGTGTGAATGAGGATGAGCTTCTTTTAGACATTCTGCTAGAGGCCACATTAAGGAAGTGATTGAAAATCACACATCTACTAATCATGGTGAGTCTTTGAAGGGTTGTTTTGAACTATGCTTGTGAAAGGGTTTGCTTTCCCAAATGCTCGTTCTTTTGATAAAGAATTTTGGAGAGGTTGGGTTCATGAATGAGGAGGTCGTGTGTGGTAGGGGCCATGCTTCCAATGGAGTTCCACTATGTGATGGAGCTTCATTGCTTGGTGCTGGGGTGGGTGACACCTTTGTGGAGATGCCTTTTATTATCAGGTCCTCTAGTTCCCCTCTAATAATATAAACTCAAATTGATGTGATTTGCAACCTATTAAACTCAGTATAGATAAAGAAACAAATGCAACAGACTAAAGAGAATAAGGTTGAAAAAATATTCAACATTCAATAAATATCTTTAATAAAAATAGAGAAATTATAGAAGTTCTAAATTATATTATAACAATGTTTTAATATTCTAACTCTCACTCATTTAATTAATAGTCATTCAAGAGATAGCGAGTGGGTGCATGGGGTTTGAATTCTTTGTGAGTGGAAATAACTTAGAAGATGAAGCCAATGACAATGGAAAAGACAATTAGGGTGACAAAGATTGGGAATATTTTTGGGGTGTGAATGAGGATGAGCTTCTTTTAGACATTCTCCTAGAGGCCACATTGAAGGAAGTGATTGAAAATCACACATCTGTTGATCATGGTGAGTCTTTGAAGGGTTGTTTTGAACTATGCTTGTGAAAGGGTTTTCTTTCCCAAATGCTCGTTCTTTTGATAAAGAATTTTGGAGAGGTTGGGTTCATGAACGAGGAGGTCGTGTGTGGCAGGGGCCATGCTTCCAATGGGGTTCCACTATGTGATGGAGCTTCATTGCTTGGTACTGGGGTGGATAACACCTTTGTGGAGATGCCTTCTATTGTTAGGTCCTCTAGTTCCCCTCCAATCTTGTTGTGGCTACAAGATGGTGTTGCACTGGTGGAGGGTTTTTCTAAGCCACAATCTAATGTGTTGTCTAAGGTTCCTTCTACTGAACTCTTGACTGGTGGCTTTTCCATGCTGGTTGAGGCTCCTATGCGGTAGTGATGTTATGCTTATTCCATGCCAAGGAAAAACTTCCCTTTCCTTAGTTGGTCCTTGATTCTCAATGAGGATTCCTAATTCCTTGGTTAACAAAGCCTTTGCTTGCATGGGGAATTCTCTTATAGGGAGGTTCTCAGGATCCTATTTGAATATAGATGTTGTTCATAGTTGGGCTTCAAAAAATTGGGGTGTTGTTGGTTAGATTTTGTGGCTGCAATGTCTAAAGGTTCCTTCCTATTCTCCTTCCAATCCCTTGAGGAGAGTAAGTATATATTGCAAGGAGGGCCTTGGTTCTTTGGAAAAATTGTCCTCTATTTGAGAAGATGGACTACTAGATTTGACGTGTCCAAGGAAAAATCTAATTGGGTTGAAGATATCTTAAGAGGTATTGCTAATTCTCTTGGTTCCTTTTTAGCTATTAATAGGGTCATGAAAGACATAAAATGCTTGGTTTTTTCCAAAATTTGTGTTTGTTTTGATATTGGTAAGATGTTACCAAATATTATTAAGCTACACTCCAAGCTAGGTGTCTGGGAATAGATTATCTACTACAAGTATTCCTCACTGGTTTTCTCTCATTTCCATAAAGTTTGGCACTTTTACCACTCATGCTAGGATTTCAAAGATAAGCTCCATACTTAGTCCAAAAGGACCCTTCATTCTTTTAGGAACTTAGTGACTGGTGTTGAAGGAAATGATTTAAGCTTTTGGTGGAAGCCCTATCGAAAAATATAAGGGGTCTTCCCTAACATACAGGCAAGATGCTATGTGTCCTTTGGTCCATGATTCTTCTTGGAATTTAAGTAAGGGTTTGGATCTTACTATTGTGAATTTTGTTGGGTACTTGAGTGGAGCCTCGCTTAAGGATAAAAATAAATCCAATGCTTCTCCTTTGGTTGAGATTGGTTGTTCAAAGAAACTTAGAATGTCCTATTTGGGTCAAACTTCACTTCAGAGATCTTTGGTTAGGTTTGGATACAAACCTCCTTGATTGTGTTGGTTGTTTTTGTGTTGTTGTGTTGCTATTTGGTTTGTTGGGGCCTTTCCAATCTTAAGGCCAGTTCCATTGTGATTCCTAGTTTTGTGTTGTTGTAGCCATTTTTGTTGTTCAAGGTTTCAGGGTCCTTTCAAAACCCTCTCCAATTCATTGCTCTAGTCAAAAGAACTTATCTTAATAAAAATAAAAATTTCTTTCTATTTACAACCCAAAAGGAAACCACACAAAGGAAGAGTCTTAATCCAACTTTCTAAGATTGAAAAAATAACTATTCAATCTTTCATTCAATATTTGTTTCCCTTGTCCCTAGAATACCACTTGGTATTTTTAACAACTACAATTAGTAGAAATTCAATTCCTCCATTTTTTATAGTTTCAACAACTACTAGTGTGATGTTGAAAATTGGATCTAGGGCCTAAATCACACTTTTCAACCTTTGGCATTTAGGGGACACAAAAATGATCATAAAAGACCACTTGGTTATTATCCTCAAGAGCTAGAATGGTTGATTAGGGTTTTGGTCCCCTTTTGTTGATTTGAGGTTGAAATAATGTCGATTGATGTGATGTGTGTGATTTATGATTGTAAACTAGGTCAACTAGGTAAGTACAACAAATTATCACTGATTCGTAAAAATATAGAACTAATAAATAGAAACGAGAAACATAAAAGTAGAGAGAAAAAATTAAGGAACCTGACATTCAAATATGGGATCAAACTAGTTGGTCACTTGGGTGTGGGCGCTCTAGACTAAAAATTAAGGCTTTTTTATATTTTAGAACCTTGATTGTGTGGGATGTTTAAGGAGCATAAGAAACACTGATTGAAGGGCCTGCTTCGACCATGCATACGAACGTTATAGGCATCGACCACCATCCCTCAGGTGGTACCTAATCTAGTGTTATATGAGGGGATGTATGCTTCGGTTAGATCAGTGAGGCCGCACAAGAATTCTATGCCCGTCCAATCTTTTCCTAACATATATCTCACCTCATTAACAAGCCTAGTTGCTCTTGTCATATTTGGTACTTTCTCCAAATGATTTCCGAGATCTAACAATCTCTTGTCTAATGCCAAAAGGTGTTTTGCAGGAATGTACACAACATCATTCTCATCCATAGACAAGGCCATAGGGGATGCTAGAGGAGTGGGCACACTAGTGGTTTCGTCAATGAAAGCCATCTCGTCTATTGAAACCTCCTCCTGAGAAAAACAACCAGTAGTAAAGCCTATGGTAAAACCAGTGGTAAATCCTGAAGTGACCTTCATCTTTTCCATTTGTAAGTGTCGCACATTCTTCTGACAATGTACCCAGAGGTCATAGAATGGGTTGTGATGCTCATAAAACCTCACAACACTTGAGTCTACGATAGTTTCCGAGTGTGAAGGAGAGAGTCTCAACACAAAGGAATGGATAGACATTTTTGACGTTGAGTTCACCAAAATGTAGAGGGGGATCAACCACTCAACGACTCTAGCTCACAGAGAGCTGAGAGTTGAAGGCTTCCCTAATCTACCTCAACCACATAGGTGTTTAAGGAATTGGAGGATAGAGAATGAAGAGCACTCTCAGTACTTCTGTCACTCTACTAACCCAAGAGGTATGTTTGGACTAAGAGAGCAGGTTTCTAGAATTCAGACTATATCTTTGACAACTCTCTGTCAGAGGACAACAACACAAAATAGGGACGACAACACGACGCGTTGGTGTCTCATAGGTGTGTTGGCATCCATATAGAGGGTAAGTGCAAAAAGATGGGGACCAAAAAGTGGCCAATTTACTTTTTCATCCTGAAATAGTGAAAACATGAGTGCATTATAGTAAAACACACTCGCATTATGGGTTGGTAGTGACCAAGCCTAGGCTCAGTCATTACCAAGCCATAATGTGAGCGCATTATAACACGTTAGCGTTATGGTTTAAATTTCAAAAAACGTGCGCATTTTGAGTTCAAAAAATGTGCATTTTTTGAAATAAAAAAAACATTTCCAAAACGCAAGTGTGTTATAACGCGCTCGTGTTTTGGTCTGCATTGAATTTTTTTTCTTCTCTTTTTCTTGTCTCTTTCTTCTTGTTATCTTTCAGGGAAACTATATACATGAAATAAAAATTGAAGTATAAGTTGAAATTTACATATGGACATTTACTTTCTTATACTTTAATTTATATTTCATGTATATAGTTTCAGGATATTTGAGAGTGGTTTCAGATCTATAGGAGTTATAATTCAAATTCTAGTTTTTTGAAGATCTTAAATTTTTTTAGACTTAGCCAAATTTTAGTAATCAACATGTCAAATATTAGTAATCTGGAGGTCAAATTTTAGTAATCAACAAGTTGTATCATCTTTCTCACTCTATCTCACTCATTGTTTATCCCTTATGCTCTAGACCTCTCTCTCACACTCTCTCCTTCCCTCTGTACTTCTATCTCACCTCTCTCTCTCTCCCTCCATCCCTCCCTCTATTCCTCCTTCCCTCCTCCGCTCTCTAATTTTCTCTATCTCACCCTCTCTATCTCCCCCTCTCTCTCCTCCTCCCACCCACATTCCCTCTCTACTTCACTCTATCTAACCTATCCCTATACCTCTCTCTCCCTCCCTCCTCTCTCTCTCAATCTCTCCACCTTCCTCCTTCCCTCTCTCTCTTCCTGCATCCCACCCACCTTCCCTCTCTACTTCTCTTTATCTAACCTATCCCTCTCTTCCTATCTCTCACCCTGCCTTCTCTCTCTCTTAATCTCTCCTCCTTTCTCCTTCCCCCCTTTCTCTCTCATTCTCTCTATCACACTTCTCTCTCCCTATGTCCCTCCCTCATTCCCTTTCTACTTCTCTCTATCTCTCTCCATACCTCTCTCTCTCTCTATCTCACCTCTCTCTCTCCCTACCTATCCCTATCTCTCTCTACTCCTCCCTCCTTCCTCCCCCTCTCCATCTCTCCTTCCGTATATACTTCTCTCTAGATATCTCTCTCCATCTCTACCTCTCTCTCCCACATTCCCTCTCTCTCTCCCTCCCTCTCTCCCTCTCAATCTCCCAACCTTCCTCCTTCACTTTGTGTTTCTCTCACACACTCTCTCCCTCCCTCCCCCATCTTGATCTCTAAATGTATCCTTCCCTCTCTACTCTCTATCTCATCATTCTTTCTTTCTCTCTCTCTCTCCCTCTCTACTTCTTTTTCTTTATCTCTTATTCCCTATATACTTCTCTATCTCTCTCTATCTCTCCCTCTCCCTCTCCCTCCTTCCCTCTCTCTCAATTTCCCCACCTTCCTCCTCTCTCTCTCCTTCCTGCAATATCTCTCCCTCCCTCATTCTATATATCTCTCCCTTCCTTCCTCCCTCCCTTCTATCTATCCCTATCCCTCTCCCTCTCTCCTCTCTCTTAATCTCTCCATATTCCTCCTTCCCCTCTCTTTACCTCACTCTCTCTCCCTCCCTCCTTTCTCTTAATCTCTCCACATTCCTCCTTCCCTGTATCTCCATCTCTCATTCTCTTAATCTCACTTCCCTCCCTCCTCTCTCTATATCTATCTCTCTAATTCTCCCTCCCCCCCTTATATATCTCTCATTCCCTACATATAATTATCTCTATCTCTTTCTCTCAATCTCCACATCTCCCTCCCTCCTTCCCTCTTTCTCCCTCTCTCTCAATCTCCTAACTGTCCTCTCTCTCTCTCTCCATCTTTCTCTCACTCTCTTATTTCCTCTCTACTCTTTATCTCACCATTCTCTTTGTCTACTTCTCCCTCACTATCTCTCCTTCCCTATATACCTCTCTATATCCCTCTCTCCATCTCTACCTCTCCCTCCCCTCTTCCCTCTCTCTCCATCTCTCTCAATCTCCCCACCTTCATTCTCTCTCTCTCTCTCCTTCTCTCTCTAATCTCTATCAAGCACCATTCTCCTTCCCTTCCTCCCTCCTCTCTATATCTCATCTCTCTCTCCCTCCCTCCCTCCTTCCCTCTCTAATATTATCTATCTCGCACTTTCCCTCCCTCCCTTCCACCCACCTTCCCTCTCTACTTCTCTCTATCTAACCTATCCCTATCTACCTCTCTCTCCCTCCCTACCTCCAATCTCTCTCAATCTCTCCACCTTCCTCCTTTTCTCTCTACTTCTCTCTCTCTCTCTCTCTCTCTCCTTCCCTCTTTACATCTCCCCTATCTCTCTCTCTCTCTCTCTCCATCTCACCCTCTCTCTTAATCTCCCAAACCCTATCTTGAATATCATAAATCCTAATCTCTATACCCTAAACACTACACCCTCAAACCTTATCCCTATACCCTCAACCTTATAACCTATACCCTGAACATTATACCTTAACCATAAGAATAAACCCTAAACCCTACATTCAATCTTGTACCCTAGACCCTCATTGTATGAAAAAATTCCTCAAAGAAATGGGGTCTCACGATGATGTACATCACCGTGAGACCCCATTTATTTGAGGCATTTTTTCATACAACAAGCACTACCTTTCCAATGTTACAACATTGACACATTAACAAAGTAGTGAGCTTAGTGCTCATTGTTCAAACCCTATTTCTATGAAGGAATTTTTTCATACAATGAGCACTAAGCTCACTACCTTGTAAATGTGGCCACATTGACAAGGTAGTGAGCTTAGTAATCATTGTATGAAAAAATGCCTCAAAGAAATGGGGTCTCATGGTGATGTACCATGAGCACTACCTTTTCAACGCCTCAATGTGGTAGCATTGATAAGGTAGTGCTTATTGTATCAAAAAATTCCTCAAAGAAATGGGGTCTCACGGTGATGTACATCACCGACAAACCCCATTTCTTTGAGGCATTTTTTCATACAACGAGCACTACCTTGCCAATGCATCAATGTGGTAGCATTGACAAGGTAGTGCTTGCTGTATGAAAAAATGCCTCAAATAAATGGGGTCTCACTATGATGTACATCACCTTGAAACCCCATTTTTTTGAGGCATTTTTTCATACAATGAGCACTACCTTGTCGATGTGTCAATGCAAATGCATTGACAAGGTAGTGCTCACATGAAAAAATGCCTCAAAGAAATGGGGTTGACAATATAGGGTTGAGGTATTAGGTTTAGGGTTTTTAAGGTTTGAGGGATTAAGGGTTTAAGGGTTGAGGGATTAAGGCTTTAAAGGTTGAGCGATTAGGGTTGAGGGTATAAGGTTGAGGGTATAGGGTTTAGGGTCCAATGTATAAGGCAAATGTATGAGAATTGAGGGTTGACTTGGTTTTTAATGTATAGGTTAGATAGTTGAGGAGTTAAGGGTTTGAGGATTTAAGGGTTGAGGGTTGACGCTATAAGGTTGAGGCTAAAGGGTTGAGGGTATAGGGTTGATAGTATAAGGTTGAGGGTCTAATGTATAGGCTAGAGGTTTGAGAATTGAGGGTTGACCTAGTTTAATATATAGGTTAGAGGGTTGATGGATTAAGGGTTTAAGGGTTGATGGTTTAGGGGTCAAAGGACTAAGGGTTGAGGGTTTAAGGGATGATGGATTAAGGGTTTAAAGGTTAAGGGTTGAGGGATTAAAGGTTTAATGGTTAGGGTTTAAAGGTTGAGGGATTAAGGGTTTAAGGATTGAGGGATGAGGGTTGAGGGTATAAGGTATAGGGTTGAGAGAGAGAGAGAGAGAGAGAGAGAGAGAGAGAGAGAGAAGAAGAGAGAGAGAGAGAGAGAGAGAGAGAGAGAGAGAGAGAGAGAGAGAGAGAGAGAGAGAGAGTGTGTGTGTGTGAGAGAGAGAATCACTAGGAGACCCCATTTCTTGGACCCATTTTTTCAAGCAAGCCACTACGTTCCCAATTTCACTGAATTGGCAAGCTAGTGGGCCCACTAGCTTGCCAATTCAGTGAAAATGACAACCTAACTTGGCCTATTTGAAAAAATGGGTCCAAGAATGCCAATTTCACCAAATTGGAAAGCTAGTGGTCCTGTTTAAAAAAATGGGTCCAAGAAATGGGGTACATCATCGGGAGACCCCATTTCTTGGACCCATTTTTTCAAATAGGCCAAGTTAGGTTGTCAATTTCACCGAATTAGCAAGCTAGTGCTTTCCAATTTGGTGAAATTGGCAACTTAACTTGGTCTGTTTAAAAAAATGGGTCCAAGAAATTGGGTCTCTTTGTTGATTTACATCACCAGAAGACCCCATTTCTTGGACCCATTTTTTCAAATAGGTCACTACGTTGCCAATTTCACCAAATTAGCAAGCTAGTGGGTCCACTAGTTTGTCATTTTAGTGAAATTGATAACCTAACTTGGCCTATTTGAAAAAATGGGTCCAAGAAATGGGGTCTCCCGGTGATAGACCCCCAGTGATGTAAATCACCGAGAGACCCCATTTCTTGGACCCATTTTTTCAAATAGGCCACTACATTCCCAATTTCATTGAATTGGCAACCTACTATGTTCCTAATTTCATTGAATTGGCAAGCTAGTGGGCCCAATAGCTTTCCAATTCGGTGAAATTGGAAACCTAACCTGGATTG
>VDFB02193867.1:148383039-148829955 GCA_007258455.2 Sequoia sempervirens
AGCCTCTACCCTATACATTTAACCCTCAACCCTCAATTCTCAACCCTCAACCCTTAATCCCTCAACCCTCAACCCTTAAACCATAAACCCTTAACCCCCATACCCTCTACCCTATACATTGGACCATCAAACCTAATCCTTCAACCATATACCCTCAAACCTATACCCTAGACCCTCGAACCTCAATCCTAAACCCTCAATCCTAAACCCTTAAACCCTAAACCGTTAAAAATTCTACCCTCTATCCTCAACCCTAATCACTCAACCGTATACCCTCAACCCAATACCCTAAACCGTAAATCCTATAGGTCCTCAACCCTATACCCTAAATTCTCAACCCTCTATCCTATACATTGGATCCTCAATCCTCATATATCTCTTTCCCTCCCTCCTCTTCTCTCCTCTCTATCTCACTTCTCCCTCCATCTCTCCCTCCATCCATCCCTCACTCTCTCTCTCTCTCTCACACACACATACTCCCTCTATCTTTCTCACACTCCCTCTCTCTCCCTCTCTCCTAGGTCTCTCCATCCCAACCTCTCTCCCTCTCTCAGGTTTCTCACTCCCACCCTAACTAGAGAACCATATATATATATATATATATACCCCTCTCCTCTCCCTCTCTCTCTCTCTCTCTATCTCCCTCTCTCTCAGGTCTATCCCTCCCACCCCTCCCCCTCTCTCAAGTCTTTCCCTCCCACCTTAACTAGAGAATACTCTCTCTCTCATGTCTCTCCCTCACAACCCCTCACCCTCTCTTAGGTCTCTCTCTCTCCCCTAAACCCTAATCCCTATACCCTATAAATTTAACCTTAAACCTTAAACCTTAAACCTTAAACCTAATACCCTCAACCCTATACCTAATATCCTAAACCCTAGTCCCTATACCCTATAAACTTAACCTTATGCCTTCAACCCTATACCTTAAACCATAAACCCTACACCTTCAACCCTCATCCCTATACCCTATACACTTAACCCTCATCTCTCTTCCTCCCTCCCTCCTCTCTCTCTATCTCTCTATCTCTCTCTCTCTCTCTCTCCCTCTTTCCCTCTCTAATGCCTATACCTAATGCACTTAACCTTATACCCTCATCCCTCAACCATCTACCCTATACTTAAACCCTCATCCTACATTCAACCTTGTAACCTAAAACCTCAACCCTATACCCAATACCCTCAACCCTACACCAAATATCCTAAACCCTAATCCCTATACCATATACCCAATATCCTAAACCCTAATGCCTATACCCTATATACTTAACCCTATACCATCAACCTTGAACACTATCACTCAAGCCTCAAACCTATATCTTAAACCTTAAATCCTACACCTTCAACCCTCATCCCTATACCCTATACCATTAATCTTATACCCTAATCCCTGAAAAATATCCCTTAACCCTATACTTAACCCTAAACCCTACACTCTCAACCCTTAACCCTATACCTTATACCCTAAATGCTGCACCATAAATCCTATACCCAATATCCTAAACCCTAATCCCTATACCCTATACACTTTAACCTTATACCCTCAACCCTCAACCCTCAACCCTATACTTAAACCCTCAACCCTACATTCAACCTTGTAACCTAAACCCTCAACCCTAAACCCAATAACCTGAGTCCTATATTGAATATCTTAAACCCTAATCCCTATACCCTATGCACTTAACCCTACACCCTCAACCCTCAATCCTATACACTATCCCTCAACCCTCAACCCTATACCCTATACCTTAGACCCTCAACCCTAAACCCTCATCCCTCATACCTATAACCTATACCCTCAACCTTACACCCTAAAACTTAAACATTATCCCTCAACCCTATACTGAAACCCTAAACCCTACATTCAACCTTGAACCCTACAACCTAATACCTAAACCTATTACCCTCAACCCTATAACAAATATCCTAAACCCTAATCCCTATACCTTATGCACTTAACCTTATACCCTTGAAACCATGAACACTATCCCTCAACCCTCAATACTATACCTTAAACCATAAACCCTACACCCTCAACCCTCATCCTTATACCCTGTACCTAAATCTTATACCCTAAACCATAAACATTAACCCTTAACCCTATAATTAAACCCTAAACCCTACATTAAACCTTGCACCCTAAACCTTGAACCCTAAACCATAAACCGTCAACCCTAAACCCAATACCATCAACCCTATACCCAATATCCTAAACCATAATCCCTATACCATATATACTTAACCCTATACCCTCAAACTTGAACACTATACCTCAACCCTCAACCCTATACCTTAAACCCTAAACCCTACACCTTTAACCTTCATCCCTATACCCTATACCCTCAACCTTATAACCTAAACCATGAACATCATCCCTCAACCCTATACTTAAACCCTAAACCCTAAACCCTAAAACATCAATCCTAAACCCAATACCCTCAACCCTATACCCAATATTCTAAACCCTAATCCCTATACCCTATACACTTAACCCTATACCCTCAACCTTGAACACTATCCCTCAATCCTCAACCCTATACCTTAAACCCTAAAACATACACCCTTAACCATCATCCCTATACCCTATACCCTATACCCTCAACCTTATACTGTAAACCCTAAACATTATCCCTCAACCCTATACTTAAATGACAAACCCTACACTCTCAAGCCTTAACCCTATACCTTATACCCTAAACCCTACACCCTACACCCTATACATAATATCCTAAACCCTAATACCTATACCCTATATACTTAACCTTATACCCTCAACCTTGAACATTATACCTCAACCCTCAACCCTCAAACTTATACATAAATCATAAACCCTAAACCCTCAACCCTAAACCTATTATCCTCAACCCAATATCCTCAACCATATACTCAATATCCTAAACCCTAATCCATATATCCTATACACTTAACCTTATACTCTCAACCCTAAACACTATCCCTCAACCCTCAACCCTATACCTTAAACCCTAAACCCAAACCCTCATCCCTCATCCCTATACTCTATACCCTCAACTTTATACCTAATATCCTAAACCCTAATCCCTATACCCTATACACTTAACCCTATAACATCAACCCTATACCTTAAACACTAAACCTTACACCCTCAACCCTCATAGGGAGAGAGAGAAAGAGGGGGAGGGAGGGATTGGGGAGAGAGAGAGAGAGAGAGGTTGGGAGGGAAAGGGGAGATAAAGATAAGTATAAAGTGAAGGAGAGGTAGAGAGACATGAGAGATAAAGAGTAGATAAGGAAGGACAGATGGAGGGAGAGGTATGGAGGGGTAGAGAGGGAGGTGAGATAGAGAGAAATATAGAGTGTGTGGTAGGGAGTGATTAAGGGATATGCGGGTAGAGAGGGATAGGTGAGATAGAGAGAAGTATAGAGAGACATAGATAGAGTGAAGGAGGGAGGGTGGGTGAGAGAGGGAAGGAAGGGAGAGGTAAAGAGGTATAGGTGAGATAAAGAAAAGTAGAGAGAGAATGGTGATATATAGAGGAGAGAGTTACAAAGAGGGAAAGAGAGAGTGGTGAGATAGAGAGGAGAGAGTGAGAGAGAAAGAGGGTGAGGGAGGATGGAGAGAGAGTAAGAGAGAGAGGTAGATGGAGGGAGACGAGAGATAGAGAGTAGATAGGGGAAAAGGTAGGGAGGGAGACATCTAGTGAGAGAGAGATAATTAGAGAGGGAGGGAGGGAGAGAAGTGAGATAGAGAGGCGTAGAGAGAGTGGTAGGGAGTGATGGATGGACAGGTAGGTAGGGAGGGATTAGAGAGATAGAAAGTAGAGAGGGAAGGAGAGGGAGAGGTATGGATGGAGAGAGTGGGAGGTGAGATAGAGAGTAATAGAGAGAGAGTGGTAGTATGTGATGGATGGAGAGGTAGGTAGAGAGGGAGGGAGAGAGGGAGGGAGATGTAGTGAGAGAGAGAGGTGAGATAGAGAGAAATAGAGAGTGGTGGAAGGAGAGGTAGGTAGAGAGGGAGAGGGAGATAAAGAGAGAGAGGAGAGGTAGAGAGAAGTAGATGGAATGAGGGAGGGTAGGGAGGGAGAGAAAGGTGAGATAGAGAGGTGTAGAGAGAGAGTAGTAGGGTGTTATGGATGTAGAGTAGGTAGAGAGAGGGATTGGGAGATAGTAGATAGGGAAGAAGAGAGGGAGAGAGTATGGAGGGAGAGAGAGGGAGGTGGGAGAGAGGTGAGGTAGAGAGAAATAGAGAAAGTGGTAGGGAGTGATGGAGAGAGAGAGAGAGAGAGAGAGAGAGAGAGAGAGAGAGAGAGAGAGAGAGAGAGAGAGAGAGAGAGAGAGGGAGAGAGAGAGAGAGAGAGAGAGAGAGTCAAATAAAGGGATGGAGATAATGAGACAGGGGTCTAGAGTGTAAGGGGTAAAAACTTAGTGAGATAGAGAGACAAATAATATAACTTGCTGATTACTGAAATTTGACCTCTTGATTACTAAAATTTGACATGTTGTTTACTGAAATTTGATTGTTTGAAATTTGTGAGATCTTCCAAAAACTAGAATTTGCATTATAACTCCTAGAGATCTGAAACCAGTCTCAAACATCCTGAAACTATATACATGAAATACAAATTAAAGTATAAGAAAGTAAATTTCCATATGTAAATGTCAACTTATACTTGAATGTTTATTTCATGTATATAGTTTCCCTGAATGATAACAAGAAGAAAGGAAAAAAAAGAGAAGAAAAATAAATTCAATGTAGACCAAAACAAGAGCACATTATAGCACACTTGTGTTTTGTGAATGCATTCACAAAACGTGAGCACGTTATAACACGCCCGCATTTTGTCAATGCATTCACAAAATGCAAGCATGCTATAACGCGCTCACATTTTGTCAATGCATTCAAATAATGTGAGCGCATTATAACACACTTGCATTATATCTTTCTTTGGGAATCCCCAAGCTTTGGGCTTGGTATTTTCCTTGGAATACCAACCCAAAGGATTGGAGGGCCTTCCCAACAACCAGAGACATGTTTTTGCAAATTCTACAATATTTCACATAATCGGGTTCATGCTCACCGTCAAGATTGCATGTGTTTCAATGTCGAACAAATCGAACACCTTGGTAATGTTAAGCTCTCTCTTAGCTATACAACAATGTAATTTTTTTCACTTTTTGACAATGTTAAGTCTTTGATCTGTAATTTCTTTGTTTGTGTGCCTCTTTTTTGGAAAAAAACATTGTTTGGTGTTTTTTTCATTATAAATTAACTGTTCATCAAAATTTCAAATAAATTAGATTTTTAGAAACTAGACTCCATTCTACAAATATTAAAAAAACTAAAAAAAATTCAATTAGTTTCCAAAATTTGTAGGGGTAGCACCACCAAAATTCTATTTTTCAGAAGTGTCCACTTTGAAAAGTAGTAAAAAATCAAATATTCATTAAAAAATTATCAGAAAAATCATGCATCACTACATACTTTTAGCTAATTTCTCACCGAAGCGATTTTAAAAATACTAAAAAAAAGTTCACCATGCTAGGTATGCACAAAAGTTGCTACGTTATGTTTTTCTGACAAAAACAACACCAATTTCTATGCATCACTCTTTTGAACCCCTTAATCTCAACCATTTTCAAAATAAATTAGTAGTAACTTAGAAATTAGACTTGGAGCACTACAATCCTTTTTTTTGTTGCATCTCAAAATTTTGAGTGTAACTATCCTCAATTTCACGTCCAAGGTCAGTATTTCCTAATTTTAGAAAAAAAGTGGCCACTTAAGCCCCCTTTTTGGCCTCCCATCTTTTTGCACTTACCCTAGATAGAAAGTGAAAATACACAAACAAAATAATAGAAAACATATTAAACAACTTAGCTAAAGGTTTACTGCAATGACAAAAGTAGGAAACAACAAAGAGACTAATATAACGTAAGGAATGTTATGAAAGAGAGGATAACAAAGGTGGTGAGAAATAAACTTACAAAGGCTCCAATTCTCTTGCAAGCTCCACACGAACAAGTACCTACACACAAAAGAGTGGGAAAAAATGTTGGGGTTGTTTTGGGGCTTTCCACAGTCAAACTCCCATTTTGGTGTTTCCACCTCCACGGATAGCTAGATAGAGAGAGGAATAGAAATGCGATAAATAAAGTACTTGAAATGAAAAATAATGAATACTACAAGAAACACTATGCTACTCAAACCCAACAACAATGTAATAGTAAGCAAATAATACCACCCTCGACCAAAGGCACTCAAGGCCAATGCGAGAGGAATGCAAGTCTACAACCATGGAAAAGTCGATGTGGCCACAGCGACACTGAAGGAAGTCTCACAAGACAACAAGTTGCAGATTTTGAGGTAGATGTGAAGAATGTTGTGATGTTGGGATGGTTGATAGTGCAACAAGTAGCTTAAGAGTTGCTAGAATTTTCTCAAGAATGTGGAAAAGGTAGAAGAATGAATGAGAATGGAGAATAGGAATTTAAAGGTCGATTAGGAGGGAAAAATCCATTCAAAGGTCAGTTGAAGGGCATAGGGGCATTATGTTTTGTCGTCAATGGAGAACGTAACGCCTCTACAGATTCCAAAGGTAGGTGTAGACATGAAAAATATCCTGATCAACTAACTTTGATTCTTCTTTAATCACCCCTTTATTAACCATTTAATCAACTCATCTTAATTCTTCTGCTAATCAAATAAATCAAATTTATTTGATTAAATCATTATCCTCTTTTGATTAAATAAATCATTTTATTTATTTAATCATAAAGTCTCCATTTAATTAAATAAATCAATCTTATTTAATTAGTCTCTAAAGTCCCCCTTTAATTAAATAAATCAATCTTATTTAGTTAGCTTCTAAAGTTCTTCATTTAATTAAATAAATCAAACTTATTTAATTAAACCACTAACATCATCCCCTTTAGCTAAATAAATCAAAATATTTATTTAACTATGTCAAAATCATTTTCCATCTCCTTTTGATTTATTTTAATCCATAAATCTAAATCAAATAGGTCAAATCACCTAATCTTCATTTAAATTAATCAAACCACGATTAATGCTAATCCTAATCCTCTTTTCTCTAGATTTTGCAACTTGTGCACATAAATCAATTTAATTGATTTATTAATTCCTCATTTTCTTTCAACATGACATCTTTGAGGGAATATTCTCCCAATTTGAATTTTCCCTCCCACATGACTTGTCCATCCAACAAAGAATTTAAGAGCTCTTACATGTCTCTTAAACAAGTCAAACTTGGCATTGAACTCATCCTTCATCCCCCCTAAACATGTCACTTCATCAAATTCAAAATTCAAACTTGCACATTGATCAAAATGTGCTCAACCTCCCTCCATTGGAATGATGACAAGTGGCACAATGCCATTGGATTATCTTTTATCCCAAATTCCTCCTATCTTGCATTCTCCTATCATTCTATTCTATAAATAGAGATCCTCTCTATTGATTTAATCCTACACAACTCCACAACTTGCATCTAGCATTTGAATCTTGTTTATCTCCATCATCAAGAGCTTATCAAGGATTGGGAAAGGGCTTCTTTCCACATCAAAGAAGCACCAATCCACTATGGGATAGAGTTTGGTTCTTGATTTCTTATGTTTTCACTTTTTTTATTTGATATCTTACTTCTTTGTTTGCATAAGTAGCATGATCCAATATTTCATAGGGATACTCTATTTGTTTTGCTTAAGTTTACTAACAATGCTAATGGTTGTTTGTTTTTGAGAAAAATGCAGAAAAGGTATCCACATTTTGGCACCCATTGTGTTTGTCTTGTTGCAAGTTTTTAACATTTTTTTTGCATATTTTCAATGTTTTGTTTGCAATTTGTTTGAAAATTACAAGAAATATGGGTTTACATTGATTTCACATCCATTTTGCTTTGCATGTTCCCATTTTAAATATGATATTTTTCATTTTTGCATACATAGATTGTATGGTGTATTCATGTCTATGTGAGTTTCTGATAAAAGTTCATTCCTGCATAGGTTTCTGACTTGTCTCTCGAATACACCAGCTTAATAATGGTTTATCTCTATATTCCTTTGATAAAAATACGCCTGAGAAAAATATAGTCTTTTGCTTGTTGGATTGACTTCCATCCTCTTCCAACACTGGGAGGACGCTGGTCAAAAGTCGGTGGTCACTGGCTGTACACCTGCGAGTTACATTAGTTATCCTTTTGGCGCAAGTCATGCAATCATTCCATCATTGGTAAGTTTGCATTGCTGATGTCCCAAAAGCTTCTCTTCCTTCCTATTGGCACAGGGCCAGGAGATTTAAATCTATTGGATTGATGGGGGCTCTTTAGATTATTAGATTCACTAGGGTATTGAACTCTTATTCCCATCCTAAGTGATGGATCACAAACATTTCTTGGTAAGGAGTTAGTATTGTTTCCTTTTGGCAGTAGGGGCATAATTTTTCTTAGCCTTTCTGGCATTTTTGAAGGAGGCTTTGCAGAAGAACTAGATATCAATATGGTAGACTTCAAGGCATTATTTTTATCATTTGGCTGCATAAAAATCAAAGTTTCTTCTTTCTCTTGCAGAGAGGATTTTTTGGCACAACTTTCGGATAAAATCATTCTTCTGTTTGAGCTGCAAAATGTGCTCATGCTTGAGATCTGTTATTTTAGCTTTGAACTTTTTCTTTCTTTCTTTCTTTAATAGTAAACTCCTTGTTTAAGTTTTGATTATCCATCTCCAGGGTTCTAATTTTTCTTTTGAGCTCCTTTATAACCTCCTCTGTAGCTTTACCACTATCATGAAAAGATACTCACCTTGGGGTTGGTTCAGGTGTTGAGCATTGATTAATCTTTGAATGGTAACTGTTAGTCATCTAGGTTTCTATTGCAGCAGGAGTTAAAGGTGAAGAAGGGATGACAATAGAAGACGAGGACAAAGTAGGCATTGACTTTGCAATGCAAGTATTTTATGATGATAGCGAGCAATATGTGTTTGCAACTTCTGGTTCTCCTTCTATACTTCAAGCAACAACTTTAACTGTTTAGTCTAGAATTCAGGATGTTGAAAGAATGGCGCATCATGTAGTTTGACAGATAGAACATACTCAAAGGTTCATAACAAATCTGATAGCACAACCGGGGACATTTTTATTCTCGAGCCTTCAATTCAAAGTCCTGAACGACTTGCTTGCACTGATGAAAGCTAAATTGAATTTATCTACCACTGAAAAGATGCGTGTGGATTCAATAAGCCGAGAGGATTTATGTCAAAAAGTAGCATGCTTTGTCTATAATTCTCTCATTAATATCTCTATTTTTCTCAACAATATTCCTATCTTTCTCATTAATATGGTTGTTTCTTATCAATATTACCTTTCCTTGTATTTAATTTTGTTTTTCTCATTGATGACTGGCTACGTAGAGTCCTCAGAGTGAAACCAACTGCCTTTAAAACACTCTTGGTTAGCCTTCGGGTTGTGAAGGTACTCCTTCATCACCATGTTTCCCCTCATCACCACTTCTCCAACTGAGGTTCCGTTGGTAGGAACGAGGACCATGGTATCTAGATTAACAACTTCTAGGCCTTCAAGCACAAGGTAGCGTACACCTTGCCAGGCTTTGAGGGCGACACGTTCAGGAAGCGGTAGGGAATTCCACTCCTCCTTCCACATGCACACAGCGGAGGGCCCATAGGTCTCTGAGAGGCCGTAGGTGTGTGTAACCCGAAACCCTTGTTTTTCCATGGCAGATAAAATAGATGCCGACGGTGCTGCCCACTTACTTTAAAGTGTGTGTTGTTGTTGTATAGCTATTGCAAGGTATCTCCTCCTCAATTTCATGTTGCACTCCTATCTAGGTTTCGATTTCATCACTTACCATTTATGTGTCGGGCTCCTCAACGCTTCTTCTTTAGTTCCTTGGTGAAATTTGGTGTATGTAATAGAAGGCTTCAGATTGTGTTAGAAATTTAAATCAATAATTTTTTTTTTTGGATATGCATCATAGTCTGTAATAATTTTCCACCTGTGCAAAAGTAAAGCCGTGTTAAATCTCAATTAGCACTCTCAGAAAATAGGTATCAATGTTTTTCTGAATCTATGTTGTAGATTTCTTCATTATTATATGTAGACTGTGTTACCCAATTTTCACCTACAGGCTCAGTCAAGCAGGGCAACCTATGTTTCAAGTGTTATGAAGGCTAAATGGGGACTTTGTTGTGCGGGATTAAATCATACACCTGATGTATTTCTAAAGGAAGTCTGTTAGAAAGCATGCCTCAGTCAAATCTGGGAATAAAATTCCTGATGAGAACGTCGCTGAGACCAACTGGATGTCTTGCTAACTAGCAGTATGTGATACTTGTTTGAAATCTTCATGGTCACCAAGACATCTCGGTCGCTGTGAAGTTTTATGTCTTTTCGAATGCTACTGCGAGGTCTAATCGCATCGGGGAGACACGATTAGTGTCTCACCGACATGCGATTCTGATGAAGCAACCTTTGACCGTCTGGGAATCTACATGGCACAAGTTCGACCAATTAGAGGGAGCTAAGGATAGACCATGAGCCGTTTGACTGTTCGACTACCCCCTGTGAATGAGATCAACAGAGCATAACGACATCGATCTACTCTGAGATCGAAGGTGATCAGTTAGCTCGGTGATCATGGTGTTTGAATATAACAGGGTAGGTCAGATGTTGCTTCTCGAAGATGGTTGAATTGAAGAAAGATCTGGAGCGAGAATCAGGCAAAAGGAAGAAGAAACCGTGAGTCACAGTGACAGCTGGGATCGCTACTGGCAAGGGGGGGCATCGACATTAATGATAATGCTTTAGAGAATTCAAAGCGGCCAGTTAGGGAGGCTCGAACATGGATAGCGGGGATATACATTCAATGCAGAAGTAACTCGATTAAAAGGATCTAAGGGCAGATCTTTCAAGTGGATGATATTTTTTGTAAGCCCTAGGGAAGGGGCCAACGTTTTAGTATATATGGCATTTTTTCCTCTTTTTAAAGGAGTTTTTCTTATGCTTTTCAAAAGTTTTTGACTTTTGTAGTCCTTTCTCAGATTAGCAAACTTTTGTAACTCATTTGGAGCATAATACACATAGTTTACCTTGGTCATTATTGATGATTCAAATTACCATCTTGTTCTTGCAAAGTGTTGAGCATTTCAGGTTAATGATCAAGTTATTTTGTGAATTTCTTCTATTCCTTTATAACTTTGTCTTTTGTTTTCATGCCTTCCTTTGCAAAAGTATCATTATACAAATCACAAACTGTGTTCACATAATCACACATGAATTCTAGCCTATGAAAATCTTTTCCTTTCTTGAAAAAGTGTGTGAATCAAACCTATTTGTGACACATTAATGCAAGGATTATAGAGTTTGATGTGTAATCTTGTGTTCATTATTAATTTTCAAGTGTAAATCAAATTATTCCATTGCTCTTATCAGTTCGGTGTATCACCATAGGGTTTAGTTTATTTTTATGCACTCCTTCTCCCTTTTCCTTTATAGAATCAGTAGTCTAGGTGATACCAAAGGAAGCCGGCCTTCTTCGGAGGTTGACCTCTGTCTATAAGAAACCTACAGCTTTAGAGGTCTTCCCATGTTACACTGAGGTGTTGAACATCAGGTTCAACAGGGTGCAATTTCAGTGGATAACAGACTAATGCCCTTACGTGATCCCCTATCCATATCTATATTGATTCAGTTGTTGGATTGGCTTAAGAACGAGAAGCACATGTTTTCTACATTTCTTTACCATTCTTCTTCTTCTTGTCCATCCTTGGGCCACACGCTTCATTTTCATGTATTTACACTGATTTCCAACTCACCTTTCTGCATTTGTTTACTCCTCAGAATTTGGAAACCCTACCTATTTTGTATTGACGGATTTTTACTTTTTCTAGCTTAGATTTTGGGGAACACAAAGGTGGCATGTCTTCTAATTTTGATGAAATCTATTTCGAGGGTTAAACTGTGAAAGAGATTCCATCCAAATCTTGGAATGCCTTTCATAGAGATCGGGATTCATGCACGCTATCCTGTACCATATTCCTGCTAGGGGAGAGACCTAAGTACTTGAGCATTATTAATTGTTGTGAGGCTACATATAGCATATGATTATTACGCAGAGGGGAGGATATCTTGGTCCATTATCCAAGATAAAATTATATCAAGCAAGGATTTTGTTGACTTCCAAAGTGAGGAGTAAAGGGTGATCTTTTTCAACCATCTGAACCAACTACTTGATTGTTTGAGTCCTTTATTACGTGCTCTTGACTAGAGTTTTCAGATTTCTTGGAGATAACGAAGTACCAAGGCAGAGAAAATATAGAAAATAACAAAGAAAATTTGAGTGGGTGAATTGGACATTGAACTTGAAAAAGCATTTTTTAATGCTTATTGCAATTGTCTAGAGCATCCAATTGCTTCTTTTGTTTTCTCTTTTACGCCAACTAGATCAATTTTGGTTTAAAGGTAATTGGTGATTGATTTTTTTCAAAATTGATTAAAATTGAACCTTAGAAACTCACAAAAATTTTCAATTTGGTCTAAAATTGAACAAACAAATTTGACACTTCATCTTGGCTCTAAAAAGAATTAATTTTTCTTTATGGACTTAAAATGAACAAGCGTTTCTTTTTCTTGTAATTACTTACTCAAAGTAATATCACTAAAAGGATGTATGCACTTTCTCGCGCCTCACGACGATCTTGAGAATCAAAAGGCCTTTTTGTGACATTAAGTTGCATAAGTAATTGCCCATACATTTTCAATTTGGGTTTAAAATTGAACACATCTTGCGAGTGTGAGTGGAACATATTGCGCGTATTCTCTCTTTGTTTCTCAACAAAGATCAATCGAGTTATAGATATGTTTGCTTGGTTTTGTTTATCTTAGAGGGCCTGCCTTGGGGAAAAAGTACTCACCCAAGAGAATGACTCAACCGGTAACACTCTAAAGCCAAGATTATTTCTAGCCAGGATATAAAAGTGGGTACCAGAACAAAGGCTAGTATCATGCAGTTGGCTCCGATGAGAAGGGAAGCAATGGTCTCTCACCTCGATGGGTCAACTCCTATGAACGAAAATTCTGAATTAAAACCCTTGTTGTAGAAAGGCCAAAATCCCTATCTATTTGTTGGTGCAAGAACGATCATTCTGAAGCCACCCCACACTTATGGTTTTTAGTAGAAATGGAGAGTATGCCATGGGAGTTTCATGGGTACTAATGCTTGGCTACCCTGAGAAGTGAGTGCTGTGGAGGGGAGCTAGTGGGGTCAAGCATCTAACCATTCGCTAAAAATAAGCATAGCTAGACTTTTCCAAGTGGGGATTCAACAAATACAGTCTTTCATAGCCATAGGTTTGTACTTTTTCTTGGATACAAAACACTTTGCTTGTTCAAAAAATTGGAAAAACAAACATTCAACATGAGCATCAAATTTCAAACCCTTTAGGAGGAGTAAATACCCTTGAGGAATTCACATGCTATTGCTTGCCCTTGGGATTCTCATCCTTAGAGACTTCTAAGCATTTGGATTTCATCTCAATTTGTTCCTACTAAGGTCAACATTAGGAAAATTTTGCCTTGATTTTCTAGATTTCCACATAATGGACTTTGTGGGATGAAAGAGAATTAGGACATTGGACATCTAGTTTCAAAAAGCTAATCAAGAGTGTGTTTGTGGTAAAAAGAACTCATTAAGAAAAGTTAATAAACAATTGGACCCCACACATGTGCTTGGCATCTTTTGGTTATATGGTTTTCATGCAAACATTGGTCTTTTGGTTTTGAACTACTCTTAGAGAAAAGCATGTTCCTCACTATCTTGGTCTTGTAAACAAGTCCTTCTTAGGTTCATTTAGGATCAAATCAAACACTTCATTCATCCAAAAATTTATCATCTCATCTCACAAATAACTTTAGAGCTTTGGAAACATCATTTTAGACTTGGGAAAATCATAAAAAATAAAAATCACCTTGTTTAGTTAGGAGTATGGGAATGCATCCTTTCTCATACCTCTAGTTAAATCAACACACCTTTGAACCAGTTCATCCTAAGATAACATCTAACATCTTAGGGTCTACAAATTCATTATCCAATCAAAACATCAAAATCAAACCCTAAGACTAGCATCCCTCCAAGGTTCCTAAAAATTCAACACCCATATCATTCATCCCCTCATCCTTCATCTCATCATTGGTCCTAAATACCTTAGGGGTCACTTTTGCAACAAGGTCAAAACACAAGAAGGACATGGAATATAAACTTGATCCATACATCATGAGTAATCCAAGTCAACCAAGCTATCAAAGCCTTACAATGTCGATTGATTATCAAAACTCTCATTTATACAATCCGTACATGGGATCATTATCTCCTACAAACCTCGGTGGTACAAAAAATGTGAGTATGCCTAGTCAAAAGTTTGGAATATCTTTCCCGATGGTAGATTTAAATATAATTCCAAACCTACAAATCTATCAACCAAACACTCAATGCACGAGTCTTCTGCGAAACAACATCATCCCACCAAATCCATACATGTCAAATGTGAATATACCAAGTACAAGTTTTCCAAACATGAACATTTCAAATCCACACTTGGTAAATTGTGGGGTAAATATGTTTGCGAATCATACAAATGTTGTTTAAAGTCCAAACAAGATGTTAATGACTCCATGTATAGATCCAAGTCAAGGTAACACTATGCAAAATCAAAGTTACCTAAATCAAGGCAATATGACTCCCAACCACAACAATGTTCAATTTCAACCTATCATACCAAATCTGAGCATCATTCCAAATCAAAACATTGTCCAAAGTCAATTTTTCCATGATCCCATACAAACACCACAAGTATGCGTTCCAAATTTTCTTGAACAAAAGCCAAATCAACTATATCAAGGGTGTCAATATCAAATTTTGTGAGATCAAATTGCTTCACTTGCCAAAATAATTGACTCATTTTTCCAAGACACATCTTCACTCCAAAATTAATACACTCTACCATTGGTTGAACCATGTCATCAAAGCATTGAGTTGTGTCCACAACCACATCAAGAACAATATCTCCAATGTTAAGAAGTTAGATATCAATATCAACCACATCAACAAATCCAACCCCCACATCTCGAAGATCAATCACCACATCTCAAAGATCAATCACTACAAGGTCAATTTAAAGTACAAATCTCACAAGGTAACAAATGAAAATACACACCACTTGGGAGACCAATTGAATCGGTCATGCAATAGTTGGTGCAAGAAAATATCATTAAAATACCCACCTATGAGAACTATCAAGAACCAGACGTAAAACCGCCTTGGTATGACGAGAAGCACCTTTGTGAGTATCACAAAATAAAGGGACACACAATATCAAATTGTGTCTGACTCAAAAATCTCATCTAAGACCTGATTGATCAAAAAATAATAACTATTGGGGACAATGATCAGAATTCAACTACTAACGATGGAATTGACAATCTCTCCACCACAATTGTTGAAAATAATGATCAATATATTGAAGATGTTTCTACCTCATCCAAAGATCAAATCAACATACATCAAGAGTCACTTTTTTATCATGATAAGAATCCCTCAACAATATCCGACAATGATCTATTTCAAGGAGTGTTAACATTATCGACTAATGATCATGTTGAAAATATCTCTACATCACCTAATGAGTTAGAGGACATATCTCAAGAATTTATTCTAAAGCATGATCAACATCTCTCACCAAAGTCTAGCAATGGTCCTTTCCAAGACATATTGACATCCTTCAACCTCATGATTTCCGATATTGAAGGAATCTTCAACTCAACACTTGATCCAAATTCACTCAAAGATCAAGAGGATATTGAGCCACTTCCTATGCCTAATGACGATGTCCAAGAACCCTTTGTAAGCAATCCGTCCTTTGAAAATAACCCATGTCAGGAACTTGATCCAAAGCATGTCAAAAGCAATTCCAAAATCATTCAAGATCAAGAATTCATATCTCTAGGATACTACAATGATCTAATGGACACTCTCCTATCCTTCCAATATGATCGTATCCACATAACACATACTCCTCCATCTACCCATGAGATGCTTTCTTCGGATGAACACGTAGATGATCTTCATTCAAGGTAGGACTCCTTTATTCCTAACATTATTACACAAAAAGAGCATGTTATTGATTCCCACAGTCAAACTAAGTTGTCAACATCAAGATTAGATATATCCCAAATTCAGACCGAGGACATCACGTATGAAGATATCCAACATTATCCACTCAAGGAAACAGGTCAGACAGAACGAGATATTCCAAAGTCAGCAGAGTAGTAAATTGAAATAACGTCATATGTAGTGATCATTTATCAGATAATGCTTACTAAAAAAGACATCTCAAAATAGGCAGAATCAAGGAATAAAGGTGCTACTACTGCCATACTGGGGGAAACTTTGTCTCAAGAAAACATCAACATAGGGAGCACGAAGAATCCTTATGATGAAACCGATGCCAATACTACAACTAGCCACATCATGAATCTTCATCCACCCATCACCCCATCCTCAAATTGGGATCAACATCTAAGGAAAGATTTGAATCAAAGCACAAAGAACATTATCAAAGTAAAAGAAGTTGAGAAGCATAATGGAAAAATCAAATACAAATGGATACCAAAGAATACAAAGAAAGACTATCCCTATCAAACTCCATTAGTCAAATAAACTATGGGGAAAAATAAAAAAGGGAAAAGTATCCATCAAAGATGTCCACAAAAGAAAAAGCAGGCTTTTCAAGCGATGTACAAAGTGTATCAAGCAGTTGGTCCTAATTCCATGCACACTTTCGTATCCACCCATCATTGCTCATCTTCCCAAGTTTGGAGAGTCAAAGGTTCCAAACTATTAGCCAATCCATCTTTTATCCCTAAACACATTCCATCCATGCCTCCACACATGATATCCAATTCTCACATTGACCATGTATTGGCAGGAACCCTTCATCATAAGGATTCAGAAGGCACTCTATCTTGATGTGTGCACAAAGAAAAAGTTAACTCTGGGATCAACAAAGTAGATTGAGAATCTCAAAAGTTGCATTCAAGTGCACGTATCTTGGCAAAGAAGCTTCTTCAAGAAGGATATCGATGACACATTATGACAGAAGCATCTACATCGACACCACCAAATGGTTCAACATGAGCTTAAAATCTTTCAGAAAATACAAAAAAATAAAAAAAGATACAAAAATCCAAAAAAAAAAAAATTCAGAAAAAAGGATTGAAAACAGTAAAGAAAAAAATTGTCCTCCAATGAAAACCACTACGGTGGCACTTTGGACAGGTACCATGATGAAAACCTGACAAACATGCATCATGTGTAGAATCGATCATCTGTATGCGCTAATTTAGGTGAAAGCATCTCAGCTCATCCATACTAAATCCAACATTCCATCCATCTCATCCATAATAAATCCATTCATCCACGAACCATTTATCCAACCCACATCCATCTTCCACATTATCTTGGTCTTGACAAAGCTTGGTGTACACTTTACACTTGCTTATGGTAAACATCTTGACATGGGTCATTTTCATTGATCCTATCCCACCCAACATTATCTGAGCCATGAAGCATTATCCAATGAGCATTCGAGCACCTTATCTTATCGCAAGATAAACCATATCCCTCTACCCATACATCTATCTAAGCATCCATCCATTACATTCCATACATTGCTAGACACTGGGGGTAGATGTTTACATCTTGCTTCGAGAATAAATCTTGATCTATATCCTCCAACTTGTGTGGTGATCCGAACATTGGCAAACATGAAATCAAATTGGTCAAAGCATTTGTGAGACAAAATCCAAATCACTAGCCCATGGCATATTTTGACAAGTGGATGTTCCTTATCAAGTTTTATCTTTCATCGAACATCAATCCAAACAATCAATATCAGTCACATCTAGTTTGCACTTCAATGTCACATCAAATCATTCAAACAACTTTCATTCCAAACTAAGCTTCAACAATCCTAATCAATCAAATCCAATCAATCCATCATCTCGGGATATCCTTCCCAATCCTCGTGTTGCTTAACACTATCCTGACATTGTTGTGTATCCTCAACAATGTTATCATCATCAATCCATCGATATGATCAATCAACCCTAGCTTGGTTTTCAACAAAATCCCAAACATATCACTAATATCATCACACATATCCATATCCAAATCATCAAAATCATGCAAAAATCCAAAAACATGTCAAAAAGTTAGAAAACGTCAAAAACATGTTATCCAAACTACGTCGTCTCTGAGCTTAAATGTAGGCAAGGCTAATCTTCAGCCCCTGAAACAAAAAAACACAAAAACATTCATAAAATCTCAGAAAACCCCAAAACATTTGAAAAAACTCAAAAATACCAAAAACAACCTCAAAACATTTCAAAAAAAATCAAAAACATCCAAATATTTGAAAAATTCATTCGTCTCATCTCGCTTTCACCCATAATAAACATCACTCACAATAAATCAATCATCACCCTCAACCTTTGGTAAAACAGCCGAAAACAAGTCTAGCAGTTCAAAAGTGAAAACTCGAAACGTCAAAATCTTAAGTCTAGGTCAGTACTTAAACAAGTTAGTCAACTCTTTGTGTCAATAGCCTATCATCCAATTAGTCCCATATCAAATCATCTGATATCGTCATGTCCTAGGATGCATCCTTCCTACAATGGACATCAACATCAGGCATCACTGTAGTTTAGTCTTGGCTAGCGGTATGAAGAACATTAGCTTGTTTGTGTACTTGATCTTTTCTTTTGATTTATCTTATTGCTCTCATGTTCCAATGACCTCTTGATGATGTCTAATCAAAACAATTTAGAGAGAAAGGAATGGGGCATTGATCATTATCTTTTGTTTGTTGTGCTTGTTGGACGTTCTTGTAATATAACTTGGCGAATACTTGCTTTGTTAGGTACGTCCTAGCAAGGTTTTTGTATGTTAGGTATGAACAATAATACTCCTATCTAATTGTTGAGTCAAAGTCCATCACACTAGGTGCAATGCCATCCTGGTTCTTTATACCTTGATGCATCGTGCCTATTGTGTTATCAAACATACGGTAAGTGGCCCTTTTAAAGTCCCAATTCCTTATAAGCGAATCATCCACCTCTCATCATCATCGACTCGTGTCTTGTTGGAATCTCTTACTTTCTTCTATCTCCTTTCCACACTAACATCATCATGATCAGGTAATCATCATCACCAATGCATCCATCTTGCATCCACAAACCATCAACATACTGCATATCATATCATATCATATGAATCATCTCACATGCACGTTATTCATCATAATATAGATCTGTTAGTCTAAGCATCTCATAAACCATACATTTGCATAAAACATCCATTGCATAATCATATAGGAATTATCGCATCATCCATCTCACACACAGTATATCATCATTTAAGTTGTTTAGGATAATATAGATTGGTTATTCTAATCATCTTAAAATCATCTCATTTGCATCATCATCATCATAGCAATCTATACATCCATCTTGAATCTCTCTATCGCAAGATTGACCCTCAAATCGAATCTTTTTGCTCAATCTGTTGAGAGGGCAATGTACTAGTGTACTTCTTTCCGCTAGGGCATCCGAAAAAACTAGATTTTTTTTGAATTTTGATCGTGGTAAGTTTATTCTTTGAACCAACGCAGCAAGTACATTGCTTCAAAGAGGGGCAAATGTAGACATGAAAAATATCTTGATCAACTAACTTCGATTCTTCTTTAATCACGCCTTTATTAACCATTTAATCAACTCATCTTAATTCTTCTATTAATCAAATAAATCAAATTTATTTGATTAAATCATTATCCTCTTTTGATTAAATAAATCATTTTATTTATTTAATCATAAAGTCTCCATCTAATTAAATAAATCAATCTTATTTAATTAGTCTCTAAAGTCCCCCTTTAATTAAATAAATCAATCTTATTTAGTTAGCTTCTAAAGTTCTTCATTTAATTAAATAAATCAAACTTATTTAATTAAACCACTAACATCATCCCCTTTAGCTAAATAAATCAAAATATTTATTTAACTATGTCTAAATCATTTTCCATCTCCTTTTGATTTATTTTAATCCATAAATCTAAATCAAATAGGTCAAACCACCTAATCTTCACTTAAATTAATCAAACCATGATTAATGCTAATCTTAATCCTCTTTTCTCTATATTTTGCAACTTGTGCACATAAATCAATTTAATTGATTTATTAATTCCTCCTTTTCTTTCAACATGACATCTTTGAGGGAATATTCTCCCAATTTGAATTTTCCCTCCCACATGACTTGTCCATCCAACAAAGCATTTAAGAGCTCTTACATGTCTCTTACACAAGTGAAACTTGGCATTTAACTCATCCTTCATCCCCCCTAAACATGTCACTTCATCAAATTCAAAATTCAAACTTGCACATTTATCAAAATGTACTCAACCTCCCTCCATTGGATTATATTTTATCCCAGATTCCTCCTATCTTGCATTCTCCTATCATTCTATTCTATAAATAGAGACCCTCTCTATTGATTTAATCCTACACAACTCCACAACTTGCATCTAGCATTTGAATCTTGTTCATCTCCATCATCAAGAGCTTATCAAGGATTGGGAAAGGGCTTCTTTGCACATCAAAGAAGCACCAATCCACTATGGGATAGAGTTTGGTTCTTGCTTTCTTATGTTTTCACTTTGTTTATTTGATATCTTACTTCTTTGTTTGCATAAGTAGCATGATCCAATATTTCATAGAGATACTCTATTTGTTTTGATTAAGTTTACTAACAATGCTAATGGTTGTTTTTTTTTGAGAAAAATGCAGAAAAGGTATCCACAACAAGAATACTGTTAGGATGGCAGTGCGCCACACAGACATATGCGCATCGCGCGCGCATCCCTGACATAATTTTCCCCACTGACACTACAAACAAGCACCAAGTGGATGGAGTACAAACAGAGGACGTGGAATTGCATGGTCATGTTTGATTTTTCTAAGGTGAAGGGTGTAAAAGGGGAACTTGCAAGGGGAGTGAAAATTTACTCCTATACAATATAATATAAATATATATCCTTTATTTCTCTTTTTCTCTCACCCCCCTCTCCCCCTCTTTTACCCATCTCTTTCCCTCTACATCTCTTTCCTCTCTCTCTTTCTCTAATTCTTTATCTTTGTTTTTATATTCCCCTCTCTATGTTGCATGTACTTTAATAAGAACAAACCAAACAAAAAAATATGTGACATTTCCAATAAAGAGGCACCTTCTCTTCAAATGAAAAACTTAGATCTTCATGGCCACTGCTTGCATAAGAGTTACTTTGATATTATGAATTCATATAGATCATATTTATTTTGATACATCATAATTCTTCCATTACATCTCTATCGAGACACCAATGAACTAGAATTTAGAATACTAAAAACTATGAACATTTCATGTTATTACAAAATAAAGGCCCATTTTTACCATTACAAAAGTGTATCAGTATCAAGTGAATTGTATGATGCAACATAGCTTAGCACTAATTTTTTTGGGTAAAATCAAGTCTATATTATGAATGGTATCCACCATAACTACATATCAACTTATGTTGAGGTCCTTATCAATGCATTAGCTACAAAGGACTTCACCTAACACTTTTTTCACAAGAAATAATGAAGCTTTTTAACATGAAACCTACACTATTTAAAGTGCAATCAAATGATTTGCTTTATGAACTTGAATCCAATAGGTGGCACTTGGAGCCTAAACTTAAAGTAATCAAAGTTTGTGTGTTCTAACAATTAATTACTACCACACTTTCATGTAGAGGTATATTGCGTGCACAACATCATTAAGTTAATAGCCTAGCAATTGGACTTAAGGGCTTGAAAATGACACTAATTCACAAAAATATAACAATTTAACATATAAATCCAAATGTAATACATGAATTCCCTCCTCTTAAAATTATAAGTTTAATGAGAATTCAATATTTCTACAAGTAAACACAAGGCTAGGTACAAAAGAATAATAGTAACAAAAATTTGAATAGAAGAAACACACAACTACTAAGAATCCACATATTTAAAAAGTGAATAATTTTGTTCATTTTTGGTTATCTGGTGTTGCAACTCATTTTACTAATCTATACAAAAAATAAAAAATAATTAAATTAACTCTCATTTTAAAGCCTATCAATCTATTTTACACTAAAAGGAAAGTACACTTAGCAATGAAATCATTGATAAAAGAGATTTTTTGGATAATGTTGTTGTTCTTGGCTCCATATTTTCAAGTGGTTATGTAAAATTTGCTTTGGAAAATTATCCCTTTGTTTAATGTTTTAATCCCTCACTTGAGAAGGATAAGGGAATAAAGGAACTAAAGGATAGTGCATATGTGACTCTCAAAAATAAAAATCAGGACATACATCTTTAGTACAAATAATTCAATATTCCATTAAAACTATTACCATCAAGGTCCAATATTTGTCAAAGATATAGTCACCATACTAGGTGTCAACCTATATCTACGTCCTTGTTGATGTAACAACTACTAATTGGTCGACACATCTCCACGTGGATATACTCACATTCTTACAAACTTTGAATTCCATACACTATGGACTTTTCTCATTAATTTTTTAGGTAGGAAGATATCAAAACATAAAGCTTGCACTACTTAAATTGTAATAAAATGGTCCAAACATTATAAATATACATTAAAATTAATCTCTTTTTATAAGAGAGAGAAGAGAGAAGGATATGATAGGAGCAAGAGAGGTATAGGGAGTGGTGCATAGAGGTAGAGAGAGGGAGTATTTTTTATATAGACAACTTTTTATTTATTTTTTGTTCATTTCAAAGATGTCACACTTAGGAGACTAAATTTAAAATATTAAATAATATATAAAGTTAGTGTAAGTGGATACAAAGTTGATTTGAAGCTGTCACTTCTCTATTGAGACCTTTGTTGCACAAGCAACATCATTTGCTAAATTGCCTCCAATTGACCTCATGTACTACACAAATGTATGAAAAAACAGATTGTTTTTTCCTAAAATACCTTCCACACCTCTTCGACGTACTCATTGCACAATCTATGATTGCTAGTATATATTATGATGTCTTTGACATGCTATTTTGTAGGGAGAATACCCGCATCCTAAAAGATAGATCATTGTCAGTTCTAACTATCCAACTAACCTTATTCTTGGTCTGCAACTAACCACTTTTCTCCTTGAGCTCTTTCATCCCGATGATGGATCACGAAATGTGATCCGAAACGTTGATGCAAAAAACTCTCACACAATCTAATTCAGAAACGTGTACAACATTAACCTTATCCTCTTAACCAACCAAAATACATGTGTCGCAACTACGCGATGATCAGGACACCCAGTCTGTTGAAAAAACAAATGAGAAAAAAAGAAACACTGAACAAGAGCTATATCTTTTTCTTAAATAAAATTTTGATTCTAACCACTTCCTTTGACGAAGAGGATTCTTAGTTATGATGGATTGCCCTCGTTATCAACTTGCACTTACAGTAATTAAAAGCTGGCGACTCTTTGTTGTAAAGCATGGGTGTCTGCATGAGTAGTCATGGAGGGAGCTTTTCAAAGATTCAATGTTATTCAATGCCTCGATTCTCTGACCCAAAATTTTAAATCATATGCTGTGCCGTGCCTTATTTATGTGCTTCTTATCCTTTCACCTTCTGTAGAATGCAATTTTCTCTCAGTATAATTCCAATTTTATACCTTTCTTTGTGAAAAGTAAAACGAGTCATTAAAATTTAATAGTCCACGTAAACCAGAGGCTACAACTACTTTTTCAAGCTTTCCATTATCAACCTTTCAAGTGCCGACAGAAACCAGAAAGAAATAATTTCTTGCATGGCTTCTGCGCAGAAAAAGGTTGTGTGGGGCAAGAGAAGTAATTACCACATTAAATATAAATGCATTTGTTGAAAATTAAATTGAAGTAAAATAATATATATTGAGTGTAATTTGAAATGGTGATGAGCAAATATTTTCACATGATCTAATTTAAAAATCACAAAGTAAATTAAAACAAACTCAAGATTCATATTATCAGAGATGCCAAATGAAATTTTTAATAGCAATGATGAGATCAATTACAAATAAAATTGATTACTCTAATATTAATACAAAAATTAGAAATAAAATTACAGTCAAATATTTGAATTGTAAACATGGTTGAACCAAATTAAATTGTCAATAAATAAATAAATTGTCATATATTTTTATATTAATAAATATTATAATATATAGTTCTCAAGTAGTTTTAAATTAAAATAAAATAATTCATAAGTAAAATAATTAAAAATTTAAAAAAGAGAGAGAACATCTCATAAATGATGGTATAAAATTTAATGTCCCCATTAGACTCTTTAGTATTGTATTTTTTTTGGATTCTTCAATTTTATTTTTTCTACATGTGTTTTATCATTTTTTTTAGGAATAATATTCTTAAGAGCATCATTTATTTATCAAACTATAAAAGGGTCCTCAATGACAATAATAAAATATAATATATATTGAAAAGAAAATTTAATGGGCTAATGAAGAGTTGAGGGAACAACCTTTATGACATGAATCCATAGACACCCTAAAAAGAGATTATACATTAAGTTTTTAGGCACCATATAGAATAATAAAACCTAAAGTAATAAGAAAAGTAATTGCAGGCATAATACTTGCCTATCCACATTATCAAATATTTTAATTGTAACATTATATTTTTACAATTTAATCATGTCAACATTAATCTTGTGATAACAATCCTAAGTAACATATGTTCAAGCTAGAATTATTGTCTAAGTTAACACATGTTTTATTCCTATTTTCCTATATAAAAACTATATTATAAGGTAAATTTCCTTTAACAATATTAAACATTAGAATCTCTTTAGAATCAAAAGTAATTTAATAGTATTAACATTATAATTACACACACACACAATTATAGGTATATATAGATATATATGTAAGTATGTATACTCACAATATTAATACTATTAAATTATATATACACATATATACACAACTACTACTTAAAAAAGATTCTCATTTGAATAAAAGTAACATCTTCTAAAATAATTTCTAAGATATTTCTATAAGCATTATATGAATGTATGAGATCTGAAAGAGATATTTTAGCTTGTGTATTTTACAAGGTGAAAGTTCAAATTTTTGTTAAACACTTTAGGCCAACTTATCAATATAAGTAAGTATTTCCAACTAAAAAATAATTTTAGTCAAATATATGATAATTTTGGACTCATTATAAATAATTTAGATATAAGACAAAAAAAATCAATGAAATATCCACTAAATACATATGTAGCATCACTTTGGGACTAATTTACCAAAAAAATAAAATTATTTAAGAAAATCAATACTTTTCATAACTCCTACTCATATAAATGAACTCGTATAAAGACTACAATACATGGTAAAAGAATTTACTCACAACGTAACAATTGTAATATAAGTGATATTGGAATTAAGCTAAAGTGGAAGTGAGTGAGTCAAATATACATTCTGCAACAATAATTTCCATATCCACATCACATGTGGAGATGAATCCAAATAAATGTCATCATTTAATATAAGTAAATATGTGTGACCCTCTAAAGGACTACTATATGATGAAAATTTAGAAACATGAGGAGCACATACTCCAAGGTAATGTTTAAAGAAAATGATGAAAGTAAAAGAATATATAAAATTATTTAAAATAAGTATGACAACATAAACCATCACATTCTACATTTCCCTTAAAGTATTCTCAAATACATCTAAAAAATAATAATTATCATAGAAATGTTTATAATGTGAAGATAAGAAATCACATCTAACATGCAATTATGCATCTTCAATTCAACTAAATGTGTCAAACATAAAATTTGCATTTTAAATAGCCATATCATCATAAAGAATAAAAGCATCTAGATACTATATATAATCACCTAGAGTTGTTTGAGAATTATAATCATTATAAAGTGAAACAACATAATGGATGGGTAGAAATAACGAAGACATGAAATTAAAAGGCTCATCATAATCATTAGTGATATTAGAAATGCTATCATAATCAAACTTAATATTAGGATAATCATCATAAATAGGTGACCCTAGGTAAGATAAAAAAATATAAATATATTACACATTGAAATATCATTAGTAGTAGAAAGATAACCAATTTAAATAATATGATAACCCAAAAATGAAAACAAAGAAGGTATATTGTTTCTAGGCATAAAAATATCACTTATAATCATAAAATGGCACTCATCATACTTCATACATCACTAGTCATAATATAATAAAATGAGGCACTTGAACTTCATAGGTATATTCGAATTAAACTAGGAAAATTAAGCTCCTTGAAAAATGATAGATTAATAGGTGTGTATGTGGGATAACACATAGATTTGGGAGTAAAATCATGATATGTAGGAATTATGTCATCACTAGGTACAACAATATCACATGGAAGAGAAATCCTTCCCTCTATCTCCCCCTCCCTCTCTCTACCTACCTATCTTTGTTTCTCTCTCTATTCCTACCTCTCCCTCCATCTCCCCTTCCCTCTCTACTTCTCTCTACCTACCCCTCTCTCTCTAATTCTATCTATTTGTTTCTCTCTATCTTAGCTCTCTCTCCATCCCTCTCTAATTCTCCCTATCCCCATCCATCTCTACCTACCTACCTCTCTCTCTCTCTCTCTATCCCTACCTCTCCCTCCATCTCTGATTCCCTCTCTACTTCTCTTTATCTCCCCTCTCCATCTCTCTACCCACCTCTCCCTCTATAACTCCCTACCACTCTCTCTTTACCTATATCTCCCCTATCCCTCTCTCTACCTCCCTATCTATCTCACCTATACCTCTTTACCTCTTCCTCCCCTCTCTCTCTCTCCCACCCTCCCTCCTCTCTTTGATGTGCACCAATATATGATACAAAAGGGGAGGAAGGTGGGGAGATTGAGAGAGAGTGGGAAGGAGGGAGGGAGAAGTAGATATGGAGAGAGAGATAGAAAGGAGAGAGTGAGAGAGAAATAAGGGATAATGAGGGAGAGAGAGCAGATAGGGAATGAGAGAGAGAGGAAGGGAGAAGTGAGAGAGAGATGATAGAGAGACGTGATAAAGGGGGTGGGAGGAAGTTGGAGAGATTGAGAGAGGGACTTGGAGGGAGGGATGGAAAGAGAAAGAGGTATAGAGGGATAGGTTAGATAAAGAGAAGAGAGAGAGAGAGAGAGAGAGAGAGAGAGAGAGAGAGAGAGAGAGAGAGAGAGAGAGAGAGAGAGAGAGAGAGAGAGAGAGAGAGAGAGAGAGAGAGAGGAGAGAGAGAGAGAGAGAGAGAGAGAGAGAGAGAGGAGGGGGAGGTGGCGAGAGAGAGGGATGGACAACTCAAGGGAGAGATAGTTAGATAAAGGGATGAAGATAGTGAGAGAGAGGTCTAGAGCATAAGAGATAAAAAATGAGTGAGATAGAGATAGAGAGAGAGAGAGATGATACAACTTGTTGATTATTGAAATTTGACATGCTAATTATTGAAATTTGACTAAGTCAAAAAAATTATAAGATCTTCTATAAAATTTGCATTATTACTCCAAGAGATTCAAGAAACTACTCTCAAACATCCTAAAACTATATACATGAAATATAACTTAAATTAAATACTTAAATGTTTATTTCATGTATATAGTTTCCTTGATAGAGAAAGACAAAGACAAAGTAAAATAAATAAATAAAGAGTTCAACAAAATGCATTCAAAAAAGTCGTGATTCACATTTGGTGAGCACCAAATTTGGCACTTGTCAAATGATGCACTTTCATTTGGCGAGTGCCAAATGGTCATTTTGGGTAAAAACCAAAAGTGGCATCTTTTTTGTGTCACAACTTGGTTCACATACCCATTATATTATATTTTATGTATTATATTCTATATTATAGATTTGTAGCATTGTAAATTGCCACCCTTGAAAATTTCACATTATATTTTGCTCCCCCTAAATCATTGAGCCTAATTGAGTCCCTAATTTCCTTAATTATGCATTCTATAGCCAATTTGTACCACTTTCCAAGAAGTTGCAAGCATTGAACAAAAGCAATCAATTAATTTTTTCACTCAATACATTGTTTCCTAGAAAATAGGGCTAGGACCCATACGCCCATGTCCCCTATTTTTTCGGGGACCAATTTTAAATATGTCAACGTGGCCATTTTAACATTCAAATTTTAAATTTCAAATATTGGATATCAGGATTTTCTTAGGAAAGTAGAGAAATACCTAGATATATACCTAGTGATTGTATCATTTGAAATCTAACAAGGAGAATCTAGAAAACTATTTGCAAACTTATGATCAAGAGCACTATCAAGCAAGTTACGAGCAACATTTCAGAGCATCATTGCAATAATTCAAGATCCTAACATCATTTTAAATCCTATGTGATTTTATGTGTGTTCGTGTTACCATTGTTTTGTGAAGGCTAACACTTTTTAAGGCCTCCAAAGTGTAAGAATTGGCTATGAAGGTAGCCACCCAAGATCTAGAGGCCTAATAGAAAGTACAAGGATAAGAGAGATAGAACAATATGACAAGAATAAACTGTATTCTGCCAATGATGCAAATAGAATGAGCAAAAGTACATAGGATACCCCTTGGTTATATAGCCAAGGTGAGAACATAGAAGGGCATAAGGTTATGACAAGTGTCGTAATCTTATGACATGAGACAACTGTGAAAAGCTACCACTCCACCTAAAATGGAAAAGTGATAATGTGATAATCACCACAAATGGTGGATCACCCACAAAAGGTTGAGAGGTAATCAAATGATATGTACACGAAAGGTGGATGTGACAAAGTAATAACATGATCAGTCCACGAAAAGTGGAAATGCTCCAACTACCTCCTATGTGGTCCTAAGCAAACTTAACTAAGGTGTAATTATGACCTAGGATAAGGTACAACACTTTTAATCACACCAACACCCCCCCTTAAGTGCAACTTAGGGAGAATGTACACAAAAGAAAATAATGCAAGATGGGTCTTGGCTACTAGGCCATGCTAGGTACCCATGTACAAATGCAATGCAATCTCTCACGACTAAAGAAAAAGAGAAAACCCAGTGGGACAAAACTCCTCTCCAAAAGAGAGAAACAAAACAAGAAAAATGCTCTAGAAAGGACAAAATCTCATGTGAGGAAAAATCCCCCCATAAGAGAGAATGAAGAAGTCCGTGCAACCTCCCCAAATGGAGAGTCACTGCACAAATGTCACAATGTCAAGAGTCCCCAATCTTAATTGAAGAAAGAGACAGAGTGGAACAATGTGAAGACTGATGTAGAGTAGACCAAGAATGATGATGAGTCCTCCAAATGCTATTCCAAAAGAAATGCCAAACTGTGACAAGCACTGATAGAAAGAATTAGGTACAACTGTAGAAGATGCCACATAACTGGTGACTGAGATGAATCTATCAACTCAAGAGCAACTACAAAACTCGTCGATGAAGAACTATAGATGAACCCACACTACAATAGGAATAAGGTTAGAACTAAGGATACAACTACTCGAGTATCAACTAGACACTCTATTAATAGATTGGTATATCCCTATCTCAACTGGAGGTAGGTACCAAGTCTCTGGATGTAGAACCAAACTGTGGAAGACAGGTAGATCACTTGCAAAATAGGAGCATCTATATGGTGTTTAGTCCATCTCACTAAAATTCATGGGTATCCATCCATTGCATTCGCTGAGTATATAGGAACTAACACTGGATACATAGATCAATCCAAAGAAGCATATAGTATGATAGAGTACATTGAAATAACAAAATTGTGGCACTTTATTTTAGTGTGTTTACAACATTAAAAAGTGGATAACTACAACAACCATGATTATGATGCAAAAGTGCATGAGTAACTCTAAAGAGCTCGAGGAGACCTTTACAACGCCGCAAGAATCATGAAAAATGGAGGAATAGTGCAAAAGTTATGAGCTCGGGAGTGCAACTAGACCTTCTGACTTCGCCGAGCAATAAATGCAACCAAATAGCCAAATTTTGAAGAAACACCTATACCACTGGGAAGTTGATATTTCCACCTTTCTGATGATATTTCATTTGCAAAATTTTTCCATCTGGAGCAAAATTTATGCAAAAATGAAAAAAAGGCCTAAAAGAGGACCTTTCACACTAACTGAGTGCAAAAAAACAATACTAATTGGGGTAAAAAATTGCACTCCTGGTCATGCCATATGACCTCCCTTATTAAATTTAAAAAAAAAAAAAGAATTTAAGCACCACCCCACCATTGGTGGTGAGCGGGTGGAGTGGGGGTGGGGCCTCGGTGGCTGCACCACCTGGGGGCCACCCACCCCAATTTCACCAATACACGTTGGCTGCTTAAATACTTTGGTCAACTATGAAAACTATTAAATTTTATAAAATATTACAAACCCTTATAAATTTTGATAAAAATCAAACTTATTAAAAAACTACCTCCGACTATGACCAATGTGAAGGCCGAAAAGACAGCAAGAGGACAGATTTAATCGCCGAAGATTTATAGTGTACGCCAAATGCATAACTAGTGATAATTTGAAGTGTGGATCACAAAATATTTGTACCAAAGATGATACAGAAGGGACACCGATTTGTGGAAATGAGCCTCCAAGAAACCATAGATTTTGATGTTTACAGAGAACAAATGCCCGAAAAGGACAGTGATCGAATGCTCGGGAAATATGAGCTAATAGCCTGCAAATATTCACTGTTGATTGGAGGAGGATTAGCGAGTAGTATAATAAACCAACTATTTGAATTGCAACTGTCGATGGAGATTTCACCTAGTCCAAGGCAACTTGATAGCAGAAGGACGACAAGTTTGATATCACGACTAGGAGAATAGAAGTAGGCCGGTGAATGGCAAGAAGATCAGGGGCAAAAAATGTCGATGCAAATAAAATGGTATCATATCGTCAGTTGTGACTAGGGTAGTGATTGGTTGATTCTTAGAATATACCGCTAATGACCGGAAGCTACAGAAAATAACTTGATAAAGGTAGAAGAGATGCCGACAAGACCCACTGATTTGACTTTCAATAGAGAAATTGAATGTCAAGAGAGGCTTAAAATAAAATTTGGCTGGGTAAATATGCAATTGGGAATTTGACTGGGGACATGCATGTGTCGATAATGGGATAGTGGATGTCGATCACTGTGATATATTAAAATGCCTTCTTACCTTATGTTGGAGTACCTTGTGAAGGCAGATTTGACTGCAGAGGACCTGTAATATTTCGATTGACAGAGAGATATTTCTATGTAGAAATTTTTATAAAGCCCCAATAAAATATAATTTTTCCCCAAAATTATTGAGAAATACTGCATAAAATATTTAACTAAAATATTTTTTTGCGAAAATAAAAAATTGTATCGATCTAGGAGTTCCATATGGCCTTCAGGAATTTTTTTTGCCTTAGCTTGCAATTGACAATGTCCAAAATCGACAAATTCGTAGTTGATCTTTAGGCTTTCAGGCCTCCCAGATGTGATGGTAGGCTAGTTTTGACCCAAACTGCTCCAAAAGTACGGCTACCTTCTAGATCAGGCAACTAATACCCAACTTCAAACCCTTGCAGATTTGGCCTCCAATGTCCAACTAGGATGAAACAAAAGGAAAATCTGACTTTTTTAGACACTTTGGATGCAATGGTGAGCTCAAATCTAACACAACAAGCTCCCAAAATGCACCTGTAATATAAGCCCAAAAATGGAACCCCCCCAAAATTTGGTATTTCTATCAAGAAAATACAAGATTGCACTCAAGATCTCCCCAAAATGACAATCCAAAGGCACTCCAATAGCTCTGATACCATGTAAGAATTGGCTATGAAGGTAGCCACCCAAGATCTAGAGGCCTAATAGAAAGCACAAGCATAAGAGAGATAGAACAATATGACAAGAATAAACTGTATTCTACCAATGATGCAAATAGAATGAGCAAAAGTACATTGGAGGCCCCTTGGTTATATAGCCAAGGTGAGAACATAGACTTGGGCATAATATTATGGCAAGTGTCGTAATCTTATGACATGAGACAACTGTGAAAAGCTATCACTCCACCTAAAGTGGAAAAGTGATAATGTGATAATCACCACAAATGGTGGATCACCCACAAAAGGTGGAGAGGTAATCACATGATATGTCCACAAAAGGTGGATGTGATAAAGTAATAACATGATAAGTCCACCAAAAGTGGAAATGCTCCAACTACCTCCTATGTGGTCACTAAGTAAACTTAACTAAGGTGTAATTATGACCTAGGACAAGGTACAACACTTTTAATTACACCGACATAAAGAATTCAAGAAAATAAAGCAAGAAGGATCAAGACCTTGTGGTGATTTTCATTACTTTAGTCCTTCAAGGAAGCCATTGAAGGGTGGTGAGTTGTAGCACTGTGTGATTTTATCATTCCTTCATTTCCATTATCACTTTATCAAAGACAATTTTCCATTATGAAAGTGGGAACACTTACATGGGGTTTGACTAAGGCAAGTCCCTAAATGGCCCAACATTTTCCCTCTCTTTGAATGTGAAAATTTTGGGTTTGAAAAGGATTGAAGAGATCTTGAAGGGAAATTAATTATTATTGCATTCAAAGCCCTACATATTGTCAAGTCATGAAAACTCACCTACAAAGTTATTCGACAGTATTCTGACAACTCTGCAATTAGAAATTAGAAGCTCAAATTTGTCATTAGAGGACCCTAAAAGAAGAGCAAGATACCCTCTCAGAGACCCATATGCCCCTAGGCATCCCAATCCTCCTATCCATACCATAACCAATTTTCAAGGCAGGTACATAGTCTCTTACACTTTCTAGATCTGCCTACAATTTACTATTTCAAATTTTTCTTTGTTGAGATCTTACATTTTTCATATTAGGTCATATAGAAAAATTAGGTTAATCATAAAAAATAATTTCCAGTCCATTTTCAAGACTCAAAAGGATTAGATATAGGCCTGATTTACTCACCTTTATGGTTGAAATTCAATTTGTTTGGCTTGTTGATTTGCATCCTAATGAAACTCTAGGAAAAGGTGGAGTTGAATTTTGGTTTTGGACATTAAATCCTCAGGCCCTAATTTCTCTATGTTTCAATATTATATATATATATATTTTTCATACGTAAGAATAAGATTATATTGATTTTCAAAAAGATTATAGTGACTTCTACCATCTAGATATTCAAAACATGTAGAGACTCTCTACTTGAACCCAAAACCAACCACATCCACACTCCAGCCAAACATACTTTCAATTTTTTAACAGTGAAAATCAAAACCTACTAACCTATGCCATAACACTCTAGCTGTACATACTATGCAAAATTTACCCACATTTGAAACTGCTCGACCAACCAAACTATATAAAACATTACACTATATAACAAAGAATTTAACAGGATTATATAACAACTTATTGTAGTATTTACCCACCATTGACAAAAATTTCAAAGGAATCCACGAGCATAGGAAAAAGCATGGGAAAAAGCCCTAAATTTTGGAAGCCTATTGAAGCTTTGAAAATGGAACAATTTGTAGCACCTTTTTTAGATAATTGACCCCAATGGTAGCCATTTTCCTATGTCCTATGAGAACCATGCCTTTGAGGTCGAGCAAAAAAGAGTAGTATTTGACCACCTCCCTCAAAACCTGGAACAGAGCAATGTCACACAATCGAGGAATACCAACCCCTCATGTAGCCGCATACATAATCTCCCTTAAACCCACTAGCAAGTCTGCTTTGAAGAGATTTCTCACAATTGACTCAGCTTTAGTCTTTGTCATTCGGATATCCAGTAGAATTGCCAAGAACCTAGACACAATATTTGTGTCAACTCGATATGATTCACCATCTTCCAAAAAACTTTTACCTAAAATTACCTTCACTCTGGCCAAGGTAAGAAATTCATCGTTGATGAGATTTACATTTAATCCTTTGTTTTGTGACCACCCTAAGGAAAGTCATTTGTCTCACCATTCTCTCTAGCAAAATTGGAGTGTCCACTCCAATATTCATTAAGGTTTTAGATGACATCCTGTAGACACTCAAATTATCAATTTCTACTATTAATCAAATAAAGCAATTTATTAGATTAATTCACTAATGTTCATCATGTTTACTTAAATAAATCAATTTATTGAATTAAAACCTTAAATTCCTCTCATGTGATTTAATAAATCAAATTATTTAAATCCAAAGTCATAAACCCCCTAATCCCTTCAAATTGATTAATTTTGAATTAATCACTTTCTTTAATCATCATTATCCACTTCTCTAGCTTTTAACTACCCTAAAGTTAAATCAACCCATGTTCAACTAACCAGGTTGCACATGAAATTCATTTCTTTTAATTATCTAATTACCTTATTTATCCTCACAATGGCACATTCCTAGGAATATTCCTCCAAACCACTCCTTCATTCAATTTCCCTCCAAAAGCCTCTTACACACCCATAAATACCTCTTACAAATGCATTTACTCCCTCTTACATGCCATCTTGTCTCTTACAAGGGCATTAATCTCTCTTACATCATCACCCACATTCTCTTACACTCTGAATCATATGCATGCAATCCTCTTACATCCTCTTAACTATGCACATTCCCCAAAATGTGCACCTTCATCCATTAGCCTTGTGACAAGTGTCACATTCCTATTGGCTCTCCTTTTAATCCCACATTCACCAATTTCACTCATTCTTCAACCCTTCACTCCTATAAGTAGAAGCTTCTTCTACTTGAAATGGATCCACAACTTGAAGCATTGTTACTCTAATAAGTTCATTGCTCAATCACTTGCATTTTTATCACATTTTAGCTTAGATTTCATACTCATTTTGCATCAAAGTCATCTTCAAGGGATCAAGAGCTTATCATAAGGGATTGGGAAAGGGATACTTTCCACATCAAAGTAGAACCAATCCCCCTATGGGATGATGGTTTGAGTAGTTTAGAGGTAGATTTCATGTTCATTTTTCTTGTAGTTTCATGCTAGTTTGATAATGTTGTCATTTCCTTTACATTTCTCAACAATTTCATAGGGAAGGCTTCTATTTCATTTGTTTAATATTGACTAATATCCTCATGTTTTTCAGTCTTTGACCAAGTGCAAATTTTCGCTTTCACATTTTGGTGCCCACCTTGTAATTTGAGCTACTTTTGTGATTGTTTAATTTGATTGATGAAAGAAAGCTAGCTATTTTCTATTAGAAAGAGGCACTGATCTATATTATGATAAATGTACCTAGTTGATGTTTTTATGAGAGCCAACTTTTTCTTTTCCAATTCGGATTTGAGCTACTTATAAATTTAATCTGTCAAATGCCCATTTTTTTCCTTTGTGCCTAATAGATAGGTATAATCATGTTTGATCCTTCTTAGTTCTTATAGTTGCAAGATAATTAGTAAGTAAGAAAAATCTATTTGAGGGTGTGATTTATGTTGTGCAACTTGGCTCTATAACCTTTTGTGTAAGCATTAAATAGGAATATAAAGTTTTTATTTATGTTCATAATATCAATTAATGCATTAGACAGGAGTATAAAGCCTTTGTTTCTATTCATAATATTGATTAATGCACTAGATGGAAATGTAACGTCTTTGCTTCTGTTCACATAAATTTCAAGTTTTGTGTGCTTTGTTACTTTTACTCTTACTATAAAAATATTTACTAAAGCAACATCTTTCTTGAGATAATTCTTTGATGGAGCGAGATCTTTGCTGGAGTGACATCTTTGTTGAGAATATTGATTAATACATTAGATAAAGTCTTTGTTCCTACTCATATAAACTTCAAGCTTAGGCCACTTTGTTATTGTTACTCTTCCAATGAAAATCTTTGCTAGCACGACATCATTCTTCTTTAAGAAAATTAGGAAAATAGGATGGCATAGATAGATTAAAAAATCATGGATAAAAAATGGTGATTGGGGGATACAAAATCCATGAATGCATAGTTAGTGCATTAAAAACCACCAAATTCAAGGTGAAGCCACTAGCATTGGATGGCTAACATGCTAATTGTGCTTTGTTTGTTTAATATTGATTGATGCATTAAATGGGAATGTAAAGTCTCTATTTTTGTTCATATAAACTTCAAGCTTTGGGTGCACAGTTAATTTTACTCTTACTGTGGAAATCTTTGCTGCAACATATCTTTTTTGAGGTGGGATTTTTATTTCTTACTGTGGAAATCTTTATTGCAGCGACATCTTGGGATTTTTATTTCTTACCATGGAAATCTTTATTGCAGCAACATCTTTCTTGAGGCAAGGTTTTTTTTGCAGTGACATGAATGCATAGTTAATGCATTGAATGCCACTAGGTTCGAAGACAAGTCGCTGAAAGTGTTGTATGGCTAGCATGCTCATTGTGCTTTGTTTTTTTTCAAAATATCAATTAATGCATTAGATAAGACTGTAAAGTCTTCATTTAAAAAAAAAAAATTAATACCGATTAATGCATTAGATAAGACTGTAAAGTCTTTATTTTTGATCAAAATTTAATAACAATTGATGCATCAGATAGAAATGTAAACTCTTTGTTTCTATTTATATAAACTTCAAAGCTTTGGGAATATATTGATAAATGATTTACATATCTTTAGATTTTTCTTGAACGTTTCTCTGTATTAATATTGCAGGTGCAATATTATGGTGTAGTAAGGTAGAGAAAACCAGAAATAACAAGCAAATTTGAGTGGAAAAAGTGGGCATTGGAATTGAAAAGGAATTTTCAAATGCTAATTGTAATATCCTAGGGCATTCATTGTTGCTTTCATTTTCTGTTTTATGACAACTAGCTTCATTTTGAGTTTAAAATTAATCATTGATTTTCAATCTTTTTCAAATTAGTTAAAATTGAACTTAGAAAATGACTAGACATTGCTTTGTGGGATAAAATTGAACAAAATAATTCACACTCAGTTGGTGCTTAAAAAGAACTTATCTTTGCTTTGAGGGTTAAAATTAACAAGTATTTTCCATGTCTTGTGATTTATATTTTTGTCGTTGAATGCATATGCTCTTCTCTCGCTCCACTTTGCGATCTTGAGAATCAAAAGAATTCCTTTGAAATTTTGTATAAACACCCACATATTTCAATTTGGATTTAAAATGAACCCTATTCTAGTGTGAGGAAAAGGCATTGTGAATGCTCTCTCCTTGCGTCGCACGACCTAGGAGATCGAACAACAAATGTAATTCCTTGCTTTTGTATACCTTCAGAGGGTCTACCACCCCACTTCAAAAGGTGGGAATGACCCAAGCGGTACCAAGCTAATGCCAAAGCTCTTTCAAATTGCTATATAAAAATGTGTTTGTGATGAAAGTCATAAGCAACAGGTGTAGATGTGTCATACCGACAAGTGCCACTTAGTGTTCACATGACATGTCAAAATCCTTTCTTAGGAAGGTACTAGGAGGCCTCTTAATTGAAATAATCTTGAGCTAATCTTGTCGTGTGTATGGCCACCTTGAATGAAAGCCCTTACTAAGAACCAACCTATTTAGTGACTAAAAGCCTTAATGCTTGCTAGTGCAGGAATGGTTGTTCCAAAGCCGCCCCACATTTTATTAGTCAATTGTTGAAATAGGAAAACCCTTAGGATCTCCAGATCTTCAAGATTTGAGATTTGGTGGTCCTGAGAATTTTGTGCCATGGAGGGGAGCCAATGTCACCAAATCTCTAGTTGTTCGCATTTTCTCAGTGTTTGGAGAAATACGAGTGGAGACTCAGCAAGTAGTACCTCTTCATCCTAGCATTGTGCATTTTGCAAAGTTAGTTAAACACATTGCTTGGTTATCAAACATTGAAACAAACATTTAACAAATCATCAAAATTTCAAACCCTTTGAAAAGAGTGAATACCTTTGAAGAGTCCAATCATTAATACTTGTCCCTAAGGAATTTTTCCTTAGAGGCTTCTAAATATTTGGGCTCATATCTCAAGTTGCTCTCTTCAAAGTCAACCTAGGGAAACTATGGCCTTGACTCTTTGATTTTCATATAATGGACCTTTGTGGAATTAAAATGAGCTAAGACATAGATATTTAGTTTGAAATTTAAACAAGACAAGTGGATGTGGTAAAAGCAAGTCATTAATCAAGACGGAATCAATTGAACCCCACACATGTGCTTATATTTTGTCTTATGGTATTCCAAGAAAACATTGATCTTTTGGTTTGAAATACTCATAGCATACTAAAGCATTTCTTCAATATCTTGGTCTTGTAAACAAAGTCCTTCTTAGGTTCATCTAGGATAAAAACAAACACTTCATCCATCCCTCAAACATTTATCAAAACCCATCTCACAAACAACTTTTAGAACTTTGGAAAAATTATCTATGCTAGACTTTTGGTAAATCCTTAGACCAAAATCAAAATCATCTTGTTTAGTTAGGTGTGTGGGAATGAATTATTTCTCACACACTTAGTTAAATTAGCACTCTTTTTGGAAAAGTTCATCCTAAGATCACATCCAACATCTTGGGATCTACAAATTCATCAATAAAATCAAACCAATCAAAATAAAAATCCTAAGGTCTAGTATCTATCCAAAGTTCTCAAAAGTTCAAAAACCCATACCACTCACCCTTTCATCTTTCATCTCATCATTGGTCCTAAATTCCTTATATGTCAATAAGGTCAAAACATAAGAAGAACATGGAATATAAACTTGATTCATACATCATGAGTGATCTAAATCAACAAAACTATCAAATCCTTACAATGCCAATTGATTATCAAAACTCACATTTATACAATCCACACATGGGATCATTATATCCTACAAACCTCAATGATACAACAAATGTGAGTATGCACAAAATAAGTTGTGGAACGCCTTTCCCTATGGTAGATTTAAATCAAAGTCAAAACCTACAAATCTATCAACCATATGATCAATACATAAGTATTCAAAACAACATTATGCCATCAAATCAATACATGCCAAATGTGAATATACCAAATACAAGCTTACCAAACATGAACATATCAAATCCACACTTGGTGAACTCTTGGATAGATATGTTTGTGAATCATTCCAATGTTGTTCAAAGACCAAAAAATATGTTAACAACTCAATATATTGATCCAAGTCAAGGTAACACCATGCAAAACCAAGGTTACCTAAATCAAAGTAATGTGATTCCCAACCACAACAATGTTCAAAGTCAGCCTATAATGCAAAATCTAAACATCATCCCAAATCAGAACATTGTCCAAAATCAATTTGTGCACGATCTCATACAAATACCACAACTGTATATTCCAAATATGCTTGACCAACAACCAAATCAATTATATCAAGTGTGTCAAAATCAAAATCAAGATAAAATTTTGCAACATCAAATTGCTTCACTTACCAAAATAGTTGACTCATTTTACCAAGAGACATCTCCATAAAACTGACACACTGCCCCACCTTGGGTTAAACCATATCATCAAAACATTGAGTTGTCTCCAAAACCTCATCAAGAAGAATATCCCCAATGTCAAGAGGTTGGATATCAAGATCAACAACATCAACAATGATCCCAATCACCACATCTCCAAAATCAATTACCTAAAGGTTAATTTCAACAAGTACAAATCTCACAAGGTAACAAACATGAATACACTCCTTTTGTTAGAGCCAATTGAATCAACATTAAAAAAGATAGTTAATACAAAACTCATCACTCTTCCAAAAGTAAGTGCTTTCAACTCTATTATAAACTTCCCTTAGAATAAGGGTAGATCTTATTATGAGTATCATAGAGAAAATCTTCATAAACCATCAAATTGTATTCGACTCAAAAATCTCATCCAAGACCTTATTGATCAATGAAGAATAACTGTTGAGGACAATGATCAAGATTCAACCAGTAGTGATAGTAGTGACAATCTCTCCACCACAATTGCTGAAAACAATAATCAAGATCTATCCATTGATGAGCACCTTGAAGATGTTTCTACCTCATCCACTGATCAAATCAACACACATCAAGAGTCACTTTTTAATCATGATCAAAACCCATCAATAATATCCCACAATGATCCATTCCAAGAAATTTTAACATCATTTGATCCTATGGTTGAAAAAATTGACAATATCTCCACCACAATTTTTGAGGAAAATGATCAAGATTCATCCACCAATGATCATGTTGACAATACCTCTACATCATCCAATGAGTTAGAGGACATATCTCAAGAATTTATTTCAAAGCATGATCACCATGTTTCTCCAAAGTCTAGCAATGGTCCTTTCCAAGACATATTGATATCCTTTGACCTCATGGTTGCAGATATTGAAGGAATCGTCAACTCAACACTTGATCCAAATCCACTCAAAGATCAAGAAATTATTGAGCCACTTCACATGCCTAATGAATACATCCAAGAACCCTTTATATGCAATCCATCCCTTGAAATTTACCCACTCAAGAACCTAATCCAAAGCACATCAAAAGCAATTTCAAAATTAATCAAGATCAAGAATCAGTATCTCCAAGATGCTACAATGATCTAATGGACACTCTCCAATATATAAAAGATGTCACAAATGATGATCATATCCATATAGCACATAATCCTCCATCCACCCATGAGATGCTTTCTTTGGATAGACATGTAGATGATCTTCATTTAGAACAAGATTCCTTTACTCTTGACATTATTACACAAGAATAGGAGGCTATTGATTCCTACAGTTAGGATGAGTTGCCAACATTAGGATCATATATATCCCAAATTTAGATTGAGGACATCATATATGAAGATATCTAGCATTATCCACTCAAGGAAATAGGTGGGACCAAATAGGATATTCCAGAGTTAGTAGAGCAACAAATTGAAATAACATCATTTGCAAGGGTCATTTATCAAAGAATGCTTGTTAAAAAACACATCTCAAAATAGGAAGAATCAAAGCATGAAGGTACTAATTCCACAATACTAGGGGCAACTATGTCTCAAGAAAACGCTAACATAGGGAGCACAAAGAATCCTTATGATGAAACCAATGCCAATACTACAACTAGCCACATCATGAATCTTCATCCACCCATCACCCCATCCATGAATTGGGACCAACATCAAAGGAAAGATGTGAATCAAAGAAAGAAGAATGTCATCAAAGAAAAATAAGTAGTGAAGCATGAAAGACAAATCAAATGCAAGTGGATACCAAAGAATACAAAGAAAGATTATCCCTATCAAACTCCATTAGTCAAAGAAACTACTGGGAAAAACAAAAAAAAGGGAAAGGTAACCATCAAATACATCTACAAAGTAAAATCAGGCCTCTCAAGCAACCTACAAAGTATATCAAGCAGTTGGTCCTAATTCCATGCACACTTCCGTATCCACCCATCATTGCTCATCTTCCCAAGTTTGGAGAGTCAAAGGTTCCAAGCTGTCAACCAATCCATCTCTTATTCCTAAAAAGACTTCACCATCCAATCCTCCATACATGATATCCAATTCCTACATTGACCATGTGTTGGTAGCCACCCTTCATCATAAGGACTCAAAAGGCATTCTATTGTGATGTGCGCAGAAAGACAAAGTTAACCTTGGTATCAACAAAGCAAAACATAATTCTCAAAAGTTGCATTCAAGTGCATGTATCTTAGCGAAACAACTTCTTCAAGAAGGATATTGATGACACATTATGATAAAAGCATTAACATTAGTAGTACCAAGTGGTTCAACATGAGCATAAATCTTTCACAAAAAAACCAAAAAAATAAAAAAATCTTGAAAATAGTAAAGAAAAAAATCATCCTTTAGTGAAAACCGCTATGTTGGTACTTTGGACAAGTACCATGATGAAAAATTGACAAACAGGCATCATGTGTAGAATCAAGCATCTGCGTGTGCTAGTTTAGGTGAAAGCATCTCATCTCATCCATAATAAATCCAATATTCCATCCATCTTATCCATAATTGAGCCATTCATCTGTGAACCATTTATCTAATCCATTTTCATCCATCTACATCAATCTTTCCAAATTATCTTGATGTTGACAAAGTTTGGTGCACACTTTACACTTGCTTATAGTAAACATCTTGACATGAGTCATTTTCATTGATCCTATCCTACCCAACATTGTATAAGCCATGAAGCACTATCCAAATGAGCATCCTTTATTCGAACACCTATCCATTTTCATCCATCTACATCCATCTTCCTATCAACTTTCCACCATCCACTAATACGTCCTAGGATGCATCCTTCCTACAATGGGCATTATCTTTGGCAATCGCTTTGGATACTTATCCTAAGAAAAACACATCCCTTTGGCTAGAGGTATGAAGAACATTAGCTTATTTGTTTACTTGATCTCTTTTTATGATGTATCTTATTTCACCTATTCCCATGACCTCTCGAGGATGTCTATCTAAAAATATTTAGAGAGAAAGGATTGAGGCATTGATCATTATCTTTTGTTTGTTGTGTTTTTTGGATGTTATTGTTATATAACTTGGCAATAATTTCTCTGGTAAGTGTGTATGGAGGGAGTTTTGGACAACTTGTTGACTATTTCATTGATAGGTTATTCCTTTCCATGTTTTGGTCTAAGATGTTTGAAACTTCTAAAGTACATCCTAGTGAGGTTTCTGTATGTCAGGTTTGAACAAGAATACTCCTATCTGTTTGTTGAGTCAAATTCCATCTCACTAGATACAATACCATCCTAGTTGTTTGTACCTTGATGCATCGTATCCATGTGTGTTATCAAACATAAGGAAAGTTGTGTCATTCGTGTCCCAATCCCTAGATAAGAAAATCATCACTCATCATCATATCTAATAAAGTATCAAAAACTCATGGACTTGTTGGACTTTTGCATCATCTCAAACTCAAGGGTTGATCCCTCTTATTCTTCTTATTCTTCCATTTTTACTAACATTTATATCCAAGTATGAAATATGTGTGATATATATAAATATACATGAGGCTACCCATGGCCGATGACTATCTATACATCATCAAATTTGTCTACATCAAACATTTGGGCTTTCTAGTCCTCTCTAAGTTGAACTGGCCCTAAATCTTTATCGTGAGCCTGACCCAAAAATTAGATTTTTTTCTCGATCTCTCGAGGGGGTAGTGTACCAGCGTAATTCTTTTAGCGAGGGCAACAGTGGGGCATTTGAAAAAATTAGAATTTTTTTAAATTTTGATTTCACCAACATTTTTCTTTGAACCAACACAACATGTACATTGCTTCAAAGAGGGGAAAAATGTAGACACTCAAATTATCAATTTCTACTATTAATCAAATAAGGCAATTTATTAGATTAATTCACTAATGTTCATCATGTTTAATGAAATAAATCAATTTATTTTAATTAAAACCCTAAAGTCCTCTCATCTGACTTAATAAATCAAATTATTTAAATCAAATGTCATAAACCCCCTAATCCCTTCAAATTGATTAATTTTTAATTAATCACTTTCTAATCATCATTATCCATTTCTCTAGCTTTTAACTACCCTAAAGTTAAATCAACCCATGGTCAACTAACCAGGTTGCACATGAAATTCATTTCTTTTAATTATCTAATTACCTTATTTATCCTCACAATGGCATATTCATCCCAACCACCCCTTCATTCAAATTTCCTCCAAAAGCCTCTTACACACCCATAAATACCTCTTACAAAGGAATTTACTCCCTCTTACATGCCATCTTGTCTCTTACAAGGGCATTAATATCTCTTACATTCTCACCCACATCCTCTTACACTCTCAACCATATGCATTCAATCTTCTTACATCTTCTTAACTATGCACATTCCCCAAAATGTGCTCCACCTTCATCCTTTAGCTTTGTGACAAGTGTCACATTCCTATTGGATTTCCTTTTAATCCCACATTCACCAATTTCACTCATTCTTCAACCCTTCACTCCTATAAGTAGAAGCCTCTTCTACTTGAAATAGATCCACAAGTTGAAGCATTGTTACTTTACTAAGTTCATTGCTCAATCACTTGCATTTTTATCACATTTTAGCTTAGATTTCATACTCATTTTGCATCAAAGTCATCTTCAAGGGATCACAAGCTTATCATAAGGGAATAAGAAAGGGCTACTTTCCACAAGTCAAAGTAGCACCAATCCCCCTATGGGATGATGGTTTGAGTAGTTTAGAGGTAGATTTCATGTTCATTTTGCTTGTAGTTTCATGCTAGTTTGATAATGTTGTCATTTCCTTTACATTGCTCAACAATTTCATGGGGAAGGATTCTATTTCATGTGTTTAATATTGACTAATATCCTCATGTTTGTCAGTCTTTGACCAAATACAGATTTTAGCTTTCACACATCCAAACTATGAACTTTGAATGCTCAGCCATTAGCGACTACTACTGCAAATTCCTTCTAAAGAAGCCCTTGACAAATATAAACCATCACTAGTCTACTAGCTATGCCCTCGTGATTAGAATTATTGTTGTGTGAGAGGCTTGAGAAATTACCTTTCATTATTCAACCTGAACATGTTTGTGCATGTCGAGTTGATTTTCTAGCCTATTCACATTGTTATTCTTCCAACTCGCTCTTAGGATACCCAAAGTATAATATCGAAACACATGTGACAAGACATGCCAATCTCCATACCATAAAATTTATATTCCACCCTACTCAATTTGGAATGTGTTTCATTAATTAGAAAAGATCGAGGATCTATCAGTGCCAAAGTGTAATGATCACATTTACTCAATGACCACCAACAAATGTTAATGTGGAAAACTTGAGGTGGCTGCCACATGTACACCAAAACCACCATCGACTGTCCACATAGACCCACCCAAATATGATCAAAATTTGAACTCTACACTCCTGCCAATATTGATTTAAATTTACTTGCACCATCACCAAGTGGTTAACCATTGCCCCATCCAACTATGAAATCCCATTGGCTCCTGCAATCGACAATGGGGCATGCACCAATAGGTGTTTCTTTCCAAAACACTATTTATGGAAAGCATGAACATTGCCAAATCACAATTCTTTAGGCACAGGGGAACAAAATTTTGACAACCAGAGACTTAACTATGTTCGGAAGCCACAACTTAAGCCTAAGTTTGATCGACACAATGCCATACTACCATTAGAATTTCCACAACATTATGTGTGGAAATTCACCTACCCAACCACACACATATATTATATATTATATTAATATTAAATATTTTAATATATATTATATATATTTTTATTATTAAAAAAATAAAGACAAAGAAATGGAGATAGGGAGAGAGAGGGGTAAGCTAGGAGGGAGAGAAAGAGAGAGGGAAGGAGGGAGATAGGGATTGGTAGGGTGGGAGTGAGAGAGGGAGGGATAAAAAGAAGGATGGAGATAGATAGAGGTAGGGTAGGATGGATAGGTATAGAGAGATTTATGGAGGAAGGGGGTTGGTGGAGAGAGGTACATAGAAAGAGAGTTAGGGAGAGAGGGAAAGGTATGTGGAGAGAGGTTGTGTGCGTGTGATAGAGAGAGGGAGGGGGAGAGAGGGAAGGAGGGAGATATGGAATGTTAGGATGGGAGGGATATAGGGAGGGATAAAGGGAGGGGTAGGTGGAGAGAGGTTGTGTGGGAAGGAGGGAGAGAGAGGAAAGGAGGCAGATAGGGAGTGGTAGGGTGGGAGGAATAGAGGGAGGGAGAGAAAGAGGGAAGGAGGGAGATAGGGAGTGGTAGGGTAGGAGGGATAGAGAGAGGGAGAGAAAGAGGGAAGGAGGGAGGTAGTGAGTGATAGGGTGAGGTAGAGGTATAAAGAGAGTTAGGGAGAGAGGGAGTGGTAGGTGGAGAGAGGTTTTGTGTGTGAGAGGGAGATAAGGAGTGGTAAGGTGGGAGTGATAGAGGTGTAAGGAAGCTAAGGTAGTGGAACAACTTCCTACACTAATCTTGAGAGGAGAATAATGCAAAACTTTTACAGATCTTTAACAGTTACAAAAACTTAAACAAAAATAAATATGAATATCATGCATACCATGACGTAGTGATTTACGTGGGGAAAACAATTTCAAGAGAAAAAAAACCACACTCAAAAGCCACCCAGTATATTATTCAATAAATCACAAAGATTACAATATACTTGTAGAGCAAGCTTCTCATAGGAGTATCGCCACTCAAAGATCAAGATTCAACATGACCACTATCAGGCTCTCAGAAATCATCACAATCTCTACCATAGTCATAATACAATACCCTCATAAAATAGAGTTACATTCTAGGGCAAGACAAGCCAACAAAATATCTGCCATTAAATCTAAAACCTAATAAAGAATGGTCCAGATTTACAATATATCATTTATTTAATGTATGTTGGCAATTCTAGAAGTTTCCTAAAAAAGTTAACACACTCACATTTCACTTCATACTACCATTTTATACGCCTATCGGTGTAACTAGGAAACATATATATAAATATGTATACATCCTATCAACAATAAACCGCATATAATTGCAAGGTTGAGACACATTTTCCCAAAAAATCTCCCACGTTTCGAACACCTTGCAAGAGAAATGTGAGGGTGTAAATGTAATGTCCCCATTCTTGGAGTGACAACTTGGAGATGAGAACTAGCTCATTCACCATTCCCATGAGCTAGTCATCCTAGTGAGGGAATGCTATTTTGGCCAATAGATTAATGTTTTTGATGAGTTTTCTATTGAAGATTTAAAAAGGGGGGAATTATTTTTAAATGAATATAATATGATATTTGTTATATTTTATTATTGTTTTATCCCCGCTAACATATGCCAAATCAATTTTATAAAATAATCAAGTGGGACGACTTACTTTATGGGAGAATGATAAAAGATATAGAGTAAAAGAAAACAAAAAAAAATATTTTCTAGATGGTCGGCTTAATTAAAAGAATCAAAATCTGATTTCCTCCTATGGCAGTTTGGCTGGGGCGGTTAAAGGGAATATTAAAAGAAGGATCAAATTCATTTGTGGACATGATGATTTGAATCTAATTTTCCATCAGAGTTTTCTCCTTGGCTGAGAGTCACTTTTAGTTTGCTCAAGGTGTTGTTCCCTTGACTTCCTGGGTGGAGATGGCCCCATCCATATTTTGAGAGGTGGACACATTCAATGTCCATCATTGAACGAATTGCATTCACAATTTTGAAGCAAAGGAGAATGATTTACATTTTTGGAAATAAATATCAATATTACATTTTGAAGATACGTCGTGGGAAATAAACTATTGGAGAAGTCATCATTTCTCTTGGCTCATCAACACAACCCTTGAGTTAATTTTGAGAGATTATTTCTATCAGCTTAAGCACATCATAACCAACTAGATATTAGATGTGATTTTGAATTTAGTGCCTTGAAAAAAATTGAGGTGGTCTAGAAATGAGTCGTTGGCCTATAAGAACTTCAAATGCAAAATTAAGGAATCCAAGTCGTGACATTAGAAAGAAGTTTGATTCACTGAGAAAGGAGGATAGGTGCAACCCATGATAAATTCATTTGGAAGTGTTGAAGATTTATTCAAATTCAAGAATAGTTCATATCCTTCCAACATAGTAGCACATCTCTCTTGGTAGCAAGTGGCGATCGTCTAGAAGGATTAAAGTTTCTTCACCATTTTAGTCATTGCTTCATCAAATGGCATCTCCAAGTTTCTAAAGTTGTTGGTTGCTGCAACAATTCTAGGTTCTTCATACAATATAGTCATTGCAATAGTTATGTATTTGATTCATCTAGCCGCTGGTCTAGAATAGAAACAAAGGTATTTGCATTATCTAGTTGTATTTGTATGAGCATATCATCATCAATAAATCATTTTCTAACAACATACTATGTTTACAATATTGCTGGGATTATTGCAATTTCTATATTGCTCATTACAATACTGCTATATAAGTCTGAATTCTTGCATTGTGTATTGTCTCACTCCTTGGGAAAACTATTGTTAGTGATTTGGAAATATTATAATTAGTTTAGTGGTACTTCACTAAAAATGAAGTATGGAGTTTGGATGCAAAATATTTGTCTTATTGTAACTAAGTATTGGAATGTATTTTTAGTTTTATTATTTCATTGAGAAAACAAATGAAACATTACATCGTATTTTTGTTCCATTTAAATGATTGAAATTAGAAGCCTTTAGATTCTTGGTATCTCACTTGCATCAAAATTCAAAAACAAAACCATAAGCAATTGTCTAAAAGTTTTCAAGCAAAGTGTTTGAATTTTTTTTTAGAGTATAGAGATAAAAAATAGGATCAATTTGGCAAGGCTTCTTACAATGGTATCAAAGCTTTGATCTTGCCAGCCTAGAGGGTTAAAGTTATCATATGTAGCCACAAGAGGTTGGTCCATAGGTATTATACCTGTAGAAGAGTAGAAAAACAAGAAAATACAATTACAGATACACAACATGACACAATGGGTGATAGAAGAGGTGACAGTCCACCAAGAAATGAAGCCAATAATGAAGAAAGAGAAGCAAGGGATATCATGAGGAGTATCACAATAGGGAAGCAACACGTAGCTGATGTTTTGTAGCAACTTACAATAGTTATACAACAGATGAATACTCCTAGAAGACAAACTCACGAGCATGAAGATAATGATAGTGTTGTTGGGACTCCAAGGGCACAAAGAGCACCTAATCATACCACTGATAGACCTTTGCAACCTACATTTTTGAGGAATGAACCACAAGAAGAGAATGCTGAAGAAAATAAAGATTCATCATTCGCAGATAATGTCATGCTAATGCATGATGAATGGTATCTGTTACCTCCACAAGTAAAGGAGAATTTGACCTTTGATGGCTACATGAGTCAAAGGATGGAGCATAGTAGAGAAAGGCCAAATAGAAGGACAAAGAATTAAAACAAGGACCTAGTACATGCCACAAGTAAACTCACACTTCCAACATTTAATGGTAGGGGGAAGATCACAACAAGAGCCTGGATTCACAAGTTGGCTACCTTTTTTACTCTTTGACCTATGGAGGAGGATGAGGCAATCAAATTTGCAACCATGTGCACTTAGAGGGAATTGCATACAATTGGTGGCATCATGGTTTGGTTACTAAAAACCATGGATTGATTCATTCATATGATAAGTTCAACAAGAGGTTGATAGCACAATTCAACAAGAAGGGTGTGGAAGTGTATTATAGGGAGTTGGTACAACTTAAAAAGAGTGGACATGTCAAGACATACATAGAAGAATTTCAGAAGACTTCTCTTATGGTTCTTGATATGTCCGAGAGGAGGGTAGTCATGTTTTTTATTGAGGGTCTTAATGAAAGGTTGAGAGGAATTGTTAAAGCACTTAAGCCTCACACATTACAGGATGTTATTCAACTTTCCTTAGACCTTGAGACTACACATACTTCATTGCAACCTGCTAGGAAGAGTTTCAAGAATTTCAAATCAAATCAGAAATAATTCAATAAGCCCAAGGTTACACCTTCTTTAATGATCAGTGATGAAAGGAATGAGCTCAGGAGGAAGAAGCTATGCTTCAGTTGCAAAAAACCATGGGAGCCTAGTCATAGATTCCTTGGGAAAGGCAAGGCACATCTTATTGAGGTCATATTTGATTTACATGATGAGGAGATCCCTAATACAGATTCAGAGAGTGAGGAGGAGCATGAGGTACAACCCCAAGTTGAGCCTAAGGAGAATGATGATACTCAATAGGTTACCATTGCTTCACTTTCAGGGGTTCCCCAAAATCATTCCTTTCATGTGAAATGAATGATAGTGGAACTACACATAATTTCATTGATGAGGGATTGGTGGCTAGGAGAGGTCTTCATGTAGAGGATTTCATGGGGTTTCAGGTGACAGTGGTTGATGGGTTTGGCATGAGTTTTACCAGGAAGGTCTCACAACTAAGCATACAAATGGGTGATTACACATTGATAGATGAATTCTATGTGCTTGGTTTGGGTGAGATAGATGCAGTGCTAGGAATCCAATGGCTTCAGTCTCTTCAGAAGTATGTTCAATATTTTTTGAGGATGGATTTGGAGTTCATATTGGATGGAAATAAAATTGTGTTAAAGGCTTTGTCAGATGGGAAGCTTGGAGTGTTTTTAGCTAGGAGGATGGAGACACTATTTAGGCAGGGTGATGTGGTATGGGCAGCCTAGTGTTTCATTTCATCTAAATATCCTTCTAGTGATATGAATCATCATCATGCGGATATTCAGAAGGTTCTGGATAAGCACAATATTTTGTTTAGTGAAATACCTCCTAGGTTACCTCCTGAACGTAGATTTGAGCATGTTATAGAGTTGGAGGAGGGATCTATAAGCCTATTATTATGACACCATACAGACATCCCAAACACTTCAAGGAGGATATAGAGAAAACAATTAAGGAGTTGCTCGAGATGGGACATATCCGATATTCATCTAGTCCCTTTGCTTCTTCAGTTGTTCTGGTGAAGAAGAAGGATGAGACCTTGAAGATGTGCATTGATTATAGGGCCTTGAACAAAAGGACTATCAAAAATAGGTACCCTATTCCCAAGATCGATGAGTTGCTAGATGAGTTACATGGGGTTGTGTATTTCTCCAAGATTGATCTCAGATCGTGATATCATCAGATTTGTGTTTGAGAAAAAGATGTTCACAAGACAACATTTAGATGCCACTTTGGACATTATGAGTTTCTTGTTATGCCTTTTGGACTGAATAATGCACCTGCTATATTTTAGTCGATTGTATGAATCATATATTTAATAGGAAATTGTGTAAGTTTATCTTGGTATTCTTTGATGACATCTTGATATATAAAAAATCTTGGGAGGAGCATCTTAGGCATTTGGATGAGGTGCTTGGTATCATGGAGGCTCAGTCATTGTTTTCTAAGGTGTCCAAATGTGAGTTTGGACTTCAATAAATTCTTTATCTAGGCCATGTGATTGGGGTTAATGGTGTACAAGTTCACCAGGAAAAAATTCATGCTATATTGGATTCGCCACCACCAAGGAACATTTCAGACTTGAGGGGTTTCTTGGGATTATGTAGTTACTGTAGGAAATTTGTAAAGGGGTTTTCACAGTTGGAAAAACCTCTTACAGATCTTACCAAGAAGGGGGCATTCAGTAGGACAGATGAGGCATAGGCAGTATTTGATCAGCTCAAGGATGTTATGAGTTATTGTCCTGTGTTGGCATTACCTGATTTTACTTAACCTTTTGTTTTGGAGTGTGATGCTTTAGGAGATGGCATAGGAATTGTATTGATGTAGAACCATCATCCCATTGCTTATGAGAGCAAGAAACCATGAGGTTCAGAGAGGTTACATTCCACCTACGATAAGGAGATGTTGGCCAAGTTCAAATAGTACTTAGTGGGTGGCAAATTTATGGTTAGGACAAACCACAACAGTTGAGATACTTCTTAGAGTAGAAGGACATTAATAAGAAACAATAGAAATGGGTCAGTAAGTTACAGGCCTACGATTTTGACATTGGGGTGATCCCACAAAATTGGTTTACAATTTTGTTGAGGAAGCAAAATTGCAAAAAAATGCCCCCATGAAGAAAATTTTGGGTTTTGGGGGTTCAAGAACTTAGGGTTTGAATGAACTCAGAAAGTGTTTGCTTGAATCCCCCTTCAAGTGAACCCTATTAAATGATGGGTCCCTCATTTTTCACATTTTTTAGAATAAAAACAAAGAGAAATTTTGAAAAAACCTAGGGGTTCCCTCGAACCCCCTTCAACCAAAGCCCCATTCATTCGAAAGTTCAAGGGGGGTTTGCTTAAAGGGGGGTTTGAGCGAAGCCCCCTCTTGCACCAAATCTCTACAAATTTTTTCCCTTCAAAGCTTGGGTTGAGGATGAAAATGGAGGAGACTTCACAGACCCAGTTGGATGATGGGAATGAGCTATCCATTAAATATAATTTTAATATGTTTTGGTTTTATTATGTATTTTATTTTTTAGTTTGTTTAAACATAGGTTTTTCACTAAAAATCAGCTCTCTATTCTGCACATGTGGAAAAATAGTAGATTATAAATTAAAAAAACTGAAAAATATCAGTGCACTAGATATTAATGTCCTTGATCCAACAAAAAAAATTGAATTTCGATACATACAAAAAATTTATGCTTTAGCTAGTGAATCATGTCTAAATTGTAAAAGGTTTGACTTTGAAACTTAATTAAGAAAAAAATATTCGATGAAATGCTATGAGACCAATTCCATGCACTAGCTATCATAATTACGAATCTAAATTAAAAAATAAATAGAATTTTATCCTTCATAGAAAAAAAGTTATGTGTTAGCGAGGGGTGTTAGTCTTTAAAAATGGTGTTTGCTATTAAAAACTAGTTTTTGAAGGAGATGGAGAAATAAGTGCAATCTTATTCCAATTTTTTTGAAAAAAACATATTTATAAACTATAGACAGAATGTCACAAATCACTAGTTTGCATTATCTTCAAATTCCTCATAGCTTAGCTGCTATAGGTGCCTGAAAGTGAAGATTTAGTTAAAAAATTCACTTCCATGTCCAGTTTGGCCAAAATTTGTAAACTAGTATTGTGGGATCACCCATTGAGTATGTTAAGGGCAAGAAGAATGTTGATTCCAATGCTCTTTCTAGGAGACCTTCCCTTTTCTCTTTGAGCGAGATATCAATAGATTGGAAGTCTCAACTTTTAGTTGAGTATTCCAAGTCTACATTTGCATGCGAGCTCATGGATGGACGGATTCAGGATGATAGATATCTAGTTGTGGATGATGTGATCTATTATAAGGATAGAATATTCCTAGTACCTAAGTCCAAGCTCAAACAACAAATATTATGAGCCATTCATGATACACCTACAACAAAGCATCTAGGTTTCTTCAAAACCTATAGACAGGTTAGAGAGAGATTCTCACGGAAGGGTCTCAAGGATGATGTCATGTAGTATGTTAGAGAGTGTTTGACTTGTAAGTAGAACAAGTCCAAGCATACTTTCCCAATAGGAATTTTATAGCCATTACCTATTCCAGAGTAGAGGTGGGGAAGTATATCTATGAATTTCATTACGGGTCTTCCGAAGGTTCAGGGATGAGATTGCATATTTGTGGTTGTTGAAAGGTTGACCCAATATGCACAATTATATGCTATACTAGATCTAATTATTTAGCTCTATAGGTGGAAGATGTGTTCTTTCGAGAGGTGTTTTGATTGCATGGCCTTCCTAAGACCATAGTCAGTGATTGAGATAGCAGGTTTCTCAGTGCTTTTTGGTAGGAGATTTTTTGATTAGTTGGTACAAAGTTGACACCAAGCACCAGTTATCACCCTCAAATAGACAGGAAGACAAAGATTGTCAGTAAATGGGTTGAGGGTTATCTTCGTAATTATGTTGTGGGGCAACAACGTGCTTGGATTAGGTGGTTGTACTTAGGAGAATATTGTTATAATACCACCTATCATATGTCGATTGGGATGTCTCCATTAAGAGCATTGTATGGATATGATGTATTATCTTTCATGGACTTAGCCTTTGATAACAGTAGAGCTCCTCGGGCCAAGGAGTTATTGCAAGATACTCAGGACATCCTTAAGGTACTTAAGGATAATATTCAACAAGCATAGAATTAGCAGAAGATGTATGTTGATAGACATCATGTGGAGAGGAATTTTGAGGTAGATGACTTGGTTTTCTTGTGCCTTTAGCCATATAGATAGAGTAAATTGAAGAGAAGTGGTACAAAAAAACTGAAGCCAAGGTTTTATGGTCCCTACAAGGTTGTGGAGAGAGTTGGAGAGGTAGCATATGAGCTTGAATTACCACCAGGCAATAGAATCCATAATTTTTTTCATGTATCATGCCTCAAAAAGGAATTGGGACAACATGTGGTTGCTTCTCCAATCCTTCCACCACTTGATGATGAGGGATTTTTGATATTAAATCATGAGTCCATTGTTGATATGAGGGAGCATAAGCTGTGAAACATGGTAATCAGAGAATATCTTATTAGATGAAGAGACTTGCCATTGGAGGATGTTACGTGGGAAGGAGAAAAAATACTTTAGCATCCTAATTTGTGATTGCTTGAGGATAAGCAATCTCGGGAAGGGAGGAATGTAATGTCCCCATTCTCAGAGTGACAACTTGGAGATGAGAACTAGCTCATTCACCATTCCCATGAGCTAGTCATCCTAGTGAGGGAATGTTATTTTGGCCAAAAGATTAATATTTTTGATGAGTTTGCTATTGGAGATTTAGAAAGGGGGAATTATTTTTAAATGAATAAAATATTTAATATTTGTTATATTTTATTATTATTTTATTCCCACTAACATATGCCAAATCAATTTTATAAATCAATCAAGTGGGCTAGCTTACTTTATGGGAGAATGATAAAAGATATAAAAGAAAAGAAAAGAAAATATTATATTTTCTAGATGGTCAACTCAATTAAAAATATCAAAATCTGATTTCCTCCTATGGAAGTTTGGCTGGGGTGGTTAAGGGGAATATTAAAAGAAGGCTCAAATTCATTTGAGGACATCATGATTTGAATATGATTTTCCATCAAATTTTTCTTCTCAGCTAAGAGTCACTTTTAGTCTACTCAAGGTGTTGTTCCCTTGACTTCTTGGGTGGAGATGAAACCATCCATATTTTGAGAGGTGGAAACATTTAGTGTCCATCATTGAATTGATTGTGTTCAAAATTTTGAAGCAAAGGAGAGAAATTTACATTGCTGGAAATAAATATTGATATTACATTTTAAAGACAGGTCATGGGAAATAAACTATTGGAGAAGTCGGAATTTCTCTTGGCTCATCATTGCAACCCTTGAGGAAATTTTGAGAGATTATTTCTATTAGCTCTGACACATCATAACCAATTGGATATCAGATGCAATTTTGAGTTTGGTGCCTTGCAAAAATTTGAGGTGGTTTGGAAATGAGTTGCTGGCCTATAAGAACTTCAAGCGCAAAATTAAGGAAGTCAAGTCATGACATTAGAAAGAGTTTGATTCACTGAGAAAGGAGCATAGGTGCAACTGTTGATAAATTCGTTTGAAAGTTTTGAAGCTTTATTCAAAGTCAAGAACAATTCACAACCTTCCAATAGAGTAGCACATCTCTCCTGGTAGCAAGTGGCAATTGTCTGGAAGGATTCGAGTGTCTTCACCATTTCAGTCATTGCTTACATCAAACAACATCTCTAGGTTTTTGAACTTGTTGGGCGCTGCAACAATTCTAGGTTCTTAATACAATATAGTCATTGCAATAGTTTTGTATTCGATTCATCTAGCTATTGGTCTAGAATAGAAATAGAGGTATTTGCATTATCTAGTTGCATTTGTGTGAGCATTTCATCATCAGTAAATCATTGTCTAACAACGTACTGTGTTTGCAATATTGTTGGGATTATTGTAATTTTTGTATTTCTCATTACAATACTTCTATATAAGCCTAAATTATTGCATTGTGTATTGTCTCACTCCTTGGTAAAACTGTTGTTAGTGATTTGGCAATATTGTAATTAGTTTAGTAGTACTTCATTGAAAATGAAGTATGGAGTTTGGTTGAAAATATTTGTCTTGTCGCAACTAAGTATTGGAATGCATTTTTAGTCTAATTATTGCATTGAGAAAACAAGTGAAACATTACATTGCTTTTTTGTTCCATTTAAATTATTGAAATTAGAAGCCTTTAGATTATTGATATCTCACTTGCATCAAAATTCAAATAGAAAACCATAAGCAGTAGTCTGAAAGTTTTCAAGAAAAGTGTTTGATGAAATTTTCAAAGCATAGAGAAAAAAAATAGGATCAGTTTGGCAAGGCTTCTTACAGTAAACATCGTCTCTTTAATTGTTAGGGGCCATAGTCTCTGAACACCATCTAAACTTCTTTGTACTCATAGGCTTAGTTAAAGAATCAACAACATTCATCAATGTCTCTACCTTAACCAGTTTCACCCTGCCATATTCGACCATATCTCTAACAAAGTGATATTATACATCAATGTGCTTGGTCTTGGCATGAAATGTCGGGTTCTTGGCTAGAAATATTGCACTCTGACTATCACAATAAATTGTCATTGCACCTTGTTTTATACCAATATTTGAACATAATCTCTTAGGAAAAGTGGCTTCTTTACAAGCATGAGTAGCTGCCATATAATCTGCTTCATTAATGGACAAAACAACCACAACCTGCCACTTAATCATCCAACTAATTGCACCACCAAATAAAGTAAACACATAAGCACTGATGGATTTTCTGCTTTCAACATCACGTGCCCAGTCTGAATCCACATAGCCATGAATATCAAGGGAAATCTTGTATTCAGTCATATTACTATGATAACATAAAGAATAATATGAGGTACCCCACAAATATCTGAAGACTCTTTTAACTGCATCCCAATGAACTCTCCCAAAGTTAGACATATCTGGAAAGGACTCCCGCTACTTGGGAAATGTTTGGTCTAGTACAAACCATAGCATACATTAAACTTCCAACTACACTTTGGTAAGGCGCTATGCTCATGTCTTCCATCTCTAATGGGGATGTTGGACAATCTAAAATAGATAACATTTTTCCAATAGAAATAGGAACATACAATGGTCTACAATCCTGCATATCAAACCTCTATAAAATTGAGTTCACATACTTACTTTGTTCAATCCATAGCTTTTTGTTCACTCTATCTCTTTTAATTTCCATCCCAAGAATGTGTTTAGCTGCACCAAGATCTTTCATTTCAAATTTAGCAGCAAGATGAGATTTCAGTTCTGAAATCATACCTTTCCCTTTGCTAATAAATAACATATCATCAACATATAATGCAATAAAAAGGAAAGGATCACCATCAGTTTTATAATAAACACAATGATCTAATTTAGAACACTCAAATCCCAAACTCAACACATATGTATCAAATTTCTAGTACCACATCCTAGGACTCTATTTTAAGCCATATAAAGATTTCTCAATTTGCAAACCAATTTACTTTTAGCTTTCACCATGTAGTGCTTTGGTTGTGTCATATAAATATATCTTCCTCCAAATCACCATGAAGGAAAGAAGTTTTCACATCCATTTTCTCAACCTCTAAATCAAAAGCAATGACAATATAAATACAAAATCTAATGGATGCCATTTTTGCAACAGGAGAAAATATTTCACCATAATCAACACCCTCAACTTGAGAGTAACCCTTCACAACCAAACTTGCTTTGTATTTCTCAATACTTCCATCTAAACCAATATTTTTCTTGAACACCCATTTACAACTATAAGGTTTTCATCCTTCATGCAATGGTACAAGATCCCATGTATCATTCTTTTCCAAAGATTCCATTTCTTCATCGATAGAAATCTTCCAGGATTCTGCATCATTCATACCTAGTGCCTTTTCTATAGATCTGGGTTCATCCATGTTAGTATTTAAAGAAAAAATACATCTCCAATTATTAGGTGTATACCTTTTAGGTGGTTGTCTATTCCTTGTAGACCTATGAACAAGTTGAGTTAGAGGTTCTTCCTCCTCTTCTAAAGATCCAAAGCTAGATGAGCTCTCTTCAACTTCTTGTCTATCCTTGGGCCTCGATCCAACTTTCTCAGGTGTAGGAGGAAATTGAATCACATCTTCCTGTTTACTTTGTTCTTTCTAGAATGTAACAAAAGGCTTAGTTTCTTTAAAAATAACACTTCTACTATGTATTACCTTATGTGCAACATGATCCCAAAGCTTGTATCCTTTCACACCATAACTATATCCGATGAAGATACATTTCACAACCTTGTTCTCCAACTTTTTTCACTTCTCCTTTGGCACATGTGCATATGCCTCGCAACCAAAAACTCTAAGATGTCTCAATGTAGGCTTGTGACCTGACCATGCCTCTATAGGCAACTTATCAACAGGAGTTGATGTAGGAGACTTGTTAATTAGGTAACAGGCAGTGGCAACAGCTTTAGCCTAAAACCTTTGTCCTAGACCAGCACCACTCAACATACTCCTAGCCTTCTCCATCAGTGTCTTATTCATTCTTTCAACAAATCCATTCTGTTGTGGAGAATACAGAGTTCTCTTCTATTTATGAATACCACAATCTTTACAAAATTTATCAAAATCATTAGAGAAAAAATCACCACCATTATCAATCCTCAAACATTTTATTTTCTTTCTAGTTTACAACTTAACCAAATGTGCTTTAAATTATTTAAATCAACTAAAAACTTCATATTTAATCTTTAGGAAATATACCCATGTCCTTCTACTATAATCATCAATAAATGAAACATAATATGTAGATTTACCAATTGAAGGAACATCTACATGACCAAACACATTAGAATGAATAAGATCTAATACACTACAAGATTTATGAGAACTTGAGTAAAACTGAATGTAGTTTTGTTTTCCATAAATAAAATGCTCATAGAAATTGAATCCAAGATTACAATCAGACAATCCTTCAACAAGGTTTTTATTTTTCAAGGTCCTTAGACCCTTTTCTCCAATGTGGCCAAGTCTTTGGTGCCATAACATAGTTTTCTCTGTAGGTAACTTTGTTTCAAAAGAAAGAGCACCCTTGGATACCCAAAATCCATGACCATTTGCTGAAGGTGAAACCCTCACTTCTTACATAGACTTTCTTTTCATAGAAGTACTATTGCACTCAACAATGCATGCATCAAGCTTAAAAAATGTGTCATATCTGACACCTCTAGCGATCACCATAACACCTCTGACCATCTTGCATCCTACATTAGAAAATGCTACTTGCACACCTGCATCTATTAGTTTGCTCACAGATAAAAAAATTTGTGCTAATCCAAGGACATGTAACACACCATTAATCCTTTTTATTCTACCATAAGGAAACCTGATTTTAACTTTACCACGACCAATAATGTTTAAATGAGAATCATCACCCAAGTACACCTTACCTCCATCAAATTCTTCATATTCAAAAAACCAATCTCTATTAAATGTCATATGGAAAGATGCACTCGAGTCAATTAACCATGCATCACTACCTGCACGAGTTGCCAAAGCTGCAATGAATGTGTCACCATCTTCCTTCTCGGACTCAAAATCATAATCAACTTTCTTCTTTTTCTTCTTCTTTTCTTCTTTTTATTCCTTACGAACATGTAAAAGGCTTACCACAGTTCTAGCAAATAACTTTGGACTTTACAGGAGATTTAGATCTCCTCCTGGAATTGGATTTGTCAATCTTCTCATTCTTCTTTACTTTTTCCTTAGGTCTTCCACAAACATTTAGGGCCTCCTTGGAAGTGATGAATACCTTCCTCCTCATCTCTTCAGAAAGAAAAGAACCCACCACATCTTCAGTCTTCAAAATAATAGTACTCCCAATAGCCATAACAAGAGAATCGCATGAATCAGGAAAAGAACAAAGCAAGATCTAACTTTCTCCTCATCATCCATTTTGACACCAACTGATGCCAATTGAGCCACCAACAAATTGAATTCTTCTAGGTGGTCTATGATTCATCGACCCTCTTCCATTCTCAAGGAATACAACTTCTTCCTCAAGAAAATCTTGTTCACTAAAGATTTGGCTTGATACATCTCACCAAACTTCTTCCATAGTTTTTGTGCAGAGGTCTCCTCACATACATTAATTAAAATAGAGTCTTCCAAGCATAATCTGTTTAGACCCTTGGCTTTACAGTCCATAACATCATATTGAACAGCCCAAGTAGGGTCTGCAGGCCTTGAAACATTCTCATCAATAGTATCCCTCAGATCTTGATCTATCAACAGATCCTCCATCTTTAGCTTCCATATCTCAAAATTATTTCCAGAAAATTTCTCTAACTCTATTCTCCCTGATGAACTTGCCATCTGAAAATTCTTGCAACAAGATCACAAAGTGTCTTCTGCACAAGCTTTCACTCAAATCTGGATTAGTTCAAAAACCCAACAACCCACAACTGAAACCAAAGGTGATCAAGCTCTCATACCACTTACATAAGGAAGCTAAGGTAGTAGAACAACTTCCTATACTAATCTTGAAAGGAGAATAATGCAAAAAATTTATAGATTTTAACAGTTACAAAAACTTAAATAGAAATAAACATAAATATCATGCATTCCATTGCACAGTTATTTACATGGGGAAAACCCTTTTGGGAGAAAAACCCCACACTCCAAAATCTGCCAAATATATTATTCATTAAATCACAAAGATTACAATATACTTGTAAAGCAAGCTTCTCATAGGAGTATCACCACTTAGAGATCAAGAGACAACATGAACACTATCAGACTCTCAGAAACCATCACAATCTCTACTATAGTCGTAATAAAACACCCTCATAAAATAGAATTACATTCTAGGGCAAGACAAGCCAACAAAATACCTACCATTAGATCTAAAACCTAATAACGAATGGTCCAAATTTACAATATATCCTTTATTTAATGTATTTCAGCCATTTTAGAAGTTTCCTGAAAAAGTTAACACACTCACATTTCACTCTATGCTACCATTGTATATACACCTATCGATGTAACTAGGAAACATATATATGAATATATATACATCCTATCAACAATAAACCACATATAATTGCAAGGTTGAGACACATTTTATCAACAAGAGGGAGGGAGATAAAGGGGGAAGGAGGGAGATAAGGAGTGGTAGGGTAGGTGTGATAAAGGGAGGGAGAGAAAGAGGGAAGGAGGGAAATAGGGAGTGGTAGGGTGGGAGGGATAGGCATAATGAGAGTCAGGGAGAGATGGAGGGGTAGGTGGAGAGAGGTTATGTGTGTGAGAGAGGGAGATAGGGAGTGGTAAGGTGGGAGGGATAGAGGGAGGGAGAGAAAGAGGAAATGAGGGAGATAGGGAATGGTAAGGTGGGAGGGAGAGAAAGAGGAAAGTATGGAGATAGGGAGTGGTAGGGTGGGAAGGATAGGTATAGAGAGAGTCAGAGAGAGAGGGGGGTAGGTGGAGAGAGGTTGTGTGTTTGTGAGAGAGAGATAGGGAGTGGTAAGGTGGGAGGGATAGGGGGAGGCAGAGAAAGGAGGAATGATGTATATGGGGAATGGTAAGGTGGGAGGGATAGAGGGAGATAGGGAGTGGTAGGGTGGGAGGGATAGTTATAGAGAGAGTTATGGAGATAGGGAGGCATAGGTCTAGAGATAGGTTGTGTACATGTGTGGGAGGGATAGAGGGAGGGAGAGAAAGAGATGAGGGAGATATGGAGTGGTAGGGAGGGAGGGATAGAGGGAAGGATATAAATAGGGAAGGAGGGAGATAGGGAGTGATATGGTGAGAGGGATAGGTATAGAAGTGGTTAGGGAGAGAGGGAGGGATATGTGGAGAGAGGTTGTGTGTGAGAGAGAGGGAGATAAGGAGTGGTAAGGTGGTGGGAGTTATATATGGAGGGAGAGAAAGAGGGAAGGAGGGAGATAGGGAGTGGTAGGGTGGGAGGGATAGAGGGAGGGAGAGAAAGAGGGAAGAAGGGAGATAGGGAGTGGTAGGATGGGAGATAGAGATAGGGAGAGAAAGAGGGAAGGAGGGAGGTAGGGAGTAGTAGGGTGGGAGGGATAGGTATAGAGAGTTACAGAGAGAGTGATGGGTATGTGGAGAGAGGTTGTGTGTGTGTTTGAGGGAGATAGGGAGTGGTAAGGTGGGAGGGATAGAGGGAGGTAGAGAAAGAGGGAAGGAGGGACGTGCAGACTGTTTTGGGTGGGAGAGAGATAAAGAGAGGTAGGGTAGGAGAGGTAGGTATAAAGAGAGCTAGGGAGAGAGGGATGGGTAGGTGGAGAGAGGTAGGGTAGGAGAGGAAGGTATAGAGAGAATTAGGGAGAGAGAGAGGGTTAGGTGGAGAGAGGTTTTGTGTGTGTGTGGGAGGGAGATAGGGAGTGGTAATGTGGGAGGGATAGAGAGAGGGAGAGAAAGAGGGAAGGAGGGAGATATGGAGTGGTAGGGTGGGGGGGATAGAGGGAGGGATAGAAAGAGGGAAGGGGGGAGATAGGGAGTGGTATGGTGGGAGGGATAGGTATAGAAATAGTTAGGGAGAGAGAGGGGTAGGTGGAGAGAGGTTGTGTGTGTGAGAGGGAGATAAGGAGTGGTAAGGTGGGAGGGATAGAGGGAGGGAGAGAAAGAGGGAAGGAGGGAGATAGAGAGGGGAAGATAGAGGGAGAGAAAGAGGGAGAGTGGTAGGTGGAGTATAGGTATAGAGTTAGGAGAGAACAGGTAGGTGGAGTGAGGTGAGATGGGGGAGGAACTATGGAGGGACAGAGGGATGGAAAGAAAGAGGGAAGGAGGAGACAAGAAGGAGATAGGAGAGAAACAGGGAATGAGGGATAGGAGGGTGAGACAGGTGACAGAGAGCTAGGGAGAGGTTCCATGTATCTGAGGAGATGAGGGATAGAGGGAGCTGGGACATGGAGTGGAGATAGAGAGACAGGAGGTGGACCCAGGAGAGAGGTGGAGAGACAGAGAATCCAGGAGAGAGGAAAGGAGGCAAGTGGAGGAGAGGAGGAAGAGGAGAAAGAGAGAGACAGGAAAAGTGGAGACAGTGGAGAGACCGGAGACAAGTGAGACAAGGAGACACAGGTGGAGAGAGGAAAGACAGGACCGAGACAGGAACATGAGAGACAGCACAGGTGAACCCAGACTGAGACCCAGTGGAGGACAGTGAGTGAGGAGGGAGTGGAGCAAAGGAGGGATAAGGACCCCATGGCTGAGTGAGACGGACTGAGAGAAACGGAGACAGACAGCACAGGAAAGAGTGGGGAGAGAGAGAGATGATAGACCAAGCCCCTTGTAGTCTTAGACATAACAACATGGAGAACGACCCACAACACGAGACACAGGCAGACACACGGGACACACACACACACAGACACACACATATATAAAGCACGAACAGTGGAGGATGAGAGACCACACAAATGGAGTCCCTAGACAGGATGGAGCTGAGGCTGTCCAACCCAAACATCCCCCAGCATAGTGGCTGAACTTCATCCTTAGTGACCCATTTTATGAAATGGAAAAGGAATAAATTGTCAACATTATACCAATATAAGATATGCTTTATTTTAAATTTAATAGATAATTATTATTGATTTTCTACATGCCCTATGTGTAATGTCTTGATTGGTAGGATGATTGAAAAACATCTATAACTTTTAAATGGTTATATACATTTTTTGAATCTGAAAGTTGTGTCACACACTATGCTTCACAAACTAGTTTAACAAAAATGAATTTCATAAATTTTTCACAAAGTTTGGTTGGCTGGACAAATGGTTTTTAATTTTTAAAAAAATTCCTACTAGAAAATTCATAACTAATTATTTACTTACAAAAAAATTATAAAAAAATGTGTCACATCTGAGCATGTGTCATCTATTTATATTGAAAGATTAAAAAATATAATAATAATTTTTGTTCATCATTAGGGTGGTCGGACAAACACCTGCTTTTTATTTTTTTCAAAATTTTAATGTACTACTAGATTGAAATTTTAAGTTTTCACCAAATCAAATTACTTTTTTCTAAAAAAGGCCTAGTATCTTACAAACTACATTCAATTTGCTACAAATTCTATTCCTACATATTTTCAAAATCATGTTAATAACCTATTAAAATTCTTATGTGAAGTTGTTGAAGTCTATTTTTCTATATTATTATTGCTACTTAAGGGCCTTGTTTGGCCCATCATGGTCCTGTACTGACCCCCCTAACAAATATACAATTCATCAACCTAGTAAAATCATTATACATTCATCTTGTATGAATTTATTGATCTCAAATTTGTTGGTGTAATTAAATATTTAATTACACTTTATTAATTTTACTTAGGTCCTAATTAGGTTTTACTTTTAGGGTTTTACATATTGCTTTGTAAAAGCAAGTCATCTCATGTAATTCATTATTCTCAATAATATTATTTTCACATCTTTATGCAAATAACTCTTGCATGTTCGATTTTCTCCTTGTAGAAGGCTAATCCGTTTTGTAGGTGATCTTGGTTTTATGGATTTTATTGGAAACTCTAATAAAATTATTATCTAGACTACGGCCTCTAACTCATCTATCAACTAACCAATGCATATTTTTATTACAATACTATAAAGACAAGTACTCACCATTACAAGACACTTATTAAATTGAAGAGCTATTTTATTTTATTATGATTTCCAAGATCATAAAGAAAAAAAAACTTCCACAAAATATATGTACACAAATTTAAGCCTAGTTATATTATCAAAGAATTGATACAATAGATGAGATGAATGTACATAGTAACCTTGCTTATATATGCAATGTGGTGAAGGCTTTGGTTTTTCCAACTAATTATGGCCTTGAATTCTCCTAAAACGTTGTCACTTCTTTATGCTCAAAGATATCAAGGTGTTGGCCAACTTGACAAGGGATTACCTTTGCTAGACCTAGGTGGGTAACCCTATAACACAACCACTTGATGATTGATGAAAAACAATAAGCAGTGTGATTGCAGATGAAATATCACATAATAAGATAAGAGTATGTAAGGTTTGGACGCATCTAAGAAGTTCTTGTGGACTTTAGGCTTTAGTGAGATAGTATAGAGCAAAATATAAAATACTTAAAAGAAATTGAATCTATTTGATGCTTTTAGTTTTGATGACTTAATGATTGGGAATTGCCTTAGGTGTAGGCAATACAGTGCCTACAATTGGCCTACAGAGTCACGTATCATGCATTCATATTCTAATGCTATAATATAGTCTTGATAACCTATCAACATCTATCGTCTTATGATAGAAAGGTCTTCTTTAGCCTGCTATGAAATTCTTCTTAACGATCCATCTGAAAATACAATACTTTCACTACCTTCCTCCAAGTATTTACGCCGCTCATTGAATAGAAAACAAACAGATAGATCTAGGTCAATCGATGAATGTTCTTGAATAATCGGCATAACCTAGACTACTTAATCCATCTTGATTAGCCAATTCAAAAAGTATTACATCTTAGAACTGGAGATAATAGCATAACAATATATATTCATATAAACTATAGATCAAAAGGAGTATTGTATACTTTTCCTTACAGAATAAATACCTTGGCCTATTACATAAAAATCAGTATCTCCCCTTATGCTAACGAAGTTGTTTTGTAGGTCGAGGGTGATTCTTGGAGTCAGATTTTGGATTAAGAAGGCATCCCTTTCCATTGTCGGTGTTGTTTTGCCATGGGATATTTGACATATGATTTCCTATGCGATAGTCTCTAGATCTTCCTTATGGTGGAAGAATGATTCTCCGTCACCTTCCTGTGGATGTGGTGAACGACCCGCAATGCAAGGCATGTACCTGGCATAACCATTAGCAACCTACGATTCAAGGCCCCTACCCACTAGAGAGATACTGCTTTATCGTAGCAAGCGGGGAGATTGGGCAGATTGCCTATTCTTCTGCCTATCTACTCTTCCTGTACGTGGGGGCGCGGGCCTCATCATAACATCTCACTGCCGATAGAATTCGCTCCCAATAAATATTCCTCAAACTTTCGGAGGCATTTCAATTCAACTGAGCTCATATATTCGTCTGAGCTTCGAAATATCTGAAGCAGTTATCAATGGCGAAGAGCAATCAGGGAACATCTCAAAATGCCAATGTGGAGACCCAAAAACATCTCCTGCAAAGTGATGTCCTCTACCAGGTTTCATCTCATATTGCTTTGTAAAATTAGTCATTTTGTCATATGAATTATCCAATATTCATTCTTCTATAACCAAATTCTTTTGCAGTATATTCTTCAAACAAGCGTTTATCCCCGTGAACCAGAATGTTTGAAGGAACTCAGGGAACTCACTGCAAACCATCCTCAGTAAGATCTATATGTTAATCTATATATATTTAACCCATAACCTTGCCTCCTCTGCGGAGCAGGCACACCTCATATATGTAGATTGACTGGAAATGTTACGTCAGTTTAGTTAATTACTAAAGTTACCGCGCTGTTTTTTATCAGCTCCATTATGGCCGTTCCAGCTCACGAAGCTCAATTTCTGATGCTTCTATTGAAACTAATAAATGCCAAGAAGACTATAGAGATTGGTGTATTCACAGGGTATTCTCTGCTCTGCACAGCCCTTGCTTTGCCCCCTGATGGAAAGGTTGTTCTCTCATATCCCATGGATGTTTTGGTCTGTTTTAATTGGCTCTAGGAAAATTCACCACCAGAAATTCACCTTCCAAAAATTTATCGTCAATAATTCACCACTGTAAAATTCACTGCCATGACACACCTTAAAGAAAATTCACCATCAGTTTGGTGAATTTTACTTGAGGTGAATTTGTCATGGAGGTGAATTTTCCCACGGTGAATTTGCCAGATACCATTTTCATTTGTTTCTCTACCCCAGATTTGTGTTTATCATTGTACCCTCTCAGAGAGGATTGCTGTGTTTATAATGCAAACTCTGACCTTAATTGATTCTCTCCATGACAGGTCATAGGCATTGATATAAACAGAGAATCATATGATTTGGGGAGGCCTATCATTGAGAAAGCAGGAGTTGCCCATAAAATTGATTTCAGAGAGGGCCCTGCTTTGCCAATTTTGAATGAACTGATACAAAATGTAAGTTCTCTCGCCATGGATTTGTCTTCACATTCACATGCTAATGGAAATGGGTTGCTAAAATGTTATGAATGTTTGGGTGATGGTTGTGAATTCTCTACTACTTTCCCAGATATCTAGGGTGGATTTTTTGTAGGTATAATTGTTTGTTAATCATTCTTTTGGTCAGGAGGAGATGGTGGAGTCTTTTGATTTTGCATTTGTAGATGCAGAGAAAGTTAACGCCCTGAACTACCATGAACGTCTACTGAGTTTGTTGAAGATTGGAGGGCTTATTTGTTTCGACAATTCACTGTGGTGTGGAACTGTTGCTGGACCCCCCAATGAAACGTTGCCGGAAGAAGTCAGAAACGACACACACTATGTTATCGAGCTGAACAAAGCACTTGCTGCTGACAAACGTATAGAGATTAGCCAGCTGCCTATTGGTGATGGGCTCACCTTATGTAGGCGCATTTCCTAGACAAATTAATCTTCCATTATGATAGTGGCTGGCTCAAGTTTTAGGTTTATGCTTCTTGTCTTGTCTGCTGTGGGCACAAGGAATTTACTAGAAGAGAGACAGAGGTGTCAATTGGAAGTTTGTTGGTTTCATGAAAGTTAAAGCAGTTGCATTAACTGTAGATTTTATGGACTATTTGTTGTTGATTTTTTTTGTTTTTTTTAAGATACATATTGTTAAGTAAATCATTATCTATCTACGCACTTACAGATTGAGTTGTAGTTATGGTTAGAAGGTTTAATGTTTTAAGTATTGATTTCATGCAAGTCAAAGTAGTTGCGTTAAATGTAGATTTTATGGACTATTTGTTGTTGAATTTTATTTTTATTTTTCCCTTTGAAGATATATATTGTTAGGTAAATCATTACCTATTTATGTGCTTAAAGATTAAGTGGTAGTTATGGTTAGAAGGTTTAATGTTCTTAGGTAATACATTATTTATTTATGCATTTAAAGATTAAGAAGCCATTGTGGTTATAAGGTTTAATGTCGTTCATTTTTTAAAGTCAAGAAGCTGAGTTTTAGATGGTTTCATGCTAGAAATGGTTGCACCATGGAAGAAGTCAATACAATAATCTTTTTTTTTTCTTTTATGTGGTGGTCTAAAATTTTCTAAAGGCATTTTATATTATTGATAATGTGAGCTTTCCATTAGCATATTCCCAAAAAGACATCATAAAGAGAGTTGAAAATGCAATATTTCATTCGCATTAATTACTAGCATATTGTAAGAATCAAGAAAATATGTTAGCAAAACATAGATTAAGGCAATTCAATATGTGGAAGTTAAAAAATAAGATATTAAAGGTTATATTCCTATGGTCTCGTTTTCAATTATAGGGAGATATGAGTTTTCAAAGAAACATATTTGGAATCTTTGTGTTGCTTGAGATAAATGATTTTATTGCAATGGGTCATTGGTTTTTCATAGATCTAGAAGGCTTATTTTTGTTGTGGGCATATTATTGGTCAAGGTTGGACACATTTAAAATTGTTGTTTAAAGGGGAGAGAATATTTGTTCATATCATTTATGGAAAATATAATTTCATCTTTAAGTATGCTTGTGGTGTCAAACACATGGATTTTATTTTGGCTTCATTATTGTTGCATTTGGTAGATAAAATCTAGTGGTTCATAATGGAGGTTGGTGACCATTCCCTTCTTTGATTAGTTGTTCACTTAGAGAATGGATAAAATGTTGAATAAAATTGTCAAGGTTGGAGTAGCAGTTCAATGGTGTATTTTCTAGTTCAGTAGTTTTGAGTGTTTTGTTATGTTCAGTTTTGGTTTCTTCTTATTGAGCATTAATGTTGAGAAGTGATATAGTAAAATTATGTTATTATGTTTCTATATCTTGACTAATAGGAGGGGAAGTAGATCTTCATGGTCAATTAGGGAGTGGTTTTACACTTTTGTTAGATGTTGCTTATGTCATAGAAGCAGAGACAAAGTGAAGTGATCTGATATGTGGCTAGGTAGTTGGTGATTAGTTCAAGATGCACATGAGACATGTTGCTAGACAAACCATTACATACCTATGAACTTAAAGATTGAGAAGCAGTCTTGGTTACAATTTTTAATGTTCATTTTTTAAAGACAAGAATGTGAATCTAATCCCATGGTCTCATTTTCAATTATAGGGATATACATGTTTTTTCAAAGAAACATATTTGGATTTTTGTGTTGCTTAAGATATGTGAATTTATTGTAATGGGTCATTGGTTTGTCGTGGATAGAAGGATTACTTTTGTTGTGGGCATATTATTGGTCAAAATCACACACATTTACAATTGTTTTGTTTAAGGGTCTAGATAATCTTCACTCATGTCACGTGTAAAAAAGATAATTTCATCTTCTTATGTTTGTATTGTCAAACATATGGATTCTATTTTGGCTCCATTATTGTTGCATTTAGTAGATAAAATCTGTTAGAATTGGCTATGGCTGCCAAGATCTTGAGACCAAATGGAAAGCACAAGAAGAGAGAGAGAGATGAATATGACAAGAATAAACTGTATTCAATGTCAATAATATGATTGTTGATTAGAATGAGAGAGACCCCTTGGTTATATAGCCAAGGTGAGAACATAGAAGGGCATAAGATTATGACAAGTGTCGTAATCTTATGACATGAGACAACTATGAAAAGCTATCACTCCACCTAAGGTGGAAAAGTAATAATGTGATAATCACCACAAATGGTGGATCACCCACAAAAGGTGGAGATGTAATCACATGATGTGTCCACGAAAGGTGGATGTGATAAAGTAATAACATGATAAGTCCACCAAAAGTGAAAATTCTCCAACTACCTCCTATGTGGTCCCTAAGTAAACTTAACTAAGGTGTAATTATGACCTAGGACAAGGTACAAAACTTTTAATTACACCAACACCCCCCTTAAGTGCAACTTAGGGAGTGGCAGATTATTATGCAAATGACACAAAGATGCAATGATGGGTCCCAGTTACTAGGCCATGTTAGGTACCCATGTACATATGCAATGCAAATGAAATGCAATCTCTCACAAATGGAGAAAAGGAGAAAACCTAGTGGGACAAAACTCCTCCCCAAAAGAGAGATGAAATACAAAAATGAAATGCTCTCAATGATGCATGAGAAGGTAAAAACCCCATGTGAGGAAAAAGACCCCCCCATAAGAGAGAAGTAGAAGAGAAGAAAGGTAGCCCCCCCTCAATGTTGAGTCTCCTGCAATGATGGTAGAAGCTTGACATTGAATGCTGAAGATGATCCAATCTCGTCGAACAACATTCCTCCCCTTAGGGAGAAACAAAACCATGGATGTATGCAGGATATCAAGATGATGGATGATGTATGATGTCTTTGAAGCATGCTCAAGTGTCTCCATGTCGATGCCAAAAGATGACACACTCCAAATAGGCGTTCTAGGCCACACTGTTGAAGAGGACAATCCAACATCTAGTAGAGAAGAATGTAGAGCACAATCCAAAGACAAAGATGTCCCCTCTGAAGACAAAGAAGCCTCCTCCAAATGTTGTCCAAAAGAATCCTCACTCATGCCAATTTGTGAAGAATGATCATGTAGAGAATGAACAAGAGGGTCAAGGTGTTCCCTCACAACAACTAAAGAAGGTGCATCTTCATCAAAGAGAAGATGAATGCTATCAATGATGTCTCCCAAATCTGCAAGATGAGACTCCACAAACAAGTCTGAAATACCTTTCAAGAAGTCATCCAAGGTAGCCATATCTGGAAGACTATGTATGTCCTGATGCACTGAATCACAAGGAGCCAAAACTTTTGAATCACAGGTATCATCAAGTATAACAGTAGATGGAGGAGATGAAATGCATGGCTCAAGTATTGGTTCTGATGTGAGTATGCCCAAGTTCAAGAAGCCAAATGTCTCCTTTGAATCATGGTGTATGTGATCAACAGTCGAAGGAACAATGTCATCATCAGAAGAAAACTTTGCAAAGGTGTATAACCGAGATGAATGATCAACCACCCCAGTAGAAATGATCTCTCTAGTCTCCAAGTCTCGAATGATGACCGAATCAAGTGTGAACTCCACAATTCTCCCATCTCCACCATGTGTAATCTAATATATGGAAAGAAGATTGTTCATCAAATGAGGAACACACAAGACATCCTGAAAAGTGTTGTCCCCAATGCTAATAGATCCCTTCCCTGTTACACTCATGTATGTATTGTTTCCCATCAAGATAGGAGACATAATACAAGGCTGAAATGAAGAGAATATAGTTTGTGAAGATGCCATATGATGTGATGCTCCTGAATCTAGAAGCCATCTCCCTAATCCTAGACCTGAAAGAGCACAAAGAGCTTGTCCTTTATATTCTGATGATGAAGCTTTACCTTTGTCCTTTTTAGACTATTTTGAAGTAGAAGGAGAAGAAGATTCAGACATTCTAGAAGGAAAATCAATGTGATTCTTTTTGAGAAGATTCTTCAACTCATTGAAATATCCTTCTTATAACAATAGTGTTCTTCATGTCCATCCTTCTTGCAATATGCACAAAAAGGCCTCTCCTTCTTAGATGTTTCTCCTTTTGAAGATGAGGATTCTGATTCTTTATGTGGCTTGTTCTTTTTCTTCTTTTGCTTCTTATCAAGATTCCTTGATTCTTTCTATCCCTTAGACTCACTAGCCACCAATGCTTGTGAGTTGGAAGACTTGATTAGACCCATGTTCATTAACTTAGCTTCCTCTTGGATTAGGATATTTGCAAAGTCATCAAACTTAGGATCCACATATGATGCTCCCATAGAAATTCGATGGGTATGAAAGCCAGAAACAAACGTTGAATACTTAGGACCAAGCTTGGATAACACATTCAAAATCAACTGTAAATCCTCTTTTTCAATACTGCATTCTTTCAATTGTGTTCTTAGTTGCTTGATTTTGGAGATGTAGTCTTGGATGTGGTTAAAACATTTAGGATCAAGATTCATCAAATCATTAACAATCTGATAGCCTCTAATCTTATCTGTTTTACCATACAATTTTTCAAAAGTCTCCCATGCTTCTTTAGGTGTATTACATGATTCAATATGAAATTGAAAATCAAATGAGACTAATGAACATATGCATCCAACTATTTTCTCACGATCAATCTCCCATTTTGCCAATTCTTTAGCATCAATAGGTTTTTGAATGGTGTCCTTTAGATGACCTATTAGACCTTTCATCATGAGATAATTTCATACTGATTTTCTCCATGTAGCATAAGTATGTGGATTTAGGGGTTCAATTTGAGATTTCCCCATTGCAAGAACAAAAATCAAACAAAGAATGCAACCAACACTGCAAGATTACCCCCCAAATCACTCAATCAAGAAACCCCCCAAGCAATATCTGATTTGGCACTTTATACTTAGTGCGTTTACAACTGCCACTTGCCAAAAATAGCAAAGTGATCTTTGATCTTAATACATGCAAATGCCAAATTTGGCCACATAATCAAGTACAATTTTTGGTACAAAAAGAGATCAATCTGATCATACCATTGAGAATTACACAAAAAATCATGCACTTTCAAAAAAAACTACACCCAAAAATGTTACCATAGAGCAAGATATGAGCTCTCGAACTTCCCAAAATGAGGACGAAGCAACAACACCTGTGAGAATCTGAAATTTCTATAAAAACCAGACACCAAAACCAACAATTGATTGCACCACTATGTAGAACATGAAAAATTAGCCCAAATAAAAAAAATTGCTCAAAAAAAGGAGTCAAAATGACCGAGTTATGAGCATCTGAAGTTCACCTTCAAAAATCAAAATGCAAACGGTGAGGGGGGTAAATTTTTTTTACACTGCTGATGTAATGCTAACGTCAGAAACTCACTAGATTAAATTTGATGGTTTGTAGACCATCGCCACAGAATATACTCCTCCTTGCTGGAATATTCCTCTGGACAAAATATGCTGCAGAATATTCTTATGGTGCTGATATATTCCTAACGAAATATTCTATGTACCTTTCACTGGAATCTTTGACCACTGCTTATTTTGTGGAGCTCGCAAAATTTACTGTGACTGCAAAATTATGAACTGAGCGCCGATTGATTTGAAAATTGATGTCGTTGGAATTTTATGATGCCACCGGTAGGATTGGAGGTGGGGCCGGAGCGGCAAGTGGGGTCCAGGACCTGTGGCTTTCCAGTGAGGACGTGTCACGTGGCGGCCGCTGGACAGCCGCAGGTATGCCTATACCTGTAGTGCTGTACATTGTCTGTAGCGGTACAGTCTGCATAATTTGATATATTTTCCTTTTTTTTTTAATTTAAATAAAAACTTTGCAGGTTATTTAATTGCCCAAAAAATATTTTTTCAAAAGAAATTTTCAATAAATTTCCAAATCAAATTTTTTTATTTTTATTTTTGAAAAATCGTACCATGCGCAATTATGACGACCTGGGGGGCCGTACGACTCTTTGGACAATTTTTTTTTGCCTCATCGGATGACTTGCTCCAAAATGGACAAATTGATAGTCAATCTTAGGGTTTTTGGCCCTTTTGGATGTGATGGCAGGGTCAGATTTGACCCAAAATGCTCCAAAATTGCAGCTACCTTTTGGATCTGCAACCACTCTTCAGCTTCAAACCTTCATAGATTTGGCCTCGTATGTCCGATTTGGACGAAACAAAAGGCAAAATCGACTTTCTCGAACCTTCTAGACATAATGGTGAGCTTAGATTTGCACTAGCAAGCCCCGATATGAACCTGCAACAAAGAGCCAAAAATGGAACTCCCCCAAATCTGGTATCTCTCTTCATAAAAAGACTCTTCAATGGCACCCAAACTGCTCTGATACCATGTTAGAATTAGCTATGGCTGCCAAGATCTTGAGACCAAATGGAAAGCACAAGAAGAGAGAGAGATGAATATGACAAGAATAAACTGTATTCAATGTCAATAATATGACTGTTGATTAGAATGAGAGAGACCCCTTGGTTATATAGCCAAGGTGAGAACATAGAAGGGCATAAGATTATGACAAGTGTCGTAATCTTATGACATGAGACAACTATGAAAAGCTATCACTCCACCTAAGGCGGAAAAGTGATAATGTGATAATCACCACAAATGGTGAATCACCCACAAAAGGTGGAGATGTAATCACATGATGTGTCCACAAAAGGTCGATGTGATAAATTAATAACATGATAAGTCCACCAAAAGTGGAAATTCTCCAACTACCTCCTATGTGGTCCCTAAGTAAACTTAACTAAGGTGTAATTATGACCTAGGACAAGGTACAACACTTTTAATTACACCAACAAAATCTAGTGGATCAAAATGGAGGTTGGATAACCATTCCCTTCTTTGGTTAGTTGTTCACTTAGAGAATGGGTAAAATGTTTGAATAAAATTGTTGGTTGGAGCAGATGGTTTATTTTTCAATTCAATGGTGTATTTTCCAGTTTAATAGTTTTGAGTGTTTTGTTATGTTTAATTTTGGTTTCTTCTTGTTAAGCATTGATGTTCTGTAGTGATATAGTAAAATTATGTTATTATGTTTCTATCTCTTGATTAATAGGAGGGGAAGTAGGTCTTCATAATCAATCGGGTAGTGGTTCTACACTTTTGAGATGTTGCTTATGTCATAGAGGCAGAGGAAAAGTGAAGTGAGTTGATGTGTGGCTAGGTAGTTGATCATCAATTCAAGATGGACATGAGAGACACAAGTACAAGAAAATGATGATAATGGTCATTATAGCTGGGTAACGATAAAGCTTGTTCATATTGCATGTGCCATATAGGGTCAAAGGTATGTTGATTGGGAAATTTTGGCTCTAGGAAAATTCATCATCAACAATTCATTGACGGAAAATTCACCACCATGGAAAATTCACCGACAGAAAATTCACCACCAAGTAAAATTCATCGCCAACAATTCACCACGGTGGAAAATTAAAAGCATTTATATTTTTAATATATATTTCGAAAACTTTGATTTTATTAAAAATATTAATGCGGTTAATTTTCCATGGCAGTGAATTGCTGGCCATGAATTTTACTTGGGGTGAATTTTTCGTGGTGGTGAGTTTTCCATCGGTGACTTGCTGGCGATGAATTTGCTGTATGCCAAAATTTTTAATATGACCATAGTAGGTTGTGTGAGGAAGATATAAATGATCTATAGATTGTGGGCTTAAGGGCACTAGACCTAATGACTAGTAGTTGCTCACATAAGATCAAGTTTATAGAGTGGCTAGATGAAGTAGATTAGTGGATCATCTAGATCATCTAGATGAACAAGACCAACTTCACCTAAAATTATACTATTCATAAATGTGTTTGAGAGAAAGAGAATCAAGACGTTTCCTCAAAATAGACACAAAATTAAACAAAAAAAACATAATTATACAAACTTCACCATTACAAATAACTGTAAATATAATAAATCATATCATAATTTTACTTTAAAATCCTCAAGTCGAGTTATATGACATGAATTTTCTTAATAAAATAATATTAACTAGAAATTTTACTCACCCACCAACCAAAAAGAAACTTTCCTATAAGAATAGATGTTGAAAGATTCACTCAAACATGTGGATGAATAGACACAAATAATGATCTATAATACCTCAAATCAATTCCTTTGACCTACTCTTCTCGCACAACTCACTATATTTCTATTCCTCAATGAAGATATATTATTATTATTATGATTATGTAATTATTTCAACAGAGATTCTGCAACAATGAACTGTTGGTTGCGTTCATCTGTTGATTGTTCAGTTCTACACACCATGCACCGCCATGCACCACCTCACCGCCATGCAATGTGTTGACCATGCCATGCACCACCATACTATTTGTCTTCTCTACAATACATAATTACTAGTTAATGTGAAAGATATTTTGTAGGATATAACTATAAATAGTCTTTGAGTTTCAATTTTATTTATCAAAGCTAATGCATACATGGTAGATGCTATGAAAAGAGGCTACAACCTCTATAAAATACTATCTTATTGTACTTTGATATATATAGTTTGAACAATGTAATCTAATTCAAAAATAGTTTGAATAAAATATTCTTATTTATGTGTCATCTCCGAGTATGTGTATGCGCAGTTTTTAGTTTGTCTATGTCCCTATGTTATAGAATTTACAATTGGTATTAGAGCAAGTTAGATTAGTGCAAACAATAAAAATTGTAAAAGCTAAATACCCATTTACTCATATAGATGAGTAAAAGGTACTTAGCTTCTACAATAAGGGTACTAAGAGGGTCTATAAGACTGAAGTGATAGTAATCTTGCACACTAAGTTGCTCAGGTTTAGTTTACAAAACTTCAAGATCATAGTGTGAGAAAGATATAATTTGATAGAAGAATTGGTGAAGCAGAAAAAGTGTAATTCAGAATTGATAGTTTAAAGATAATAGATTTTGGAAAAGATTTGGGAAAGCATGGACAAAGAATGAGAGAGCCTATTCAGGGAATGTTTTTTCGAAAAGATAATATGAGACCAAAGAATGAAGACCTAAGATATGGTAAAAGAGATAGAAATGATTAACAAGTGTTACAGGTACATGCAAATCAGCTCAAGGCCATCAAAATGACTAAACAAAGAGAAATGGAAGTTGAGGAGTGGAATACCAATTAAGCTAAATAGCAGAGGCAATCCCTTGAAATAGAAAAATATTATCCACTCTAAAATTAGTGCAGTTTATTTTCCTCAATTCATTGAAAACGCCGTACACAAGGGATGTGTGCCCCATTGAAAAATATGCATTGTATTACGAAAATAGCCGTTATCATGAACGGTCAATTTATATGGCATTCAGCACGTTTTTTTAAGAAGAAACTTCTCCTAAAATATAACTATAAAGAATTTAAGTTGTTAGTACAAAAAAGTGCTCTTGACTACGGATTATCTCATGTTTTTCTATTTTTTTTTTTCCTTCCTTAAGTTTTAAAATGTTAAAAGGTAGTGGCAAACAAGAGAAAAGTTCCAGCCTTGTCATATTTTTCTATTGCTTAAAATGTTTCTACCTTCGAGTCTCAAAGTTTAATGTGGTTCAAAAGTAAGAATATTTCAAAAGTTTTCTTTTGTCTTTCTTTATATTCTATTTTTTAATCTATATTGATAATTTGCATTTAATTAATATTTTCATTATTTATTTGATAAGATAATATATTACTAATTTTGTATTCTAGTTATTTAATTTTTATACATATTAAGAAAATTAAAATTATCCATGTTATATTAATCTAAAAATATATATTTATATTATATTAATCTTCAATTAGAATTAACTATTTATTAGATTTTTTCAAGTTACTATATAAGATACATGTCATTAAAGTTCTAACATAGAAAGATGTTCTAAAGAAAACACTTGCAATTGACTAGTCAAGATTAAATGCATACATGTGGTAAGTTTGGTCCATTATGATTAATTTTGATTGTGGAAAATGAAAATGGTGTTTGTCTTGCGTTTATTTGGGCAATTCCCTAAGCTTTTTCTCAAAAAAATTAATCAACAAAAACAAGGAAAATAAGATTTTCATCTTGCAAGTGTGACATTTACATGTCACATTGCACGCTCATGTACACAAGGTGTCATGACAAAGCATAACACAGGAAACAACCATAAAAAAATCACTGAGCATGGTGGCATAAGTAGAAAACTTCACAAATTGTGTGACAAGGTCACCTTGACAAATATATGAGAGGATATACTCCCTTTCATGCCTTTTAATATTGTATAGTGATTTTATATTTGATATATGATCAACATCACACATATACTATTCATTTAAGGTTGCAACAAATTTTTCAAAGCCTTACATTTTATTTTTTGATTTTAAACCATACCTTTCATCATCACTTGTTCTAAGTGTAAGAGAGGGGGACCAACCACGTCAAGGCTCCAAGTCATGGAGAGCCGAGAGTGGAGGGTTGCCCTAACTTACCTCACTCTAAAAGGTGTCTTGAGACAAGGATTGAGAATGATGAGGACTATAATGTACTCCTACCACTCTACAGATCCCGAACTTAGGTTTGGGCTAGGTGAGTTGGTTTTTGGAGTTGGTATTGTGTCTCAGACAGCTCTTTGTCCGATGACGACAATGCAATTTTGGGACGACAGTGTAACACATTGGCATCTCTCGAGTGTGTTGGCGTCCATACGGTCAGAAAACAGTGAACACAATACAAAATACCTAAAAACTAACTGACAACCTAGCTAGTTGGTTTTGACAGGAAAAACACAATGATAAAGTAGAAGAGATAAAGATGAAGATGATAAAGCAGGTAGATAAAAGCTAGGGTGATGAAGATATTCTCACAAAAGCATATGTTTGTCAACAAGATCCACACGTACATTCATCTACACACAAGCAAGAGGGAAAATTGTTGGGGTTGTATAGGGGCCTGCCTTAGTCAGACCCTTGTTTTGGTGTTTCCACCTCCACAGACAACCATAAAGCAATGAAGTAGTTCATATGCAATAAAGGAAAGAAAAGAGATCAATACACACTACAAGGCAATATAATGCTACTCAACCAAATCACAAAGGAGAGGAGTGAAACATTACCACCTCCACCCAAAACCTCACTAGCCAATGGAGGAGAATATGGACTCGGCAAGGTCACCACAACTGTAACTGTGATGAAGGGAGGTCTTACAAGACTCCAAGCCCATGCTTCTATGGATTGCTTCACACTTGCAATGTGGAGTTGATGGAGTGTTGTTGCAATGGAGTGCTGAAAATATTGCTTGAGAGTGAAGTGAAATGGAAAGAGTGCCAAGAGAATGTGAATTTGTTTCTTAAAGAATGAAATGAGATAAGAATGGATGTTTTTGGAGGTGGGATGGGAAGAATCTACCATTTTCAAGGTCATTTCATTGAAGAGGGACATTACAATTCTACCTCAATCGGATGTGTAACACCTTTGCCAACTTCAAACATGTGAATCAGTTAGGGATGACACTGCGCCACGTGGACGTCTATGCGTTGCGTGTGTGTCCCCGACAACAATTCTCTCACTGACACAAAAGACAGATGCCAAGTGGAAGGAAGGTAGTTGGGTGATGTGGAATTTCACCTTCAGATTTGATTTTCTAAGGTGAGGGTGTGTGAAATGGGAATTTGTGTAAGGGATGCAAATTCGCTCCTATACACTAAGTCAAAACATACTCCTCTTTATCAGTTGAGACTTTTTTCTTCCCATATTCTTCTTCAAGTTTTTGTGACCTAAATGCTTCTTGGTGATTAAACTGCAATAGCATACTTATTCATATTATGATAGCTATCTTCATTATCCATTCTAAATTGTTTGTCCATAGGAACTATTTTACATTCATCAACACCTGCAAATGCATCACCTTTCATCATGATAAATTCATGTTGTTTTCATATCTCTTACTAGATAGCATATGCCTATTGGAAAGATGTAGGATTTTTATCCCCTAATAAGAATTGTGTTTCTTCACAAACACTTCTAAATATAAAACTAGGCACAATGAATCATTTATCCTAAAACCTTATGTAATTTTCCTTATGACCTTTGCAAATATCTTGTTGAAAGCATATATCATTTCTTCTTCTTTTTTTGAATGTGAATTGGGGCATTAATCAATGAATGTATATATCCATTCTCTTACCAATTTGATCAATGAATGCTACTTTGAACTTTTTCCATGAAGAAAAAAAAGTACTAGCAAATTAGTGATATGGTCCCTTGCATCTTCCTTTAAGGACTTCACAAGTAACTCCATGACAACATCTTCCTCTTCAATATCATAATCTTCCATTAAATTACTGAATACCTTAAGACATGTTTATTTTTTAATTAAGAGTCATTGCCACAAAAATTTAGCAAGTGCTTTATGATTTCACTAGGAATAAGATTTGGATAATTTGGGATACCACTAAATTCAAGTGGTCTATATCTTCTAGTAGAGAAATGTATTTTATGAGGACACGAATTATGTTTTTTTATACCATGTATTGTGACATTTGAATACATAGGGGAAACTTAGAGTAGCATTCCTTTTTTTGATTTACCCTTAGCAAAGGTAAGTACATGGAAATGGGGGACCAAAAGAGGGTCTTAAGTGACCACTTTTTTTCTATCAAGAAAATTTAATCTTGGATGAAAAATTAAAGATAATTATGCTCAAAATTTGAAGACACGAAAAGAGCAAGAGTTGTAGTGCTTTGAATCTACTTTCTAAAATACTAATTTATTTTGAAAATGGTGGAGATTAAGGGGTTAAAATAGGGGAAGCACACAAAGTGCTCATGTTTTTGTCAAAAAAGTATAACATAGCATCTAGTGTGCTCCCCCTAAAATGTTAAAAAAATAGTATTTAAAAAATTGCTTTAGTGAAAAATTAGTTAACATCATGTAGTTTATACTTGATTTTTTTTCTAATTTTTAATGAATATATTATTTTTTACTAGTTTTAAAAGTGGACACATTTTGAACAATAAAAATTTGAGCATGCTCCCTCTAATTTTTTTGGAAACTAATCAATTTTTTATGTGTATAGAATAGAGTCTAGTTTGTAAAAATTTAATTTGTTTCAAATTTTTATGAATGGGTAAAAAATGAAACTAAAAATACCATACATAAGTTTTCAACAAAAAATTGAACACTAGCAAAAGAAATTAAAGATCAAAACCTTAACATATTTGAAATGTAGAAAAAATTACATGTTGAGAAATCTAAGCGAGATATCAATATTATTATGGTAATTTTTTAACTCAACGTTGAGAGACATGAAAACCTAATGGAGAAGACATTCAATATTTAGTCATTTTTTTGCGATTTATAAAAAACATGACTTTAGGTGTGGACATGAAAGTCCAACCCTTTGGGTTGGATGCCCAAGGCAAGTCCAATCATAAGGGTTGGAAATACCCAAAACAAATACAAATGTGATCAAATTATAACATGTTCATTTTTGTGCACAAAGAAAAAATATTTATCTCTCTTTCTCCCTCTCTCCCTCTTTCTTCATCTCTACCTCTATCTTCCTCTCCCTCTTTGTAGACCTTTATAGCTATATCTCTACATTTTCCTCTCTCCCTCTCTGTCTCCCTCTTTGTAGGCCTTTATATCTATATCTCTACATTTTCTCCTCCCCCTCCCTCCCTCTTTGTAGACCTTTATATATCTATATCTCTACATTTTCCCCTCCCCCTCCCCCCTCTCTCTCCTCTAATTATTAACATATTTAATTTTCTTGTGGATTAATAAAGAAAACATTAATATTTAATTTAGTCTTATTCTACAAGAAAATTAAATATATTAAATTAAATTATCACCAAGTAGTGGGGACATTGGAAATCTCCAAGATCTTTTTGCTTTAATTTCAAAAATCAAATTGAGTTACCTTCGTCATTTACAATTTATTAATTATAGATAGCGATTATGGAGTGACTTGGAAAATAATACAAATTTGATTTTTTCCCTCCCAATTGGGGTGTGGGATTTTAAACACCTAAATTGGGCCTAAAAGCCTATAAAAGAGGGAAAATTTCCATATGCATTTATTTTAGTATTTTTTCTAATTTACCTCTTTTGAGCACTTTGTGCTTCTAGCTTCTTCTATGAATGAAAAATTATAAGAGAATTTTTTGGATGGATGAAAACCCACTTGGTTGTAGGTATTAAAGGATGAAACCCATTAGATCCATGAGGGTGATCTCATCTAGAGGTTGCATCCAAGCTTCAAGAAGTTGTAAAATTCTTGTGGCAACGGAAAAAGTATCCCTTTTACTTTTCCTTGCTTGTTTGGGCCCTCCTTGTGAATTAAGCTTAATAGTGCCTTGATTTAGTGTTGCAATTTGTTTTACACATTCACATTAAGTCTCAGGTCCTTGTGAACTAATGAATTTAAATGGTACCTTGCTAAAGTGTTGTGAAGTGTTGTAACACACTTTCACACTTTTCTAAGGTTTTATCAAATAACTAAACCTAATAAACCTCTTTTAAACCTTAATCCTGCCTTATTTAGAGTGTTGTAACACACTTTCACACTTTTCTAGGCTTGTCATTAATAATTGGGCTTCCTTATTCTTTAATTGGCCCTATTTTGTATCCATGAGCATCATTTATTGCATCTTTTCAAGGATATAATCTTGACACAAATAACTACCCAATCACAATTCAGGTGTTTCAGGCTTGAATGGCCCATATTTAATGATCTGGGACTCATTCGCCACCTTGGGTCAATGAGTCCCACCTAGATCTTTTGGTCTCGAACCTAGTTTCACACATTTCTAAGCATTTTTAAAATTAGTCCCAAAATTTAGGCTTAGTGGGACTCATTCACCACCTTGGGAAAATGAGTCCCGATTGGCTCAAAATCAAAATTAATTCAAATTTTTGGTAGGATTTTATCCTCCTAGACCTGATGTCGGGTTGTAGTGTTGTAATTTTAGGAATTCTTGCATAATTGAGTATAAATACAAGGTTCTTTCATTCATTTTCACCTAAGACTTTTGTGAGAGCATTCCTAATAGAAAAGTTGAGTTCACAGGAGCATTCAAGTGTTTTCAAGAGAATTCAAGAGTAGATTATGAAGCATTTTAGAGTAGCATTCAAGCATCAATCATCATGTAAAGGACTTCAAGCATCATGTTTATTTTGGAGCTAAAAATTATGATGTAGGATTTTATGATTCAAGCAAGCATCTCATTCAAGATCTATCATTCTCAAGCAAGCGTCAAGATCTACATCCATTTGGGCCATCTCAAGCATAGTTGCAACACTTTATTGCAAGAGTTTTGTGAGTTGCAACATTGTCATTTGTTCATTCATCATTCTCCATTCTTATTTGATTTCATTTCAAGGATTGATTTCCAACAAGGGGTTTGACCAAGGAAAACCCCTATCCACTAACCAAACAACATTTTTTTCCTCTTGTTTGTGTGTGATTTGCAGGTCTAGGTTATAGATTTCCTAAGGAGCAATATTGTAGAAAAAATTTCAAATCATTCAAGGTTTTCAAAGTTGTCATCAAGCCTTGAAGAACATTGAAGAACACCTACAGGCTACAAATCAGTGTTTCAGATTTGGAAACCAGTTAGAAAGGACATAACAAACAAAGAAGAGCAAGATCAGACTTTGAAGCTTCAGAAAAGCTTAACTAGACTGATTCACCACTTTTGGAGTCCCAATTCCAATCAAATTTTAGATTCTTTCATATTCAAATACCCTTTTGGCAGGTTCTTCTTCCCGCACAATTTTCTAGAATCTGGATTGATTCACCCAACTTGGCAAATGAGTCCCAGTCAGCATTAAAGGCATATTTTATAGTGTTTTAGACCTCCATCTAGTCATTTCTAGATTTCCAGGTGCACACCTTCTATCTTGCATCTTTTTGTTTTTCTTTACTTGCATTTCTAGGGTCATTTAAATCAAGTTTGCATCATATTAGGTTTTTGCATTTTAGCTTGCATTTCATTGTCTTTTCCAAGTCTAAACTTGGTGGTGAACCCCTTATTTTATTACATTCAACTCCTAGGAAATACCTATTGCAAGATCTCTTTCTCTTTTGCATTAAGATCTCTAGGGTTATCCTTGAGTGGAATATATTGAAAGTGGGTGTGCTCTATGTTCTAAACCATACGATAACACTTAATCCTCCACCATTTTTTGAGGTTCCATTTTGGTGAAATTTCATTTAGAATATTAAAATTTTGATTTGGAGTGCATCATCATCGTAGCTTTGGCTTGGATTAACATTGCATTAGAGTTTGCATTAGTTAATTTGCATTCTAGGGTTTCTAATTTCGCATTAGTGAAAGCTCATATAATTTGCATTTTTGCATCTAATTTCATTGAAAATTAAACAAAATATGCATTTGCATCCAAGATACAGATCATAAAACATAAAAAGCATAAATTTCCATCAAAAATTTCTAAAAATTTTGAAAAAAATTCCCTATTGGGACTCATTTTCCACCTTGGGTGAATCAATCCCTCTGTATATTCTGAACTACATTTTCTGGCATTTAAGGCTCTATTTCTGAGTTTCTATTTTATGTTATTTCCTTTCTATTTTAGTTTACAGATCTTCTGTTTCATTCAATTCATTGCATCTAGTTTACATTAGTTCATCATGTGCATTGCTTAAATTCAAAATTGCATCTAGAACATCTCATTTCATATCGTTGTATAGTTTAGAATCTAAAATTTTCATCATGGATATGTGCTTTGGTAAGCTTTGGATGTCCTTAAAGTCCTTATTAGATGTGTCAATTTCTACTTTTGGAAATGACCCTAATGAAATTGAACTAACTCATGCTCCTTCAACTCCTAATGCATGTCATCCTCATGATGTTGTCATAATTGGAGAAGATGATGACAGCATGAATATGTTCCTGAATGATTTCCTTAACAACCTTGAAGCTAATGCATCTTTTTATCCGTCAATGAAGCAACCAACACCACCTACAATACCACCTCTTGAGATGTTTGGTTACTAACATCCTAAAAAAAAGTCAAAATTTGAGTCTAAGTTCCCTATAATAGGTGAACCTAGTTCCTCTAAGGAAGCAAACACTCAACCATTATATGTTAACAAAGTAACAGATACTACCATTAATCTAGAAGCGATATATGGAAAAGTATTTTACATCTTGAGTAAACAAGGATGTGATACAACAAGTGAAGAGGAAATTCATCAAGTCCTAGAACAAATACCAACTGAAGAAACCAAAGGGTTAGGATATCAAGATCCCTCTTGCAACATAAGTGCTCCTAAAGAATATCTAAGGCTTCGTAGTGATTGTATGGTAGTCCTAGATTCTCCTCCTGATATAAGTGTCCTTCTCCCCAAAGAGCAACCCATACCTCCTAAGGATAAAGATAACAAAGAAAAGGTCATCTCTAGACCTCTTTCCCTAATCCCATCTAGAGAAATTGGTGAATCTAGCAAGCACAAGAGGCCCTACAAGCTACAAAAACTAAAGTTCCCTTGTTTGTCACTTGAAAGTGAAAGGAAACTACAACTGCTTCTAAACAAAGAATTAATAACATTGCCACCTATGAAAGCTAGACTAATACTATATCCTAAAGATGTAAAGGTTCCACATTGTCGATACCACAAAAATCTTGGACATAGTATTGATCATGAGTGTCATGCATTCAAATTGGTATTGAAAAAAATTCACTTTGATGGCAATGATTTCCATAGATTGATTGCATAACACACCCCTTTTCCACCCCTTGTCATGTAGTAGTTGTAGAATCTTGTATTCTCACCATTACATGATCTTTCCCATCACCTACCTCGGCTCATTCTTGTCTTGTACTCAGTGGGGGAAAGAGATGGATAGCCTTGTCCTAGTAATGCACTTCTCGTTGTCCCCTAGGCTAGTTTCTCGCCTTTGGTATACAATGAACATGATTGGGAGGCAGACGACTTGCTTTAGGTTGACTCCCATGTGCCTTACTAGTCTTTTCTTTTTCTTTCCTTTTCTTTTGTGTGATTGCATGTGTGTAATGTGATCCCTCGTGATGTTCTGTTTGATGTTCTCTCTCTCTCTTTGTGACATTCCTCTTTTTGTACCTCCCTTCTATATGTCGTAAATCTTTTATCTTTTCACCTTTTCTATTTTTTACATTTTTCTTGTGTTTTCCTTTTGGGGATGATGCAAGGTGTCGAGGTATTCATGTTTCTTCCATGTTGACCCAAAAGGTTTTTCTTTGTTTTTGCTCTCTTTGTGTCATTCTTCCAATTCTATGAGTATTTGGGGAATGATGACAGTTTCAAGCTCTCTAAAAATATTGTAGCAAGAAAATACTAACCCCAAATCCATAGATCCCTTATGTGTTTGGGATTTTCATTTTGTGGGAAAGCCCTCTCTTTTGCATGATGTATCTTTACTCAAAGACATATGACTTGGCATAGGGCTTTCCAAGTTAGCTCTCATGTCTTCTTTATTGTTTGCATTTATCATTTGCTACTTTAAAGTAATTACTCATAGTATGGTGTTTAGAAATTTCTTTAAAGTGGGGGAATACTTTGGCATTATTCTTTTGCATTTTTCTCTTCATGGTTCATAGTGTAGTATTCTTACTTTATACAATGTATTTTTTTTCTATGGATGACATTGGATGTGATGTCCTTCAAGAGCATGATCTCTATTAGCATATTACATTCCTCCTAGTGCTTGATGCGACACACTATATCCCCTAAGTTGTGAATCTTTTATTATTTGATCGTTCCTCTCTTGGAGACATTAGGCATAATGTTCCCTAAGTCAAGACCTCACATGAACTAAGCAAGACTCCTTTGAGCATTCCCTATTTTTGTATTTTGCATTTTTTAGTTATATGGCCACCTTGCATAACACAACTTACATGCCTATGGAGCCATCTTGTTTGTTCATGAGCTCCAAGCATACAAAGTTTTTCTTGTCTCATGAAGCTCGAAAATAATTTTTGCATGGCACCTGATCAAAGTTATCAAGTGGTATAACTTTGGTATGGTTTGAGCGAGAAGCCTGACTAAGGCATGACTTTCCCCAAAGCCACTCACATGTGTGTGAGTGCATACCAGCCATGAGTGTATGTTTCTCACCTTCTTGGACTTCTCACCTAGCAGAAAACTAGGAGTTTCGTTGCCTTAGAGTGAGTATGCATTTTTTGGACAAACAACCTAGATCTGATCCACATTGCGATGGAAAAATGATTGAAGCTTGATCTGACTCTTTTAATTTTTATCTTTTCCTTTCATCCTTGACAGTGCATGCTTGCGCTTTGTTGATGCTCTTATATCATTCTCATGTGTGTTCTTTTGTGCCTATGTTGGATCGTCATGGGTTCTTCATCTTGGGGGCTTGATTACCCCTCTTGATCATTGTCATCTTTTCTTACTGACATTAGTACACTTGGACCCCTCTTGATGTGTGTTTGTCTACTTTAGTGCACGATTTTGAAGCAAGTTCATTCTCTCACTAAAGTGGGGCTAGAGGTGGCAATGGAAAAAGTATCCCTTCTACTTTTCCTTGCTTGTTTGGGCCCTCCTTGTGAATTAAGCTTAATAGTGCCTTGATTTAGTGTTGCAATGTGTTTTACACATTCATGTTAATTCCCAGGTCCTTGTGAACTAATGAATTTAAATGGCATCTTTCTAAAGTGTTGTGAAGTGTTGAAACACACTTTCACACTTAGGTTTTGTCAAATAACTAAGCCTACTAAACCTCTTTTAAACCTTAATCCTACCTTATTTAGAGTATTGTAAAGTGTTGTAACACACTTTCACACTTTTCCAGGATTTTCATTAACAACTAGGATTCCTTATGCTTTAATTGGCCCTATTTTGCATCCACAAGCCTCTTTTATTACATCTTTTCAAGGATAATCCTAACACAAATCATTACCCAATCACAATTCATGTGTTTCAAGCTTGAATGGCCTAGATTTAATGATTTGAGACTCATTCACCACCCTGGGTGAATAAGTCCCACCTAGATCTTTTGGCCCCTAACCTGGTTTCGCACATTTGTAAGAATTTTTAAAATCGGTCCCAAAATTTAGGTCTGGTGGGACTCATTCACCACCTTGGACGAATGAGTCCCATGTGGCTCAAAATTAAAATTAATTCAAATTTTTGGTGGGATTTTATCCTCCTAGATCTAAGTCGGCCCTTCTAGTGTTGTAATTTTGGGAATTCTTGCATAATTGAGTATCAATACAAGGTTCTCTCATTCATTTTCACCTAGGTATTTTGTGAGAGCATTCCTACTAGAAAAGTTGAGTTCACAAGAGCACTCAACTGTTTTCAAGAGAATTCAAGAGTAGATTATCAATAATTTGATAGCAGCATTCAAGCATCAATCATCATGTCAAGGACTTCAAGCATCATGTTTTTTTTGGAGCAAATAATTGTGATGTAGGATTTTTTTATTCAAGCAATCATTTCATTCAATATCTATCATCCTCAAGCAAGAGTCAAGATCTACATCCATTCAAGCCATCTCAAGCATAGTTGCAACACTTTATTGCAAGGGTTTAGTGGGTTGCAACATTGTCATTTTTTCATTCATCATTCTCCATTCTTATTTGATTTTATTTCAAGGATTGTTTTCCAACAAGGGGTTTGACCAAGGAAAACCCTAATCCACTAACCCAACAACATTTTTTTCCTCTCCTTTGTGTGTGATTTGTAGGTCTAGGTTGCAGATTTCCTAAGGAGCAAGATTGGAAAAAAAAATTCAAATCATTCAAGGTTGTCAAAGTTGTCATCAAGCCTTGGAGAACATTGGAGAACACCTACAGGTTGCAAATCAGGTTTCAGATTCAAAAACCAGTCAAGGACATAACAGATAAAGAAGAGAAGGATCAGACTTTGAAGCTTTAGAAAGGCCTTACTAGACTAATTCACCACTTCTGGCAAATGAGTCCCAATTCCAGTGAAAATTTAGATTCTTGCAGATTCATATAACCTTTTGGTAGATTCTTGTTCTCGCACAATTTTCTAGAATCTGGACTGATTTTCCCAACTTGGTGAATGAGTCCTAGTCAGCATTGAAGTCAAATTTTCTAGTGTTTCAGACCTCCATACAATCATTTCCATATTTCTAGCTGCACACCTTCTATCTTTCATCTTTTTGTTTTGCTTTACTTGCATTTCTAGGTCATTTAAATAAAGTTTGCATCATATTAGGGTTTTGTATGTCATCTTGCATTTCATTGTCTTTTCCAAGTCTAAACTTGGTGGTGAACCCCTTATTTGTTTACATTCAACTCCTAAGACAACCCTACTACACGATCTCTTTCTCTTTTGCATTGAGATCTCTATGGTTATCCTTGAGTGGAATATATTGAAAGTGGGTGTGATCTATGTTCTAAACCATACGATAACACCTAATCCTCCACCATTTTAAGAGGTTCCAATTCCTATAGGTCTAGTTATGAGTGTGTTGTAGCTTGTTTGTAGTTTTCCAATGTGCAATGTGTTTTCGGGTTTGCAATTTGATTTGATTTTCTTGTTGAGTTTGTAGAATTTTTCATTTTGGTTTTTTTTATATGCATACCCATCCTCAATAATTGGAGTTCCCACACTTCCAATTTGGAGGGTTTCAACACTTGATAAATAGTGTTTGTGATCCGACAATGTTTGAGTGGAGACTAGATGTTTTATTTTAGATTTAAATTCCAGTTGTTTCTTTCTATTTTGTGGCTATAAAAATGCACCATTTTTATATACATTCATCTTATTTTTCATTAATATAAGAAATGATTCATAATTCTACCATTTTTATGTTGTCGGGTGAATTCGTGTGTAGTAAAATTTCCAAATTTGTATTGGTTTTAAAATACAATAAATTCATGGTATGCAATAGCTATAGGAAATAAAAATGTAATTATTTACTGATATTTACCTATATATTCAGTTTGGTGAAGTTTCTATTTGATTTGGTTGTCAAATTGTTAGTTTTGAGTGTTGATATGTAGTGAAAAATTGAGTGTTTTCTAAGCTAATGAAACAAGTATTTCCAAATTTGAATACAAATATTTTGTAAGGTTTTAATTTATTTTGGATAATTTGGTAAAATATTTTATTTTGGACATTGCAGTGGTATCATAGTTATGATCTTGTTGGTCTAACAAGTACATTGAATTATTAATCATGGAATGATTCTTGGGATTTTTAAAGAATGAGAAAAATGAAAACTTAATATGAGAAAGTTTGAGGGAAATAAAGAGGAGCCACAATTAAATGATCAATTCACTTCAAAAATTATATGATAGCACGCAAAATCCTTTCCTAGCTAAAACACCTCAAAACGAGGAAAAGTCAAATGAAGAGCCATAAAAGAAGATAGAGGTGATAGTAAGAATTATTATAGTAGAATATTTTGAGGAGGAAATAATTAAACATGAACAAAAGAAAATATTCTTGAAAGAATAAATTTAAGGAATATATTTGGTCAATTGAGCATGAAAAAAAAGAAAAATCAAACTTGTAATAGATTGAAAGGAAGCAAAATTTAGAGGATTCCACTATGCAAATGAAAGGCATGGATCTTTATTTAGAAAAAGTTATTTTATTGAATTATAATTTTATATTCCAAAAAATTATTGTCAAAATGAAGCCAATAAGAAATATAGATTATTTTTTGAATTCAAAAAATCCAAAATGGAAAATTATGGTATAATACCTATCAATATTACAAAGATTGACTCATCATATATGAGGTTGATCTCCAAAATAGATACGTTGTTAAGAATGCTAGTGAGAAGAATGTATTGGTTAATTGTACATTGATACAAATCTCTTAGAAACATCTAAATCAGCAATAGAAGGTAAAATAATTGATTATTTCTTTGATCATAGTTCAATGAATAAAGAGGATAATAATAGAGAAGAGTTATTGCATCAACTTGGCTCCATATCATTACATGCTATTTATCATCATGAGAGCATTCTATCAATGACAAAAATAAATGTGAAGGGAAAAAAGTGGAAGGGGAATCTTTTTTCTCAACTTAAAAATGCCTCATGGATAATATTGTGAGATCTTGGTGTTTCAACCAAATCCAACATATAGGTTGCAAGTAAAAGTATTTTGGTAATAAAAGATGTTTTATTGACTTCTAATGATCACGTGTGTCAAAAAAGTAGTGATGAATTCAAGGAAGAAGAAATTTACTTGTTCGATGTGAGGAGTTCAAGATGAAGGAAAATGAATTATCCTTTATACTTTTAAAGAGTGATTCATTGATGGATTTTATAAGTAGCATTGAGATGGACATGCATTTGAAGAAAGTGTTTTTAGTCACAAGGATATAATATTTTAAGGGAATATTCACAATTGCTACCTCAACAGAGGATGAGATCATTGTTGACAACCTAAGATATGAAAATAATGATCATATTTCAGCTTTGTTGCTTCCTCTTATGTCACTACAAAAGGCTAGTGTCATCATGAATAGAAATCTAATCAAGGTGATAAAGTTATGGATATAACTTGCAACATAGGGCATGCAGATTCATTAATTTAAATTCAAGATTAGTTGTGCATATGGGACCCAGGTGATTCCTTCAAAAATAGAAAAGGTGGGAAACATGATATTTCAATTGAAATCGCTATCTCTTATATATGGATAGAAAAAGAGTCAAGGATGAATCTATAGAGTATTTTTTGCATGCTATGGTGCTATGTTAGCATTGCGGTGGCTTGCAATGTATGCCAATATGTCAACATATGGAAAGCACACATGCAGTCAGAAAGCAACTAGTAGAGTTTGACAAGTATAAAACAATGAAATATAATACAAAAGATGGCAATCAAGCAAAAAGGTGTGATTTCGTTATTCAGAAGATGCCAGTGTATCAATTTATGTCTACATTTCTTGACAATATAGTGTATGAGTATGCAAGGCATACCCATAGAGCTTGATGGTTGGACTTGAAATTCAAGTTATGTAAGGACACCTTTCCAGTTGGTAGCATAGTTTCAGTGGTCGACTTTGTAGAGAACTACACTCTATAGCCACAGTGTGAGGTTTAGTCACAATATTACAACTCCACACAAGTTTATATATTTGTGCACTTAGCATTCATTTATGCAGCTGATAGTACAGAGGACCAAAGGAAGGTATTGAGGGAGTACCACTTTTATATTAGTGATGACCACACACATTCTCCAGAGTTCATGCAAGGTTGCTTCCAGTTGTTCTATAGTGATTTGGCTTAGAGGGGCATAACATACAACCAACATATAATATGGTTGGATAATTGTGCAACACAATTCAAGAACTCGCAGATGTTTTATTGGTTGAGTAGGATGCATGTTATTATAGGTGTTCAACATATGTGAGACTTTTGTGAGGTTGGGCATGGAAAGGGGGAGCATGACGATGCAGGAGCATGTGTCAAAATAGCATTAGCACGAGAAGAGTTAAAGTATCTTGAAAATGCAAAGTTGATAGATGCAAAATCAATCATCAAGTGATGTAATACTTCGATGGGTCTAGGTAATGAAGGTAAGTCTTTAGTTCATAGTTTTTTTCGTTGATAGATGATACTAACATTGCACCATATGAGGATCATTTTACATTGACAGGATCGAGTGAGCTACACTCTTTCCTTAGCTCAAATGCAGGTTCATGGAGTATCCATACACAGAAGATGGCATGTTTTTGTTCTTCATGTACAATGCAAGTGTGGGATGAGTGCAAGTCAAAATGAGTGGGTTGATGAATGGTGGTTAAGTTATCTTAGCCCACATCACACATATCGCCCTTTGATGGTATTGAAACTGACATGGATGGAATCATCGGTTGACTTTGACCACATATCAGATCTAGTTCAACTAGGTAATATATCTACTTGCATAGTTTTTGAAATTTCTATTGTTATCTTACTTTGTAGTGTATTTGTAATGCTGACTAATTTCATCTGATTTGTTGTACATATCAATGTAGGGCATGTTTATGTAGTTATTGCAGATGAAGACAATGAAAAGGGAATGGATTATTACTTGTGTTGTTGTGTTGAGGGAAAAAAAGATATTAGAGGCCTGAGTTATAGATGGATAAAACATTGAATACCCTACAGGCTCAGTGGTTGCTACTAGAACGTGGCTTAGAAGGTACCCACATAAGAGTGTTAATGTTTGGTTGTTTCAAGACTTTAATATGCATCGAAAGATTCTTCATTACTCGAACCTTGTCATGGCATCCAATGTTCATTTGATTAAATATGGGGGTAGACTTTTGAACAAGACCTTGTGGAAGGTGTGTGAGTCTGACCATGAGGAAAAACTTGACACAATAAAGAGTAGAGAAGACCCAAATGGTTCGTTGGATTAATTTGTAAGTATGCACATTGGTTCTTATTAATTTGTAAGTATGTACATTAATTTGTATTAAACTTTAGAGTATACACATCAAGATTAGTTGATAGTTAGACCTTTCATTTCTATGATGCCAATGCTATCATCTAATGTTTATATCATGTATGTAGGTGATTGATGAAGTTATCATACTTACAAATATGACACATTTTATGTTTAGAACTGTGGCAAAGGATACAGAGTTTAATGACATTTTATTTTTTCTTAAAAATATACCAAAAAAATGATGTAGGATATTCTCAATAGATTAGTAATTAAGTGAAAGATTAAATTGTGTTCTTTTTATAATAGGTTACAAGTTTCCAAAAGGTTGGAAAGTAATAGTTTGGTTACTTTCTATTCATGTTGATCCTGATTACTTCGAGGCCCCTCTAAATTTTAATCCAGATAGATGGGAGGTACATGCTTGATATTCATATAAAAATTACTTTTTAAGATTTTCAATAGACTAGATCGACTAGTGATAAGTTATAAGATATTGCATAATTGAGCTCACAAGTTTTAGGCTATTGGCATATGACATGTTTATTTGAATTGATTATGCGATTATTAATATTTACAATATCTTTTCCTTGTTTACATGGGAGCTAGTAAACCCAAATGAAGTTATAAAGTACATGCCAAATCCAAGACTAGTAGATGGTACTAAATTATTCATTTGAAGTTAACCTCATCATGAGCACCTATGATGTAGACATTATAAGAGAATCTAGAATATATGAGTGACATTGTAAAATATCTATAAGAAGGGAGTACCTAAGGCATCTTTGAATCCTATTTTTAGTTATTGTAAGAGAATCTTATAAGCTGGGTTTGTGTGCATGAAAATGGGGCACATTGATTGAATATTTGATTTAAGTGGGGTGTTGAAATTCACATAGATTGATTTTTTTCTCATGATTTTGTATTACCACTTGATAGTTTTGAGAAAAAGCATTGTTCCTACAAGTAAAATAAATTGGGTGTCATATTGGTGTATGAAACATATTAAACAATTATAGCACACACATAATATTTAGGACTGCCAAAGCAGGGCAACTAGCTTGCTAATTCAGTGAAATTAGAAACCTAGTGGGTTGTTTGAAAAAATGGGTCCAAGAAATAGGGTCTCATGGTGATGTACATCACCGTGAGACCCCATTTGTACATCAGCGTGATACCCCATTTCTTGGACCCAATTATTCAAACAACTTGCTACTAAGTGCCAATTTCATGATGATGTATTAAATTGCTTATAGTGTTGACCAAGCTATGTGCCTATAATATTTACTTGATTTCATTTGTAAAACCATTTTATTCTTCCCTCCTCTATTCCACATACAGATCTAAGCTTGCAGATGAATCATCAAATATTTTCATATTTTTCTAACTATAATATTCACTTGATGGAAAAAGTGTCACATACATGCAGTGCAAAGTTGCAAAGGGGTGCAATTTTCATTCTGCAACTCATACCATTGAACTGATAGTTTCAACGCATCCGTATCGGTATTTTTAGGCTAGGAATGGTCCTATTTTTCACCCAAACATGTCAAATTGGTCTGAGCTACATTCATGCAGTGTAATACCTTAAGAGTCTAAATTGCAAGAGGGAAACAATCTTTGACAGCTTGTTACTTGGACACTGTGTCACTTATGGGCATTACGTCTGAGGCATCAAGATCATATAGGGCCCCTCTACAATAACCTCTCTCAATTTTTGTTATCTTGGATTCATTTTCCCATGGTGTCCAATTTTCACTTGGTGGAAAAACTATCAAATACAAGCAATGTAAAGTTGCAAAGTTGGTGCAACTTTTATTTTGCAACTTGTATGACCAAATAGAATATTCCAACACATTTGGATGGGTACGTTTACACTAGGCATGGTCTTCTTTCACACCCAAACATGCTAAATCACTTAGAGCTACATTCAGTTGGCTCAATCTTAAGTACAAACTGGTTAAAATCTTTGACGGGCTATTACTCAGAAACCATGACACTTACAAACTCTCTGTCTGAGACTACGAGATCATGCTGAGACCCTCTATAATAACCTCTTTCAGTTTTTTCTATCTAGGAGGAATTTTTCCATGGTGATGACTTTTTGGTTGACGAAAAAGTTGTCAAATGCAAGTAGTGTAATGTTGCAAAGTAGTGCAACTTTCATTTTGCAACTCGTACAATCAAACAGACTGTTCCAACATTTTTGTATGGATACGTTTAGACTAGACATGGTCCTCTTTTACACCCAAACACACAGAATCAGTTTGAACTCCGTTCATGCAATGCAATCCCTTAAGAGTCCAGATTGCAAAAGGACAACAATATTTGATGGCCATTTACTTGGAAACTGTGTCACTTACAGAAATTTCGTCTGAGGAATTAGGATCATGTAGGTCCCTTCTATAATAACCTCTCTCAATTTTATTTTTTTTATCTCAGAGTCATTTTCTCGGGGTGTCTAGTTTTCACTTGATAGAAAAACTATCAAATGCAATCAATTTAAAGTTGCAAAGTGGCACAACTTTTGTTCTACAACTCGTATGACCAAACAAACTGTTCCAAAACGTCTGTATGGGTACAATTATACTAGGAATGGTCATTTTTCGTACCCAAACACATCGAATCACTCTGAGCTATGTTCAACCAGCTTGATCCCTTAAGAGTCCAAAGTGCAAAATGGCTCCAATATTTGATGGGCTATTACTCAGAAATCGTGACACTTACAAACTCTTTGTCTAAGGCTATGAGATTTCCTTGGGCCTCTCTACAATAATGTCTCTCAAAATTTTCTATCTCGGAGGCATTTTCCTCTAGTGACGACTTTTTAGTTGTGGAAAAAGTTGTCAAATGCAAGTAGTGTAAAGTTGCATAGTAGTGCAACTTTCATTCTACAACTCGTACGATCAAACAAACTATTCCAACACATCTGAATGGGTATGTTTAAGCTAGGAATGGTCCTCTTTTGCACCCAAACATGTCAAATCGGTTCAAGCTACATTCATACGGCGTAATCCCTTAAGAGTTCAAATTCCAAAAGGGCAGTAATATTTGACGGCCTATTACTCAGAGACCATGTCACTTACGAGGATTATGTCTTAGGCATCAAGATCATGTAGGGCCCCTCTACAATAAACTCTCTTAGTTTTTGTTATCTCGGAGTCATTTTTCGTGGTGTCCAGTTTTCACTTGATGGAAAAACTGGCAAATGTAAGCAGTGTAAAGTTGCAAAGTAGTGGAAATTTTGTTCTGCATCTTGTATGACCAAATGGACTATTCCAACACATCTGAATGGGTACATTTTTGCTATGAATTGTCATCTTTCACACCCAAACACGTCAAATAACTCTGAGCTAAGTTCAACTAGCTTGATCCCTTAAGAGTCCAAAGTGCAAAATGGTTGCAATCTTTGACGGGCTATTACTCAAAAAATTGTGACACTTACAAACTCTCCATCTAAAGCTACAGGTTCATCTTGGGCCCCTCTACAATAATTTATCTCAATTTTTACTATCTCAAAAGTGTTTTCTTGAGGTAACGACTTTTCAGTTGAGGAAAAAGTTATTAAATGCAAGCAATGTAAAGTTGCAAAGTGGCACAAATTTCGTTCTGCAACTTGTACAACCAAAGAGATTGTTCAAACATGTCCCTATGGGTACATTTAGGTTAGGTATGGTTCTCTTATCACCTAAACACGCCGAATTGGTCCAAGCTACATTCATGTTGTGTAATCCCTTAAGAGTCCAAATTGCAAAAGGGAAAGTCTTTGATAGCCTGTTACTCGGAGACCATGTCACTTGTAGGAATTCTTTCTAAGGAATTGGAATCAAGTAGGGCCACTATACAATAACCTCTCTCGATTTTTACTATCTCAGAGTCACTTTCTCGTGGTGTCCAGTTTTCACTTGATGGAAAAACTATCAAATGCAAGTAATGTAAAGTTGCAAAGTGGTGCAACTTTTGTTCTACAACTCGTACGACTAAATGAACTATTCCAACACATTTGAATGGGTATTTTTACACTAGGAATAGTCCTCTTTTACACCCAAATATGCTAAATCATTTTGAGCTACATTCAATCGGCTTGATCTCTTAAGAGTCCAAAGTCCAAAATGACTGCAATATTTGATGGGCTATTACTCAAAAAAATTGACACTTAAAAACTCTCCGTCTAAGGCTACGGGATCATGTTGGACCCCTATACAATAATCTCTCTCTGTTTTTTCTATTTTAGAGGTGTTTTTCCATGGTGATGACTTTTCAGTTGAGGAAAAAGTTATCAAATATAAGCAGTGTAAAATTGCAAAGTGGTGCAACTTTCGTTTTGCAACTCATACGACCAAATGAACTATTCTAACATGTCCATATGGGTACATTTAGGCTAGGCATGATCCTATTTTTCACCCAAACGTGTCAAATCGGCTTGAGCTACGTTCATGTAGCATAATCCCTCAAGAGTCCAAATTACAAAAGGGTAGCAATTTTTGACGGCCTGTTACTCAAAGAACGTGTCACCTATAGGCATTTCATCTGAGGTATCAAGATCATGTAGGGCCCCTCTACAATAACCTCTCACTTTTTATTATCTCAAAGTCATTTTCCTGTGGTGTCCAATTTTCACTTGATGGAAAAATTGTCAAATGCAAGCAGTGTAAAGTTGCAAAGTGGTGCAACTTTTGTTCTACAACTCATACAACCAAATGAAATGTTCCAATACTTCCAAATGGGTACGTTTATGCTAGGCATTGTCCTCTTTTTCACTTAAACACGCTGAATCACTCTAAGCTACGTTCAACCAACTTTATCCCTTAAAAGTCTAAAGTGCAAAATGGTTGCAACCTTTGACAGTCTATTACTCAAAAATCATGACACTTAAAAAAACTTCATCTAAGGTTACGAGATCATGTTGGACCCCTCTAAAATAAACTGTCTCAGTTTTTGCTATCTCAGAGGTGTTTTCTCGTGGTAATGAATTTTTAGTTGAGGAAAAAATTGTGAAATGCAAGTAGTATAAAATTGCAAAGTGGTACAACTTTCGTTCTACAACTTGTATGACCAAACAAACTATTCCAACACATCCAAATGGGTAAATTTAGACTATGAATGATCCTATTTTGCATCTAAACATGCTAAATTAGTTCGAGCTACATTTATATGGCGTAATCCCTTAAAGTGTCCAAATTACAAAATGACAACAATCTTTGACAGTTTGTTACTAAAAGATGATGTCACTTATGAGCATTTCTTCTGAGGAATTTAGATCACATATGGCCCCTCTACAGTAATCTCTCTCATTTTTTGTTATCTTGGATTCTCATTTTTCTGTGGTGTCCAATTTTTACTTCATGGAAAAATTGTCAAATACAAATAGTGTAAAGTTGCAAAGTGGTGCAAATTTTGTTCTGCAACTCATACGACCAAATAGAATGTTCCAACACATCTGAATAGGTACATCTATGCTAGGAATGGTCCCTTTTTTCACCCAAACACATTGAATCACTCTAAGCTATGTTTAACTAACTCGATCCCTTAAGAGTCCAAAGTGCAAAATGACAGAAATATTTGATAAATTATTGCTTATAAACTGTGACACTTACAAACTCTCTATCTGAGGCTACGTGATTGCATTGGGCCCTTCTATAATAACCTCTCTCGATTTTTTCTATATTGGAGGCATTTTCTCAAAGTAATGAATTTTCAATTAATGAAAAAGTTGTCAAATGCAAGTAGTGTAAAGTTGCAAAGTGGTGCAACTTTTGTTCTGTAACTTGTACGACCAAACAGACTATTCCAACACATTTATATAGGTACGTTTAGGCTAGGAATGGTCCTCTTTCACATCCAAACATATTGAAACGGTCTGAGCTACGTTCATCGTAGGTGTATTCTCTTAAGAGTCCAAATTGCAAAAGGGCAGCAATCATTGACAGTCTGTTACTAAGAGATCGTGTCACTTATAGGAATTCCATCTGATACATCAAGATCACGTATGACTCCTCTACAATAATGCATCTTGGTTTTTGTTATTTCAGAGTCGTTTTCCCATGATGTCCAATTTTCACCTGATGGAAAAATTGTCAAATGTAAGTAATGTAAAGTTGCAAAGTGGTGCAACCTTTGTTCTGCAACTCATATGACCAAATAGACTATTCCAACATGTCTCAATGGGTACATTTATGTTAGGAATGGCCTTATTTTTCACCCAAACATGTTGAATCACTTTGAGCTATGTTCAATTAGCTCGATTTCTTAAGAGTCCAAAGTGCAAAATGGATGCAATCTTTGATGGGTTATTACTCAATAATCATGACACTTAAAAACTCTTTTTCTAAGGCTATAGGATCATGTTGGGCCCCTCTACAATAACCTCTCTCATTTTTTTCTATTTTGGAAGTGTTTTCCTATGGTGATGACTTTTCAATTGAGGAAAAAGTTGTCAAATGCAAAGTGTAAAGTTGCAAAGTGGTGCAACTTTCGTTCTACAACTCGTACAACCAAACATATTGTTCCAACACATTTGGATGGATATGTTTACACTAAGTATGGTCATCTTTTACACCCAAACATTTTGAATCACTCTAAGCTATGTTCAACTGGCTCGATCCCTTAAGAGTCCAAAATGCAAAATGGTTACAATCTTTGATAGGCTATTACTCATAAACCGTGACAATTACAAACTCTTCGTCTAAGGCTACAAGATTGTGTTGGACCCCTCTTCAATAACCTCTCTTAATTTTTTTTATCTTGGAGGTGTTTTCCTGTGGTGATGAATTTTCAGTTGAGAAAAAAGTTGTCAAATGCAAGCAGTGTAAGGTTGCAAATTGGTGCAACTTTCATTCTGCAACTTGTATGACCAAACGAACTATTCCAATGCATCCAAATGGGTAAGTTTAGGCTAGGCATGGTCCTCTTTTGTACCCAAACATGCCGAATTGGTCCAAGCTACATTCACGCTACATAATCCCTTAAGAGTCCAAATTACAAAAGGGCAACAATCTTTGATGACCTGTTACTCAAAAACTATGACACTTACAAACTCTCCACTAAGGTTATAGGATCATGTTACGATCCTCTATAATAGCTTCTCTCAATTTTTTATCTCATAGTCGTTTTCTCTTGGTGTCAATTTTTTAGTTGAGGAAAAAGTTGTCAAATGCAAGCAATGTAAAGTTGCAAAGTGGTACAAATTTTGTTTTGCAACTCGTACCACCAAATGGTCTATTCCAACATGTCTGGATGGGTATATTTACGTTAGGCATGGTCCTCTTTCACACCCAAACATGATAAATCACTATAAACTACGTTCAACTGACTCAAATGTCCTAGAAGAAATTGAATCTTAGTGGGTGTCCACCACAAATTAATAACTCATTTGAATCTAAGTGGGTTCCCACCACATACTAGAGCTTATTTTAGAATACCACAAGTGAAGGTGAGGACCTAGAATAGGAGAAGAAAAAAAATTAAGAGAAGTGACAATACACCTATGAAAATGGGATATGAAAAATAGAAAATGGAATAGCAAAGTATACAAGAGCCATTAGAGGTTTGTATAGAGAAGGTACAATAGGTTACACTATAAATATCAATATTCCCTCTCCTCCTAGATTTATCCCTTATCATTTTTGGAAATATTGAAGTTGTTTAGCATCAACTAATAAAGTTTCTTAGCATAAATCAATAAATATTTAGGACAAACCATGAACGACAACAATGAGAAATGTTAGGGCTAACCAATTAACAAGTATACACATGAATAAGTGAAGAAAAAGTACTCAAGTACACATAAGCCTTGAAGTATACACATGAATAAATAGTATAAGAATTAATAAAAAGTATATGCATGAATACAAGGTATACACATGAAAACACGTAAGTCACAAAGTATACATTATAATACACATAACTCACAAAGTATACACATAAATTGTAAAGTATACACTTGAATACATGTAACTCATATCTATTGAATCATGGATTTATAATAAGAATATGAACACCATTGATAAAAAAGATTTGTATTAACCAAATAGCCATGTAGGCATACATCAATATATGTCAATATAAGTATAAAATATATATAAAATAGCCATATAGGCTTACAAGAATATCATATAGGCATACAATGTCAAATATATGCAATACAAAATATGTAAAAAAATGCCATATAGGCATACAACAAAGGGCCCTAGAATTAAAAGTCATTTCCCTTCAGGCTCTCGAAACAAACTCTTTCCCTTTGCTTGCCAATCATATGGCAATAAGTCTGTCACTCATTTACTCTGAGGTCGAGGAGTGCTCTTGGTGCTCCTCCTAGGGTTTAGTTTATGATCAAGCTTTATCTATTACAATAACAAGTAAAGAAATTAATATGTAGAAATTACATTATAAAAAATGATATATTTAACAAAATAATCACTTATCGCCACTAGACGATCACTCTCCTCAAGGAAAATATTTGCATGCCCATGTTGTGTCGTGTTGTAACCCTGTAGAAACCATCCAAAGAGAAATTAAACTATGAATCAATAATCATTTGATTTTTAACTAACTAACAACTCTAACAATGAATGTAAATTGAAATTTAGTAATCTACCTCAAATCCCCGTGAGAGGCATCGAGGACTCTATAGTAGAAGAAACACCAAGCTCCATTTCCCTATGAACATCTGGAGGTGTTTTTGATTGCAACATCTAAAAATAAAACAACAAATTATTCAATCATGAAAACTATAATAGTGATGCATGTCATGGCTTATAATGTATGAGATAATGAACAAAATTTTGAGTACTTATTGAACTATATATTTCTTACTATCATTCTTACTATTTTCCCCTATCCATAGCTTGTTTGAAAGCATCTTTTTTAGGCTTTTATCCATAGCAAAAAGGCAGTGAAATTTTTGATAAAATGCTTTGGTAGACATGTACAAAAATTGTGGTAGCATAGAGAAGGCAGTGAACTATTTGAAAAAATTCCTCAAATAAATGTGGTCTCATGGTGATGGAATGCCATGAAAAATAAATTTGTCATGGCATTCCATCACTATGAGACCACATTTCTTTGAGGCATTTTTTCAAACAGTTCATTGCCTTCTCTATGGTATTATGTTGGGATGGGGTGGATGGGTAGTGTGGTATTAGTTATGAGATGGAGGATGATCATGACATGAAGAGGGAGGGATGGGAATATGAACAAGTGGAATAAGAGGTGGAAGGTTCCATGGATTGGTAAATTGAGGATGAGGGTGAGGACCTTGAAAAGAATTTGGAGAGGAATTTTGGCTAAAGGCTTAGTTTCCATTCTCCAGGTGATGAGTTGTTTGAAAAAATGTCTCAAAGAAATGTGGTCTCATGGTGATGGAATGGCATTCCATCACCATAAGATCACATTTCTTCGAGGCATTTTTTCAAACTACTCATTGCCTTATTTATATTGCTTACTATTATGCTTTGATAGATTTTTCCAAGCATCCATAGTTTGTTGGTGTAGACATTCAAATTTGGACACTTAATTTATCCAAATTTATCACTTTTCGTCTAAACATCCTCTTATCCAAGTTAATTAAGTAATATTACTATTATTTAATTAATATCTTTAATTCTGTCAAATCCCTAAGGTATTTAATTAATAATTAAATACCTTACCCTCCTTTATCCTCTTTTCATCAAATAAATTAAATAAATATTACATTTATTTAATTCCTCACATGTCATTTTCATCTAATCCTAATCCATTTCCTAATCTCTTCATTAAGGATGTGCACATGACTAATCCTTGATTAGGATGTGTCACATCCTCCAACTTTTGCAAGTTGGCTTTTAATCCTAATTAACCCCTAATTATCCTCTAATTACTGATTAGTCAAACCTAATTAGTACCTTGGTCAACTCTTCCCCCCCAAAGGAATTTTTAATTCCTTTTTATTTATCCTAGATTCCCCTCCTTTATATGTGAATTTTTAATTCACATTCCATCCTTCCAAGGCTTCTAGAACCTTGGACTTGTCACAATCTCCACATGTGACCAAGTCCCACCTTTTTGGAGCCCACCTTTTATCCTCTAGATTCTCCTAAGAATGAAATTTTAATTCACATTTATATCCCCAACCACCTTTCCTTTTCCCATGTAGATTTTTGAGGAATTCCAAAATTCCTCAAATGTCCCTTTCACTCCCACTTGGGGACAAGAAATCCCCTTTTGTGGAAATCTTCTCACTCCCCAAGGTGCTTGTCCTTCCTCCACCTCATGTACCTTTTTGACACCTCACTTACACCTCATCTTCTCTTGGCCACTTCACCATCTACATGTCAAGATGTGAGGGCTTGTGGGTTCTCAACCCACCATAGCCCTTCATCTTGGCCTTGTTGGGTGCATCTTGACCGTTGAATTCTCTAGAGAATTCAAATTCTCCTATAAATACCCTCTCCTCAAGGACATTTTAGAACACTTTGTATTTTCATAACTACATGCTGCCAATTTGCATCCTTTGCCATCATTTTAGCCATCTCATTTAGTCATTTTGCACATCTAATCTTGCATTTAGTCACTCAAGCAATCATCTAAGGAGCACACAAATCATTCCAAGCAAGGGCTAATCAAGGAGACATCAACAACAAGGAAGGTGAAATTGTTTCTATTTCGTTTTGTCCATTTCCTTCTTGTTTTATCACTCTTTTGGCTAATCTTGAGGTGTCCTTAGTCTTTTATCACTTGCATTTTTAGTTATTTTGCACGCTAAAGTAGGATAAAATTCTTAGGTTCACATTTCTAGCACGCTCGGTGGGACCCACAAACGGGTCTTGCATTTAACCTCTCCTTTGGTTGAGAATTTTGCAGGAAAAGTACGTAGAAAGGCGGCAGCGCCCTTGTAGAAAGGCGGCAGCGCCCCCGCAGAAAGGCGGCAGCGCCCTCTTGGCCACTACAAAAAGGCGGCAGCGCCCCGCATTTGAAAGTTTATCTTCTTCTAACATGTTTGCTGTCATTAAGGATATATTTAGAAGGTTTTACTAACACTTTTCTGGCAGTGGGAGGGGCACAACTTTCCTTTTTTCTTAAAAATCTGACAAAGTTTACTGTAGAAAGGTGGCAGCGCCCTCTTGGCCACTGCAGAAAGGCGGCAGTGCCCTACATCTGAAATTTTTATTCCTTCTAACACATTTGCTGCAATTAGGGATATATTTAGAAGGTTTTTCTAACACTTTTCTGGCAGTGGGAGGGGCACAACTTTCTTTTTTTCTTAAAAATTTGACAAAGTTTACCGCAGAAAGGTGGCAGCGCCCTCTTGGCCACTGCAGAAAGGCGGCAGCACCCTACATCTGAAAGTTTTATTCCTTCTAACACGTTTGCTGCAATTAGGGATATATTTAGAAGGTTTTTCTAACACTTTTCTTGCAGTGGGAGGGGCACAATTTCTCTTTTTTTCTCAAAAATCTGATAAAGTTTACCGTAGAAAGGTGACAGCACCCCTGCAGAAAGGTGGCAGCGCCCCCACAGAAAGGCGGCAACGCCCCAAAATAGCACAGTTTGGAAGGTAAAATAGTCATTTTGGCTTCGTTTTTGTTCTCGTTTTTTGCTGTTTTCAAGTAATAACTCTCTAACATTGTTTTGGCAAGGATATTGGTGTTTTTTGCTAACGTTTTGCAGCGTATTAGGGCGTAATTGATCAAGGACGAAGAAGAAGACAGCTAACATTTGCTTGCAAGACCATCTATTTGATCAGATTTTCAAGAATTATCCTTGTTGTTTTGGAACATAGTCTAATTAGGGGGAATAAACTTCATTGCTTGCTGTGATTGTTTGTTCTTATGTCACCCAAGGGGGCATTAATTTGTTTTCGCTTTCCCCTTGCACTTCGTGTGAGCTTGTGGAGTAGTTGGAAACAGTTAGTGTCTTCTTTTTAGTGGGACCTATTTGGGGATTTCATCACCCCAAGGGACGATTCCAACCACGTGTACCGGCGGGGTATATAAAGGGGGGAGAACAAAAGTTGTACCCTAATCTAGTCACGTCGTAATGGGCAGAGCGTCGAAGCTAGGGTGATACCTAGATAGACGTGAAGAGTTGGTCCGAGCCTTTCAGTATCTCACTGGGGTTCCCGACTCACGCTTGTGACGGACTGGTGTTCACGGTTGTGCTTCATGTACCGAGAGTATATCGAGGACTCCCTAGAAGTCTTGTGCATCCTAGATTAAGACCTTGCCTTGCCATACCCTTAATATTAATCATAGGATTGTGCTTGCTTGAAGTGTTTTCTTGTGAAAAATCTGTGAAATCTTTGATACTTTGACCTTACTTTATCATTTTGTGTCCTTGCCATAGCCTTTGCCATCAAAACCAAACTCTGTCTTACCGCAGAAAGGTGGCAACGCCCCTATTTTGCTGCAAAAAGGTGGCAGCGCCCCTGTTTTGCTGCAGAAAGGTGGCGGCGCCCCTGTTTTGCTGTAGAAAGGTGGCAGCACCCCTGTTTTGCTGCAGAAAGGTGGCAGCGCCCCTAATTTTTGCTGAAGAGGGGCAGATTTGCCCTCCTGAGCACCCGAAATCATCCCATTTGGATTCGTTTAGCCTCTAAACCATCATTTAATCATTCCCAACCATTACCTCCTCATCCCAAGCCTCTGTTTCGTCACTTTAAGTCTCCCAAAACCTCTATTTGATCTGTTTAAACCTCCATCTTATCATTCCAAATCTTTGTTTAACCATTCTAAATCCCCACTCATTCTCCACAATCATCTTCAATCTGCCCGATCATTTTAATTTCATCATATTCCATTCAAAAATCCATACCCTCACCTAATGAACGTCATACTTTTTACCATTTACATCACCAAACACCACTCATAATCATTGCAGAAAAGTGGCAGCGCCCCTATTTTGCTGTAGAAAGGTGGCAGCGCACCTTTTTTGCTGCAGAAAGGTGGCAACGCCCCTATTTTGTTGTAGAAAGGTGGTAGCGCCCCTGATTAAGCTGTCAATGCCCCTGAAAGCTATCAACGCCCCTGATTTTGTTGTCAACACCCCTGATTTTGCTGTCAATGCCCCTGATTTTGCTGATTTTACTGTCAACGCCCCTAATTTTGCTGTCAACGCCCCTGATTTTGCTGTCAACGCCCCTGAAAGCTGTCAACGCCCCTGATTTTGCTATCAACGCCCCTAAAAGCTGTCAATGCCCCTGATTTTGCTGTCAACGCCCCTAATTTTACTGTCAACGCCCCTGAAAGCTGTCAATGCCCCTGATTTTGCTGTCTATGCCCCTGATTTACTACAGAAAGCTAACTATGCCCCTTTAACTTCCCGGGGCCGTCATTTACGAACCGTGCATCGGATCGACTTTGTCCAAAAACCAAAGTTGCTTAGTTTTTTAAGCTCTATCTAGTGGTACTTTCCATTTCCTCCTATCAAGAATTTGACCATCCCAGGGTGGCCACGCCCCGCATCGCAGGGTGGACACGCCCCTAACTTCCTAGGGCCACCATTTACAAACCGTACGTCAAATCAACTTCATTCAAAAACTAAAATTGCTTAATTTTTTGAGCTCTATCTAGTGGTACCTTTTATTTCTTCCTATCTAATCAAACCAATCCATTCTTCCAATCATCTAATCAATCCAAGCACACCAATCCAATCAAGTTCATCCAATCACAATTATCCAATCAACATCATCTAATCATTTGATCCTATCCAATCAAACTGATCTAGTACTTTAATCAAATTCATCAAATCATTTACCCGATCTAATCATCTATCTACCGAATCCCATCAAAATCAAAAACAATCCCATCCAATCATCCTAATCTGAGCTTTTGTCCAATCCTAATATGAGCTTGACCAAAATCCTGATTTGAGCTTTAATCTGTTCTCATCCAAAATATTTTATCCATCCTCTTTATCCTTTCACCATCATGAATCCTCATCCTCCATCAATAGTGGTCAAGGGAAACCCTAATTATGTCGACACTGATAAAGAAAGTCTGGTTGATCAAGAGGTATACGACATAGATCCCCTTGACACTATCATCTTTAGTAAGCGTTCTCCACCCACTTTCCAAAATCCAATTAAGCCTAATCATATTCCTTATGCTACCTTTGACAAGGGGTATCTAGTACCTTCCCCTTCCCCATCTACATCATCTTCTTATTCAACATCCACATCTTCTTATCCTCATCTTCCATCACAATATTCCTATTACAATTCCCCATACATGACCCCCTATCCTAATCCTCTTTCCCAGTCTGTCCATACTAATCTTACATCCACACCCTTTTACCTTAATCCTACATCCACATATCCTAATCATAATCCACCATCCCAATACCCTTATTATAATCCATCCCCCACATCCTCTTGTCCCACTACACCACCTATATCCTCTTGTCTTAATCCACAATCCATGTCCCCTATCTTAATTCACCACTCCAATATCCTTACCTTAACCCTCCATCAATCTAGTCCTCCATCCAATCCTAATCCCCCATCTGCTCATGGTCCTACATTCAATCCCATTCCTTCATCTAACCCTAGTCCACCAATCCATAATCCCTCATCCATTTCTACCACCTAGCCAAGCCAACCATATGTAAGTCTCTCATTTCAGAAGTTCTCCAAGGACTCATTACAAAGCCATCCCCAACTCCACATCTTGAAGTCATGGAACCATGCCATCTAGATCCATCATCCACGGTCACTAGTGATGAGACCCTTCTCCATACCACACCTATTATTGACGTTACCACCCCTAGTACTGCTCAAACCATTGAAACCATTGAACCCACTAGATCCATTGAACCCACATCTCCTACTATGAGAACCACGAATCCATCGAAGACACCCAATTCCAATCCACTCCCTCTACTCCTAGATCCACCCAAATCCAATCCACTCCTCCCACTCCTAGTAGCACCAAAACCCATCCCAATGAACCTCATGAATCTTCCATCCCTCCATCTTCCCCACTTGAAGAGTCCCAACAAGACTCCGTTACCATGCCTCCCACACACGATAAGTCACGCCAAGAGTCTAATCCAAAGCATGCCAGCATATCTCCTTCTCTAGATCAAGATCCTACCATCCCATCTAGTCCACCTCAAGATCACAGTCCCCCATCCGTTCCATCCCATGATCCCCTTGTCATTCAAGCTTCCACTGCTCCATCTCCATCTCCATCACATGAGCCTACTACCACAAATCCAGATCCTATCATGGCCCCTACTCCCTCTCCTGATGTTGCTATCCCATCATCTCCTTCTCATGATCCCCCATCATCGCCTAAAAATGCTATCCCCACACCACTTGCATATCCCCTTGGTCCTCTCACATTCCTCCATGGTGGTCTCCTCGCAGAAGAAAAATAAAGCATATACACCAACCCTCCTCCTCCACCTAATAATGAACTCGCATCATTCTTCCAGAATAACAAAAATCCTGTCCTAGATTGAATACTCAAGAGAATGAGCTATCAAGGAAAAGGTTTAGGTCTTCATGAGCAAGGTATTATAGAGCCCATCCAAGCTAAAGAACATTTGTATCCGCAAGGTCTTGGATGTACTACTCACGACTCGCAATCCAAAAATGTTGGTACAACCTTTAGATGTCCTCAACGAGCCTTTTCCAAAAGAAATATCGGCTCCTCCCATCGCCCCACCAGATCATATATGGCCATCCCTCCTTCTCTATCGTATCACCTCAAAACAACCGTCCATCTTCCTCCTTCATCTGCTCCATCCATTTTGGGTCCTTACATCCCTCCATCTACCATCTCCAATCCTCCATCTACCATGCCCTTGTTTCCTCCAGGTCCTACGTCTATTTTGGGCCCCTATATCCCAAAATCACCTCCTCCATCTCGTCCTATCCATCCTTTCATCCATTCATCACCTATCCATCTCATCCATCATAAACATCCTAATCATGATTGACAAATGCACATACCTCAACATCCTCCATCTACGCATAATCCCCATACTCCTACCCCCATCACTCCACATCATCCATCTCCTCACACCCATCCCATTGCTACTAAAAGCACTTTGGTTGTTAAAGAAAAAATGCATAAATCCAAGCATCCACATGAATCTACGACTCCTCAGGTCCCCTCTAAAAGACATGGTGAAGAGAAGAAAAATCTAAATCTACATCAACTCCGTAGGCCACAGAGACCCACCAAAGCAAGGATCAAAACCATGTGGATCCCAAAGAAAAAAGATGCAATACCATCACATGAACAATCAGTAAGAACATCCAAAGTCGCTAATCCAAAAGCTAATCATACACCCCTTTCATCTCCTAAGTCTGTTTTGGGTCCTTATGTCCCGAAATTCACCATTCCATCTCCATTATCCCCACATTCTCCATCCCTTAATCCTATTATCTTTTCACATCCACCACCACATGTGCCAATGTTGGTCCTGAACACATCCCCCCATCACATATCCACCCCATCATTCTATCCATACCCTTTCTAGCATCCCATCCACTATCCCATGTATCAACCCCATCATTCTATCCATACCCTTTCCAACATCCCATCCATTATCCCATGTATCAACCCCATCAAATCCCTCTAATCCACCGTCATGCATAATCCATTTATCCTAATAAGATTGTACCAACATCCAACGGTCACTTCAAACATGGGCTCATAACACCTTGATCCTTATCACATGTCTTCTAAATCCACTTATTTGCCTCCCTATCCTTACCCATCTCTTTCTGCATGACATCCAAAAAGTCAAAAAATCCACACAAAAAAAAAAAAACAACAACAAAACAAAATAGTAAAGAGAAATAATTCGTCCAATGGTGAAAACTTGGCAAACAAGCACCTTGGATAAGTACCATGATGAAAACCTGGAAAATAGGTGTCATGTGTAAATCCCCATCTGCACTTGGGGGCAACTTCCTGATATGCATTCCCTCCATCCGCTATGCTTCGAGCTATGCACCCGTCTTCCCGTCATCCGTCATCTTCATAAATCCCCGCATCCTACCATCATATCTCATTTATCTCCCATCCCTCCATCCTTCTTGTGATCTTGATCAAAATAGGGGCACCTATCTATGCATGTTTTGGACACCTCTTGGTATACATTCCCTTCATCCATGCTCTATCATATTCCTTAGTCACCCATCCTATCCTCATCTAGTTATCTTGTTTATCTTCCCATCCACCTATCTTCCATCCCTCATGCCTCCTCATATATGACATATCTAGAGTGGGGGCATCTGCTTCCTTTGTGACATAGTCCTTGGAGAAATCATCTATCATAACATCCCTTCATCTTCGTATCCATCTATCACAGCATCCCTTCCATCTCCCCATCCTTATCTTTGTATCCATCTATCCTAACATCCCTTTCATCTCCCAATCCTTATGTCCCTATCCATCTATCATAGCATCCCTTCCATCTCCCCATCCTTATCTTCGTATCTATCTATCCTCGCATTCCTTTCATCTCCCAATCCTTATATCCATCTCCATCTCTCCCCATCCTTATCTTCGTATCCATCTATTATAACATCCCTTCATCTCCCTATCCATCTATCATAACATCCCTTCCATCTCCCCATCTTTATCTTCATATCTATCTATCATCGCATTCCTTTCATCTCCCAATCCTTATATTCCTATCCATCCAAACAATCCCTCGCATCCCCCACTCCTATATCTCTATCCATTCTTTCATCTTTATCCTTATCCCATCTCACAATCCCTTGTCATTGGTATCTGGCTATAGGCCTCCCCCCATGCAACCCAATGCCATTTATCTCATCGTCATCCCCCCTGCTTCTCTTGCACATCTTTTCAATCCCCTATCACTTTTCATCACTCATCTATCTATCATATCATCCTCCCAAGTCATTTTAATGCTTTGGATAACTATCCCATCCCTGAGCTTTATGTGATCGTCATCATCCTATCCAATCCAACAGGTCTATCCTATCTTGTCGTATCGGTCCCATCTTTTTATCCACTTATCCTATCATCTTATCACCCTTTATCCATTGTTTTCCTTTGGTCTTGTCAAACTACGTTGCCCCTGCGCTGTCACGTAGGCAAGGATGATCATATGATTTGCCCCCGGGGCATTTTTGGATCAACTTGTTTTGGTCCTCCATCACTTCATCTTCACCAGTACCTTTTCGCTTTTATCCATGGCCTTTTTATCGAACTACGTTGCCCCTACGCTTCCACGTAAGCAAGGTTGGTCATTTGATCCTCCCCTGGGGCATTTGTCTGTCGCATGTTGTGTCCATCATCGGTCACCATTGTCTTCTTTCCGATTTATCCATGGTCTTTTTCCATGAACTACGAGGGCTCTGCGCTTTCACGTAGGCAAGGCTAATCTCTGATCGGCCCCCGAGCCCCTAGGTCTTTAGGGTGTGTCAGTCTAATGTCTTGTCTCCCTTGTGTCGTGTCATCAAGCTATGCCCTTCTCTAGCCAGTTCTTCACAAATGAGATCCACTTGTATCATGAGATCCAATCGATTTTGAACATCCTACGTCATAATGATATTTTAGTTTTGTATCCATCATCTTTGGTCTCAACAGGATGCATCCTTCCTAACAGACCTCATCAATCCCATCCATCCCCTTGATCCTATGGCAATGGATGTGTGAAATTGATTGTGATATTTTGATACTTTTGGATTTTGTTTATCATTTGAGTTCCCTATCATCACTTGTCAAGGCCGCCATGATCCATCATATTATGGTGTGTTTTGATTGATCAACATAGGGGCATATCTTGATATTTTATTTTTGTCTTCTTGGTTGTCCCACATAGTACCCACCAAGATCCTTGAGGTCTTGTGTTACGCTGGGGCATCCTTTTGTGCTTGGGGTTATCTCAACACCTGGCCCGACCAAGGTCTTCATGACTTTGGGGTGTTGGGATAGCCTTCTTGTCTATTGTATTTATTTCATGCATTAGACACTCTTACGCCTTGGTTTCACATACCCTGACACTTGGTGTCTTATGCTATAGCAAAAATTAGTGCTCCAAAGATGGCAAATTGCATTAGGATTGCATTTCATTTTTCATTCTATCATCTTGCATATATCCCCCCATCCATTCATCATTCATCCTTATCTCACACATCTCTATCCAATCCCCATCCATTCCATTTAGCCTGAATCATATAATCATATCCTTGGTCTTATTCTCAATCTTGTTACCAGCCTTGACCCATCATCATCATCATCATCCATTAGTATCCTTTCCTATCCCTTTGGTGTTGTTTTGGGATGTATCCTTCCCTCATCAACAACACTTTCATCATCATCGGGAGGTATTCCTCCCTATCCTTTAGTGGTATTTTGGGATGTATCCTTCCCTCATCAATACCACTCAGTGGGATGTATCCTTCCCTATCCTCGTGTTGTTTCGGGATCCTTCATTCCCTCATTGACAACACTTCATCCATCATCAACCCATTTTGGCTTGTACCTTGACTGGGGCAACATCACCTTTTGAAATCCATTTGTGCTTCATCCCTCTCCCTATCACTTACTCTCTTACCCATCACCTTGCTTCATCTTCCTCATCTCCCCTTGCATCACATCATCTATTTCGAGAGCACACACGTGTTCTCTTCAACCCACATGTCCTCTCGAGGGGGCATCCTCAATCCCTACTCTTCATCTTCACCCCCATTGTCTTCCTAGTCATCCCTTTGATGATTGGGGCATCTTTTCCAATCTAACCATCTCCTTCTGGGTTCTATATTTTAATATTCTTTGAAATAATGCTACTTCGTAACACCATCTCAAAGAGGGGCAAAATGTAGACATCCAAATTTGGACACTTAATTTATCCAAATTTATCACTTTTCATCTAAACATTCTCCTATCCGAGTTAATTAAGTAATATTACTATTATTTAATTAATATATTTAATTCCACCAAATCCCTAAGGTATTTAATTAATAATTAAATACCTTACCCTCCTTAATCCTCTTTTCATCAAATAAATTAAATAAATATTACATTTATTTAATTCCTCACATGTCATTTTCATCTAATCCTAATCCGTTTCCTAATCTCTTCATTAAGGATGTGCACATGCCTAATCCTTGATTAGGATGTGTCACATCCTCCAACTTTTGCAAGTTGGCTTTTAATCCTAATTAGCCCCTAATTATCCTCTAATTACTGATTAGTCAAGCCTAATTAGTACCTTGGTCAACTCTTCCCCAAGGAATTTTTAATTCCTTTTATTTGTCCTAGATTCCTTTCTTTTATATGTGAATTTTAATTCACATTCTATCCTTCCAAGGCTTCTAGAACCTTGGACTTGTCACAATCTCCACATGTGACCAAGTCCCACCTTTTTGGAGCCCACCTTTTATCCTTTAGATTCTCCTAAGAATGTGAATTTTTAATTCACATTTATATCCCCAACCACCTTTCCTTTTCCTATGTAGATTTTTGAGGAATTCCAAAATTCCTCAAATGTCCCTTTCACTCCCACTTGGGGACAAGAAATCCCCTTTTGTGGAAATATTCTCACTCCCCAAGGTGCTTGTCCTTCCTCCACCTCATGTACCTTATTGACACCTCACTTACACCTCATCTTCTCTTGTCCACTTCACCATCCACATGTCAAGATGTGAGGGCTTGTGGGTTCTCAACCCACCATAGCCCTTCATCTTGGCCTTGTTGGGTGCATCTTGACCTTTGAATTCTCTAGAGAATTCAAATTCTCCTATAAATACCTCTCCTCAAGGGCATTTTAGAACACTTTGTATTTTCATAACTACATGCTGCCAATTTGCATCTTCAATCCTTTGCCATCATCTAGCTATCCATCTTAATAATTTTGCACATTCAATCTTGCATTTAGTCATTCAAGAAATCATCTAAGGAGCACACAAAATCATCCCAAGCAAGGGCCAATCAAGGAGATATCAACAAAAAGGAAGGTAAAATCGTTTGTGTCTTGTTTTTCCCATTTTCTTTCTTGTTTTATCACTCCTTTGGCTAATATTGAGGTGTCCTTGGTCTTTTATCACTTGCATTTTTAAGTTATTTTGCACGTTAGAGTAGGATAAAGTTCTTAGGATCACAGATAGAAACAAAAACCTTAAACAACTTAAACATTTAGTTTTTCAAATTTTAAACCCCCTATCAAGGACTTAGATGCCCCTGGGTGACTTTGTCCTTGTACAAGTGCCTCAAAAAACTTCTTCACAATTGTCTATCTCTATTTGTTTAGTCTATAGGTACTTGCAAATCTCTATTTTGGAATCAATAATTGCATGTTTTTAGGCATTTGGCATATAGTTCATAAAAGTGAAATAAAGCACATTATTTGTGTTTCAAAATTGAATTGAAATCATCATTTTCAAGCCTTTTCATCTTAGAATCAATCAATTATTTTATTTCGGATCTAAATTTTGTATTCATAGCTTGTTCTAACATCTTCAACATTCTTACATACTTGCATTTTGCATCAAATTGGCATAAATTAAGAAAATTTTGGGAAATTACTTATTGTTACAACTGTTTGCAAGTAGAATTAGAATCCTCATGTAGTTTAATACACAGTTAGATTTTGAAATTCTAAAACCCCTGACTAGGACACATATGCCCTTAGGTGCCTCTATCTTGCTATTCTTGGCTAGAAAAACTTTTTCCTAGAACTCTATTGATGTATTTTCTATTTTATTTTATTGTCTAATTTCTGTTTCTAAGTGATTATTGTGCTTATTTAACAGTTTGGTGTTCATCTTGGGTACACTTAGTGTTTTGGAACTTGTATGAGTTTCATGGCCTGGTGTCTTATTGCTAATACTTTACTGAGACATAGTTTTAGACTTTGGCATCCTGTGCTGACTTCACATCTTTCATGGATCATGAGTCTTCTAACTCTTTCATGACACGTGTTGTCAATAATCAACCCATTTTGGACTCTACCCCGAATGCTACCATACCGGTGACAAATATACAAACACCTATCTTTAAATATGTTGAGACTATGGTTGCCCATGTTCTCAAAGACAAACTAAAAAAATTGGATAAAAACTTAGAAGGACTCCTAGACTATGTGAGTATTGAATCTCAATTATCTATCCTTCATCTAAGAAATCTATTTAAAAGATACTTTCCTCTCTTATTTCATCATATTTTCACATCCTATCCTCATGATTTCTATTTTATCGTCACATTCTATCCTAAAGTCATGCTACCTTTTTTCCAAGCAACCTACGTACCTCCAACACCCATCAAAACTATCTAGAGAAAATCAAGAGGGTTGAGATACCTTTTCGAGATCTCTTAACACATAGGACACTTCCTCTTACACTAAAAAAGAGCATTTAAAAAGTAAGGTATAAAAGTTTATTTTTGCATTAAAATATTTATAGTATGCTTTCTTTTTTAGTATCTTCAAATACTAAGGGGCTACATGATACTATAAGGTGCACTAGAATTTGATTGATAATTTAATCTATTTTCCAAATTTTCTTCTATTTAAACTTTTGAGGACCATATAATTTAATTTAACCTATTTATTTTCAATACTTATCTAGGATTAAAAATACATTTAGCAATGAGAAGAAAACCCTAAATATGGGTTGAATTAAATCTAGGCCACCCCTATCCTTGATCTAGATACAATGAAATTGTTACACCCCAATTGTGTGTTTACTATTTACTATTACTATGTAGGGTAAATGTGAATGTAATTTGAATTCTGAATGAGAATAAATTGTGCTTGCACTTTGTTATCCATGAAATATGAATGAATGTTATTTCATTTAATGGTGTGTGAAGAAATGCATATATGTGAATTGGATAAGTTATTGAATTGGTATTCTAACTACATAGATATATTATGTGTAATGCATATTTTGTTCAACAACTAACTACTGTGGGAATGTGTTAGTTGGATGCAGGTATATGTTCAATCCTCTAGGTGGAGGGGAAGTATCAGTCAAGAGAAGATCTCGGTTGGGTAACCAATAACATAACCTATTTGAGCTTACACACATAGTCACAGTAGAATGATTGAGTCAAGTTACTATGTTGGGAATTGTTAAGTCATCCTTAGTATACTGTGTTGCATTAGTAAGGGGCTTGATTACCATTGAATGCATGCTTGGATGATGTTTATATGCTAGAGCTTATGAGTTCTTCCCTATATTACTATGTTTTATTGACAAGGTGAACACATGTGGGTATATGTATATGTATACATATGCATGTCGACAATAGACCATACACATGAAGGAACATGCACATGAGAGTACATAGGTAGACATACCTATGCACACTTATGAACATGTATTTTCTGAGCATGGAACTATTGAATGGACAATATGACATGAATGTGTATATGTATAAATATATCACACAACTATTCCCTATCAATACAATAGTAATTGTGTATGTGTTTGATTGTGTTATCGAATGTGTGTATATATATGAGTTATATACATATATCCATCTGTATACATGTATCAATATATTCGTGTGTTTGACAAATGGAAATTCCCATACAAATATATCAATATATGTATACATGTACATATAGGAATATATGTATACAGTCGATATGACTATTTTACTATGCGAATGTTAGCTCGTTCATATTCATTAAAATATTGAATTTATACATACTAGATTCACATGGTATATATATATTAGTATATATATACATATACATATATATGTGTGTGTGTGTGTGTGAATTATTGGCATATATATATATATATATATATATATATATATATATGTATATATATGTATGTATGTATATGTACATATATATAAGTATATATTTATAATTATATGTGATGCTTTGAGGCTGAATATGTATATACTTAGAGATTGATTTATATATAAACATGGGTCGATGTGTATATGATATATGCAAAGCATTTAAAAAGGACGATTATTTCATATATGAACATTGAATAAAGGTCAATTCTAAGAAAAAGTATTGCACAACAATTAAGTCAATACCACAAATAAACCATAGTTGATACTATGGAATGCATCTTTAAGTTGCTAATCAGTGAATTATTCAATATTAGAGCATTTTATCATAAAGTGATGAAATAATTACAAACAAAAAAATAAAGTGAAACACATGAGAATAGGAATTATGAGCATCAAGATAATAATTGGTCAAAGCACCACAAAGTACACCATCTGTGAGAAGTGACTCATATCCTTGTTGGTCAAGTGAACTATGACAAAGTCGATATTGCTTGAGTGTTGCCTGTAGAATAAAGACTATTTCATAAAGAACAGTTGTGCCAAAGTAATAGGGGAATTGTTGCATATTTGGTGCCAAGTTATGAAAGTTATTTTATCTATAGAAGTCTATTTAGAATGCAGATTGACTGTCATCATATGAACATGTACATTTTGTAATAAGTCTTTTGCTGCATTCATTTGGATGGGTCGACTTGTAGCATTATTTGTTGAGTTTGTGCTTAGTTTTTTGCCACCATTTAGCTAGAATAATGAGTTGAATTTCATGGAGAGTGTTGTCATTTTACATGCCTTTTCTATAGGCTATGAAATCTCCTTTTTGTTGTATAAATAGAGAGGCTTATACTCTCATTTGGTACACACTACTCTGCATTATTCTTCAATTGCATTCTATGGTATTTTGTGAGAGCCTTGAGTATTTTGTGATGAGCTATATTTTTTTGAGTCATAGTTATGAGAGAATATTATCAACTTGTGGGAGAGGTATTATTGAGGAATTGCTTGTGAGATCAAAGTGAATCTAGTAAGCTGTTGTTGGAAAGTTGTACACCAAGTCAGTCAATTAGATAAGAATATTATAGGCATGAGGATATAACATTCCTTTATTTGTATATGTTTATGAAATATTAAATCTTGAATGCTTTATTTGATCTACTTGAGATTACTTGCATTAGGGAATTATAGCATTTTCTTTGGAATAGAAATATAAATTTTTTCATGCTTTTATGTGAAAGTGCTTGTAATTACTCCATAATAGGAGGGATTCTTTTTCATAGGTATTGTTATAATAGATATGATTAAACAAGGGTAGCTTAAGAGTTAATCATAGCTAAAGATATTTGATTATACTAGATAGCTAGTGGGTTATTCTGGGATTGATTTTCCATTGAAGGGAGGGACCTTGTTCATATACTTTGTGAGTAGAAATACCATAGAGTTTGTAAGAAAAGGGATAAGCTATTTTTGGGGTTAAAGATTACCCATTTGAGGAAATACTTATGCATATATTATAGTGGCATTAAGTCAAATTGAGCTTAAGCAAGTGTAAGTGAATAGAATGGCTATTACTCGAAGTACTAAGTGAGAACACTTTGGCCAAAGTGGCGTGATTGTCTTTGGCTCCACTTTTAGTTCACCTTTTCCATGTAGTGCATGCTAGTTTTGGTTTGTAGGGTTGCAATTTCTATTCATGTAGGACACAACACTAAGCCTAGTATGGTTTTCGTACAAGATTACTCCACCAATCTCTTCATCGAAGGGTAGGGCCATCTATCATATGATAGATGTGACGGGGACCACATATGAGTCTGTGGTTGGTGGAAAAATAATTCAAGTGATGCTTCTCCTCCTCAACAAGTGACAAAAGAACAAGATTTGAAAGGTGGATCTTGAACCACCTATATCTATTAGCTTTTAAGCTTGGTTGAACTATGTATGTACTTGTACACATTCTTGGAATATTGTAGTTTGTGACATTATTATATTGAAATGGAATCCATGTTGATTATTGTTATGACATATATGTTCATTTTCTCTCAATAAAGAAAATAATTTTTTTATTGCAAGGGTTAGTTACATAGTTTACTTACTCACAAAGTGAAAACCTAGGAAAATTTACTTCAGTGAACTATTGACATGTTACATGTGGTATTAGAGCTACCAGGTTTAGCTCTAGAACCTATGATCTCATCATACTTTTCATCCAATGTTATCTAATGTTTGGAAATTCTTGTGCTAGGATGGTGTGTCTTGGGTTAACTGCTAGGAAGTCAGTAATCGGGAATGAGTGCTACCTCAAGGCCAAGAAGGAAAGAGAGGCCATCACTAGAACAATTGAGTGTACCAACTACGACAATGTCATCTAGTTAAGTGACACTGAAACATTCAATCACACACTTTCTCGAATTAGTGATGTGAAGAGAAAGATGAAGATGGAGGCCAATTACAACTACCTACCTTCTGTCTCACGAGGGAAGTCTAAATCTTTATCACTTTCCAAGGATATTCCCTCAGAAGGAAGTGTTAGTCTGAAATTTATCTTTAGACACCCTAGAGTTATTCCAATGGTGGAAGTAATTGTAATTTCCATGATTAATGAGTCTAAGGGTTACGTACCTCACAATTATCTATCAAAGGACAAATCCAAATGTTATTATCCAGTTTGGGATAGGTATGAACAAATGAGAGATGAGCAACAATCCCAATATGTAGGGTATACTCCATTAAGTTATGTGGCAAAGAGTGAATCTCAGGGATACTCTCCAATTGAATATTTAAATAGTCACTCCATGTAATAAAAAGGATATTGAGATCCTTGAGAAATGAATAAAATTATTTGTTTATCAAAAGCTTGTGCTTAATCTTATGTGGAATTTCTTATGTGCGATTAATAACTCATTCTAATGTTTTCCATAAGATAGCTAATAACATGATTGAATCTAACATGGATGTACCTTTAGGTATAATCCATTCTTGCAAAGATGGTGAGAACATGAACCAATCTTGGAAGAAGCCAAGAAGTTGGGCAAGGAATAGTAGGAGTTGAAACTAGACTCGACCATATCTTAGTAAGGTTAGAAAACCTAGAGCAAGAAAGAAGGGTAAAGGATAAAATTGAGAAGGAAGTTTTGAATAATGAGAATGAGGGAGAGAAATCTTCTCATGAACATTATCAAACTCATGATCATGAGAGAGATATAAATCAAATTCTCTATCTATAGAAACTAATAGGAAGCATATGGTTTCTGAACTTTTCAAAGATATGAAGAAAATCACCCCACCTAAGTTTGAGGGAAGCACCAATGGAGATGAAGTTGAGGCTTGGTTAGTCCAAATGGAGAAGTATTTTGAGATTCAAAATTATACTAAGGTCACCAAAGCAGCATGGGGAGCATATTAGTTAGCAGGAGAAGCCTCTTACTATTGAATGAATAAAAAGATGGAACTCAATCTTAACTCATGGAAACAAACATGGAGTGAATTTTTTGAAGTTTTCCATAAGAGATGGTTACCTCAACTCTATTTTGACTAAAAACTCATGGATTTTCATAGTTTGAGAAGAGTGAGATGATGGTCAATGAGTATTGGGAGAAGTTTACCTGTCTTCTATGTTATGTTCCTATGTACTAGAAGGATGAATGCTTTTGTAGAAGAAATTTTATCATGGGACTTAATAGTCAAATCAGAGGAGAGGTGGATGTGTACAATCTAGCTACTATGGATCTTGTGTATGAGAAAGTGGTTAAAATACAAGCAAAAGCTCAAAACTATCTCCATCTACCAAGAAAATAGAAACCGTAAGAAGATTGTAGGAGTTCAAGACAAACCAACTCCAAAGGTGGAAGTTGTGCAAAATGCACCCAAGCAAGGGGAAAAAGGATCCCATAATGATGGAAAATAATTAAAAAGGGAACGTAAGAGGAATAGTTCCAGGGGTGGGAATACCAACAATGCTAGTGGAAATGAGCTTGTAAATCTGGAGAACCCGCAAGGAAGAAAGGACCAAATATAGGATGTTTTATATGTGGAGGAGACCACTATGCTAGAGAATATCCCAATAGGTCTTCTAGGTCATGATATTATGGTAATCCACTACCTACCTAGCAAGTGATGTTTCAACAAAAGATACATGTAGTTGTGGATGATCGCTAGGAAAAGTATCAAGTGACTCCAATTAAAACTTTAGGTATTTTGTTTAGATTACCCATTTCTATACTTATATATACTGGTGCAATTGATAATTTCATGGCAAATTCTTGGGATGTAGAGTATGCAAACCAAATAAGAGAAAAGGTGGAACAATGTTTGTTTTAAGCTAGGATAGAGCTACCTTGTTTTTGTTTATAAGTGAACCTATATGTTGCACCTTTAGGATCCTATGGCATTATCCTAGGTATGAACTAGTTATGGAGACATAGAGCTAAGTTAGATTTCCATGCTAAAATAGTAGAATGCTTAGATGATCTTGGTAATCAAGTGAAGTTCCAAGGGATACCTAGAGAGGTCAAGATTTGTGGAATATCTACAATGCAATTGTCAAGGGCTAAGAAGAATGGGTGCAAACTCTTTGCATTCAAGATGGAAAGCTGGAAGAGAACCTTGATAACTTGGAATCACATAGCTTCGAAGAGATGGAAGATGGTGAAATGGAGGAAACTAGAATGTAAGATATGGAGAGGTAGATCCTATACTGAGGAAGTTTTCAAATGTGTTTCCAAATAAATTACCTGGGTTACCACCGAAAAGGATATTTGACTTCTATATTGATATAGTTCTAGGATCTGAACATATTTCCAAGGTACCTTATAGAATGATCACAACTAAGATAATGGAGCTTAAGGAACAATTGGATGAGTTGTTGTTTGAGGGGTTGATAATACCAAGTGTTTCACCCAGGGGAGCACTGGTAATATTTATGAAAAAGAAGGATGGTACCTTGCATTTGTCCATAGATTATCACATGCTTAACAAAGCTATGGTAAATAATAAGTACCTATTACCACACATTGATGATCTATTTGAAAAAATGAGGGGAGCAACCATATTTTCAAAGATAGATCTGAGATATGAATACCACCAGTTGAGAATTAAGGATGAAGACATCTTTAAAACTATGTTCAGAACTAGATATGGACACTATAAGTTTACAGTTCCACCCTTTGGTTTAACGAATGCACCTGCAACATTTATGAACCTTATGAACAGTGTATTTAGGGACTTCCTAGATAGATTTGTCTTAGTTTTCCTAGATGACATTTCGATTTACTCAAGGAATGAGGAGGATCATTGAAGGAATTTAGAGATAGTCCTACAATGACTTAGAGAACATAAGTTGTATGGAAAAATCTCTAAGTGTACCTTCTTTCAGAAGAGAGTATATTATCTTGGACATGTGATCTCAGTAGAGGGAATTTCAGTAAATCTAGCTAAGATCAAGGAGGTGCTTGAATGGGAAATACCCAAGAATTTCTCGAAAGTAAGAAGTTTTATGGGTTTGGTGGAATACTATAGAATGGTTTTTGCAAGCTTCTCCAAGATAGCCTTTCCAATAACTTCTTTGAAGAAGAAAGGGAAGAAGTTTGAGTGGACAGAGAAATGCCAAGTATCCTTCAGCCTAATCAAAGAGAAGTTGAATACCACATCGATATTGAATGTACCAGATCTTGAGGTCACTTTACTGTTATCACAGATGTATCAGGAGACGGCTTAGGAGGTGTGTTAATGCAAGATGGGAAAGTAATTGCATACGAATCAAGGAAGCTAAAAAATTATGAGTAGAATTATGCATTGCATGGTTTAGAGCTAGCAGTCATGGTTCGCACATTGCAAATTTGGAGGAATTACTTGTTAGGGAAACCCTTTGAGATGAGAACTGATCATCATGGATTGAATTATCTATTCAATCAACCTAATCTAAATGCAAGATAGAGAATATGGTTGGAGTTAATATCAGATTATGACTTCAACATTAGTTACATCAAAGGAAAGAAGAATTGGGTTGTTGATGCCTTGAGTCAAAGACATCATATTGCTTCAATAGTGACAATTCAAACTGACTTTAAAGGTCAAGTGTTGCAAAAATACAAAGAAGATGAGTACTATATGCAAGTCAAGCAAGCACTCACTAGAAATATACATGATGCTAGGTATGAATGTTTTCATTTTGAACCTAATCGTATACTTAGGTATAAGGGGAGAATGTATGTACCTAACTCAGAAGAGTTAAGAAATCTAGTATGGAAGGAAGTACATGAAGCACCATATTCTAGACACCCTAGTGTGATGAAAAATGTTGGCAGATGTTAAGCCATTATATTTTTGGAAGGGGATGAAAGGAGATGCTACTATATTTGTGGCTAGGTGTCTTGAATGTCAAAGGGTGAAAGCAGAGCATCATCATCTAGCAGGATTGTTAGACACACATGATGTACCATAGAGAAAGTGGACAATCATAAGAATGGACTTTGTGCAAGGATTTCCTATGTCAAGGAATAAGCACAATGCCATTATTGTGGTTGTGGATAAGCTTACCAAAGTGATACATTTCATACCCAGGAATATAACTAACGGAGAACTTGTCATAACAAGGAAATTTGTACAAGAAGTGTTTAGGTTGCATGGGATCCTTGAAAAGATTATCTCGGATAGGCATGCACGAGTCACTTCTAGGTTTTGGCAAACCTTGTTTTCTTCACTAGGGACTCAATTGAATATTAGCTCAACATATCATCCAAAAATAGATGGAAAAAATAAAAGGGTGAATCAAGTATTGGAAGACCTACTTAGAATGTATTGCATGGATCAGCAGTACAAGTGGGAAGACTACTTTCCTTTAGTGGAATTTTCTTACAACAATTCTTACCATTTCGCAATAAAGATGGATCCTTTTGAAGTGTTATATGGTTGAAAGTGTCAAACTTGTATAAGTTGGGATAGAATTGAAGATAGAGTGAGTCTTGGGCCTAAAATGTTGGCTAAAATTGAAGAAAAAGTGAGGATTGTTAAGAAAATATTAGCTGAAGCTAATGATAGATAGAAAAGCTATGTTGATGCTAAGAGAGTGCCCTAGAATTTTTTCGTAGGTGACAAGGTGTTGTTGAGAGTAAAATCTCACAAGACTTCCATTAAATTTTGGAAGTCTTCCAAATTAGCCCCGCGCTATGTAGGACCTTTTGAGATTCTTGAGGAAGTGAATCCAGTAGCTTACTGAATTGTGTTGCCACCAACTCTTGCCAAGATGCATAACGTCTTTCATGTGTCCTACCTAAAGAAGTATATACTAGGTGATAATCATGTGATTGATTGGAATGCTTTATAGGTACATGACCCTAGAGTGGTAACTCACGAGCATGTCAAGGTGCTCAAAATGTGTAAGCTTTGATTGCGTAATAGGGAGGTTTTGCAGTGCAAATTCTAGTGGGACCAACATGCGGAAGACTCGGCCACTTAGGAAGACTATGCTAAGATACAAAAAAAAATTCCTCATGTTTTAGATGCATTTGAAAGTACATATATTAGTATATGTTGTTTGTTTGATTAGTTTATGTTGCTACATAAAAAAACATTAGGGATGATGATTCACAAGGAGGGAGTATATTACACCCCAATTGCGTGTTTACTATTTACTATTACTATGTAGGGTAAATGTGAATGTAATTTGAATTTTGAGTGAGAATAAATCAATTGTGCTTTCACTTTATCATCCATGAATTATGAATGAATGTTATTTCATTTAATACCATATGTGAAGAAATGTGTATATGTGAATTGGATAAGTTATTGAATTGGTATTCTAACTATGGAGATATATTATGTGTAATGCATATTTTTTTGAACAGCTGACTATTGTGGGAATGTGTTAGTTGGATGCATGTATATGTTCAATCCTTCAAGTGGAGGGGAAGTATCACTTAGGAGAAGATCTTGGTCGGCTAACCGTTAACGTAACCTATTTGAGCTTACACACAAACTCACAGTAGAATGGTTGAGTCAAGTTATTATGTTGGGAATTGGTAATTCATCCTTAGTATAATGTGTTGCATTAGTAAGGGGCTTGATTACTATTGAATGCATGCTTAGATGATGTTTATATGTTAGAGCTTATGAGTTCTTCCCTATATTACTATGTTTTATTGACAAGGTGAACACATGTGGGATGTATGTATATGTATATATATGCATGTCGATGATAGCCCATACACATGAAGGAACACATACATGAGAGTACATAGGTTGATGTACCTATGTACACTTATGAACAAGTTGCTTATGAGCATGGAACTATCGAATGGACAATACGCCATGAATGTGTAATTGCATAAATATATCACACAACTATTCCCTATTAATGGAATAGTAATTGTGTATGTGTTTGATTGTGTTATCGAATGTGTATATATATATGAGATATATACATATATCCATATGCATACATGTTATATACATATATATATATATATACAATATCGATATGACCATTTTACTATGTGAATGTTAACTCATTCGTATTCATTCAAATATCAAATGTATACTTACTAGATTGACATGATGTATATATATATATATTAGTATATATATACATACACATATATGTGTGTGATTTATTGGCATATATATATATATATATATATATATGGGTGATCCCACAATACTAGTTTACAATTCCGTTGAGCAAGGAAAATTCCAAAAATGCTCCCATAATTATTTTTTTTGGTTTTTAGGGGTTCACACAAATTGGGGTGTTCATATGGACCCAAAAAAGGGTTCACTCGAATCCCCCTTTGAGAAAACCCTCTTTAATGATGGGACCCACCTTTTGGCACATTTTTTAAAATGAAGACAATGGAAAATTAAAAAAAAGGGGAGTTTGTATGGATCCCCCTTCTCCCGAAAGGGTCAAGGGGGTTTGCTTGAAGGGGGATCCATATGAACCCCCCTTTTTCCCATTTCTCCCCCTCTTCTACCAAATCTCTACAATTTTTTTCCTTTCAAAGCTCAGGTTGTCATTTGGATGGTTTGACCTGTAGCATTATTTGCTAATTTTGTGTTTAGTTTTTTGCCACCTTTTAGCTGGGAATAATGAGTCGACTTGCATGGAGAGTGTTGTCATTTTACACACCCTTTCTATAGGTTGTGAATTCTCCCTCTTATTGTATAAATAGAGAGGCTTATACTCTCATTTGGGATGCACTACTCTGAATTATTCTACAATTGCATTCTATTGTATTTTGTGAGAGACTTGAGTATCTTGTGACAAGCTATATTGGTTTGAGTCATACTTGTGAGAGCATATTATCAACTTGTGGGAGAGGTCTTATTGAGGTATTCCTTGTGAGGTCAAAGTGAAGCTAATAAGTTGTTGAAAAGCTATGCACCAAGTCAATTAATTGGATAAGCATATTACAAGCATGAGGATATAACCTTCCTTTATTTACCTATGTTTATGAAAGATTGAATCTTGAATGCTTTATTTGTTCTACTTGAGATTACTTGCATTAGGGATTATAGCATTTTCTTTGGAATAGAAATAGAAGTTGTTTTATACTTTTCTATGAAAGTTCTTGTAATTTCTCCAAAATAGGAGGGATTGTTTTTCATAGGTATTATTATATTGGATATGATTAAACAAGGGTAGCTTAAGGGTTACTCATAGGTAAAAGTATTTGATTATACTAGATAGCTAGTATGTTACTCTTGGGATTTATTGTCCATTGAAGGGAGGGAACTTGTTCATGTAGTTTATGAGTAGAAATACCATAGAGTTTGTAATAAAAGGGATAAGCTATTTCTTAGGTTAAAGATTACCCATTGGAGGAAATACCTATGCATAGATTATAGTGGCCTTAAGTCAAATTGAGCTTAAATAGTGTAAGTGAATAGAATCACTATCACTCAAATTATTGAGTGAGAACATTTTTTTCAAAGTAGTGTGATTTCCTTTGGCTCCACTTTTAGTTCACCGTGTTTCACATGTAGTGCATGCTAGTTCTTGTATGCAACCTAAAATGGTCACCTAGACTTTGGGCCCCATTTATTTAATTTGTCAACATCAACTTTCTAAATCAATGATTGTTGCATTTTCAAATCAAATTTCTTAATCAATTCATATGTTTCAATTTTTCCTAAGGTTTGAATGCTTCATTAATTTTATTTAATCAAAAGAAATAAATCCCTTTTAATAAATAAAATAATGTTATTTAATTGAAGTTAATATTACTTAAATAAAATGATGCTATTTAATTAAATCTATTTTTAATTAAATAATTTTTTATTTTATTTTATTAATATTCATTTCTAAATTACATAATCTTATTTTATTTTATTAAAAGAGATATTATCATCTTAAATTAAATAAAATAAATGAAATATCTTCTCAAGAATATCTTGTGATGAAAAAAATGGAAACAAATTAGTTAAAAGGGAAATAAACTAAAAAAGAATTTCAATCAAGATTTGTTTCTATTTTTCTATTTATCCCACATTGCTTCTGAATTTGCCTTCAATTCCACTTTTGCCTATAAAATGAGCCCTCTCATTCTCATTTCAAAAGAGATCACGAATTTTTATATCATACTTATGCTACAAATTTTCTTGAATTTTATCATTTGAGATTACACATTAGTTTGATTTTATAAGCATATTAGTTTTAGAGCATATAGTTTAATATTACATTTTAGCTTAATCTTCATAGTAGATTAATTTGCAAAGTAATTCATTTATGGCATTGCATGTAGATCAATTTTTATTTCAATAAATTAGTTTTGTTTATTGCATTTTACAGTCATTTAGATTAGTTTTCATTGTTGCATTGCAAGAACAGGATTCGTGGAGATTGGCATTCTTGTTTCTCCTCTTTGAATCTCTCATTCCGAGACTATATTTGCAGGGGTAACTGGGTCAATCTGAGGGCCACAATATCAATCCCTGCTCTTCTCGGATAAAGAGCTGTGAATTGATTTGCAAGGACTCATTATTGAGTATCCTTGCATGCAAAGGTTCACAAAAGTATAACATATTTTCAGTTATAGATTTTTTAACTTTATTAATTTAAATTATAATTATTAATTTAGATTAGATTTTTTTAATTTTTTTTAAATTTAGATTAGATTTTTAATTTTATTAATTTAGATTAGTTTTGTTTTAAATTTTTAGTTTTTAGTTTTGCTTCATAAATCCAGCTTCCACTCAATTTTAGGAAAAACAATTTCTGGGTTTTGTAGCCAGGGTCGAAATCTGATATGGGTATCTTTCAGTTTTTTGATTTATTTTACGGATCTGAATAAAATAGCTGCACAGAAACCGTCGCGCGTCATTTTTTTCACCTGGCTAAAGGTTTAAAAAAATTATTTTTTCATCTTCTACTTGCTGGATCAAAAAACGATTTCTGGGTTTTATTTTTTGCTTCAAAAAATTTCTGGGTTTCTATTTTTGTCTACTCATTATAAACATATTTTTCAGAAATCAAATTTGAAGATTTTTATGCATGTTTTTAATTTAGTTTTTAATTTTTAGTTTTTAATTTAGTTTAGTTTTTAATTTTAATTTAGTTTTTAATCTTAATTTAGTTTAGTTTTTAGTTAGTTTGGTTTAGTCTTTAATTTAGATTTTTAAATTAGATTTTTTTAAACTTTGTTAATTTAAAGTAGATTCTTTAACTTTGTTAATTTAAATTAGATTTTTTTACTTTAGATTTTTTAACTTTATTAATTTAAATTAGAATTATTAATTTAGATTAGATTTTTATTTATTTTTTTTAATTTAGATTAGATTTTTAATTTTATTAATTTAGATTAGTTTTGTTTTAAATTTTTAGTTTAGTATTAGATTAATTTAGTTTAATTTTAGTTTTGTTAACTAATTATTTTTAGATTAAATTTTGACTAGATTAAATTAGATTTTTTAATTCTGGTTCTTCTAAATTCTTTTTTCACAGCATAACAGTTTCTGCAGGACGCTAGTCAGAGAACTTGAAGCACACTAACGGTTTGATTGCAGGATGCGTGACAAAGACTTGAAAACAAACACTTACACTTGTCAAAGATCTTATTTAAAAAAAACATTGTGTTTGTTTTCCTGCTTTTCAATTCACATAGTCTAATTAGGGCTTCGTTAAAATTCTTAGGAGTTTCGATAGTGAGTAGGGAATTTGGCTCTTTGTACATGGAGGTGATGACCATAGACAAATCTAGGCTCCTGATGATCTTACTAATATGACAAACTCTTAGGGAGCGGAGCAAGGTAGTGAATCTTTAGCACTTTCACTCGTCAGGGGATTATGCTCTTCTCTCATTGAGAGAATCAGAAATCCAAAAGTGTGTGGATTTGGTGAAGTGAAACTAGCTCGGTGATTAAGGTTGTTTAGCGTGTTTGGGTAAAGAGATGGGCTAGAGAAGTATGCTCTTCTCCTTTTGAGAGAATCAAAAAATCAGAAACCCGAATTCGAGCCATGTCCAGTGTCACCTTTAGAGGGCCTGCTAGAAGTTGAACCTCCGGGAACGACCCAAGTGAGTACACACCTATCACCGGTGATTCCACCTCACTATAATAAAGAACGTCTTGTTGAGTCTAAAGACTCTAAGACCATAGTAACTTCTTTTCCATGACTTGGACGATCATCATGGAAAAGCTCTGTTTATTGCACTGAGCGGCGTCGCTCCGAGCCCTGCTTGCAGGGGTGTGTGATTTTCAAGTGTTGGTGTGGCTGCAAGGCCCGAGCTCTGTATCAGAGGCACCGAAGGTTATTGTGAACGGAAGCCAAGTAAAAACCTCTTAGTTAGTTGCCTACCCGGTTCACCTCCGAAAGGAGTCATAATCTTTGCGCAAGGAGGGGGAAGAATCTCTAGGTATGGTGATCATACAATTCCATCATAGGCATACACAGGCGTTTTGGGCAGTTCACGTGCTTGGCCTACTACAAGGTAACCTTTGAGAGCGTGCTTTGTTGAGTCCTTGGAAACACCAAAGCTGTAGTATCCCTCTAGAGTGACGGTGTGAGGAGTTACCGCGTATGCGCATAAGCAATGGGGCAAAGGTTTTGGCTTCTCACCATTTTCTTTGGTAGGGATAGCTATGTGTTTGTTTTTGAGTCTTAAACATTGTCCAAACATCTTCAAACAAGACTCCCCTGATAATATCAAGTTGCTTTGTCCTTGATAGATCTGTTATCGACTACTTTTTGTATCACAACTTGTCTGATTGAAACCTATGTGCTTGATCAAAATCTGTTGATATACTTGCTTGATCTTTGAAAACAAACAACAAACTGAAATACTGAGTTCTTCGATTAGGTGACTTGTCCCAATTTTAGAGACCTGTTCTGTATTTAGGGTTTATGTGTCCTTGACCTTTTGAATTAGTGATCCTTGATCTCATAAGTGATTTTGGTTGAGATTGGAAAATTAGGAATTGTTCCTGTCAAATAGATAAATTTTTAGACTCTTTGATAACACACTTGGAGAGTGCTAGTAGTCTCCTTGTCCACCCATTTTCATATAATTCAAACTTAGTACACTTTGTGTAAGTCATCCTCCTGATCCATATGTGCTAGAGTGTTCACCCAGGAATTGAGCACCTCTGTGGCAGTGTTGGTTTGCACCTATTTGCAACAGTTCTATTTCACCATCTCTCTCGGATAAGAGAAAAATTTTACTATCCTAGTCTGGTATTGACGTTTCTTAGAATTGTCTGTTTACCTGAACTCTCCCTTTCATGTCAGTCACAACAAGATATCAAGTGAGCCAAGGAAAGCGACCTCAGATAGTCTTTAACCAACTACCCGATTCGGTTCGTCAAAGAGGAAAAGGAACCAATATTTGACCCGATCCACCTAGAATTAGGTCACGGAAACCTATTTACGACCCCAAAGAGCCATTTTAGTGACTTGAGTACCCCTGATTACCTTCCCTTGGGGTATGGATATGAGTTATACTGTCACTCGACGGGAGAGGGAAGCCATGGATCAAAATCTTGATGATATCTATGAACAACATAGAAACAACATGATATTTGGAAATTCTTCTCATGATGATCAACCTGGTTCACCCCTCATTAATGCAAGATATTTGGATGCCCATCAATGGGATGAAAGGTATAAGAGACGAGCTCACCAAGAACAATGGTCACAACACGAAGACCAAGACAATGAACCTCGTGATGCTCATGTCAATACAACGTATACCAATGACTTGTTCAAACAGTCTAGACCAAACTCACCACTTCAACATACCTCAAGGTTCACAAGTGATAGGCTCAAAAGAATTGAACGCGAAAAGAAAGCCTTTCTAGATGAACAAGCTGCAAAGCAAGAAAAGTTTAGACAACTTGAGGAAGAGAGCCAAGCTTTATTGGAAGTACAAAGGAAACTCGCTCAAGAGGAGCAAGATAGGCAGTTATCCCACCAATTAAACAAATAATACAATACAAGGGGTGCTAACAGTGGACATAATTCTCATCCCTCCACCCCTTCCAGAACACCAAGAAGTAGAAGGCGGTCAAGGACCCCTTCTAGATCTCCTAGTCCTAGAGGAAGAAGGGCCTCTCAGTATGCTCACTATAGGAGGCAAACTCCTCCTAGAAATTCAAGACCACACTCCCAACATGTACATCCTAGTTCCCAACATGGAGGTGGTAGCTCACATTATGACTTTGATACTCAAGACTTCATGCGAATACAACAAGAGCCTATCTTCCAACAGTATGTGGAGAGGTATTTGGAACAAAACAAAGATAAGTTCTTGGAAAGTCTAATCAACAAGGGTGCCAGAGTCCCTTATAGTTTTGATGTGGACAACAAAATACAAAAGAAAAATCCCTCTCAAGAGGAAGAAATCCGCCAAATGAAGCAAATGATGGAGAAAATGATGCAACCTAAGAGCTCATTCTCACTAGACTCAATTTTTCCTAATCCATTCGACAAGAGTGTGAGTATGAAAGATTTTCCAAAGAGGGTGGGATTCCCACAATATGATAAATATGATGGCGGTGGTGATCCACACGACCATGTGCGTCAGTTCTATACTATGAGCTTTGAATTCCATCAAGATGACTCCTATTTGATGAGGTTATTCCCTAGGAGTCTTAAAGGACAAGCAATGGAATGGTTTACCAATATCACTCCTCCTGTCAAGACTTTTAGAGAACTTGTTCATAGATTCGTTCAACACTTCACATATAATCTGTCAAGATCTGTTACTATGTTGGACCTATGCAACTTGAAACAAAATCAGGGGGAACCCTTTATTACCTTCTTGCAAAGGTGGAGGAGACAATGCTCTCGGTATCCTAGGACGATCCATGAGGATGAAAAGATTGACATACTTGTTAGTAATTTGGTGCCTGAAATGAGATATGAGATCAAAAAGATAGTCTTCACTTCCTTTGATACCATGATTGAAATTGCATGCCGCATTGAGGATGTTCTAAAAGAACAAGGCATTTTGACAAGACATAACAATAATACCAACAATGGTCAACACAACAATAAGGATAAAGGGAAGAACAACAATTGGAACAAAAACAAACAAGTTGTCAATGATGGAGTTGTGGATTCTTCCCAATCAAGAGATCAAAGTGTTCTTAATTTGACTAAGGTTGTACAAGCAATGAAGCTTAATGCACCTCCACAACAAGAAAGTAAACCAAGATATCAGGAGAGGCCCAAAAACCAAAAGCGGAAATTTACCAAATTGGGTGACTCATATGAGGATATTCTCAAAACTCTCATTGCTAGCAACTTGGCACATCCTCAGAATCCTACAAAATTTCACATTCCAGATCCTAAGCCACATTGGTGGGATGACAAGGCATTCTATAAATTTCATAATGGCCCTGGCCATACTGTTGAAAACTGTTGGAGATTAAAACATATCGTCCAAGATTTTATAGAAAGTGGAAAGCTTCAAGTTGATGGCCTAAATACCAATGCTGATCATAAGGCTTTTAAGGAACCTTTGCCTAATTATGACAAGGGGGAAACCTCTAAATCATAGAATGGAAAAGCTGCAATCAACTACACCTATACAGCGGCAGAAAATGTGATAAACATGCTTGAAGTTGTGGAGCCAAGTGTTAATATGATAAGGAGTAAGGACCCGCATGGTTATGACTCTCCCCCTATTTTTGACAACCAACTTGTTGTGGTGCTGAGAGGTCATCATTCTAGGTTATCTTCCCAAGCCCTTAATCTTTGTTACCGAGGAGTCAAGTCCTATTATTCTCGAGAGGGCCTAGTTGAGTCCATCCAACAAATCCAAGCAAGTGGCAGCATCAAGAATGTCACTACTCAAGAAATGCATACGCTCTCAAACCAAACTACAATCTTGTAGATCAGCTCTGAGAAAACTCGACTGAATCTACCAATCTTAGAGCTTCTAGAGTTGTCCCCTAGACATAAGCAGATCCTTGAGGATGCTTTGCACACAACAAATGTCCCCAACAACATTGATATAGACCAATTCCAAGGCATGGTGAATCACATTACTAGCCCACATTACCTTTCTTTCTCTGAAGATGATGAAAAATCCCTAAGCCATCCACACAATCTTGCCCTTCACATTGAAGTCATGATTCATAAAACCCATGTCAGGCGCGTGTTGATTGATGGGGGTGTTGGGTTAAATATATGTACTTTGAATTTGTTAAAAACTTTGGGCTATTCAGAGCAAGTGATCGACACTAGAAAGAAGATCGATCACTTCATAAAAGGGCCTATGATGAGACATAGCAGTTCTAAAGGGGTTAATTTTGTCCTTCACATCGAGGGATTGGCCCAGGTTGAAAAAAAAATATCTTGTTTTCAAATTATTGATCTTGGACCCCTTACATCTGTATTTTCTTTGGGTAGACCATGGATTCATGATATGCAGGCAGTGCCATCTACCTACCACCAGTGTGTTAAGTTCCCCTACAATGGAACAAAAATTTGCATACCAAGGGATAACACCTTATCAATTAACTCAATCTCAACTAATGTTCATGTCCCTCTTAACCGAGCAGCAGAGGATTATGAAACAACTTTAGCAGACTGTCAAAACAAATTTAAGTTAGTAGACCTTGGCATGGGGGGGTATCAACTTGACTCTTTTGCGAAGATGCCTGTTTCCCCTAGGACATATGGAAAGCCTTCACAAGAGATGAAACCATCATCCTTAGCAATGACACTATTTGACAAGTTTGTTGAATCCTTAGTACCAATACAAGATGAAAAAGAGGAAGTAGCTATTCGAGATTGGATATACAAAGAGGAGAAATACCAGCACAATGAAAATTTCTCCCCCTCTCCTAAGTCCTATGGGAGAGGATATACTTTTGTCAAGAAGATGGGTTATCAAGGATATGGCCCTCTTAGTCACAGGTTAGATTCTAGAGCTGAACCACTCAATCATGATCTTTTTGCATGTAAGTCTAAGAAACCGGTTGGCCACAGGCTTTATGAACAACAATAAGTAAACATCCCCATTTCGTGAGGGGTGGGATAGTAAAGATGACACAGAATATGTACCAGATTTGACCAATCAACAAGACATAACAGATGATTGGGTACCTTCAACAAATCTCCTTTGGGGAGATTCAAGAGATTTAATAATTGATAGTCCTCCTATCTCATTTGCAATAGATAGTGACTATATGAATGCAAGATTGACTATGGATAGTGTCTCCATCCCAGCTGCAACGGATGGTGATAATTCAGATAATTTTGTGATTGAGCAAATTGCTAGAGGAGAAGAGCCTCTTCCAAATCTTGAGGCTTCTACATCACGAGGCTCCAACAATAATTCAGAAATAGACTCTCATGAGTTTGAATGGGATTCACTCTCAGATGCAACAGTTGACTTGGATATGGATGTTGTCCATGCTTATAGTTCTCAACCTAATGTAACTGATGAGTCATGTGTTAGATTAGAAGATTGGAAGCCACGTTACATTAGTAGACGATTCTTCGCTTGCTAGGATAAATTATGATTTAGACACTTTAGAGGGAAACTTGACAGATTCCAATTCTACAGTCACTAGAGATGACATCACCTATATCCTTAATCTTGAACCGGTCATCAACCTACCCCTTGTTCACCCCAACCTTATTGATTGGTCTCAACGTTACCAAGAGCCTCAACTCTTGACATTTCACAATGACTATGAGATCACCTGCTATCAAAATGCCATTGAACATGTAGTCTCTTCCACTAGTATGACATAACCTGACATCAAGTACCTTATTCACAAGATAAAAAGAAAAGAAAAAAACAATAAGAGTTCTGATGGCAAAAACCACTATGTGGCAGTGTCAGAACCAAAAAAAGTAAAAATAAAAGACGTATCTAAAGGTGAAAACCTCCCAGAGGCACCTACAGATGAGGTACTTGATAGTCTCCCAAGCTATTTCTAGGACAGATCACCAGTATTGGTTGAACCTACAGAAGCTGTTAATTTGGGCACAGAGGAAGTTCCAAAATTTGTACACTTGGCTAAATCTTTATCACCTGAAGAAAAGAAAGCCTATACTGAGTTCCTCCAAAAGAAGGAAATTAACTTTGTATGGACATACTCAGACATGCCAGGGTTGGACACTAATCTCATTATGCATCATTTGTCCATAGCTCTAGGTGTGAAACCAGTCAAACAAAAGTTGAGAAAAATGCACCCTCATATAGCTCTTTTAGTAAAAGCTGAATTAGAAAAGCTCCTTGGTGCAGGTTTCATTAGAGCCATAGACTATGCTGACTAGATTTCCAACATTGTACATGTTTCTAAACATGATAAAACCATTCAAATCTGCACATACTTTAGAGATCTTAACAGAGCATGCCCAAAGGATGATTTTCCACTTCCTAACATAGACATGATAGTGGACATGATAGCGGGATATGAGATCTATTCTTTGATGGATTGTTTTTCTGGGTATAATTAGATCAAGATAGCTCCTGAGGATCAAGAAAAGACTGCATTCACATGTGCCTGGGGTGCTTATTGTTGGAATGTCATGCCCTTTGGATTGAAAAATGCAGGAGCTACTTACCAAAGAGCTATGACAACTATCTTCCATGACATGATGCATAAGAATATGGAAGATTATGTGGATGACACCCTGGCTAAGTTTAAGAGAAGAGGAACACATTTGGCTGATTTAGAAGTGATTCTAGATCGCATGGAACAATTTCAACTAAGATTAAACCCAAAAAAGTGTGCATTTGGTGTTACTTCTGGCAAATTATTGGGATTCATCATTTCAGCTAAAGGAATAGAAGTGGACCCTGAAAAGGTTCAAGCCATTATAAACATGCCACCTCCCAAAAATGTCAGCCAAATGAGGAGTCTTCAAGGGCGCCTTCAATCCATAAGGAGGTTTATTTCACAATTGGCAGATAGAGCACAACCTTTCAACAAAAATTTGCATAAAGGTGTTCAATGTGTCTGGAATGAGGATTGCCAAAAGAGCATGGATCAAATTAAAGAATACTTGGCAAATCCTCCCATTTTAATGCCTCCCATTCCAGGAAAACCTCTCATTTTATATGTCTCAGCTACTGAATCTTCACTGGGGGCATTGTTGGCTAAATTAGATGAACAAGGGAAAGAAAGGGCCACATATTATATTAGTCGCACTTTTGTTTCTTATGAGGTTAATTATACTAGTATTGAAAAATCTTGCCTCGCAATAGTGTTTGCTTCTCAAAAATTGTGACACTATATGCTCACACACACCATACACCTCATAGCAAAAATTGATCCTCTTAAATACTTGCTCGGTAAAGCTGCTCTCACGGGTAGACTTGCTAAATGGATGATGATTCTTTCTGAATTTGACATAGAGTATATTGAGCACAAAGCAATCAAAGGCCAAGCTATTGCAGATCAACTGGCTAATTTCCCTATTCAAGATAATATGCCCATTCAAGTCAACTTTCCAGATGAGCATCTTATGTACATGACTAAAAGATCTTGGAAACTATTCTTTGATGGTTCCTGCATGCAAAATGGTTCTGGAGCTGGTGTGTTGTTTGTTTCTCCTCATGGGTATACTATTCCTAAATCTTACAAGTTACTCTTTCCATGCACAAACAACATAGCTGAGTATGAGGCTTTGACAAATGGACTAAAAATGGCCATAGAGTGGAATATCATAGAAGTACATATCTATGGGGATTCTCAGTTGATCATCAACCAAGTCAATGAACAATACCAAACAAAAGATGACAAGTTGGTACCTTACAAAAAAATGGTTGATTCATTAAGATGATATTTTACTTTTGTCACCTTTCAGCAAATCCCTAGGGCTGAGAACAAAGCAGCTGATGCTATGGCCACCCTTGCTTCACTTCTTCAGTTAGAGGAACATGAGTCTAGATATGAATTCCTGGTGGAAGAGCTACGATATCCCATATTTGACTCACCCGAAAGCCATGTCATTTGTACCCTTGTCAATCATGAATCCTCCCGCTATGGTGCTATTTACTCATATCTTCGTGATGGCATCATCCCCAATACATTTAACCGATCTGAAAGAAGAAACCTTATCCGCAACGCCTCTCGCCATTCCCTCATCTCTGGTGATTTGTATAGGAGGGGTCTAGATGGAACACTTCTTAGGTGCTTAGAAAAGGAGGAATCCGATCAAGCGCTAGTTGAAATCCACGAGGGCATATGTGGAGGACATTCTAATGGTCTTTCCATGGCTAGAAGGTTGCTTAGGGCATGGTACTATTGGCCTACATGCAGATAGATGCAGTAGCATTTTCTAAGTCTTGTGAAAAATGTCAGAAACATGGACACCTGATACATGCTCCAGGTAGGGAGCTAATTCCTTCTATATCTCACTGGCCATTTCAGCGATGGGCCTTTGACATTGTTGGGCAGATTCATCCCAACTCATCGGTGGGCATAAGTTCATTATCATCTGCTACTGACTACTTCACAAAATGGGTAGAGGCTATTCCACTTTCTATTGCCTCAGGCAAGACAGTGTCTTTATTTATTTTAAACCATATCATATGTCGATATGGAGTGCCATCTGAGATCATCACTGACAATGGAGGTCAGTTCAAAAACAAGGACCTTAAAGAACTCTGCCAAAGATTCAAGATAAAGCAACATTGCTCCTCCATTTACTTCCCACAAGGAAATGGTCAGGCAAAGGCTTCAAACAAAACCATTCTCAAGATTTTGCATATAACAGTTCATAAGAATGGTAGAGACTGGCACCTACAGATAAATCCGGCCATGTGGGCCTATAGAATGAGTATTCATACTCCAACTGGGGCTACTCCTTTTGCCCTCACATACAGCGCTGAAGTAGTGTTACCTTTAGAGGTTGAGATTCCATCACTTCGAGTCTCTCTCAAAGGTCTAGTTACAGATGAAGACTATTGCACCATGAGATTGCAAGAATTGGAACTTCTTGATGAGAAGCATAAAGCATCATTTGACCATATGAGGGTCTATCAAAAGCGGATGTCCAAAGCCTTCAACAAAAAGGTTCACCCTAGAGAAATCCAAGTAGGAGATCTTGTCCTGCGAGAGAATCCTAAGAACCAACAGAATCAAGAATAAAAGGGCAAATTCAAACCTAATTGGCGTGAACCCTACATCATCACAGCAGCTTTTGGCACAGGTGCCTATCTACTATCTACTGAAGAGGGGGAGCAGCTCCCTGAGCCTATCAATGTTTTGCACCTGAAGAAGTTCTATCCTTGATGCCCGTTCTGTCTGGGGGCATCCTTTGTATATAATTATGACCCTGAAAAAAGTTCCAAAAAAATTGATATATGATACTGAAAAAATTACAAAAAAAAAAATTGATATATTGTCAAAAAATCCAAAAAAATTCAAATATGATGCTGAAAAAATACAAAAAAAATGAAAAATACAAAAAAATTCAAAATATATATATATATATATATATATATATATAAAGTCCTAAAAAAAAATTCTTCCAAGTGGTGAAAACCTAGAAACTGGCGCTACTTGAGGCCTTTGCATCCCTATTTCCTAGCATGCATCCTCGACACTTAGCCTTTCTCCATCATGCCTTGTCCTTATTGCCTTGGTTTGGAATTGGTCTTTGTCTTTGTGTAGGGGCATCACTATGTTAGCTTTGGTCTCTTGGATATGCTTGTCTTTAGGACACCTCGCAAACGGTGTTTTTCAACACTAACCCAACTATGTTTTTCAACACAACCCCTGACATCGTGTGTTTTTCAACACTTATCAGTTTTTCTTATCCAGTTCGGTCATGTGATCTTACCTACTTGCAAGCATTCGATCCTTATCCTCGGAACTCAGTATTAGTTTACACACAAAAAAAATTTAATTGCAACACTTAATGCTTGAGATATGCCATGATCTTTTCTTTGTGTGCTGACTGATATTGATTTTCATTGAGTGTCCTTGTCTAATAAGTCTCTCCGTGATGCATAGCTAGAGGACTTGGGGCATGGGGCATGTTTTTATTTGCTTTCTGCTTGTGGGTGTTGTCTTGAACCTCTTCAGTGTCTCTTGTTGTCTCCTTGACACACTTAAGAGATTTATGGCATCATCCTTGAATGTTTTTGCACAACCATTCTCATGGTAATCTTGGCGTTTATGTCTTGATGCGAGCATGGTTTTGCTACATTAAATTGGGTAAGCTAACATTGTAGTCATCTTGACCTTCATGTCTTTGATGCTCATGTTAGAATCTTTCCACATTCCAAGCTGATATAAATCACATTCATATCTTCATAGTTGCATTTGTGACTAGTGATGATTGTGTGATTGTCCGATGTCCGGTAATAATGGCCCAATGATGAAAATAAGTTCTCTTACATTCTCTAATGAATGATGAACACACAAAAACCTATGTTACCCTATTGCAAGTACACCTTTGCATTTTCATGTAGCTTGCATTATTTAGACTTCATGTTAATTTGCACTTTTAGGCTATATTATGGGTTTGAGAGGGTTTCCTTCATCTTTCTTGTGGATTTTTCATCAACTGTGATCACATTCTTCATTTCCTTATCTTCTTTCGTGATCTCAATCGAAATTCCCTATCTTAAACAGTTGATTGATTTTGATGCATCCTCTTTATTGAGGCAGATCTTTTCCTTCTCTCCATTTCTTTCCATTTCTTCCAAACTTCTATCTTCCATTCGATTTCACCCCACTTCTTTCTTCTAATTCAACCTTAGGGCATAATTTTCTTGCTGATCTACCTGGTTCTGTGATTCTTATATTTTTCATCTTACATCAAGAACCTTATCTTTTGTTTGATTTGATCAAATTTTTCAATTTATTATTTCTCCTCTATCTCATTTCAATTTCGATCATTAGGGGGCAGTACCTATCAAACTTCAATCCTTGATTCAACTTTATCAATTTATCAATTGCTTCTCTTGGGGCAACCTTGCTTGAGATTCTTATCTCTCACTTTGGATGTGATCCCGAATCGACCTCATGTTCAAAGGCCTTTTGTTTATGTTTGTCCAGATGTGATCCCGAGTCGACCTCACATCTGAGTTGTTTTGTGATCCCAAATCGATCTCACATTGCAACTTCATTCTTTGACTGCATGTGATCCCGAGTCGACCTCACATTAGTCAAAGAGGGGAAAATGTATGCAACCTAAAATGGTCACCTAGACTTTGGGCCCCATTTATTTAATTTGTCAACATCAACTTTCTGAATCAATGATTGTTGCATTTTCAAATCAAATTTCTTAATCAATTCATAACTATTTCAAATGTTTCAATTTTCCCTAAGGTTTGAATGCTTCATTAATTTTATTTAATCAAAATAAATAAATCCCTTTTAATAAATAAAATAATGTTATTTAATTGAAGTTAATATTACTTAAATAAAATGATGCTATTTAATTAAATCTATTTTTAATTAAATAATTTTATTTTATTTTATTAATATTCATTTCTAAATTACATAATCTTATTTTATTTTATTAAAAGAGATATTATCATCTTAAATAAAATAAAATAAATGAAATATCCTCTCAAGAATATCCTGTGATGAAAAAAATGGAAACAAATCAGTTAAAAGGGAAATAAACTAAAAAAGAATTCCAATCAAGATTTGTTTCTATTTTTCTATTTATCCCACATTGCTTCTGAATTTGCCTTCAATTCCACTTTTGCCTATAAAATGAGCCTCTCATTCTCATTTCAAAAATCACGAATTTTTACATCAGACTTATGCTACAAATTTTCTTGAATTTTATCATTTGAGATTACACATTAGTTTGATTTTATAAGCATCTTAGTTTTAGAGCATATAGTTTAATATTACATTTTAGCTTAATCTTCATAGTAGATTAATTTGCAAAGTAATTCATTATGGCATTGCATGTAAATAAATTTTCATTTCAATAAATTAGTTTTGTTTATTGCATTTTACAGTCATTTAGATTAGTTTTCATTGTTGCATTGCAAGAACAGGATTCATGGAGATTGGCATTCTTGCTTCTCCTCTTTGAATCTCTCATTCTGAGACTGTATTTGCAGGGGTAACTGGGTGAATCTGAGGGCCACAATATCAATCCCTGCTCTTCTTAGATAGAGAGCTGTGAATTGATTTGCAAGGACTCATTATTGAGTATCCTTGCATGCAAGGATTCACAGAAGTATAACATATTTTCAGTTATACAAGATTAAGTTTGGTTCTAAAAAAATAACCAACACTAGGCTTGCATGTTTAAATCATTGGGTCTAAAATATAGAAAATGGATAATAGAAACCATGGTATGACATAGACCAAGGTACATGCAATGTTATCCCTTTGTAAAAAAATAGAAACTTAATCAAACAAGGGGTGCCATGATGCATACTAGGAGCCAAGTTGCCCCAGTCTTTTTGTCAAGACAAACCATAAACAACAATCAAAGAAAAAAATTAGGCCATGAGACATCATCGCTCCTCTAAATCCTTCTTGGGACATCCTCGAGGTGGCTAGTAACATGACCAAAGATAAATCAATAAAAGATAAAACCAACAGAATCAACAACCATTAAGATCTTTTTCCAATCAACGAGTACTTGCTAATAGGATTGATAAGATTGATTGATTGATTGATTGATAATTCCTAGTTTCAAGAAAGGAAGCATGTCATATAAGATGTCAAGTCTGGTTTCGATCATGCAACCACCTATATAAGGAAAATGATAAGGTTGATGATGATGTTTGGTTTCATGAAGGACACATCATGTATAAGACACATGATAGGATTAGGTCTAGTTTCAAGACATGAGGCAAATCGTATAAGATGTCGAGTTTGGTTTCGATAATGCCACCTTTTCTATAAGACCTTTGATTGGCTAGTAAGTGTTGATTTGATGCTTAGGACATCGATCAGTTTGGTTTGAAGACTAGTTGGATAGTTAGTTGGTTGATTCGTGACTTGGTTGAGGTTTAGATGTTTGTTAGTGTCTAATCAAAGTGTCAACTTTAGCAAGGGATAACATATTATGATATGGAAAATGACAGACCCAAAAAAACCCTAAGGGACTAACCTAGTGCCTTGGGGGCTCATCAAATATGGCCTTGCCTATGTATCATGCATAGAGACATTGTAGTTCTACTGAATTAGACAAAAGATAACTTATTTAGTGGGAATCATGAATGAATCAACTCGAAAAACCCTAAAGGATTGACCTAGTGCCTTGAGGGCTCATCAAAGATGGCCTTGCCTATGTAACATGCGTAGAGACATCGTAGTTTACAAACTTGGACATGACTTGACCCTATTTTTGGATTTTTTAAACATATTTTGATTTTTTGGGATTTTAGACTTTTTTTTTTTTTTTGAAATGTTTTGAGTTTTTTTTATTTTTGAAATGTTTTTATTTTTTTGGATTTTTGTGATAATGACCTCCAATACCAAGTCTACGATCCCATGAAGACGTAAGTTAAGTACTAGCCCCTAGTCAGGTATAGGACGAATTACTAAGGATGGAATCAGATAAGCCTTATGGTGGATAGATATGGCAGGCGAAAGATGTGTAATGTCAATCATTCATAGGAAATGGGAAGGAAAATAAAGCATTATTATGGAGGAAGTGTGAAGGTGATTTTATTATGGGTTGAGGTGATAAATTATATAGAATGATGGTAGAGAATGGAGAAAAGACTGACTACACATGGCACCTATTTTCTAGGTTTTCACCATGGTACTTATCCAAAGCGCCACCAAAGTGGTTTTCACTATTGGAAAAATTATTTCTCTTTAATATTTTTTTTTTTGTTCACACAAGACGTATGTTTTCCAAGTTTTTCATCAAGGTGACAAAATTTTGCATTTTTCAATTTTTTTGTATTTTTGAATTTTTGATGAGGCGGTCTAAAAGATAGGTGTAGAACTTATGAAGGTGCGGGCTATTGATAGGCTCTGATAATAGTTCACCTTCAGGAGTAGAAACATAATAATCCCTTGATCTATATGTTGCTATTATGATATAGGGACCCAATCAATTAGGTGCATATCTAGATGAATATGTTGGATGAAAGGATATGATTTGAACAAAGGATGTGAATGGTGGATACAGAGGATGATTGATGTGGCAGATGAAGAGAGCTAGGGAATGATTCCTAACATGCACACTACATGGGTTGTTAGGCTTCACATGAAAAGGAGTTTGAGCAACCAATGAGCTATAGTATGTGAAGGGTTGTCATCAAAGGTCCACCGAGAAAAATTTCTAAGGGGGATGGAGTGATATGATGGGTGTATGGATATGGGTGGATTTGGCAAAGTGTATGGATTGCATGAAAACGATGAAAATGGAGACTTTAGATTCACAAGCTCACATTTTGATATTTTTCTTTGACAAATACCCCTTGCTATTTTGGTCAAAGAGGCATGATTGGGGATCAATTTTTTCTCAATTTCATTCTTGACTTTTATTTCCATATTTGAATTTTCCAATAGTGTTTGATTTTGACTAAAGGAATTTTCTTGATCTTTCTTTCTTTGTGTTCTTTCTTTTTATTTTGGATCTCCATTTGAAGAAGGAGCTTTCTCTTTTTATTTCTAAGTTATATTCTTGTTATTTTCTTGAGGTGATAATTTTGGACCTATGTCTATGAGGTGGATAAACATTGATGAGATGGATGAGTTAGATGAAATGGTAGGAATGGGTAGTTCATAAAGAAGGTCAGAAATGCACTCAATGATTTTTTTGAGACTATCCTTTTCAACACTATTAACATCAAAGAAATATTGCACACCCTTAACAAGTTGGAAAGGATGCTTCATAGAGGTAGTGGTTGGAGATGCATACCGTAACTCAAGATGGTCGAGATGGAAAGGTGATAGTTCAAAATATGGAGTGAGAGGAAAAGAATCATGAGATGGAGAGGGATGATCTTGGATGTCCTCAATAGGATCATGATAAAAAATTGGATTATCATAGATATCATGATCAAACACGAGATTATCATGGACATGAAAGGATTGAGATGGAGTGGAAATGGTAAGGAATAAAGGATATTTAGGATTGAAAAGGATTTTTGTCTTAGCATGATCATCTATTTGCATGCTCTTACAAAGATCTAGAGTTGACTTAACATTTTCCTTAGGGTTCTAGATCTTCTTAGCAGCATTAATGTCTTCAATTGTAAAATTAGGTGATGATGATAAGTTTACAATACAAAAAAAATCATTGATATGATACTCTTGATGTCCAAGGTCTTGAATCTAGATCTTGGAATCGGAAGATGGAATGGTGGATGTGGATTCATTGGTCAAAATGGAAGGATAAATGTAATGGGATGAGGTGGATGTTGAGCTTTCTTGATTGATGGGAACTTATTTTTTAGGTGTCCCTCTTAAGTTGCTACAATATTGAAAGGGTCAAGATCACCAGCTATTGTTATTTTGGTGCCATTATGGGGAAATTTCAAGCATTAGTGGTATGTGGATGGGACAAACTTCATAGCATAAATCCATGGTTGTACAAGGAGGATATTGTAGGGAAGATCCAAATCCAAAACTTAGAATGTTGTATCTAATATGATAGGTCCAACTCTGATAGGTAATGAGATGACACCCTTAGAAGAGTGTTATGCATCGTCATAAGCCTTTATGATAATTTTCTTTGATTTATCTACAAAATTCTTAGAGAAAACCAATTACATGACCAATCTTAAGGTACAAATGTTTAATCCCACTCCACCATCTACTGGGACTCGTCTAACTCTATGTTTGTTGACAAAGACTTCAAGGTGTAAGGGATCATTATGGTTAGGATTTTTAAATGAGAATTCATGTTTGGAGAAGGTAATGTGGTGAGTGTTAGCTAAGTATCCCACCATTTCTTGAAATGGATTGACATTAAGGAATGTGGGTAAGGCTTTATCCAAGATGGCTTTGTGTTTGAGAGATATGCGAAGTAGCTTGAGGATAGATATTTGTGTGGGTGTCTTCCATAAATGGTCTAAAAGATTATATTGAGCTTTCAACTATTTTTTAGGAGGAGCTACTTGTATGGTTACCTTGGTCCTTTGGGTTTTAACCGCACACTTTAATGGGTTATTGATAGTAATTGTTGTGATATTTTTATCCAAGGCTTAGATATTATGTATGGTACATTCATGGTTGACACGAATGTAATTGGATTGGTAATTGGTCTTAGTAACTAAACTAGAGGCTTTCCCCATCCCATGGTTATGCAAAGGATTTTTGAAGATAGTATGGTCATTACTAGAGGTTGCTTGAGGATTGTCTACTTATATGACACCATTCTTAATAAGGTCTTGAGTTATGTTCTTAAGTTGAAGAAAAGATGAGGTCTTGTGCCCTTTAATGTGGTGATAGTAACAAAAGGTATTTTCATCCCACCAAGATGGTTTAAAAGGACTTGGACATAATGTTTGGATTCAGGAAGTTGTATGACATTGGATTGCAAAATTTTCTTTAAGATAGACTCGATAGGTTCCCCTAAGGGAGTGCATTTGCGTCTTGGTTGGTAATTTCTTGGAGGTCCATGTTCTTGGTTATTTTAAACTAAATTTGTTGTTTGATCCTAAACACATGGTGGATTATTGGATACATTGTGTCCTTTAAGAGTAATTGTAGGGCCAGCTTTGTGTATTATCTTCACATCTACAACCCCATCATTTGTGACATTCTTGTTTTGAGCCCAATATTTTCTTTTTTCATTAGAAGTGTTTTGGGAACTTTGATACTTGTTAAAGATTTTTATTTCACCTTTAGCAATAAGTGTTTTCTCAAGGGTGGTAACTTTCTCAAAAAGGTCAGCAAATGTAGTAAAACAATGAATTTGTAGTTGGTATTTCAATTTTGTGACTAATTTTTTGACAACAATGTGTACCAACTATTTTTCAAGTATTTTGCAAGGACATCTACTAGCCAAGCTTCTCCATCTCTGGAAGAAATATATGAATGTTTCCCCTTCTTCTTGTTTAGTATGACACAATGTCACTATGGTTATGTCATTTTCAATGTTGTAGGAAAAATGTGTCACAAACTTGTCTACTAACTCATCCCATGTGTGTATTCCCATGGGTAAATGAGAAAACCACTCAAGTTCTTATCCTATGAGACTTCATGGAAATAATCTCATTAAGTAGGTATGATCAAATGAAATATCTATGCAAGTAGTATGGAACTACCTCACATGTTCTATTGGACTTCCCCTCCCTCTATATTTGTTGAAATTTGGGATAATGTAATTGTGAGGAATGAGAGGCATGCATATGATTTAATCAAAAGGATATGGGCATAGTTCTTCTATGGGGTAGGTTTTCTTTGTTCTTGATACTTGCATATCATCAACTTTTTGTTGTAGTGCATGCATTTGATATGTCAATGCTTCTATAGAGGATAATTATGTGTCTGTAACATTAACAATTGTATTGTGATATGGGTGACCCATGTTTGAAGTAATGTTTTGCAATCCAATATTTGGAGTGGAGGAGTGTGATGAATATGGATTTTTGGTTTTGGAAATTAGGAGTGAAAAATGGAATTTGTTTGATGCATGGAGTGTGTGGGGGATTGATATTAGATTGATTTTGTAATGGGTTTGAACTTGCTTGACCATGCAAGTTTTGGTTGCCATGTTGTTGAGAGGATTTGGATTGTTGTTTTGCAGAGTATTTCCCAATTGAGACCTTGTTGGAACATGTTAGTGTTTTGATTTGGCCCCAATTTCAAGTGGACATTTGGTGTCAAAAATTTCTTTGGAGGTTGTGACTTAGGAGCACTAATGTAAACCTTTCGCATCTTGGGTGGGTTTGTGTTTGATGTGTTTTTCCCATGGTATTGGTAAATATAAGTGTGGCTTGGGATGAATATGTGCCAAAGGGATTAAAATATGGAGACCCATAGTATAAGATGATGAGGTAAATGGATTGAATGTGCTACTAGGTGGTTGGGTGCCTTGCACTCCAAATATTGGTGTGGTGTTGACCATCATAGTATTTTGAGTTGTTCCTCATCATGGAAAAGTAGTATGTACTTGTGAAGTAGTAATGTTGGAAGTGGATGTGATATGTCCTTGGTCTTGTGTGACACCATTTGTTTGTGATTTGAAAATAATGTTGACATAAAAACCAAGAGGGAGTTTGGTTCCACTTTGTAGAAGTTTCACGAGGAATCATTAGGGATCCGTTCCTACTATCTCATCTACAAAGCATGTTACTCTAGGGTCTTGGGAATCCACTTCAATTTCCTCTTCGGTTAAGCGGCTTTGGATATCTTGTAATGTGAAATTATCAAAAGGATTTGGAAAGTTATATTGTGACTTGGGTAACTCATTTGATGAAGAAGACCCAAAATTCATGTTTCTAGTTGGGTTAAAATAGGGATCTTCATTTGTGTAGTCCATTTATTCTCTCTTCCTTTGTAACCTAGTTTGGACCATATAAGACTTGCAACTTGGTGAAGGGTATGGAATCTAAGGGATGAAAATGCAATGGTGGGTATGAAACTATGCTATGTTTTTGGGATTTTAAAGATATAAGAAAGCCAAATGGTAATGCACTTATGACTAAGATTAGGGTGCAAAGTGACAATAGGTGAAACCAAGATATGATGATGTCACTATGGCCAAAATCTATGATATGGCTAAAGCTAAGATATTCAAAGATGCAAGTGGAAGCTATGACCAAGGATATGGTATGACCAAAGCTATGATATAAGAATAAGACTAGAGTATGGAAAATGAGGCTAAGAACATGCACCTTTGGGACTTAAGAAAAGGATGCTAAGCATGATAAGATAGCTCAAGGTAACAAATTAGATTTCTAAGACCTTTAAAGGAAAATGACTAAAAAGGATGATGATGACTTGACAAAGTGAACCTTAAACTGGAATCATGAGTTTGAAGGCCCAACTTAAGTGTCGATGATTGATAGATAAAAGGACAAGGTCAAGGACAATCTAGACATGTGACAATGAACTAATCAAAGGTATGGCCAGCTTCCTATTCTAAAATTTGGAAGGTGTATGCAACTAAGTACGACCTAAGGCTGATTAAGCAATGTAAGGATGGTAAACTAAGGAATACAAGGTAACCTAAATGAATGCAATGAAATGGATGGAATGGATTGAGCAATTCTATGATATGAAGGTATGGTTGTACTGCTAGGAATTGTTGAAAAATAAGACTACATAGGAATTTCCCCAAAACTTTGTGGTTCATTGTCTCACAGATGTGGTTTACTGTCCCACAGATGTGGCTCACTGTTTTTAGTAGATGCGGTGTACTGTCTTACAATTGTGGTATATTATTTGTCAGATGTGGTGTTGGTCTATTGATCTCAAATTGGATGTTTTCAAGTGGTTTTTCATCTTTGGAAATTATGAAATGTGATTAAAGAAACAAAAAATGCTCTGAAAAATAGATTTTACATGAATAATGTATGTTCATAGGCCAAATTTAGCTCAATTTACACAGGTCATATCACAAATAAAAAACACTTCAAGCACTTCAAACACTTCCTAATCTTAAGGTGAAGGGTAATGGTAGCAATCTTAGGCCCATAGCTTGGAATTTCCTTTGACTCAAATGTAGGAACACCTAAATGGGTGTATACACTCTTGTCTTTGCGAGAGAGGACAAGTAGGGGCCTCCAATACCAAAAATATGACCCAATCACCCTCTCCCCAAAAATCTACGTGTAGCTTATGCTAAGCCATGGGATTTTGTCTCATATCAAGGGAGCCATATGGTGAGTATCTTTAGGGTGTGATACACATCCCTTGCACTGAGAATGACACCAACAACTCAATCAATAGGGCAGGCTTCTAAAATAATGGTTTCTAGTCATTGCTTGGGGACTTCACATCTTGCTAGTGCACAAAAAGCCACTTAAGGCTTTAACCAACCTTACTTGGGTACTATAAGTAACTACCTCACATAAATGTGGGTAACTTCCCCTTTTCAATTAGCATAGTCGGTAAGGTACTCGCTAGTTAGATCTTGTCTTTCACCTTAATCTTTTTATATAGCGGCTCAATAGAAAAAACCAATTTGCATCATACCCCTTGGAGTGATCACTTCTCCAAAGGTAGGACCTTCTAAAAAGGTTACACAAAAGTGATGAAAATAATGCTTTTGATCTCCAAGATCATATGATAATGCTAGGAAAGAGCATACACATATATTTGATCACACAAGAAATGCTCATTAACCTTAAAAATTGAAATGTGTGATGTAAAAATGAGAGTGTTGAAGAGTGTTTTTGACTCCCAAGATCATATGAAAATGTGAGGGAAGAGTATACACACCTCCAAGCACAAAAAAGATCACCAAGAAATGCAAACACTTGTTCTTTTTAGGCCCAAATTGAAAGTGTGATTTTGAAAAGACACTTGTTCTTTTTATGCCCAAATCCAAATGTTCCTACTTTAAAAATCAAAGACACATAACACCTTGCAAGAACATGGATTAGTATTATAAATAGTAATGTCTTCTCCCAGGAAATGCCACAAGCTGCAAATCAACTATTAGTAACAACAAAACCCTCTACCCTACCAAACAGGAAAATGGAAAAAATAAAAACTTCTAGATTTATACTTTTTTTACCTAAATCAGGTAGTTGCATCACTCTATGTCATAGATATGGCTCACTATCTCAGGAAGATGTAGTGAACCAAGTGACAACAGTGGTGAAAAATTTGGTGATTGTGGTAGATTGTCTAAATTGATGCGGCTCACTGTCATGCAGATGTGTCACACTATTTCAAAGATGTGACACACAATCTGAAAGCTTCAAAATCAACTAAATCTAGAAAAATTTCAAAAATATAGAGATAGAAATGATGTAATTAATTTTTCAAGATTTGAGAATGAAAACCAAAAACTAGAAAAATATAAAACTTTGATAATTTCCCTTTAAATAAACAGATGTGGCTCTTTGTGCCGTAGATGTGGTTCATAAATCTTCAAATGCATTGTTTTGTATAGTGAATGTGTCATTTTGTATTGCGATTGCATCACACTGTTATGCATGTTACAAGTATGAGAAATTTTTGGTGGTGTTGTCATTAATGTTGTCAATGATGTCAACATAGTTTAGTATGTTGTAGATTGTGCATGTATAGTTGAGATGCTATTGAGATTTTGTGAGTACATGGAGCTATCTTTATGATGTTGCAGATGTGTTGAAATGATGAGTTTCCAAGTGCTTTTGAGAAAATTAATAAAGAGAGAAGACAGAGTTATGAATGTGTTCAGAATGTGCTTTGGTATGTGCTCCAAATTTCTCATGTGTTGATCCTATGCCTATCCAGATCTAAAGGTTTTTTAATGGTGATCTAGTGGTGATATCTCCTAAGTTGTAGCTTCTGGTTTGATGGGATGTGAAAGTTACGTTCACTAGTGTGTGAATTGTTCTAGTAGATTTGGTCTTCTGTGGATTAGGAGAAATGTTTATATTCCACAGTCCTCTCCTATTCTATTTCAGATCTTATGGATTTGGAATGTGTCTTATAATGGCGTTCTCTGGGTACTAGTAAAGAAATGTGTGGTTTGGTGATCCAGAAGTTGAGTTTCAAAATTGTTGTATGTGATTGCAAAGTCTGGATGGATTGATGGAAGGAGTTCGGTGTTCGAAGATCATTTCACTTGTTGCAGATGTATCTGAAGGAACCTAAGATGTGTTCTTGTGCATAATGAATCATTTTGCATCATCTGCATGCTATCTTCTTGTTGGGAAGCGTGTACACCAATGTTCATTTGTGTTTTCATTAGGTTTGGTCAAGCTGGTGTTTACACTTCATTTGAAGACTAAAATTTAATTAAGGAAGTGTGTGTTTGATCTAAGACATTATCTTTTGGTCTTTGATAAATGTTTTATGGGTCCACTCTCATTCTTTTCCATCGTAGGAATTTTGAGTTTTTGACCTAATTTTAATTTATGAAATGAGGCGTATGTGGCTGACCTTGGAGAAAGTTTCTAAGGTTGAAAATGGTATAAATGCAAGCCAAATTGGGAAGAATTGTATGGTGATGCAAAGTGATGAATTAAGCCACAAATCAAAAGAGAAAAATTGTGTGAAAGTGAGTTGAGGCAGCAATACTTCATCGTGTTAGACTCTTGAAGGCAGTGAGCTGAAGGTTTTTGTAATATTTTAATCAAGGTTGTGGATGTGTGTAAATTGTTGTGGTGGATCTTTTGTTCTCTTTTGTATTAGTAGGCATTGAGACTCCCTGTTGGACAATGAGTCCTTTATGTAGGCAATGAGCCTTTGTATTTGGACAATGAGTCCTCTTTTGGGTAGTGAGCCTTTGTATTTGGATAGTGAGTCCATTTCTGGGCAGTGAGCCCTTGGTAGTGAGCCTTTTTTTTTGGTTTTGTAATCTCTTTATATTGTGAGTTAATACTCACCGTGGTTTTTCCCTTATTGGGTTTTCCATGTAAAAATATGGTGTTCATTGTGCTAATTTTACTTTCTATTATTTGTGTTTCATGTTCATGCTTAATAACATAATAGTGTGGTTGTAAAATTTATAAGTGTTGAAGTTTTAAGTTTGAACTTTTGTGATAACTAATTCACCCCCCCTCTCAATTGTCCTGCACCTTATAAAAATTGGTATCAGAGCTTTGGTTCCTTGGTGTAGATCTTAACCACTTAAGGAAGATCTGATGGCACATAAGTTGGTGATCCCTATGTTTGATGGATCTGATTACAATGATTGGAAAGTGTAGATGAGAGGATATAATGTTTCTCTTAGTTACAAGACCTGAAAGGCTATTGAGACTAAGTATGTTGCTCTAGTGAGTGGTCCTACTATTTCAAATGGAGAGAATGAGAAAGCAAGGTATGCTATTTATAGTGCTTTATCTAAAACTGAGAGAACTAAGGTTCTTTCCTTGGGCACTGCACATGAAGTATGTAAGAAGATGGAAGAACTGTATGAAGGAAATGAAAGAGTAAAATTGAAAAACAAGCTGGTAGCAAAGCACAAATATGAGAATCTAAAAATGGAAGAAGGTGAAGAGTTCACAAGCTATTTCCAGAGGGTTGAGATGATAGCAAATGAATTTAGGAATCAAGAGAGAAACCTAACAGATGAAGATATAATTGAGAAGATCTTAATAACCCTACCTAATTGTTATAGTGATAAGATCTCAGTTATTGAAGAAATGTATGATCCTAAGAAGTATACTAAAGAATAGCAATTCAACACCTTGACAACATTTGAGATGAGAAAGTTCAGGAAGAAGAAAAGAAAGAAACAACATTTAAGGCAATGGAGATTGAAGATGATCTAGATAGTGATGGTTCTAATGAGTTGGAAGTGAATTTCACCAGAAAGTTGAAGAAAGGTATTGGAAAGTATAAAGGTATATTTTCCTTCAAATGTTTCAGTTGTGGTAATATTGGTCATTATGCTTCAAGATGTCCAAATAGAGCTATACATAAGAATAAAAAGGACTATAAAGATAAGGATAGAAAGGATAAGAATAAAAAGAAGTTGTATTATGTTAAAGAAGAAGCCAAAATTTCTGATGATGAATCTGAAAATGAGGGTGATGATAGTGAATGCTTGTTTTTAGCTTTGGAGAATAAATATGTATCTGCTAACGCTAGAAAATGTGCAAGGAAGAATTCTCTGGAGAACAAAAAGAATAAGATGGAAGGTACTTTGGTCACCTCCTTTCATGCAAGACAGGATGAAGACTATTGGGTGATTGATAGTGGATGTTCTAATCACATGACTGGAGATAAGAGTAAGTTCACTAAACTTGTATGGTGGTGGTTTGGTCATGTTTGGTGATGATTCAAGAGCTAAAATTTGTGGGAAAGGTACAATTAGTTTTGATGGAGTACGCAACATTGATGATGTATATTATGTAAAGGGTTTGAGGCATAACCTTTTGAGCATTGGAAAAATGTGTAGCAATGGTTTTAAACTTGTGTTTTATAATAATACCTATGAAATTAGAAAAGGATCTAGAGATATGGTTGTTGCTAGAATGAGAACTCATGGAAATATCTATCAGCTTAAGGGAGTTGATGGTCAATGCCTTGTATCTCAAATCAATGAAAACTTTGATAATCTAGTCAAGATCAGCTCAAGAGATATTTTCTAAGGTCTGCCTAGAATCACAAAGCCTGCTAATACTATTTGTAGAAGTTGTCAGTTGGGGAAACAAACAAGAAACAATTTTAAGGGAAAAGAGAAATCTACTACTGGAATGCTGGAATTGATTCATACTGACCTCTGTGGTCCAACTAGAATAGGAAGCCTAAATGGTGATAGGTATTTTATGCTCCTTATTGATGATTATTCTTGAATGACATGGGTTTCTTTTCTTAGAGAAAAAACTTAGGCTCTAGATAGATTTAAAGTGTTTAAAGAAAGAGTGGAAAATGAAGTGAATTTGAGAATCAAATGTTTGAGATCTGATAGAGGTGGATAATTCACTTCTCGTGAGTTGAATTTCTTTCTTGGTCTTCAAGTGAATCAAACTGATAAAGGGATATTCATTTCACAATCTAAGTATGTGAAAGAGTTGTAGAAGAATTTTGCAATGGATGATTCCAAACTAGTTAGTACTCGTATGGTGACAAGATGTAAGCTGAGTAAAGATGATGAATCTACCAAAACTTATCAGAGAAAATATAGATCTATGATTGGTGGGCTATTGTATCTTATTGCTACCAGATTGGATATTATGCATGTAGTATGTTTAGTTTCCATATTTCAAGCAGATCCTAAAGAGGCACATGTTACAGCTATAAAGAGGATATTTAGATATCTTAAAGGTACATCAAATTATGGCTTATGGTATCCTAAGGGTGCTAATTTCACCTTAAGTGCTTATACCGATGTAGATTGGGCTGGTTGTGTGGATGATAGGAAGAGTACCAGTGGGGGTGATTTCTTTCTTGGCGGAAGATTGGTTTTTGGTTGAGTAAGAAACAAGACTTAGTTTCTTTATCCACTACAAAGATAGAATATATTGTTGCTGCATCCTGCTGCACACAAGTTTTGTGGATGAAGCAAAATTTGAAAGACATTGGAGTAATATGTGATGAGCCTATTCCTATTTTATATGACAACACAAGTGATATAAACATTTCAAAGAATCTGGTTATGCATTCAAGAACAAAACACATATCTATCAAATAGCATTTTCTGAGAAAAATAGTGTTGGAGAATGAAGTCAGGCTAGAGTATGTGACAACAAAGGAACAAATTATAGATATATTTACTAAGGCTCTTCCGAAGGATACTTTTGAGTATCTTAGGGAGAGGTTGGAGGTCTGGTGTAGGAGCACCATAACAACCTCATGCTTCCATATAAAAATTCTTGAAGTTTGATTCAATATTGGTGTTTCAACATTGTAACAAGGTCATATAGATCACTTTTCATATGTATAGGTCACTAGGGGGTCATTTAAGTTTATTATGTAAAAATTTGTCATCATGCAAAAATGTAAAACTGAAAAAGATGCAAAGTGGGGAAGGTGAAGAGTCATATGGGTTTAGTTTCTCTTAGAGGCAGTTGGAAACTAAAGGTACATACTTGTAATTCCTTTAAAAGGCCTTATGTACATTTGAAGAGATGTGGGTGATTGAAAATTTGAATTTGAATAATGAGAATCTCTATTTTCTTATATTTTCTATAGAAATATGTTGTTTTCTTGCTTTGTACAACCCTCTATGGGTAGGAGATCATTCTAATTGATTTCATGTGGTTTCATGCAATTTAGAGTAAGATATTGTATTTTCTCTAAAAATAGTCAAATCCCTGATTTAGGGTAAACAATGACAAACAATTTTGTGTTTCTCTCACTTTAACCCATGAATAACTCTAAATCTTGGTGAAAAGACTCCTTTTGGAATGTACTTTCATATTCTAATGTTTTAGACCCAAAAGATCAAAGGTGTTATGCAAATGGTTAGTGTTTAGGATTGTAAATATGTGTAATAGTCTAAAAACAAAGTTTTGGTAGCAGTCATGGAGTCTAGAAGTTAGGGTTTGATAAAATCCTTATGGAAAGGGGCTTATGATGGTTAAATTAGCATGTGTAGACCTAATAAATATTGTTTGAAGTGTTGGTTGAAATAAGTTGATCCTGAAGGTAGTAGAAGCAATAAGACCTTGTGTACACCAAGCCTAATTAGGCCTAAATCTGACTAAGACAACAAGTTTTGAGCCTTATGTTCCAAAGGACCCATAACCCATTTTGAAGGATTTTTTAGGTAAGAAAAAAAGGGTATTCAAATATATGATTGATTTTGGTTTCAGTTCCTATGTTAGGAGAAAATATTTGACAATAAGTGACCTGTGTTTTTGGGGTTTATGAAGGGTTTAATCATGTGATTCTGGCCTTAATAAAGATGCCTCAATTTTTGAGTTCATTTTTTGTGTCTTGGAGACTAAAGTTTTTGTTTGCAGTCAGTAAGTGCCAATGTTGCACATTGTAGATAGTTTTAAGGAGAAGTGACCATAATTGGTGTTTTAGTTGGCTTTTACCAATCCCTATTAAGGTGTTTAAAGTGGTTTAAACATTATATAATAATTTGGAACTTTGATTGTATCTTTGGTAACTTGAGTTAGGTATTCTATGAATGGAAAATTGAGTCAAAGGTGGATGATTAGGCAAAGAATGTTTGAGTTTGTTTAAGGTTTTCAACCCTTTTGTATTGCATCAGGGTCATTAGCCCTCTGAACTAGGTGCAAATGAAGGTGCATTAGTCAATTGAATTCAAAAATTCTTGATTTATTTAGATTGATGAATGGGTCTACTTCACAGGGGGAGTAGAAATGGTTTTCATTGTTGCAGTATGAGTTGAATGGGTGCACTCCTAAGGGGGAGTGACAATTTTTTTTGATCTTTGCCATTAATGTCAAAGGGGGAGAGAAATTCATGTGAAAAATAGTAGTAGAGGAAGAGAAGGTGTTCTCCCATAATATTGTGTAGGATGTTGTCTTTGATGGTTTTTCACATCATTCGTTGCCATCAATGAAAAAGAGGGAGATTGTTGCAAGTATGAGCAAGTTTTGGTGGTGTTGTCATTAATGTTTTCATTGATGTTAACATGGTTCAATATGTTGCAGATTGTACATGTATAGTTGAGATGCTATTGAGATGTTTTGAGTACATGGAGCTATCTTTATGATGTTGCAGATGTATTGAAATGATGAGTTTCCAAGTGCTTTAGAAAAAATTAATAAAGAGAGAATTCAAAGTTATGAATGTGTTCAAAATGTGCTTTGGTATGTGCTTCGAATTTCTCCTTTGTTGATCCTATGCTTGTGTGGATCTGAAGGTTTGATAATGGTGATCTAGTGGTGATATCTCTTGAGTTGTAGCTTCTGGTTTGATGGGATATGAAATTTACGTTCAGCGGTGTGTGAACTGTTATGAAAGAGTTGGTCATCTATGGATTAGGAGAAATGTTTCTACTCCATAGTCCTCTTCTATTCTATTTCAAATATTGCAAATCTGGAATGTGTCTTATAATGGTGTTCTCTGGGTACTGACAAAGAAATGTGTGGTTTGGTAATCCAAAAGTTGAGTTTCAAAATTGTTGTTTGCAATTACACAGTCTAGATGGATTGATGGAAGGATTTCGGTGTTTGAAGATAATTTCATTTGCTGTGGATGTATCTAAAGGAACCTAAGATGTGTTCTCATGCATAATGAAGTGTTTTGTGTCATTCACATGCTATCTTCTTGTTGGGAAGTGTCTACATCAATGTTCATTTGTGTTTTCATTAGGTTTGGCTGACCTAGTGTTTACACTTCATTTGAAGAATAAAATTTAATTAAGGAAGCATGTGTTTGATCCAAGACATTATCTTTTGGTCTTGGATAAATGTTTTATTTGTCTACTCTCATTCTTTTCTACCATGGGAATATTGAGTTTCTGACCTAATTTGAATTTATGAAATGAGGCATATGTGGTTGACCTTGGAGAAAGTTTCTAAGGTTGAAAATGGTATAAATGCAAGTCGAATTGGGAAGAATTGGATGGTGATGCAAAGTGATGAAGTAAGCCACAAATCAAAAGATCAGAAGTGTGTGAAAGTGAGTTGATGAAGTAGTACTTCATTGTGTTAGACTCCTGAAGGTAGTGAGTTGAAGGTTTCTACAATCTTTTAATCAAGGCTGCATATGTGTGTAAATTGTTGTGGTGGATCTTTTGTTCTCTTTTGTATCAGTAGGAAGTGAGCCTCCCTATTGGACAATGAGTCCTTTCTGTAGGTAGTGAGCCTTTGTATTTGGATAGTGAGTCCTCTTTTGGGCAGTGAGCCCTTGGAAGTGAGCCTCTATTTTTGGTTTTAAAATCTCTTTATATTGTGAGTTAATCCTCACCATGGTTTTTCCCTTATTGGGTTTTCCATGTAAAAATATGGTGTTCATTGTGTTGATTTTACTTTCTACTATTTGTGTTTCATGTTCATGCTTAGTAACAGAATAGCGTGGTTGTGGAATTGATAAGTGTTGAAGTTTTAAGTTTGAATTTTTGTGACAACTAATTCATCCCCCCTCTCAGTTGCCATGCACCTTATAGAAATGTGAATGTATTGTTCTACCTTTCAAATTCCTTTCGAACCTAAAAAATTAAAATTTCTCACAAATTTCTTCAAATATAATTAGTTCACGTTGAGTTCAATAATGTAGAATAGGGTAAAATCAAGGTAAAAGGCATGAATCAATAGTATCAACCACATACCACCAACTTAAAACTCAAACCCTAAATCCCATAGTCCAACAATGAAGTACAAATGAACATAGAAACATAAAATAACAAAGCAATATTACCATAATTCCTATGCCATGGTTGAATAAACTTCATTTCTCTTCTCCATTTTTCTTTATATGCTAACTTTCCCTTAGATTTGAAGTATGCAAGAATAATCCTAGTGATAGTGACAAAAAAATATCAAAGATAATGGTTGTGTTTTTGTAGCCTTGAAATGAAAGTGATAGGTATCTTTTATAGAAATCCAAATTTGAATGAACGACCAAGATTAAATGATGAAGATCAATGGATGAGATTTCTTTGAGAAGCAAGGAAATAGGGTTAGGGAAAAAATAGGGCTTAGTTAAAGATGGATGGTAGAGATTAAAATTTGATAAAAATTTATCAAGGGTGGAAATTAATTGAGATAAGAGATAATATTTGACATAAAAAAAGAGTTGGCTAGAGTAAATTAAATAATTATTTAATTATTTAATTTACGTGGGAAAGTGAATAATTAAATAATTAAAGTAATTATTTAATTATAGAAGAGAGAAAGTTGACTTTTTAATTAAATAACTATTTAATTAAAAGTGGAGGAAAAGGACAAATTAGTAAATAATTTAAAATAATTATTTATTAATGAAGGGAAAAGTGAGAAATAATTTTTTTTTGTTTCGTAAGATTGATTATATTGTATTGCCAAAAAAAAAAGAGAATACATGCATCTGCAATGCAGGTAACCACTGACTATGGAGAACCAAACCAGAGCCATCCAAAATAGTAGTGTGACCTCTACCCACCCACACAACCTAGCTCGAGACTGAAAAAGTAGATCCTTACCTAAGTCAATACAAAATAAGCCATTCATGTTGACCGACATTTGAACACCAAAGACAAGAAACCAAACCCTAACTTGCTATCCATACATACAAAATTGTTACTCTTTTTCTAAAAAATGACTTTAAATTGAGACTTCATAGAAAACCAATATTTACAAAAAAATTAACCAAGAAACACATACTAGACCTATACCAAAGACCTTGATACCAAGAACAGAAGACACTCAGACCTAATAGGAAGCCATTTTCTTTGGAAAATTGGTCAAATACCCTGACTTGTTTGAGTTCATTCACCACCTCCATCCAGAAAATCTTCTTCAAAAAGTTGACCGCAACCACCACAATCATTCTATTCTTCACTAAAGATGTCCCTTTTAAGTCTAGAAGGAATAGGTAGAGCTTTACCACCTCACCCTAGGCTTTAACTAGGTCCAAATCATGAAGTCGGGAATTCCTTTTCCAAGAAAGGGAGTTTTCAAGGTCTCCTCCAAACCACCTAGTACTCTTCATAAAAAGCTTGCCCACAAGTGCCTTCGCCTATGCCTTGGGTGTTCAATTGTCCAAAAATGATGCCAAAAAATGTGACACAATCTATGTATTAGTCCTGAATTTTTCCTTGTCCTCTAGATTCCCTTTACCTAAGATCATCTTCACAACCACCATGGTAAGAGGATCGATATTAAGCAAAATTTTCTTGGGGCACTAGTCGATGACCCACCAGAAATCATTTTTCTTGTCCTTCATGTCGAGGGAAATTTGGGTATCTGTCCCAAAATGGACTACCAACTCAACTGACATCTCCACAATGAATTTGGAGCGCTCCAACGTTGTATCTTGCACTAAAGCTTTATGCCCATGGGAAGAAATGGAAACTGAATAGTTTCTTTGGCCTCACCAACTTCTTAAATAGAAGGGAGGATGCCACCTATGTTATTATGTTGTATATTGTTCCACCTCAAATATTCTAGAAAATCCTAATTTGCTATCATTCGGATGAGTGGGCATGAGGGAAAATGATGTTAGACTATCCTGAAGTGACCAAAGATGACTATGCAAATCTCCCCAATACCAATGCCTTTAGTTCATTAATACTAACTCATGATTGTAGTACTTGTCATCGGAATTCAAGGGGGGCTCAATCAATAGATGACATGGCCACCACCTTGCCATTCCAACCTGACACCACCACTGCCTCACCCCTCAAGACGGATTTTCCACCACCAGTGTGGCAATTTGCCTGCCCATTGGCCCACGAAAATTGAGAAATAAATAAATAAATAAGATTTACTTAATTATAGAAGAAGAGACTAATGAATAATTAAATAATTATTTAATTATAGCAAGAAAATGGAAAATGAATAATTAAATAAATAAGACTTTATTTAATTATAGAGTGAAAGGAACATTAGTGACGTAATTAAATAAATATAATTTAATTAATTAATCAAGAATACAAGGAAAAGTGAAGTAATTAAATAATTAAAGTTATATAATTAATAGAAGAATATGATTTTAGGAAATAATCAAATAACTAAAATTATTCAATTATGTGGGGAAGAAGGGGAATTAATGTGGAAAATAGTGTTCACAGGCCTAGGACATTTTTTAGTGTCTATAGAGATAGCTTACTCTACTTAGCTTGATATGTTCCCATGATTTGATTTATAATAATTTTAGAATCAAAATGAATGTGAAGATGTTTAATGTTTAATGCCATCATAGTATGTAAGAAAACAATAAGGGCTTCATACTTAGAAATTTTATTAGTGCAATGAAATTCTAATTGAAAGGATAGAGGAATTGTCTTACCATCAGGTGAGATTAAAACTACACCTACCCTGAATCTAGTTTGACATCTCGATCCATCAAAGTACATATCCCATATAGGTTCATGGTCTAATCCGAAGAGTTTTTCATCTAGAATTAAATCCAAATTAGGGAAGAAGTGAGATGAGGGAGCTTGCACCAATTGATTGGCAATGACTTGAACTTTAATTTCTTTCTAAGTTACAAACTTAATGTCAAACTCAAAGAGCAACATTACCCATTTTTCTAACCTTCTAGAAAGATCAATTCTAGTAAACAAATGTTTAAGCAGATCAAATTTCACAATCACATGGGTTTCATTATGAAGAAGATAATGTAATAGCTTCTATGTTGCAAGAACAAGATCGAGACATTGTTTCTCCATGGAAGAATATTGAGTCTCATAATCAACCAGAATATGACTAATGTAGTAGACTTCCCTTTCTTTACCATCATCATCATGTTGAGCTAATAAAGCTACTAAGGCATGAGGTGATGAAAAAATATAAATTAGGTGTTGCACAAGCGGCTGCCATTGCACCAAAATATCAACCTATTAATGCTAGATACAATTTCCAAATTTATACAAGATCTAATATCCACAGGAGGTGGTTAAGCCATGTCATAAACCCAAGCACTGCACTGCACAACACAAGGAGAAAAAGGGTGAAACTTGTGCAGTTTTTGCACACATGCCCCGCTGAAAGCAAGGACCCTCTTTTTGATTTTTCTCTTGTTGATTTGCTTTGCCTTGGCATGAGCTTAAAATGTTTATTTTACTTTCCCAAGTGTTTTCCCTAAGTTTCATATTGAAAATCCTAAGTTTTGGGCCAAGTTCGGGTTTTTACCCCATTTCAAGATTTTTCGGTCCATATGGATTTTCTTGGATTTCATCCAAACTCCGGCAAATGGGTTTCAGTGTTGCTGTTCGGAGAATTTTGGTCTTCGCGGAAATCTTCCTAGGCTAGATTTTTCTAGAATTTCGTCTTGCCGTCGGTTTTCCGAATGTGATTGGTTTTTGAGGTTTATGCCATTATGACTTATCATTTGTGTTCTCTTGAGTTGGGATATTTGATCCTGGGTACTTGGCGTGTTGTGGCATACTGAATTTGTGAATTATTAATCTAGTTGTGATTCCCTCGGTGTTATCATCGTTGTTGCTTGCTTGGGCATTCAAATTTTTTGTTTGTCTTTTCTAGAGTTGACTTGCATTTTATTCATGGTATGTGATATTGCTTTATTTATGGTTTCCCAAGTAAGTTATGAGTTTGTAGAGTCATTTGTATCTAGAGATAACTTACTTGTGGGCCGTTATCTATGTCCTGAGCTTGCTTTGTGCGTTAATGGACAAAATTTAGGGTTTCATGCCTAGGGCATTGCCATTGCATCTTAATTTACTTTCGAGTGAACCTGAAATTCAAAGAAGATCTATAGGAGGTTTAGGTTAGGCTGGTTTCGTGCCCAGGGTCCTCAAATTTGTGATCTTAGATCAATTTGAGTGTGATCATGTTAGATTATTGATATTCAGGTTTTCTTTTGTCATCGGGATTTTCCTGTCCGGTCGAATTTTCCTAGTTTCTCCTTCTTCCCCTCATTTTTCTAAAGTTCATGCAGTGTTATCATTTTTCACAAAAATCTAGTCTGGCCGGATTTTTCTGGATTTTCTGGGAAGCTTTGTGAAACTTGAAAATTGGATGATGTGGATGATTTCAATGATAAATTCTTATTATTCCATGCTCTAAATTGATAGATTACATTGTCATCTGCATCTTTTCTGCATTTTAATGATCAATTGTTGATTTTGTGCCTTCTTCGAGAAAGTTCGCCTAGCCTGGATTTCCCTAAAATTCCTTTCTGGCTTGGATTCCATGGTTGGATTGAGATCCCGAACTATGTAGGCTGTGATTTAATGATGTTTCTGAGTTGATTTTGATCTTTTCTCTGATTTGTTTGAATGATCAATATGTTATGTGTGATGGACTAATGCTAATTCTACATGTTATAGTGGATATTCTTAATGGTGGTTTTTGCTGAGTGCAGGCTAAATTCTATCTTGGTTGTCAAGGAAATTTTGGAGATCAAATTGAATCTATGAAGAGGAAATTGAAATACTGGTTACTCCACCCCTTGGTTGACTTGGTGTGGTGCGCTCAGGATAAGAATGGAAGGAGGCAACTAATATAGGGCTGCATTGAAATTTGTGCCTTGGTCCGAATTGCATTGAAGATCCCAGGCCAACCTAGATTGAGTTCAAGCATTTAATGCTAATTCATTTTATTTTGAATTCTCCTTGGGCCGACTTGTTTTATGGCCAATTATTATTGTAAACATTAGTTGGGCTGACCTATTTGTGGCTATTTTATTATTGTAAAATCTAAATTGGGTTGACATGCTTTGGAGGTTCCTATAAATTGGGCATTTTGCCTCATTTGTAATATATAGATATACACAGATAGAGATAATTTTGCTAGAAGAGCGAATTAGGTAGTAGAGCAGAGTTAGAAGTTAGTCAATTTCTGAGCAAGTGTTGTAACAAAACATTGGAATTGTTGTTGAAATTTGGTGATTCAATACAATTGAAGACATTGTGATTTTTTGGTGACCTCTTTTGTGTTGACTTATCTTGCATGGTTATTATGGTTCTATCTTTCAAATTGCTCAAGGATATTAGATGTATGTTAGATCTGATTCAATGGTGTTCATGATTTGATGCTTGAAGTGTTTGCAGTAGTCCCTGGTCCATACTTTTTGTAGCTAGCTGATTGTTAGTTGCTTTGTAAAGTTAGTCTGGACCTTTATATTCATTGTGCTTAGTTCAATTGTGGAGATTTATTCATTTCAATTGCAATTGGGTTGTCTTGGATGAATGTTCATGATCTGAAAATCTTAATACCTTAGAAGATTGCACTATTTCTGTGAGATTGTAGATTTATCTTGGTTAAGTAGGAATTAGTTTATGAGGGATTGATCCATTTCAAGTATTTCATCATTTGCATTGTTAATCTTAGGAGTAGTTAAATTTAGGAATCTCTTTGAAACCCTAATCTTTTGTTATTTCTTTATTATTTGAGTTAGATTTAGGATTGAAGTATCATTACATTGCTAGATCTGATAAGTTAAAGATTCAGTATTTATTTGTAGTAAGATCCCTTTGTGATTACTAGCATTTTCACATTTATCACTAAGTTGTTTATACATTGTCAAGACCTGACATTAGAGACCTTGGGGTTATCTCTTGAGGCTTGTTGATAGAGATTTACCTTTCAAGAGAGATAGGATATTATATTCTTTCTAAGTTGTTGCTATGCAAAAAACATCATCAATAGATTGGCGCTAGAAGGAGGGATTGAATAAGCTAAGTTGGATCAATTTTTGTCTTCCATCTCTCCTGAAAGATTCAGAAGAAGAACCAGATCTACTCTAGGAGAGGAAGAATTTCAAGAATTAGTGGCCCCTACTAGGTCAAGAAGGACCAGCAGAAGGGGAGAATCATTATCCACCCAACCACCTCCATCATTTCCATCATTCTCATCTTCATCAAGTTCATCTTCATCTGAGTTTGAGGACATTCCCATCCAACAACCTTAGCCAGCCATAAATCAGCCATTACCACCCCCACCTCCACCTATGGCTTTCCTCACCAATAACCCATCTCCTTTGACTTTCACCAATTACAATGTCATGCCCAAGAACCCAGAGCACTTTTTTTCTAAGTTCCAAGTTAATGATCCCAATAGAACTATTGAGGAACACATTAGGATCTTTTAGACTAGCCTTAAGGATAGGGGAATCAATCATGAGGATGTAGCATGTAGGCTCTTTCCTTATTCCTTAGGAGAAGATGCATTCTATTGGTATAATCACTTACCTGTTGGGTCCATCCAGAATTGGAATGAACTGGAGACTGCATTTCTATAGAAGTTTAGGATTCCAATTAGTCCCAGTGAGATCTACCATTAGTTTACTAATGTTAAGAGAGAAGTCCATGAGCCTATAGGCTCCTTCAACAACCGGTTTCACCACACCTATACCAGACTGCAGGCCCCTTATGCTGCTGATGAGCCCACTACTTTAGAAGTCTATTATGAGGGGCTTGATAGTATGACAACCACCTTCATGAAATGGAGAAAAAATCCTCCTAATACCCTACTTGATGCATATGCAGAGGCTGTAAAGGTTAACACTTCCTTAAGACAACATTTTTCTAGACCTTTACCATCTTTAGGACCTGCTACTCACCCTTGACAGATCCCAGCTCTTAATCAGGCTCTCACTAATCATACTCCAATCATGAATCCGGTCCCTCAATTGCTTATGGACCCTCACCCAGGGCCTCTAGTGAGTCAAATGCCCCCTATAATCAGCTATCCCCAGCAAAATGTGAATTAGCCTCTGCATCCACAATCTCATGCTAGTTATCCCCCCATATCTACAGAATTCTGAAGTTTTGAACCAGTCATTAAATACCAGCACTGCAATAGGATATCCCCAAAATAATGTGAGTCAACCTCCATATAGAAATCCTAACCAAGAGAGACTGGATGACTTGACAGAACAAGTGAAGAAGCTGAATATGGAAGTGACTTACCTGAGGAACCAAAATAGTTAGTTGCAAGCTGCTCAGAGAAATATGCAGTCTAATTATAGTAGATAAAATCAACAAGGACATAACTTTGACTGAGGGCAATGTCCTGAAAGAGGATATAACCATGACAGAGGATACAACAACAATAGAGGGTATAGTAATGATAAAGGAAAAAATTATGATAGAGGACAATCCTCAGGCCAGAACTTTGATCGAGGTCAAGTTGGTGGACAAGGGTTCGATAGGAGACAACCACCAGGACAAAACATGACTTGGAACACAAGCCCTAATAATGGAGGAGTCCCTACTCCATTGGATCAACCAGTCAATCAGCTAGTTAGCCAAGAAAAGCCTCCTAATGGTGTATATTTAGTTGAGGCTGCATTATCAGGATGGTGTAGGCTCCATAAAACAAGTCAACATTCTAAATTAGATTGTCAAGAATTCTAGACAACAACTTCAATCTTCCAGTATGAAGTGGAGAAAAATTCGAGTAATCAGGAGATGGTGCCATCCACTCCCTGTGATTCACCAGTGTTGGTCCTAAACCATGCTCCTTTTCCACAGAGCAAAGACAATGTTCCTGAAAAAGAATCATACCAGTTCAAGGAAGAAGCAGATCAAGTGTGCAATGGAGATGAGATTTCATAGTTGTTTGATGAAAATCTAGTAAATGACAATGGCCCCTTGGATGAAGAAGAAGCTTATGTTGAAGAGGTACAAACTTTCTAGAGACTTGTTAAGAAGTATGATTTGAGAGACATGCCACATAGACATCCACAGGCTGGAGGCCCCTTCACCACTTATATCCCTCCAAAAAACTTCACCACTCCTCTAGATCCTAATGCCAACAATAATCCATTGTATCCTCATGTGTCTAAGCAGTATCTGTCAAAGGAAGGACAAGCATAGATGAACATGTCAAAAGGAAGAGGTGTTGAAGCAAGCAAAGACATGATGGTGGACTATCCAAAAGAGACTCATGTTGATCTAAGTGAAGAACAATTGGCTATATATGTTGGAAAAGAGCTCAAGAAGCTAAAGGTAAGTCTCTCTTCATTTGAGTTATTGAGAGTTCCAACCATTAGGAATGCAGTTCTAGGAGCTTACAATGCAAATTTCATATCACAAGATAGATCAGTCAGTGAAATTATCAACAAAGTATATAGCTCTCAAACAGTAGGAAGCAAAAATCAAACTCATAGTCAAGTTCATGTGCCTCCTGGAGATAAAGGAAAAGAGAAAGATAGAACTCAGGTTGCTCAAGTAGATACTCCCTTAACTTTGATTCAAGGGAAAATAGAGACTCCTCCTTTTTTGATTTCTGTCTGCATATTTGGTAAGCACTTGCACAATTACTTGTTAGATTCAGTTGCTTCCACCAATGTAATGCCCTTTGGTGTTTGTCGAGCTTTGGGTATTACTCCTATTGATTCTCAAAAGAAAGTTACACAATTGGATATAACTAAATTTTATGTTGTAGGGGAATTAAACATGATTCATATGCAGGTTGCTTCTGATCCTAGGATTCAACAAGTTATCAATATACAGGTGGCTGATATACTAGATGCTTATGGCCTGATTCTGGGAAGAGACTTTACCAAGGCCTTGAATGGATATGTATCAACTAGTAAATCTCACATGTGGCTTCCTTGGAAGGGAGTGCAAAACCATATTAGAATTGAAAGAGAACCTAGGATGAAGTACATGACTATAAAATATCAGAACACCTCCAATGAAATTCTAATATCTGAAGTAAGTATGGGTAACTATGTGCTTGCATCCCCTTTTGAGGAGTCAGATGTGGAGGAATTTCTTATGTTCCACACAACGCCTGTTGACCTTACAACAGATTCCAGTAGTATTGAAGCCTTGGTGGAACCAGTTGAAGATGAAGATGATCTTGAAGATAGTCAGCATAGTTTACTAGATAATTTCTAGGAATTCATTTAGAAATGCATTGAGGATCAGATTCAGTTGGGTAGGAAGATGAATTTCAAAGATTTTTTCTTTCCAAATTGGTGTAGGGTTCATAATGCCTCCCATTCTGAACTGGATTGTTTTTTATGCCAGACTACAATGGAAAAAGTGCATAAGTGTATCAACCCCACTCCAACAGTCAAAATTAATATATAGAATGTCCAAGAAGACCCTAAGGAGAAGAAGGTGATGGTTTCTGAGGAACCTTCCAATAGCAATAGTGCAAGAGGTACAATAAGGAAATCTACAATTGTTGGTTGTTGGACTCTAAGGTTTGATGGATCCAAATCAAAGCAAGGAGCTAGAGCAGTATTTGAGTTAATTAGTTCAAAAGGTAAAACTTTCTTTGCTACTCATAGAATTCAATTTCATTGCACTAATAATGTAGCAGAATATGAAGCTTTGGTCCATGGATTGTTAATGGAACTAAAGAAAAGGGTCAAGATCCTACAAGTTTTTGGGGATTCTGAGTTAGTAGTCAAGCAAGTTAGGAGACAATACTCTTGTCATGATAGAAGAATGGCCAATTATAGACATAGAGTATGGGATCTTATTGAAGGATTTGATGCCTTCAACATTCAGTTGATACCATGAAGTAAAAATTAGACAACTGACTCCCTTGCTTAGGAAACCAGTACATTGCAACCTCTATCTCTGTCTGGATTGAAGAAGTTTACAGTGGAGTTAACTCCAGTGCCTTTAGTACTTGACAATGTCACCAACTTCCAGGTATTTTAAGATGATAAGAATATTCTAGATTTTATCACAATTACAAATGTTTTTTCTTCTCAAATTATAGATGAAACTAAACTCCAAGAAGCAGAGATGGATCTGGAAGGACTAATTAATCTAAAGACCAGTACTATTCCTAGAGGAATGGTGCAATTAGAGAGGATTTTCTATATGGATAGGGTTAGAGATAAGGAGCAGGATGCCAAGAAAGAGTCCATCAATGGACAATGTAAAAAGTATAATATGGGAACTCAAGATGATGCTAAGAATATCATCATTGGCAAAATATGCACTCTAGAGGAGAGGAAAGGAATAATTGATGCATTACATAGATATCCAGATGTGATAGCTTGGAGTTATGAAGACTTGAAGACCTATGACACATCAATCCTAACTCACACTATCCCTCTCAATTCAGGAGTAAAACCTTTCAGATAGAGGAAAAGGCCAATTAATGCTCTACTGGAACCCATAATTCAGAAGGAGGTGCAAAATTTGTTGTATGCAAGAATCATATTTCCAGTCAGACATTCAACTTGGGTTGCAAAACTGGTTCTAGTGCAAAAGAAGAATGGTGAAACCAGGTTGTGTGTAGATTTTAGGAACCTCAACAAATCATTAGAAAAGGATAATTATCCAGTACCTTCACTAGATGAAGTACTTCAGATTGTCAACGGATCTCAGATGATGTCTTTCTTGGATGGCTACTCAGGATACAATCAAGTTATGGTGCAATATGAGGAAAGACATAAGACTGCTTTCACTACCAAGTGGGGAACTTTTGCATACAGAAGAATGCCCTTCAATTTGATTAATATTGGAGCTACATTTTAGAGGGCCATGGACATTGCCTTTAAGGACATAATTGGTAAGTGCATAATCATTTATATGGATGATCTAATAGTCTTTTCCAAGAAGAGAGGTGATCATATCACAGATTTGTGCAAGGTATTCTAGAAGTGCAGGGAGTTTGGTATATCTCTCAATCCAAAGAAATGCATCTTTGGAGTTACAGAGGGAAAATTGTTGGGACATGTTATCTCTGAGAAAGGAATTTCCATTGATCTAGAATGAGTGGAAGCAATACTCAAGATCCCGCCACCTGCTAGCAAGAAATAAATGAAGTCATTCTTTGGTAAAATCAACTTTGTAAGGAAGTTCATCACTGGATTTGTAGAAATAGTCAAGCCACTAAATGAAATTTTGAAGCAGGAGGCCAAAGTTGAATGGAATGCAAAAGAAAAGGAGGCATTTGTAGAAATTAAAAGAGCTATTGTTGAAGCTCTGGTTTTGGTGAGTCCAGACTATGCTAGGCCATTCCATTTATATTCATTTGCTTTTGATCATTCTTGTGCTGCTATGTTGACTCAAAAGTCTGATCAAGGAAATGAACATCCCATAGCATTCATGAGTGCACCATTGAAAGATGTTGAATTGAGGTACCCAAGTGTGGAAAAGTAGGCCTATGCCTTGGTCAGAGCTGTGAATAATTTTAGGCATTATATTCTCAGAAACAAAGTGTTTGCAATAGTTCCTGATCCTACAGTCAAGTTGTTGTTGATGCAGAATGAGCTAGGGGAATGCAGAGCTAAGTGGGTAACTATGTTACAGGAGTACGATATTGAGATTCAACCCATGAAGCTGGCAAGATGGCAAGGACTTACAAGGAAAATGGCAGAAATAGGCCCTGATCTTGCAGCCCAACAGTACAATCTAGAAGATGTTTCTCCTGGGGAATGGTATGATGATATTATTCATTATCTCCTGACTCAGAGGTGTCCTGACCATTTGAATGAAGTACAAAGAAGAGCATTACGCTTGATGAGTGACAGTTTCATGTTGAAGGGAGCTATTCTATATAAGAAAAATCATGAATGTATCTACCTGAGGTGCTTAGGAAGACAGGAAGCTAAGAGAGTCATGGCCGAATTTCATGATAGATATGGTACTGGCCATGGATCTGCACATGCCACTGCAAACTCGATTCTAAGGGCTAGTTATTATTGGCCTACATTGTTCAAGGATACACACAGTCATGTCAGAACTTGCCATGTGTGCCAGACTGCAACAACCACAGAGAAGTATGCAGCTCTTCCACTCTAGTCAGTCTTTGAGGTAAAACCTTTTGCACAGTGGGGGATGGACTTCATAGGTTCCATCAATCCACCTTCCTCTGTAGGACACATGTATATTCTCACCATTACTGATTACTTTACATGATGGACTGAAGCTCTTGCATGCAAGCAATGTACTTCTGAAGTGGTAATTGATTTCATTGAATCAGGTATTATCAATCGCTTTGGATGTCCTTTATCTTTAGTTTGTGATAATGGTCCTGCATTTGCATCATTGAAATTTTCCAATTGGGCCTTTGATCATGGGATTATAATAAACTTTGCATCTAATTACTATCCATAGGGTAATGGTCTGGCTGAGTCTTCTAACAAAAACCTCTTAACAGTCATCTGTAAGTTACTAGAAAAGAATCCCAAGGATTGGAACACTCAACTTCGATTTGCTCTGTGGGTAGATCATACAAGATAGAAGAATTCCATAGGGACCTCCCCTTATCATCTTGTATATGGCCATGAACTTGTATTTCCAATCCAATTGAGGATCCCCACTTTACAGTTCATTAATGAGTATTATGATGAAGAAAATAGGCATGAGGCCCACCTATAGGAGCTATTACACCTTGAAGAAAGAAGAGATGAAGGCTTAGAGAACTTTCTAAACATCAGGGTGTAGTCAAAATGTTGTTTGATAAAAGAGCCAAGGTAAAAACCTTTAGGATTTCTAACTTGGTTCTATACTGGGATAAAGCCCATGACCGTAAGGGGGAGCATGGTAAATTTGACAAAATTTGGCTTGGCCCTTACCAAATTTTAGAAATCCTGGGAGATAATGCTTTCTGCTTGAAAACTCTCACTGGGGAGGATATCTTACTACCTGTCAATGGGAAATATTTGAAAATTATTTCCAGTCTTGAGTTGTTTTCAGCTCTTTCCCTGTACATAGTTATAGTAGGTTTCCTTTCTATTTTGTTTGCTTTGATTTGCTTTTGTTTGTTTTGGTTAGTATAGCTTTGCTTTCAGTTTTGTGTTTTTGCTTTGCTTTTGCTTTGGAGGTCTTCTTGTTTTCTTTTGGATGTGTTGCACCTACATAGAAAATATTCTTTTGTCCAGGACTGTTCTGAGTATTTCTTTCATGAACTTTAATCCTGTGTCTTGAATGGATGGTTGAGATCTTTGTAATTATCATGCAGTCTAAATTTTTGATTTAAGGAAGATGGGTCACTAGTTTGATTTGAATTTGAAGTATTCTGAAATCTTATATCTTTTATACATCTTAAAAATCCTGAGATTGCTATAGGATCCTTGTGAGGTCTTGTCAGGTGAAAAATCTAATTTCTGCTTCAGTGCCACTGTGGTTCTCAGCCCTGAGTGTGAACTTCATTGTTCACAGGTTGAAATGAAAAAATGAAATGAAAAGAATATCAAAAGAAAAGAAAAAGTGAAAAGAAAAGGAATATCAAAAGAAGAAAAGAGAAAATATTGAAAATCAAATGAATTCAACTTATCAGGGGTATCCAAATATCTCTATCGGGGCTATGGATGCCTGGCTGGCAATAGAGCTATGTTCAGGAGAGTCACAGTGATAACTTTGTTGGGGCTATAGACACCTGACTAGCAACGAGACTATATCTAGGTTGCTTTTTGAGTTAGAATCTTTATGTAGCCTATCCTGACCGAACTTGGTTTTTGTAGTAGCTCAAGGAGGGAAATAAACTCATGTGCACACACTTGGATTTTCAGTCTATGGAAGGTTCAGTCCACCTCTGGTTCTGATTCTTTAATCTTTCATTTTGATTTGTTTGTATGATAGTGGGATCGAAACCAGAGATTTTGGGTTCATGATTCTTATCCATCATCAAATGCTCTGGAGTATTTCCCTAGCAAAGTTTCCATTTATTGTGTAGGTTTTGCACACACGCCCCGCTAAAAGCAGGGACCCTCTTTTTCTTTTTCTCTTGTTGATTTGGCCCTTTAATTTTGGGGATTTTCTTTTCCTTGGCATGAGCTTAAAATGTTTATTTTACTTGCCCAAGTGTTTTCCCTAAGTTGCATATTGAAAATCCTAAGTTTTGGGCCAAGTTCAGGTTTTTACCCCATTTCGGGATTTTCTGGTCCATCCAGATTTTCCTGGATTTCATCCAAACTCTGGCAAATGGGTTTCAGTGTTGTTTTTCAAAGAATTTTGGTCTTCGTGGAAATCATTCTGGGCTGGATTTTTTTGGAATTTCATCTTGCCGTCGTTTTTGCAAATGTGGTTGGTTTTTGAGGTTTATGCCATTATGACTTATCATTTGCGTTCTCTTGAGTTGGGATATTTGATCTTGGGTACTTGGCGTGTTGTGGCATACTAAATTTGTGAATTATTGATTTGGTTGTGATTCCCTTGGTGTTATCATCGTTGTTGCTTGCTTGGGCATTCGAATTTGTTGTTTGTCTTTGTTGGAGTTGACTGACATTTTATTCATGGTATGTGATATTTCTTTATTTATGGTTTCAAAAAGTAAGTTATGAGTTTGTTCATTCATTTGTATCTAGAGATAGCTTACTTGTGGGCCGTTATCTGTGTCTAGAGCTTGCTCTGTGCGTTAATGGCCAGAATTTAGGGTTTCACATGCCTAGGGCATTGCCATTGCATCTTAATTTACTTTTGAGTGAACATGAAATTCAAAGAAGATCTATAGGAGGTTTAGGTTAGGCTGGTTTCATGCCAAGGGTCCTCAAATTTGTGATCTTCGATCAATTTGAGTGGGATCATGTTAGATTATCAATATTCAGGTTTTCTTCCGTCCTCAGAATTTTCCTGTCTGGTCAGATTTTCCCGGTTTCTCCTTCCCCTCGTTTTTCCGAAGTTCATGAAGTGTTATCATTTTCGCGGAAATCCGGTCCAGTCAGATTTTTTTGGATTTTCTGGGAAGCTTTGTGAAACTTGAAAATTGGATGATGTGGATGATTTCAATGATAAATTCTTATTATTCCATGCTCTAAATTGATAGATTACATGGTTATCTGCATCTTTTCTGCATTTTAATGATCAATTATTGATTTTGTGCCTTCTTCGAGAAAGTCTGCCTGGCCTGGATTTCCCCTAAATTCCTTTCTGGCTTAGATTCCACGATTGGCTTGAGATCCCGAACTGTGTAGGTTATGATTTAACGATGTTTCTGAGTTGATTTCAATCTATGCTCGAATTTGTTTGAATGATCAATTTGTTATTTGTGATGGACTAATGCTAATTCTTCATGTTATAGTGGATATTATTAATGGTGGTTTTTACTGAGTTCAGGCTGAATTCTATCTTGGTCGTCAAGGAAATTCTAGAGATGAAATTGAATCTATGAAGAGGAAATTTGAAATACTGGTTACTCCACCCCTTGGCTGACTTGGTGAGGTGCACTCAGGATAAGAATGGAAGGAGACAGTTAATATAGGGTTGCATTGAAATTTGTGCCTTGGTTTGAATTGCATTAAAGATCCCAGGCCGACCTGGATTGAGTTCAAGCATTTAATGCTAATTCATTTTATTTTGAATTCTCCTTGGGATGACCTATTTTATGGCCAGTTATTATTGTAAATATTAGTTGGGCTGGCCTGTTTGTGGCTATTTTATTGTTGTAAAATATAAATTGGGCCGACATGCTTTGGAGGTTCCTATAAATTGGGCATTTTTCCTCATTTGTAATATATAGATATACATAGATAGAGATAATTTTTCTACAAGAGTGAATTAGGTAGTAGAGAAAAGTTAGAAGTTAGTCAATTTCTGAGCAAGTGTTGTAACAGAACATTAGAATTGTTGTTGAAATTCGGTGATTCAATAAAATTGAAGACATTGTGATTTTCTGGTGACCTCTTTTGTGTTGACTTATCTTGCATGGTTCTTATGGTTCTATCTTTCAAATTGCTCAAGGATATTAGATGTATGTTAGATCTGATTCAATGGTGTTCATGATTTGATGCTTGAAGTGTTTGCAGCAGTCCTTGGTCCATACTTTTTGAAGCTAGTTGATTGTTAGTTACTTTGCAAATTTAGTCTAAACCTTTATATTCATTGTGATTAGCTCAATTGTGGAGATTTATTCATTTTAATTGCAATTGGGTTATCTTGGATGAGTGGTCATGATCTAAAAATCTTAATACCTTAGAAGATTGCACTATTTCTACGAGATTGTAGATTTATCTTGGTTAAGCAGGAATTAGTTTATGATGGATTGGTCCATTTCAAGTATTTCATCATTTGCATTGTTAATCTTAAGAGTAGTTAAATTTAGGAATCTCTCTGAAACCCTAATCTTTTGTTATTTCTTTATTATTTGCATTAGATTTAGGATTGAAGTATCATTACATTGCTAGATCTGATAAGTTAAAGATTCAGTATTTGCTTGTAGTAAGGTCCCTTTGTGATTACCAACATTTTCACATTTATCACTGAGTTGTTTATGCATTGTCAAGACCTGACATTAGAGACCTTGGGGTTATCTCTTGAGGCTTGCCGATAGAGATTTACCTTTCAAGAGAGATATGATATTATATTTTGTCTGAGTTGATGTTGTGCAGAAAACATCATCAACAAAACTCTTGCAACAATCCCCCTATCACAAGTGAGGGGTTCAAACCTGTGACCTTGACTCTGATACCAATTATTACACAGGCCACTATCATTGTACCAAAAGATCGACTTGTTAATTCCCAATACAACTGCTAGATTTATACAAGATCCAAGATCCACAAGAGGCAATTAATCCATGTCATGAACCCAAGCACCATGATGCACAACACAAGGAGACCAAGGGTGAAATTATTGCAACAAAAGGGTCTATCTTGCATAGATGATATAAAGATAGGAGGATTGGCCAAATAAATTTTGATTGACTCAAAATGTTTCTTGCACTCATCATCCCATTAGAAGTAGACATCTTTCTTCAATAAATGTGTGAATAGAAGGGTACAATCAACTAATTGAGATATAAATCTATAAATCTCCTAAATCTTCTCTTATAGACTACATAATTGAGAGATGTTTTTAGGAGGCATGTTAACTATAACATCAATTTTATTGTGTTGAATTTGAATATTGCAATAACTTGATTAAATAAAATGTTAAGATATTAAGAGAGAATGATAAAATGTAATTTAATAGAAAATGATATAGAATTATGAAATATAGACTACAAAAATAGAAAGCTTAAGACTTACAAATTCTACCCCCCAAAAGGTAAAGTCTTGGCCAATGGATGATAGCACATTAAGGGGACATCTGAACCCCACATTATCATCCCTGTCAAATTAGGAGATACAAATTTAAAATCTAAAATACCTAGTTCTTCAAATCTAAATGCCTACACATAGAAAGGAGGAAAAATGTTGGGGCTATTTCGGGGCTTGCCTTAGTCAAACCCTTGTTTTGGTGTTTCCACCTCCACATATAGCCAGATAGGTAGAAATAGACAAATTGACATAAAATGTAATAGAAGAGACATGTGATAGAAACAAATCCTACTATGGAGGAGAGCCCCTATTACAAATGTAATAGATGAGACAAGTAGACATTTGTAAACAGATAATACAAAAGTAGACAAGAGAGTATTACCAATAGTCTGTGGCTCCCCTCTTGGATTGATAGATGAAATGTGCTTTCTTGCAAGAGAGCCTTGTTTTTTTATGAGATAAGAATCTAGTAGAGCTTTGTTGTGGAGAGTAAGAGAGAAAAGATGTAGAAGGGAATAGAGAAAGAGAGAAAGATCAAATGATAGAGAGTGAGAATGAATGAAAGAATGAGTGAAAAGAGGAATTTTTTCAGGCTACAGAGTGGGAAGAGATGTTACACTCATGAATTTTCCACAATGATGCATGCCATAGGAAAAGGATGAGAGATTCCCTCGTTTGAAACTTGGAAAGTTCAAGGATGCTAGCATGTCCCGTGGATTCCCATGTGTTGTGTTGGAGCCTAAAATTTCATGCAAATTTTAGGTTCCCATGATTGAAATAATTAATTTTAGCACTCAGAAGTATAGTTGAAAAATCCACTCAAAAAGTTCATTTAAAAATATCATAATTTGAAGCCAGAGCAGTTTCATGTGAAATCACTTTGTAGAAATGTTCATCCAACATATATGAGTGTGCACACCAACTTTCAGCTTCGTACAATCAGTTTTGACAAGATTTCAAAAGGCCAAGTTGAAGGGTTTTGCAAAGGTTTGTTGTCTACACAATAAAATCTATTAAAGTAACCAACTTTGGAGAACAATATTAAGAAACTGAAAGCTCATCATGACAAACCAATTGGTGCTCTTGATTCTCCCCACCAAAATCTATCTTCATGCCAATTTGCAGGGCTTCAAGACATCATTTGATATTTTTTCAAAATCAAAATCAAATGGATTTTACTCAGTTTGAAGATTGCATTTCTAGAAAACTTTCGTGGAGGCCAACTTTGATGTTTTATATTTTTTGAATGAAGATGCTTGGTGAAAAATCCTTTTTCATGTGTATGCATGGAGCCTAAATGAACTAATTCCCAAAGTTATAGCTTCCTAGGTCAAGATTTGATATTTTTTCAAAATGCCAAGTTGGTGAGTTTTCAGATGGTTTTTGAAAAGGGCAATTTTCAAAAAAGGCAAAAAAAAGCTTCTTTTAAAATTAATATCTTGCAATCCTAATGGTTTTATGTGAATCCACTTGGCAATCATACTCTCATGTCATCAATAAACATCTCAGTATATTTTTGTGGCTCTAGGAGACTGTTTGCTCAGTTTTCTAGGATGATTTCTAAGGCTCCTTAACTTGTTTTGGGACACAATGTAGAGTGTTAGAAAATAAAATCATATTAGTACCCATTTTATTTTAAGGAGCATTTTTTTTTTAATAGAGTAATTGCATGAAATAAAGTACCATGGAATTCAAATTACTAGGGGTTGTACTCAGAATAGGTGTAGAAGAGACCTTCAAGAAGTGTTGGGCAGAGCAATTTATTTATGAATAAATACTATCAAGATTATGAATGAAGAATATTGTAATAAAAGTACAACAACTTCTCTTATCTCAAATAATTTAAGATCCCTTGCGCAAAATCCAAATGAGGCTATAAAGATTTGCAGGCTGTTGACTTCAACAAAGACACAAGGGAGGTATTTCTCCAAAACCAAACTATTCCAAGGCAAATGTAACTGAAGATGGAAGGAGAAATGAAGCCAAAAGGAAGGAATGAAAACTTGTAATTGGAGAATTAAGCAATGGGAAGGAAACTAACTATGCATGTTGATCTCTCCTAATCCTTACTTGAAAGTAAATGAGATTGGACTTCCCCATATTTTGTAGTTTGACTTATTCATTGAGATGTTGAGAAAGTGAGAAAGTTTGTAATAGGCCCCATAAGCATCCTAGAATAACACATTTTTAATACCACCATCATTCCCTACATTTTTTTGACAAGATAAGCATACTGATAAACAAACCAAATGCATGAGTCAATCAGTGGCAACTATTCAATGGGCAGCAAGAAGATTAAAATTTGATCAAGTATGCACGTTGCTAAGAACATAAAACAAGTGGCACTCAAACCATAAATAGAATGAAGAGATTTGGAATATGACTTAAACACCCATCAAAGTATAAAAAATAGAAGTGCTATTGATATCTGATGGGAAAAGCTCATATACCATAGAGGCATTCGATAATTCCATAGACAAATTTCATTATACTAGCGGCCAATACATCAACCGAATTCTCTTTTACATTCATCAAACTTATGCTTAGATGCGTCGAAGGAATTGGATCCTAAAGTTTTGGGGTGGGGAGTTTGCTATAGAGGAATATTTTACTTGTTGAATCATGGATCATGTAATGAGGAGGTTGTAGAATATGACATTTTCGATAACCACTAGATAAATATTATGCCCCCATAGGATGCAATTTATAGAGATAATACATTTTTCACAAGATGAAATATCTAGATCAGAAGCATTATAGGCATCACCCACATTCCCACAAGCAAACCCCAGGAACTGTACGGGAGAGTGGGTAGATTAAAAACTTTCCCCACATCACTACAAGAGGATCATGGAGCTGGTACGTTATCACGATGGAGCCAAGTCTTGTGGTTGATGTTGTCATACTTGAGAAAAATTTATTAAATCACTACATTGAAATTATTTTGAGAAGATATATTTTTTCCACAAGTATGATTTGAAGCATTGTGCAGTGACTCTAATATGTTTCCTGTAGTACCATAGGCGTAACTTAAAGAGTGTGCAGGAGAGTGGGATAAGATATTATTGCAATAAAATGTGGTGATATTTTTAAGGGAGATTTATCAAAATTACAATATTTAAATTTGGGGAAATGTAATTTTCATCACTGGTATAGCTTTACAGCATTCCCGCGAAGGCCAGTAGTGAATGTGTGGTGTTGCGATGAAGTAATAAAATATTTTTTTATAAAATGTCATGAATTTCTTCAGGAAAATACATTAAAGTTACAACATAAAATATTATCTTGGCGAGAATATAAATTTCATTGATGGTAAAATGAAATAAAATACTTTCACGGAAGAAATTAAAGGACAATTTAAAGCTTTGTAACAGGTGATTTTTTTTACACAAGGAGTATTTTACACCGGGTGAGGATGCACAAATTAAATACAAAGTAAAATACTTTCACTAGAATGGGAAACATTTTCACAAAAGGAGTTATAAAACAGATGATTATTTTTATATTTAATGGGTGAAAAGTGAAGTTTCTAGCAAAGGAAGAATATTATTAAATTAATATTCATGAAGATACAAAGATGAGGATTAAAGTTGAAGTATTTTATTTTGCTGAAGACAATTAAATGAAGGGATGTGCAGATGGGTGTGCAAAGGGTCATAACCCTAAAAAGGAAATGTATATGTACAAGATGAAATCAAATGAAAAAAGGGATTAGATTTAGGATATAGGTGAATAGGGATAGATAGACAACAAAAAGCTTCCATAATGTTTTCATTTCAAAAGACTATGTTACAGATATAATTTTGAGGAAATCAATGAAAGATCTTTGATTTTGTGCTTTATATTGGTATCAATTGTTTTTTGAAGATATTCAATTATCTGGTTGTCTCCAATTTAATATTTCCTTATTATTTAAATTGGTATATCAAGTATCTATTCAATTTATCAATGCACATTTTTTGTTTTTGTGTGATATGATTAATTGGTTTCTCTAAAAAAATTAAAATCCTTTTAGTCAATCACAATAATCTAGAAATGTTATTTGGATCAGTAAGAAGAACCATATAATTAGGATTGTCATTATGTCTCCAAGTTGATATCATCTGTTGTTCTTGCATAATTTATTCAATTGGTTCCTTCAAGTGGGGATTAAAATCCTTTTGATAAATTACAAGTAACTTAGTTGTGTTAGTTGGATAAATAATTAGACTTTGTCAATCATTTGCTTACACATTTATACAAGTTATAAACCAATATTAGTGTTCCAAACAGTTAGAGTTACTACCAAATACAAGCCACTTATCTTAGACTTTCATTTGACTCCATTTACCCAATAAGGCACTAGTCTTACCCATTTCATCATTTAATTTTATCAAATTTGTCTTCAAAAAAAAAAACCTTACATCTGTTAACCGAACATATTAAATTTCACCTTGATATTGCTTATACAATTTATACCAAACTAGGATTACATCTCTCCACTCCCAATTGCCATTGTGGATAGATTGCTTAAGTAGGAAACACACAGTTTAAGTCTACCTCATTTACATAGGTATACCCACCTAGGTCTAGCAAAGCCTGAAGAGAAGAAGGTTCAAATACATTATTTTCCCTTGTTCGTTAGCCTAAAATGTACCAAGAACTTGGCAACCTCTTGAGGTTTTTCAACCAGCATTTTTGAGAACTAACATGTTGTGCAAGCATCCTACTCAAAAATTTGCAAGAAATGAGGTATTGGATTGCTAACGCTTCATCGTTGTCCTCTATGGAGTTGAAATCATGAAATTTTGACTCATAAGGCTTTGTTGCTAATGCGTCAAGGTGCCATAAATGTAGTAGGCTTATGTGCAAGTGTGAAATTTCTATGGGATGTAATTTTATGACACTACACTCCCTTTATATACCCCACCAAAAAATATAGTTGAGGTCATAATCTAAAGTGATAAAATTCCTAGATAGGCTTTCTAAAGGGAAAGGAATATAAGTGTTTTTAGTCTCCAATATCACCTTCAGTGCAAGGAGAGAGCATATGCAATCAAACCCTTAGGATAACACAAAAAAATAGAAATAAAAGAGTTTTTTTTCTCAAAGATCACTTTGCACTGCAAGAAGAGAGAATACATAGTCTAAAAATCTCAAACATGGAAAACAAAACTAATTATCCTTAGAAAAAAAATGTGCCTAACAATAGTGAGTTGCTTCAGTCTTTGAAATGTATCACTGGAAAAAAATGAATTAGTAGTTTCAAAATATTAGTCTTAGATAAATGACTTTGCTATTATAAATGGATTAGAAATAATCATAAAAACCTTGAAAAAGTCAAAAAATAGTGTGAGCATACAAAAAATATTATGATATGTAAGAGATGCTCATCACAAGAAAAATAGTGCATTGAAATTTTTACTTTTTAGATTTCTACCACCTAGTAAAACCAAATCTGATTATTCAAATAATTTTTAGGACTCACAAATGAAAATAAAAAGAGAAAAACCTATTAAACTTTAGACATATTTCTAAACAAGTAAATAAATCAAAACATTTCTCTGATTTTCTATCTAAAAACTAGATTTATGAAAAATTAAAAAATAAATATCACTTCCTCAATTTTAATGATCTAAGTATGAGTTTTGTATAACAATCTCCTTAGGTGATTGCCAAGACTAAGTATAAAAAGTATACAAAAAATTTAAGCCATTTTCAAGATATGATTAAATATTTAAAAACTCTAAAATTGAAGTATCTCACTCATTATCTATGATATAAGTACATATTTTTTACAGTAGCCTCCTTAAATAGTCCTAAAAATACAATAATTTTTTTGTGTGAAAATATTGATAATGGTTTGAAAGATACAACCAAATATTTTTTTAAAAAATATGGTTCAATTCTCCACTTTCTCAAAATTATAGATCCCTGTAAAAGATCATTATCAAAATTCTCCATAAAAGCATTAGAATTTACAATTTTGGGTTAGAAAACCTCTAACAATATAGATTAAAAATGGATGAGTGCCATCGGGCCTACCAAAAATTTGTAAAAAATGTAGAAGAAAATAAAGAATTCAAATGCAAATATCAAACCCTTCAATCTACATTTAATGTAATTTCAATTAGAGCAAGAAATTAAAAACATAATGAATAAACCAAAATAAATTAACCCAATTTTAATCCTTTTTACACTTGCAAAAGTGGATTTTATCAAAGTGATAGGAATGTGGTTTCTCAAGCTAGTAGCATGATATTGCAAAGATTCACGATCCTTCTAAAAATGGATTATGAGAGGGTAGATTTATATGCTTAGTAGGATTATGATGAATAGAAGATATTTGGATGGCTAGGATTGAGTTTGTTGGGTAGTTGAAGGATAGAGGGAGGAATTATTTAATTTAAGATTGATTTTTGAGAGATAGTTATGAGATGAGTGGTGAGGGATAAAAAATATTTTAATTATTTTATTCATTTTTGGTGGTTATGAGGGGGATGTAATTAATTAATTAATTAAATCATGTGGAAATGGTGCAGGGGCACCATGTCCATTTTTTGTGAATAAGGTCATGTAATAGGTTTTAGGGTGATTTCAGTCTTTTGTTATGAAAATAAGGTCATAATAGACCATTGGTGATGTAACTTGAGTCTTGTAGGGTCCCTTTTGCAAAAAAGGTGTCAATATTCTCAAATGTTGTCAAAATGCAATATTGTAAAAGTGCAAAAAAATGCAAAATGAGGAAGCCCAATGGTCATGGTATTCAAATGGTAGTTGTAACCATTGGTTTTTGAGAAAAAACATTTAACTATGGTTTTAAACCTCGAGGCAGAGGTTGGAGAATGGTTTTTGAAGCTTAAACAATAAAAAATTCCTGATTTCATTCAAATTTTTGTGTTTTTTTTGGTAATTTGAAGCTCTAGGTTGTTATATGGTTACGTACAGGTTATTTTTTATCAAAGGTGCATTGGATATGATGGATATATGAGTTAAATCCATTTTGGACTTGGTTTGATTGATTTTCACTGAGTTTGAAGAGACTTATTAGCATTTTTCTGTCAACGGGTCTGAAACCCTATTTTGAAGGATTGTGGGTGCACAAAATGGATTAATGGCCCATTCCACCAGTAGAATTTCTTGTAACTTGATGGAATGGGTCCATTTAGGTAGGGTTATATTTTAGAGTGGGTTTTAGGAGTAGGGAAGGCAGTTTGTGGGATTTTTTATGATGTCGTAGTTGTTATTTCATTGAATTTTGGCCTAGTTTGGTGGCTTGAGGTTAGGAATGATTGAGAAACTCTTGGGTAGTGCTTTGTAAAGGTTGGGTGAGCATTGGAAGACCTTAAATGAAGTGTTTTAGGTGTTGGAAAGGTGAACCAAGGCATGGAGTTGATAATTTTAATAAACCTAATGCAAGAGCATCCTTGGTTCTTTGCAATCTTGCATCAACCAAAAATATTTTCATTTCAGTTTTGTTCTTGTTAAGTTCTTGTTCAGTTCAGTTGGTAGATTCAGTATTTCTTCATATTTTCTCACTAGATCATGTAGATCTATGTTTTCATAATGGAATTTTTCATTTTCCTTATTCCAAGATTTGAGCATGATTGGATCTTTTTTTGGCAAGTTATCGCTTCCAGATTTAATGACAGTTTCTTGAACCGACACCAAAATAATTTTCTAAACTAACATCTAGTTTGATCGCTTGTGGATCTTTCCTGTAACTTACAGATCTTGATGGTGTGATTTGAATTGTTCTGTGGAGTTTTCCCAACCTTAATTATAGGTCCACACTTCATCCTATGCATTCACCAAGGAGTAATTCAAATTTGAGGCTGACCTATTCATGCACACATTACATTTCCTTCATCAGGGATTGTAATGATCTTTGGCCGATGCAGATGATTCTAGATCCTTGGATGTGATATAAATCATTGTAATAGATCATTAGGAAGATAGATTTGAAAAAAAAAAGGTTTTGATATGTAATAATTCAGCTTGCATTAAGGAGCATATAGGAATATTGTACTTTGAGCATGTTGTATCAGGCCTGTGAGCCGAATCTGTAAACCCGGATGTTGTCGGTTGATTGTAATTGAAATTTCTGATAATAAGAATGTTTGAATCTGCATTTTCCTCCATATTCCATGTTTCTTTTGTTGTGTGACTCTTGCTGCACGGTCTGGATTGTTCTCCTTGAGGACCCTCCTACTGTGGTTGCACCTAATTGGTATCAGAGAGAGATTCCTTCCATGAGAGATTGTTAGAGTTTCCAAAGTCCTGTTGAAGATTTTTTGTGGGGTGGAAGACTAAGGATTCAACCTTCAGCTACAGAGGAGTCATGTAAAGATGGTGGGAAGAAGAAATGGTAGAGGAAATGGAGCGTGTGGAAATGCAGACCCAACTATGATGGAAATTTTGAGAGGAATTGCTGCTAGATTAGAAGTATTCAAAATGGCCCAGAGGAGAGATCAACCATTTGATGATGTGAGTGATGAGGAGATAGAAGAACAAGAAGAAAGGGAAAGAGAGGTTCATAAGAGCCCTAACTAGGGTAAATACTAGACCACATTTCAATCCACTAGATTATAGTGGTAATTTGGATTCAGATGAATGCTTGATTGGATAACGGAGATGGAAAATTATTTTGATTTTGAAGGTATTGCCAAAGATAAGAAGGTGAAATTTTCTTGTACAAAGTTGAAATGACATGCATCCCTTTGTCGGGAAAATTTCCAGACAGATAGGCAAAGAAGAGGAAAGGAAAAGATAAAATCATGGGATCGGATGGTGAATAAGTTAAAGAAAATTTTTATGCCTGTAGACTATTATATCAGTTTGTTCTGAAAGTTGCAGAATTTGAAGTAGGAGTTAAGTGTGACAGAGTATACTGAGGAGTTTTACGAGTTGAATATTAGATCCAGACATTCAGAGGATGAGGTCGAGAAAGTAGCCAGATATGTGAATGGCTTGAGGTCGTCTATACAGGATGAGATCAATTTTATCAAGTTGTAGAGAATGGAGGAGGCATATCAATGTGCCCTAAAAGTAGAAGAGAAGTTGAATAAAAGACATGAGCAGAGACAGGGAGGAAGAGGTGGAAGATTTCAGAGAGGAAGAAATTTTACTGGAGGAGGAAGAGGATCTTTTGCAAATCAAAATAAAGATAAGGAAGTCAGTAAGAATGATAATTTGTATTGTAGAGATGATGGAAACCCTCACCGAAGAGGAGGATATGGTGGTTATCGAAATGAGGGTTATAGAAGAGATGATAGAGGACAAGAGAAAAGAGTGTTCAGGGGAACTTGTTTTAAGTGTGGTGGAGAAGGACATAGAGCATTTGAATGTAATTAGGGAGAGACATCAGGAAGATAGAGAATAGTAGAAGAAAAACCTTTGTTGAGGAAGATCATGTTGGATCATCTAATAAAATGGAAGAAGGAGAAGTGTTGGTGAACATAAGAGTATTGTGTCAAAGTGAGATGGAGCAGCAACCATTGCATAGAAAGAATTTTTTTCAGACCAGATGCAAGGTAGTTGGTAAATGTTGCAAAGTGATTGTTGATAGTGGAAGCTACGAGAACCTAGTTTCAGAAGAAATGGTGACCAAATTGAAGCTAGAAATATTAAAACACCCAAAGCCCTATCAGATAGCATGGATGCAAGATGAGCATAAATACTGGTAAGTGAACAATGTTTGGTGAAATTGAAGATAGAAAGTTATCATGATGAAGTTTTGTGTGATATCATGCCTATGGAGGTATGCCATGTTTTGTTGGGAAGGCCTTGGCAGTATGATAGACAGTCTATTCATGATGGAAAGAAGAACACATATACCATTGTTGCTAATGGGATGAAGCAAACTTTGTTGCCATTGGAGGATGTTCCTAAAGTTGAAGTTTGCACGAGTGCTAGAATTTGTTTGGTTGATGGAAGGAGATTTTTGGATGGACTGAGACATGAGAACATGTGATATGCCTTGGTTCCTAAAAAGGTTGAAGACTTGGAGCATATAGAAGAACAAATGGAGGAAATAAAGGAGATGTTGATAGAATATGAAGATATCATTTTAGATAATATACCTAATGGATTTCCACCTATGAGGAGTATTATTCATTGCATGGGTTTGATTCTTGGAGCTAGTTTTCCTAATAAAGTAGCACACTAGATGACACCAGCAGAGAATGAAGATTTGAATAGACAAGTGCAAGAGTTGTTGAAAAAGGGTTTGATCAAAGAAAGCTTAAGTCCTTGTGCAGTACCTATTGTGTTAGCACCTAAGAAGGATGGAGAATGGAGGATGTGTACAGACTCTAGAGCCATAAACAAAATCATAGTGAAGTATAGATTTCCTTTGCCTCAGATGGATGACATTATGGATTGTTTGAGTGGAGCTAAAAACTTTACAAATATAAATTTTAAGAGTGGATAACATCAAATCAGAATCAGAGAAGGAGATGAGTGGAAGACAACATTCAAGAAAGATGAAGGATTGTATGATTGGTTGGTGATGCTTTTTGGAATAAAAAATGCATCGAGTACTTTTATGAGGTTGATGAATGAAGTATTGAAGAAATTCTTGGGTAAGTTTGTGATTGTCTATTTGGATGACATCTTGATTTTCAGTAAGACTAAAGAAGAACATTTGTTACATATAAGACAAGTTTTGTAGAGGTTGAGAGAAGAGTAGTTGTTGATAAACATTAAGAAGTGTAGTTTCATGAAGGAATAATTGGTATATTTGGGATTTGTGATATTTGTGGATGGATTGAAGATGGATCCTAAGAAATTAAGAGAAATTGTTGAATGGCCTACACCAAAAAGCATTGGAGAGGTAAGATCATTTCATGGATTGGATAGTTTCTACCAAAAGTTCATCAGGAATTTCAGTACTATTTACAGTTCTATGATAGAAACAATGAGAATGGATAAGAAATATTTTAGATGGACATCTAGAACAAACATGAGTTTTGAGTTGTTGAAACAGAAGGTGACAGAGTAGCCTGTATTGGCTTTACCAGACTTTAGTAAGGTATTTCAAGTAGATTTTGATGCAAATGGAAATGCAATTGGAGAAGTATTAAGTAAAGAAGACCAGTAGCTTATTTCAGTGAGAAATTTAATGATGCTAGGAGAAGATATTCAGTGTATGACCAGGAGTTTTATGCCATAGTTCAAGCCTTGAAGAAGTGGTGACATTATTTTTTGCCTAAGGATTTTATGTTATATTCAAATCATCAGGTGTTGTAATATTTGAATAGTCAAGGTAAGTTGAATCAGAGACACATGAGATGGGTAGAATTCTTGTAGATTTATACTTTTATTTTGAAATATAGGAGTGGAAGGTTGAATAGAGTTGTTGATGCTTCGAGTAGGAGAAGGAATTTATTGGCAGAAATGAGAGTGGAGGTATTTGGCTTTGATGAATTGAAGAATTGGTATGAGGAAGACCCAAATTTTCTAGAACCTTGGAGAGCTTGTAAAGAACTAGTCCTGGAGGATAGGAGTCAGTGGTTGAATTATTTCATTTAGGAGGATATGTTGTTCAGAGGGAATCAGCTGTGTGTACCCCGGAGTTCAATGAGGGATAGCCTGGTAAAAGAAAAGCATAGTGGAGGATTGGCAGGACATTTTGGAATTAATAAGACAATAGCATTGGTAAGTGAGAATTACTTTTGGTCACAGATTCATAAGGATGTTAGGAAATTTGTGTAGGGCTGCAGAGTTTGTCAAGTTGCAAAGGGGAGTAGTCAGAATGTTCGATTGTATAAGCCTTTGACAATTCTAGAGAGACCTTGGGAGGATATCAGCATGGATTTTATACTTGGTTTTTTGAAGAAACAAAGAGGTAATGATTCTATATTTGTGGTGGTGGATAGATTTTATAAAATGGCACATTTCATACCTTGTAAGAAGATGACAGATGCAGTACATGTAGTAGAATTTTTTTTCAAAGAAGTGGTTAGATTGCATGGATTACCTAGGAGTATTGTTTCTGACAAAGATACAAAGTTTCTTGGTTACTTTTGGAGGACACTTTGGAAGAAGTTGAAGATAGATTTAAAGTTTAGTTCTACTTTTCACCCATAGACTGATGGATAGACAAAGGTAGTAAACAGGAGTTTAGGGAATTTGCTGAGATGTTTGGTTGGAGAGAAGATCAGAAGTTGGGATTTAGTCCTTGCACAAGCAGAGTTTGCTTACAACAATTCAGTAAGCAGGAGTACTAAAAAGATACCTTTTGAAATTTTTACTAGAGTTCATCCTAGAGGAATATCAGAGTTGCGAGACATCAGTAAGGAAGATTAAAGGAGTTCAAAAGCAGAGGAATTTGTAGAACATATGAAGAAATTTCATACTCAAGTAAAGCAACAATTGGAAGATATGAACCGAAAGTATAAGGAGTGAGCAGATGAAAAGAGGAAACATAAGGAGTTTGAAATTGGAGATGAAGTGATGGTGTATTTGAGGAAGGAAAGATTTCCAATTGAAACATATAATAAGCTCAAGATGAGGAAGTTTAGACCTTGTAATATTTTGAAGAAATTTGATTTAGGAAATGCATATGAGGTAGAGTTATCGAATGGCATGGGTATATTACCTATATTCAACATTGCAAATCTACATCAGTACCATGAAGCAGAATTCAGTGAAGACAGTGAAGCAAAATTGGAGAAATAGTTTCCTAAACAATAATCCGATGAGGTAGAAGAAATTTTGGATATCAGAGATGGGAGGAAAATGTGTGGAAGACAATACAAAGAATACCTTGTGAAGTGGAAAGGTAGACCAGTGGAGGATTCTTCTTCTATTTCTCAGGCTGAGGTAGACCGTATTGGTTTTCCTTTAGCCCCAACAAAGTGAGGGACTCACTTTTCAAATAACCCTAGATGTCTGATGTAGGAGCATCCTTGGTTCTTTGCAATCCTACATCAACCAAAAATATTTTCATTTCAATTTTGTTCTTATTCAGTTCTTGTTTAGTTCAGTTGGTAGATTCAGTATTTCTTCATATTTGCTCTTTAGATCATGTAGATCTATGTTTTCATCGTGGACTTGTTCATTTTCCTTATTCCAAGATTTGATCGCGATTGGATCTTTTTCTAGAAAGTTATCACTTTCGAATTTAATGGAAGTTTCTTGAACCAACACTAGAATAATTTTCTAAACTAACAACTAGTTTGATCGCTTGTGGATCTTTCCCATAACTTGTGGATCTCAACGGTGTGATTCGTATTGTTCCATGGAGTGTCCCAAACCTTAATTATGGGTCCACACTTCATCCTATGCATTCACCAAGGAGTAATTCAAATTTGAGGCCAACATATTCATGCACACATTACATTTCCTTCATCAGGGATTGTAATGATCTTTGGCCGACGCAGATGATTCTAGATCCTTGGATGTGATATAAATCATTGTAATAGATCATTAGGAAGATAGATTTGAAAAAAAATAGGTTTTGATATGTAATAATTCAGCTCGCATCAAGGAGCATATAGGAATATTGTACTTTGAGTATGTTGTATCAGACCTATGACCCAAATTTGTAAACCTGGATGTTGTCAGTCGATTCTAATTTAAATTTTTGATAATAAGAATTTTTGAATCTACATTTTCCTCTATATTTTGTGTTGCTTTTGTTGTGTGACTCTTGTTGCGTAGTCTAGATTGTTCTCCTTGAGGACCCTCCTACCGTGGTTGCGCCAAAACCCCTATTGAGCATGCCTAAATTGGCATAAGGAAGGGTTTTGTGTTTTGATTACTTTTTGGTTGTTTCTATTGATGAAAGTTGTGGATTCAAGCTATTTGATACCTATGGAGAAGGATTGAGTAGATATTTTTGGTTGGAAAAGGTTTTGGTTAGGCGTTGCTTTGGAAAAGAGGGCTAATTATAGCCATTTACAATGTAGCAGTCCTTTTTGGGGATTGGTGTTCCAAAACAAGTGTATGTAGAAATCTACTATGTTAAAGTAGAGCTTAATGGGTGTTTGAAATGGTGAATTTTTTGCAGGTTTACAATTTCATTTGAAGATTGTGGTCAGAAAGCACTATATGTAAGGCTACAAGGAGAATATGAAGAAATTGGGAAATAAGTTCAAGATAGGGTTTTGAAGATTGGAAATTTTGAAATACTTTGAATTGTGATTGTTTGAAGTTTTCCTCCCTGCTCTGCATCAATTGGTATCAGAGCATAGGTGTTAGATCTTTTGAGGGTGAAAATTTGAAGATTGAAGAAGAGAAAGGTTAAAAGTTGAAGGATAAGATGCCTCCTAAAGGAAGTGGAGTTCTTGCTAGAGAGATAAGTTTATTGAAGGAGTCATAAGAAGCAATATTATCCAAATTTGTAGCATTAGAGACAAAGCAAAGAAGAGGAAAGGCCATTAAAGAGGAAAGCTACCGAGAGGAAGAGGAAGAGGGTGAGGATGAGAACCCTCCAAGTGGTAGAGTCTAAGATGATGAGTTGGACCTTGATGAGAGGAGGGTGAAAATGCTCAAGGCTGATAGAGGAGATGCTTCTGGTGAAAAAATAGATGTGCCAATGTATAGTGGAAAGTTGGATGTTGAAGAGGTATTGGATTGGTTAGATGCACTAGATAATTACTTTGAGTACAAGGAGGTTGTTGAAGAACAGAAGGTAAAGTTTACTAAGACCAAGTTGAAAGGTCCTACTCTTACATGGTGGAATTATGTTCAAGAGGAAAGAGTGAAGAAGGGGAAAGAAAAAATAAGTTCATGAGATAGGATGGTGTTAAAGAGCAAGAGTCAATCTTTGTCAAGTGATCATGCAATACAAACTTTCAAGAAGCTGCAAAGTTTAAAGCAGAAGGATAAGGATGTCATGACATACACTAAATAATTTCACAAGTTAAGTATCAGGGTTGATCATGTTGAAGATGAGAATGAAAAGATAGCAAGGTATATGTGTGGGTTAAGATTTCAAATTCAAGATGAATTGAGTTTGGCTACTCCAAGAACAATTGAAGAATGATTTCAGTTGGCTACTAGGGTAGAAGAGAAACTAAAAAGAAGGAAAGAAAGACAAGGAAGAGGCAGAAGAAACACTAGTAGGGGAAGAGATACAAGGCAGTGATTGAGCTTTTAAAAAATCCTATAGGATTCTAAGAAAATCATACTTGGATCATGATTTTCCAATCTGTAACCTAGGTTGGGCCATTTGTTTAGGTTGCACACCTTAACTTCATGAACATCATATTTCAAAACCCGCTAGTGTTCTAATTTTGTGGTGACCTATTCCTACTAGTTGCCAATTATGTAAGTCATAACTTGACTCTTGAAACATGTTGGGCTACCTACCCCTTCAGTTAGGATAAACGATCACCATGTGTTTCATCCCGCACCAAATTTTTCCTAAGTTGCACAAATAATGTTTAAACCATTCTAAGTTGGCACCCTTAAGGGTCTTATCATTGTTGGCCTAGTTATGGCCCCCCTTTTATGAATAATGTTAAGTGTGTGCAAGGACAAGGACCGTCGAATCTAAGGATTAAATCCCTGTCACCCATCACACACTGTGCAGGTTTTAATGAGGAGTCATCCTAAAGTGTGTGAGGTCTATGAAATGCTGACACGTGTGCTTCCCATATGGAGCCTAACCCTTGTACTGGCACCCGATAACTGATGGCAGTGAAATCAATGATTGTAATGATGAATTGTGATGTAATCCTTGTCATTCATTGCACACCTCATAATACATGATTAATGTCTGCCTAACAACTTGCAAGGTGCGTGAAATGGTGACACATAGCTTTCTCAACCACGGTGAAGAGCAATGTGGATCCCATGGGCCGAGTGACTTGGCACCTAGTCAAATTTTTCTTATTGGCCGAAAGGTGACAAGTTGTGGTTTTGGGTTTTCAAACCTAATTTGATCGTATCTGGGCCATTCAATTGTCCATCTCGCTCTTAGATCAATGACGTATTTTCAAAATAAACAACACACACATGTGATAGTCATTTTTGTTCTGCAACCATTGAAGCATTAATGGTCTGATCCCTTTAGAAATGATTGAATCAAGTCCTTGTGTGTGCGAGGAATTAATTCCCATCCATTATGTGGAGTGATTTTCAAATCTCCAAGTACTTCAGTTGTTAATGGTGAAGAGATTGGTGCCAACCATTAATTAATCCCTTGAGCATGTGACGCTAACATGGATGAGCGAACATCATCAAAATTGTTTGATAAATACAGATGAAGTGGTTGTCACTATCACCACTATATTCAACATTTGGAATCCTTCTAAGTTTGTGCAAAGCGATGAGTTCTCAATTATGAGCTTGAGAGATTATCGGGTATTAAAGATGAGTAAGTTTGTCAAGTTCAAGGTACCTTGATGTAGTCACTGTAGGAGGGTCCTCAAAGAGAACTATTTGGGTTGTGCAGCAAGAGTCACACAATGGAAGCAACACAAAAAAATGGAGGAAAAATGCAGATCAAAACATTCTTATTATCTGAAATCTCAGTTACAAACAGTCGGTGACATCTGAGCTTACAGATTTGGCTCATAGGCCTGATACAACATGCTCAATTATACAACATTCCTAAATGCTCCTTAATGCCAGCCAAAATATTAAATATCAAATCCTATAATCTATCTTCGCTAACTTCACTACCTTCCTAATGATCTATTACAAGATTTATATCATATATGTAGATCTAGAATCATCCGCATTGGCCAAAGATTATTACAATCTCCAATAAAAAAAAATTAATGTGTGCGTGAATAGGTTAGCCTCAAATTTGAATTACTCCTCAGTGAATGAATAGGATGAAGTTTGGACCTAAAATTAAGGTTAGGGACACTCCATGGAACAATTTGAATCACACCGTCGAGATCCACAAGTTATAGGAAAGATCGATGAGTGATCAAACTAGCCAATAGTTTAGAAAATTATTCTGGTACCAGTTCAAGAAACTGCCATTAAATTCGGAAGTGATAACTTTCTGGAAAAAGACCCAATCGCGCTCAAATATTGGAATAAAGAAAATAAATGTGTTCATGATTAAAACATAGATCTGCATGGTCTGGTGAGAAAGTATGATGAATCCACCTACTAGAGCTAAACAAAGAACTGAACAAGAACATAAATTGAAATGAAATATTTTTGGTTGATGCAAGATTGACATGACCCAAGGATGCTCCTACATCATACCTATGAGGAGGTCATCCATACTCAACACACAGAAGTGTTCTAGCAATGCTTCTGGGCATGAGATAAATGAACATGCTTTGATTGTAGAAGATAAAGCCCCTATAAAAAGGCCGGTGAGTGTTCTCTCCAGGTGTAGCAGAAGGATACAATACCAAGGAATTGGTGTTGAGAAGACGGAGGAGAAGGGTAAGGAACCTACACAATTTTCCTCTAGAGCTTGCAAGAAGGTTAGATATGGACGTGGTTCCTTTGGATGACAAAATTCACCAATTGATGTCACCAATAGCCCATTAGAAAGTGAAACAAAGACAAACTCTAGCTATCAGTAGTACCTCATGACATTGGGCCGAGTTGTAGTCCCGGGGATGGAGGTGTTGTTCGTTCCACCATTGGTTGTCAAGACTCCAGGTGGGGGAGATTATTTTGTGCTTGAAAAGGACAAGGATGAGGAAGGAGTAGAAGTTTTTTCTCCATCTCTTGCAATGACGCAAAGTGTGCACATGTAATCGTGGGCTGGGTGTTGGTGTTGGTCGTGCCTCTGGTTAAAAGTATCGGTGTGTGGGTTTTTCAATTTTTGTGTTGTTTGGTAAATTATTGTGGTGGTCGCTCCTGTTCTTCATGTGTGGTACTATTTTTTGGGGTTTTTTACATGTTGATCATGCAATTTCTTGGCGACGTGGATGTTGGATATGTGGCCAAGCTGGTGACTAAAGGAAATTTTGGTAGCACTTTGCATTTCCCTTTTTGATGGTGGTTATAGTTTTTCCTTTCCCATTTTTCAACATGTGAATTGTAGATTTAGCATGAGGGAAATTTTGAAATGCAACCCAAATTCGAGCTGAAATGAAATATTTTCAAATTTTAATTTGCATTTTGAGCCAGAAGCTTGTTTCCTCCCTTGTATTATAAAAGAAATATCATGGCTCATTTGCAGGGGTTCTGGTTTTTTGAATCTTTGAGTCTAGTATACAAAAGGGTAGAAATTAGGAAGAATACTAGTGAATAGAACAATCAAATTGTCTTGGCCTTGAGTTATACATATGTAAATCTTAAAATATTTTTGTAGAAATTACTAATATTGAAACAAATCTTATGCATAAGGCATCTACTCTCCTTCTATAAATAATTTTGCAAATTTTGAATGAAATATCAAGAACATTTTGTTCATCATCAAATACTTTGTTTGAATGTATGCTCTTATTTCTACTTTGGTTCAAAGAATCAATTAAATGCTTGAATGAGGTCAAGAATTTGTGAGGATTTATAAAGGATCTGGTAAGAAGTAATGCTTTAGGTATAGTGAGTTTTTGTAGCGTAATGCATTATGAAAAAAGTCCAAAATTGTCAAAAATAAAGAATTCCTATATTACTAATTGTCAAATGTGTGACTTCATTGCCCAATTGATGAGACACTAATCTATTTGTTAATAGTATTTGCAATGTGAAAGATAAATATAGTATACCAGATCATGGATTCAAGATTAGAACATAAATCACTTAAAATTTGTTAACCATGAGGCATGTATTTGAAGTATTTCCTTGTTCCTAGTGAATTAATGGTTATTTGCTTAAAGATTAGCCAACCTTTGAGTGAATTATGTCATTTACCCCTCATAGGAACCGATCTATGATTCAATGTGTTATTCATTGAGGTAATCAAATGGAACACAATTAGGAACACACTCCTAGGTCCCACAAAGCCTGAAGTGGAGTGAAAATCTTCAAAGCTTTCACTCGTTAAGTTGGCCATTCCTCTTGAGAATTCTTGATTATAGGAGTTGGCTACTCTTTAGAGAGTTTGAAGGGTGTACAAGAAAAACCACCAACAGAATGGCAACTCTGCTAGAAAAATTCTCCACTCTCCAAGTGCAGCTACTTGTATTGCAAAGTCAAATGGTGATGTAAATCTGAACTTCTTGTTTAGATATTGATAAATTCTTGAACCTGGTAGAAGACTTGATTGTAGAAAAGGATCTATAAATGACTCTAATGTGGAAGATAACCCAGAGCATATTCTATTTCTGAAGAAACTTTGTCTAATTTGAATTTCATTCCTCCATGATAGGAGGTGGTGACTCTGACTAAAGTACCTGATAAAGCTTACATCAAATCTTTAGATCTGTAGATTTAAAGGAAAAGGATAGTCAACTGCTGCAAAATTCTAGGTATTCTCATATAATTAAAGGAGAATTGATCATGTTTATAGAAAATTATGATAAATTTTCCATGCTCAATTTGTAAAGGATTCCTTACTAGGTGAATTTGCACTAGATGAGGGAATATTAGAAATAATTTAGCATGCATTTCAAAATGTGAGTTATAAGCATGTAAATACTATAAGATATTAAGAAAAAAATTTAGAAATCGTGCACTATAAAGGCTTAGGATCATAGTTGCTATAGGAATTGGTGCAACATTTTGTAGTTGCACAATAAATTTTTCAACTCTCTTTTGAGGAGTAAAGATGGACTATCAAGTTGTAACTTCTGGTGTGGATGTAAATGCAACTATGCATAACATACAACCTTTGTCACAACAAGGTAACTTCAATATCGAGAGGTACAAATCCATTAGTTTTGATAACATTTTTGGTTATCCAAATGTCATGCCACCAAAGGTCAGAGACAGGATACCAAAGTTTAATGGTAATAAATCTGAGTCAACAAACAAACATATGAAAGAGTTTGTTGATATGATGGGAGATTATGTAGTAGACTTTGAAGATGTTGTCATGAAATTGTTTGTTCAATCCTTGAGGGGAGATGCAAGAGATTGGTTCTCTTATCTGACCACTTCCTCTATCCATTCATGGGAATAATTTAAGGCAGTGTTCATGGAACAATTTGGAGAAAGAGTTGACCCAGTCTTAATTAGACAAAAAATCATGAGCATGAAAAAGGTAGAGGATGAATTGGTTCCTACTTTCAATATTTGATTCTCCAAAGTGATCAGAGAGATCCCTACAAGCATAAGACCAAATGATTCAGAGTGTTTAGTAGTGTATCTAGGTGTATTTGATAAAAGGATGGGTTACCTCTTGAGGGAAAAAGAGCCTAACACATTACATCAGGCATACCAAATGGAAAATGATATTGAAAATAATTTGAAGTATTCAATAATGAGAGAATTTGTAGTGGCTAAGGCTGATAATTCTAATCATTCTCATGCCAGTGAAGCTTATAGATCAATTATTGGAAGTGTGAGCCAAGAGGATAAGCATCCTATCACACCAATTTCCCCATTGTCACATTGTGGGAATTATTCAAATATTCAAGCTAAAATGATGAGGGCACAGCCTGAGACTTAGAAAATAACCCACAAACAAGAGAATAATTTTATTATTCAGAAAATGGAGCTTCTTACATGCAGAGGATCTCAAATCCCCAAGTTCTACAACACATGCAAGTTATAGAAAGCTACAAAATCACCCTTTCGCAATATGCGAGCTTGTCCCCAAAAAGTTACCCAAAAATTAGAAACCCACCCATAAATAGAGCTCCTCTTTAGTTTGGAGCCAAAACAACATTCAAATTTGAGTTTAGGTGGTTTGGCGCCGAAAAATTACAACTTGAAGTTCAAATTTCAAAAGAACATTTGCAATTGTATCTTCTAGAAAGTGCGCCAACTTCCTAGGGCCATAACTTTTGATCCAGGACTTCGATTCGTGAACCGTTTGAACCGTTGGAAAGGTCTTCAAGTCAATAACACGCTTGAAATCCACTACACTAATTTCAACAAGTTTCGGGGCCATTCTGGGAACTCTAAATGCCTCAAATCTAACTCGAAAGATTTTCAGATGCAAATCTGGGAGACTAAAACTGCAATATCTTTCAACCCAGGAATAGAAAATAAAAACCATAAATTGGGAATTTCATTATGACGAAAAGGGTATACAAAAATGTAAAAACATCTAAAAACTGAGAAACTTGAAATTTAACTATTTTTGGGTGATGCAAGATTGCACTTACACCACTGGATGCTCCTGCATCAGACACCCAGGGTAATTTGAGAAGTGACCCATCACTTCTCAGATGGTTGAGGAAAACCCAACCGGTCAACCACTGCCTTAGATAGCCAGGATGAATCTTCCACAGCCCTTCTTCTCTATTTCACCAGATATTCTTCATACTGCCTATTTCTGGTACTCCTTCCCACACGACTATCCAAGATTCCTTCAATCTCCTCCCTTTCTAAAGTAGGTGTTGGAATGCCATACTGCCCTATTGCTGGTGCTTCCTCCGTTCCACCTTCATAATACTCTGTCAAATCTGAAATGTTGAACACAGGGGAAATGTTGATTCCATTAGGCAACTCTACCTCATATGCATTCCCTGAATCATGCTTCTTCAAAATCTTACAGGGACCGAATTTCTTCATCTTCAATTTGTTATAGGTTCTCATGGGAAACCTTTCTTTCCTCAAGTGGACCATTACTTCATCGCCAGATCTGAAACTCCTTATTCCTCCTTTCTGATCTGCCTTAGCCTTATATTGCATATTCATCTTATTAATGTGTTCTCGCCTTCTCATGTATATTCTTGATGTGCTCTACAAAATCTTCGCTTCAACACTTATTTTCTTCTCTTGGTCCATCTTCCTCAATTCTGGAGCTGTTCTGGGGCTACCTCCATACACAATCTGGAATGGTGATCTACCAGTGCTTCTGTTGACAGAATTATTGTAAGAAAATTCTGCCTGGGGTAAGATCAAGTCCCATCCCTTGGGTTTATCTCCTACCAAACATCTCTTAGGTTACCCAGACTCCTGTTAACAACCTCTATCTGCCCATCTGTTTGTGGATGGTGTGAACTGAACTTCAACTCTGTCTTCAGCTTCTTCCACAATTCCTCCAAAAGTACCCCACAAATTTGGTGTCACATCTGAAACAATACTCTTTGGCAGACTATGTAGCCTCACCACCTCTTTGAAGAACAAGTCAGCAATGTGGACTACATCATGGGTCTTCTGACATGGAATGAAATGTGCCATCTTTGAAAACCTATCAACCACCACAAAGACTGAATCATTCCCTCATTATGTCCTTGGAAAACCAAGAACAAAGTCCATACTTATATCCTCCCATGGCCTCTCTAGTACAGGTAAGGGTTGATATAAGCCTATATTTGGCTCACTCCTTTAGCCATCTGACATACCTAGCTTTTGTACAAACTTCTTCACATCTTGTGACAACTAAGGCCAATAATAATGCTCACTGATAATGGCAATGGTCTTATCCTAACCAAAATGTCCTTGCCATTCCTCCACTATGCTTCTCCTTTATCGGGTTCTCCCTCATGGAACTCCTCGGGATACACAATTGACTTCCCTTAAATAACATGCCATCCTGGATTATGAAATCCAGCCACCTTGTCCTGTCCACTGTAGCAGGTTCCTTGCAAGCTTTCCAAGCCTCTGCAAAATCAGGATCTTCTGCATACAGTGTCTTGAGTTCATTGAACCCAACCACTTCAATCTGCATCTTTGTCATCAATGTATGCCTCCTACTTAAGGCATCTGCAACCCTATTTGACTTCCCACTCCTATGTTTCAAAACAAAGGTATAACTCTGCAAAAACTCTACCCATTTCATATGCCTCTGATTTAATTTTCCCTGACTATTTAGGTACTGCAAGGCCTGATGATCAGTATATAGAACAAATTCCTTTGGCAACAAATAATGTCTCCATTTCTTTAATGCTTGAACTATTGCATAAAATTCCTGATCATATACAGAATACTTTCTCTTGGCATCATTTAACTTTTCACTTAGAAATAGGCAATGGGCTTACCTTCTTGGCTCAACACTGCTCCAATGGCACAACCACTGGCATCACAATCAACCTGAAATACCTTGTTGAAATCTAGGAGGGCTATAATAGTTGCTCTTACCCTTCCTTTAACAATTCAAAACTCTTTGCCTGGTCTCCACTTGAATTCTTTTCTATCCCTCTCATTGTTTCAGTCAGGGGGTCCACAAATACTAATGAAGTTTCTAATGAAATTTCTATAAAACTAGCCAAACCATGGAAAGATCTCACCTCGGTAGCAGTTCTTGGGGTAGCCATTCCAAAATAGCCTTCACCTTCTTTGGGTCCATCTTGAGACCTTCTGCTGAGACAACAAACCAAGTACACTAACTCCCTCTTCACAAAATTACACTTCTTCAGATTAATCAATAGTTTCTCTTCTCTTAACTTCTCAAAGGCTCTCTGAATATGCATTAGATGCTCATCCAACATCCTACTAAAAATCAAAATATCATCTAAATACACAATAACAAAACTTCCCGAAATTCTTTTAGTACCTTGTTCATGAGCCGCATGAATGTGCTCGGTGCATTGGTTAGCCCAAAAGGCATGACTAACCACTCGTACAGGCCCTCTTTGGTCTTGAAGGCAATCTTCCATTCATCTCCCTCTCAAATCCAGATCTGGTGATATCCACTCTTCAGATCAATCTTTGTGAAGTACTGAGCTCCACTCAAACAGTCCATTGGGTCATCCATCCTTGGCAGGGGAAATCTGTACTTGATTGTTATCTTGTTTATGGCTTGGGAATCTGTACACATCCTCCATTCCCCATCCTTCTTTGGTGCTAGTACTACAGTCTCACATGGACTCAAACTCTCCCGTATCAAACCCTTTCTCAACAACTCTTGAACTTGTCTGTTCAACTCCTCATTTTCTGCTGGAGTCATTCTATGAGCTGCCTTATTTGGAAACTGGCTCTAGGAATCAAGTCAATCTGATGACTATCTTCCTTATTGGTGGTAAACCCTCAGTACATTATCAGAAACAATATCCTTGAAACTCATCCAACATCCCAGAAACTTCTTCTAGAACCTTCTCACTATCCTCCTTACTCACTCTAGGAATCAATGCATAACACACACGCTCATGCTTCATACCTTCTAAAATTTTTCTTCCATCTACATAACAAATTCTAGCACTACTTCATACCTTTTCTTCGATCTCCTTTAGGGGTTTCAACTTGTGAACCCCATCCTTTGTCAAAGGAATAAGTGTTTGCATGGCCATCATGTATATTTCGCCTATGCGAATTTGCCAGGACCTCCCCAACAACATGTGACATGCATCCATGGGGATGATATCATAGTACCTCATCATGGTAGCTCCCGATCTTGAACTTTACTAGGCCTGCCATTGACCAAAAATTTTGTGGTCTTTCTCAAGCTAGGGCAATCCTACGGATCGGGTGCCTTTCCCTCTGGCTTCAACTTTGTGACCATCTCTTGACACCAGATTATCGGTGCTCCCATGTCAATAATGACATCACAACATTTTCCTTCACACTTGCACCTTGTGTGCAAAACAGATTCTTCCTCTGTTCTGTTCCTTTTCCTCAGTCACCAGGGCTCTCCTAATCACTAGGCTTTCTCCCCTTTCAGCATCATCGAATGTTCAGATTGGGCCTCCTCATCTGCATGCCAACCCTTCCATGACCTTCTGGCCTTTTGTCTGCCCTTCTTGGTGTTGTGGACATTCATAGGCTCGATGCCCTTCTTCACCACACTAAACACGTTCCTTTGAAACCACCTCTTCCAGATCTTTGTCCATATCTCCCTCATCCTCTACCTCTTTGATCGCCACTGTTTTGATCATGAGGGCGGTAGAAGTTGTCATTCCTTTGGCTTCTAGCTGTACCCACATCTTCACTTTTCTTTTCATCATCATTTCGGCTTCCTAAGGTCTTCCATTTCCCCTTCTGCTTTGACCTCCTCATCCTTTTTGCTTGCCATCAAATCTTTTGTTCAGCTTCTCTTCCACCTTCAAAGCAAACTGATACACATCCTCAATGGTGGTCATTCTGACTAGGCTTAACTCCTCCTAAATGCTTGTCGTAACCCATTAAGATATCGGGTTACCTTCTCCTTATTGGCCTCTGTGTGGCCCGTTCTGATGATTATCTTGTGAAAATCTTTAGTATATTCTTTCATAGATCTACTTCCTTGCTTCAACCCTTGCAATTTCTTCAATAGATTTAACTCGTAGTCCACTTGTATGAACTGCTTCTTCAGTTTCTCTACCATGCGATCCCATCTGGTGATATTCTTTTTCCTCTTCGATTTCTTTCCAACTGGACCTCTTTCCACCAAATACTGGCATGGCCCTTTGGCTTCATTTTCACAAACTTAACCCGATCTGGGTCCTCTATTTCCTCATACTCAAAATATTCTTCTAGCTTGTTGATCTAGTCGATCAACTCTTCCGGGTTCAGACTTCCAGAATAACTAGGGACTTCTGCTCTGGGTCTTTTCCCGATCTTCGAAATGGCCCTTATTAGCTGCATTTGGTCTTGATCAATTGCTTCTTCTTCCTTTTCTACATTTGAACCTTCTTCCTCTCCTTCATCCTCACTTTCCTCCCTCAGGTTTAACCCTCTTCTCAACTACTCTTGTAACACATCAATCTGTCTTTGGAGGGCTGCCAGTGCATCTCTTCCACCAGCATTTATGTTGCCTCAACCACCTCTGGCACCACCACACCTACTAGGCATCACTCTTGGAGGCATCTTTCTTGACCTTGACCCACAACCACGGTCCTGGTGTGAACTACCTCACGATCGGTGATCTATCCACATGCTCAAGAAAACCCCCTCTGATACCACTTGATGAGGGCACAGCCCAAGACTTAGAAAATAACCCACAAACAAGAGAATAATTTTATTATTCAGAAAATGGAGCTTCTTACATGTAGAGGATCTCAAATCCCCAAGTTCTACAACACATGCAAGTTATAGAAAGCTACAGAATCACCCTTTCACAATATGCGAGCTTGTCCCCAAAAAGTTACCTAAAAATTAGAAACCCACCCATAAATAAAGCTCCTCTTTAGTTTGGAGCCAAAACAACATTCAAATTTGAGTTTAGATGGTTTGGCGCCGAAAAATTACAACTTGAAGTTCAAATTTCAAAAGAACATTTGCAATTGTATCTTCTAGAAAGTGCGCCAACTTCCCGAGGCCATAACTTTTGATCCAGGACTCTAATTCGCTAACCGTTTGAACCGTTGGAAAGGTCTCAAAGTCAATAACACGCTCAAAATCTGCTATGCCAATTTTAGAAATTTTTGGGGCCGTTATGGGAATTCTAAGTGCCTCAAATCTAACTCGAAAGATTTTCAGGTGCAAATTTGGGAAACTAAAACATCAATATCTTTCAACCCAGGAATAGAAAATAAAAATCATAAATTGGGAATTTCATTATGACGAAAAGGGTATCCAAAAATGTAAAAATATCTAAAAACTAAGAAACTTGAAATTTAACTATTTTTGGGTGATGCAAGATTGCCCTTACACCACTGGATACTCCTGCATCATAAAACCTCACAAGAACAAGATAAAGTTGATCAGGTATTCTCAGCTAAGAGCTTACATGAAATGAAGAGGTATCAAGGAGAATCACCCTATGATTTTTTCTCTAGATTTGTGGACATATTATTAGAGATACCTAATAATCTTAGGCCAGATGACTCCATATGTATTGATTTTTTTTGTGACATGTATCAATCAGGATTAAGCACTTTACCGAAGGAATTGAAACCTCACAACTTGAGCCAAGTAGTTGATTGGATAAGGGTTGTAGAGGAAGCTAAGGATGAATACACAAGACAAATGTCACTTCAGAGTGTTACTGGTAGTTTTCATGATGAGGAAAAGAAAAGTTTAGTATTAGCAAATCAAAGGGATATATCAGAGTGCCAATAGTTGGTTAATGACTATTGTCATTTTATAAGTAACATAGAGGAAGACTCTTGTAGCAGTGATGGGGACGAAGATGCAAAGCATGAGGACAAATAAATAGTGCAGGACTCTTGTCCTTAGGATGTCCTATACCATGAACAAATACAAGGAATGCAAAGAGGAATACCACATCCTTTTCTAAGTAGTGATGATGATGTAAAAATCCATAACCAAGGTGATGAAATTGAACTTGATTGATACTCTATTGATTAAAATTCCTCTTATGATATTGAAGTCGAGTCTCTTGCCTCTAGTAGAAGACATATTGATAGCTCTAAAAGAATGCACCTACTTGGTAGTGAGAAACTCTCTTCATGTGAAGAATTCTCTAAATGTGGATCAATAGTTTTGAATACAAATGATGAAGAGAATGTTGAAAAATGTCTCTCCTTGCTCCTCAACTGACTATACTGATTTTCAAAGCACTGATGATCTTAGAGATTGGGATCATCATGTTGAAAATGCAAGGGTATATGTGACAACCATGAAGATATGGAAAAATCCTTTATTTGATGAACCATCTCTAGAAGATGAGGTTATGAATAATGACTCCTACTGGTGTAGGAGAAATCCACTCTTTGAGTAGGATTATGATGAGTTTGTGGCAAATACTACTAGTGAATATCTTGGAAAAGGTACAAACAAGAGCCAAGATGGTACTGAGGTCTGTGGCTTTACCTTTGAAGGTGAAAAGTCTGATTTAACAACTTACCAGTTGCATGGAGGATGTGGTGGCATAAAATTTGAAAAATTAACTTGCCAACATGTGAATGAGAAAATTGTACCTAGCAAACACCAAGAGCGTAATGCAGATTTGTTGATACTTGAATGTGATAACTGCTCACATGGTGAGGAAGCTGAAAACTGAAAACTATAAGGATAGTCTTGAATACAATACTATTGAGGGAGATGTAGATGATTATTCTAATTTTCCCATGGTACCTAGTCACATGCTTGAAAAAGTGGTTGCAGTGTCAACTACCCATGTTCCACATGGTGATATTTGCATTGACAAATAAGGAAACCCACTCTTGGGTAGTCAAATGGTACACTAGGATGAATGCATTGATATTGGAGCAACATCATTTTGTAATGATGAGAAGGAGCCATTTGATGAATTTGTAGAGCATGTTAGCATTGCAGAATTATTTTTTCCATGTGAAGAGCAATTCAAAGGTGTGGACAACTAGAGGTATCATGTTAATCAGTATGAAGTTGCACTTGAGTTTTTTATGGATACTCCCTATATTTTGGATCTTATCATGGAACTTCTTTCATCCCATGAGGACTGTAAGGAAATCTAGTGGAGCGCATCTCATAGAAACTCCAAATAGTAGTCCCTTCAGTAACTTTTATTTTGATTAGATTACCTCAAAGACACATACAACTATGTCCTAAAGTGGAATCAAACATAGTTATTTCCCACATTGATCCATCTGAGAGAAACACATGTAAATTCAATAGCATGCATTAACAGATTCTCTAACAGAACCAATACAGACATGAAAGATGAGACGAACAACAGTACACAAAGATTTAAGTGGGGAAAATCCTTTCAGATAAAAAAACCCCACACTCCAAAGATCAAGCCATTGTATTATTCAGCAACAAACAGTTACAATACAATTTTAGGCTCTTATCCTTTTCAGAGATTACATCTTGTTCATTTGGATACAACTAGTAGCAAACTATTCCTGAGAGATCAACTAAAGCAATCAGGATCATGAGAGATTCCAACAGCTTGACTCTGCCTCTTAATCCTCTGCTTCAACCTCATGGCTTTGGCCTTTCAGCCAGCCACTCGGTCCTTACTCTATAGTTCTCTCTCTAGCTCTCATCTCTTCAGCTTTCTAGCTTATCAGCTTCCTTCTCTCTTGCACCATCCAAAACATCCAATCCATACATATATGCATTCATTCTCAATAGTCAGAAAGAAAATCACCGACTCAGCATCATCATCATAATGATGATGTTTCCACTATGGTGTAGATTTTTCCTTCCACACAGAAACGGTTGCAATGGTTCACATTCTGCCTTCTTGGGTTGGTCCACATCGCACCACGTCAGACAGTCTTCACTTAGTCAACAGCGATCAACTTGTGTTGCATGCCGGTGATACAAAATAAGTGTCTCCCCGATTCCACAAGACCCGTTTACATGTTGTCACCAAGAGTCATCTCCATCGGCAAGAGGTTCCACCAAGCTCACAAGTCATACTGAAACCCATTGTATTCCTATCAGCATCCATCTATCGACAAGAGTCTCCTCATCGGTATGATCGGCGAGACCTCTCATCGATCTCCAGTTGAACTCATCCACCAACGCTATCGCTAAGACATCCAACTATCGCCAAGAGGTTATACCGAGCACTTCAAGTCATATCAAGTACCAAATGGTAGTCGGCAAGACTATCGCTCTTCACCAAGACTTCATAACAAGCTCTTCATGTTATACCGAAACACTGGTCAGCAAGACATATCGCTTTCGCTGAGACGTTACTCTGAAGTCTCAAGACATACCGAACACCAAGCAGTCACCAAGAGTCATATCAACCTCAGGATTTCCATCAGCAAGACAATCGAGTTTTCCAAGGCATCACACAGATGTCTTCAAGTCACATCAATCTCAATATTGCCATTGGCAAGACTATCACAGATCGCCAAGACCTCATACCGAAGTCTTCAAGTCATGCTGACATGAGAATTCCATTTGGTGAGACAAACATCTTTCGCCAAGACATCACACCGAGCTCAGGAGTCATACCAAACACATCCTACCGCATCGGTGAGACAAACGCTCATTGCCAAGACTTCATTCCAATCTCTTCATCGGCCAGATAGACCGAAGGTCATGTCGATATTGGCAAGACTTCCTATCGTTGCTGAGACTTCTTCCTGAGAGTTCAAGTCACCCTGAACCTGCTTATCAGTGAGACTTCTCCCGGTCGCCATGACTTCCTGCTAAATCCTTTTATTATCCTGAACTATATTTCATCGAGAGTCATAGCGAACCCGAAGACCATACAATCAGAAAGAAATTCATATCGATAAGACCTCATACCGAAACATAAACCTTTCAGCAAGGTCTCCCCAAAAACATCAATTTCCATGAGTCTCCTCGACATCTGATAGACACCAACTGTTGGCTATACATCTCCCAGTCGGTAAGAGATCTCCACGAGTCTCCATGTCATACCGATAGGTCCATTCAGCAAGACAAAAGTATTGTCTCAGCGACATGAGCATTACACAAGTTTAAACTGCCAATCGTCCAGACAACTTGAATGTCACCTGTGACCATGCTTTCTCAGAGGTTTCAGTCTATGAGATTGAGGCATATTTTCCAACAATATCCCACTTGACAAAGATCATACAAGCACCTACAAAGCAACCAGGAACTAAGAACACACTAGCTCCACCAGTTCAAACCCTGCAATACTCAAGACACCCAATCAACATGATTCCACAGATAATAGTCCATTAGACAATCTGCAACAAAGACTAGGCAACCAACTACAACTCACTGTCCAAAAAAACAACTGATCACAACCTTTCAGGAAACCACATAGACCTCAAACATGCTCTCATGCTCTATCAAGAATTCTGCTCCAATATCCAAGATGTTCACCTTCAGGCAACAATCTTGTCATCTTCCAACATGCCACCTATGGAAGAAGAATACAAAGCCAAGGTGAATAAGCACCATTCCATCGAACACAAGAAAAATATCCCAGTGATATCACCAAAAAGATATTGCTACCTCTTCACTATGCTCAAACGCTATACAGAAGCATTTTCAACTTCAAAGCTTCAAACAGAACACAACAGTGAAGTCATTATCCATAAACAAGATAAACACCACCAGTTAGAACAACAATCAAACTAACTACTTCCATCCAACTGATAAACCCACGCGACTAAAAATAGCACCCATAGCTCGTGCTATACCATCTAATCTCACATACCTCAATAGGTATCAACATTAGTAAACTTCTACCAATCCATTAACAACAAATACAAGTTCCTGTGTCAACTAGTCGAAGAAGACAAGACACATACAGGAACTCCCACTGCCTAAGTAATCCAAATCTGAAAGATCAAAGGCATCACAAGTCTACCAATTATGACACATAGAAAATGTAACCATGTAGTACCAAGGAAATATCCACAATGACATGCACAACCTGCAACAAACTACTACAAGAAACATTTCTCTCACCACAAACCTTCATGGCCATAGAGAGAAACTATGCACATCATCTTCCTATAGAACATCCTCCTACATACACTTCTAACAGCCAGCTGTGTCAAGAATGATCTTCTTCACATCCCAAAATAGGATTCTTAACAACATCCATCCGTTTAATCACCAAGATCAAACCATCTTTAAAAACAACATGGATGTAAATCTCTCAAAGAATATCAAGCTAAAACATTTCCCATTTCAGGAAATCAGCCCATACATCATCTCCTACCAATACTCACCAGTAAATGACATAACACAAAAGCTCAAGGAGATAATACAAACTGTACAACTTCCACTATGAATCCTTCATAACCAAATGTTAACCAGTAATTCAAGATCCATATCATGAAATTAAACATAAAACACATCTAAAAGCTATAAAGGGCCAAATACCTTTCAGATAAACTGCTGAGTAGACCAAGACTAACCCAAGAGCAATCTCCTCATAGGTCTCTTATTGAACTCACATTCAACCAAGGTGTAGGCTTCTCATACTTTCTGCTAATAAACCTTAACAAGAGTAACAAGCAACAACACATCTCTCATAAGAGAAGAACAGCCTCACCTTATTCTTCATGTATCCATGAGTACTAGCAACCAATCATCTCATGCTAAACTCCATTTGTATTACTGCACTATCATGAAGTATCAAGCAAATAATCAAAGCACCCAATACACAAAGAATTACCAGACCATTGTCAAAGCTCCAATCATCTGAATCAGGAACTTATCATGACACCATGATCTACACATCCCCATAGGAGATACCATGCTTCAAGTGACCTCACCATTGTCTCAAGTACAATGCACAATGCCAAAACTCCAGTGCACAAGCAATAATATACCATGACATAAAGCAAATAGACTTAAAACCAACATCACCTGTCAAGCACCACCAACACCTTAGCCAGAGACTCCAAGCATCCTCCATGGTTCCAAGATGTTGCACATCTTCAAATAATGTCCATGCAAAAGCAAAAGTGTAAGAACCCTTCTACAACACTAAAGAAGAACATTTACCACCATGTGATGAATCCAAAGTCACTACTAGAGCTCCCACTGAAAGGTGACACCCGATCTCTCCAAGCATCATGACCAACTGCTTCAGGTTCCCATAACTGACTATTCAGGTACTTAAGAATATCCATCCTCTCATCTAAAAAATAGTCACACCAATGCACAAATGACCAACGACAAGGCCAACTAACAAGTTTGTACCAACAATGAATCAATCCTTGTGGATAAAGACAGTCCACATTCAAGTTATCTCACTACAGCCAATGGGTAGCTAATCCATTAACCGCATAACTTGTAGATCACAATCATCAAACATGCAAACCCTCCATCACATTGGAAACTGCAACACTGAGATATCAAAGAGAATAACCACATAGACAACATGACTCAAACACCAGATCACACCAAATCTGATTTTCCAATCATGTCCACAACAAGCACCATAATCAATTAACCCATAAGCATTACCACAAGAATGTTGAGTGACAAAACACTTACCAACACTCCCATGTAGAGAAGAAGTCATACCTCCTCAAAACCATGCACCAAGCATGCATGCAGAACTGCAAATATCTCATCCAACAACACCCCAAAAGGCCAGTGTCTAGACAATAGCTTAACAACAACTCCACATGGTCACAAGTTTTGCTTAACTATGTAAAACCTGCAAAACCACAGAGCCATGCAAGTACAAAACATCCTTAGAAAGAAAAAAGAAGTTCAAGAGAATCCAGGCCCCTTTCAGGCCAACTCTAAAACCACCAACATGTACATGCATCTGAGAGAGAGAGAAAGGCTATTTCAGAAGCTTGCAAATCATCTTAATGATTAACTTCATAGCCTTTTAATATCCAAGGTTAACAGGAAACAATGCCTTCCAACACCAGGAACCACCACCTAGCATAAGCACTCTCTTCCATGACTGAGAAACAACCTAGGCTTCTCCATATCACCCAGGAGCCTGACACACAGATTCCCAATATGAAAGCTTTACTGCTACACAGCCACAAAGCAAAGAAAAACCACCTCATACTCCAAGGTTAAACCTCTACCAGCCAGGAGACACAAATCACAGCATGATCAACTCCCTTTTTCCATCTTGACCATCCTTCAAGCTGCATGTTGTCTCAGAATACCACAAGGCTTCCACTCATCAAAGGATCAATACATCAGTCCATTCCTCCAGATTTCTTCTAGCCCATCAAGCTAAGAAATCTTCATAGGAGAAATATCTAGAACCAACAACCAGAAGAAGGCTCTGATACCACTTCTAAGGAAATCTATTGGAGTGCATCTCATAGAAACTCCAAACAGTAGTGCCTTTGGTAACTTTTATTTCGATTAGATTACCTCAAAGACACATACAACTATGTCCTAAAGCGGAATCAGACATAGTTATTTCCCACATTGATCCATCTGAGAGAAACACATGTAAATTCAATAACATGCATTAATAGATTCTCTAACAGAACCAATACAGACATGAAAGATGAGACAAACAACAGTACACAAATATTTACGTGGGGAAAATCCTTTCAGATAAAAAACCCCACACTCCAAAGATCGATCCATTGTATTATTCAGCAACAAACAGTTACAATACAATTTCAGGCTCTTAGCCTTTTCAGAGATTACATCTTGTTCATTTGGACACAAATGGTAGCAAACTATTCTTGAGAGATCAACTAAAGCAATCAGGATCATGAGAGATTCCAATAGCTTGACTCTGCCTCTCAATCCTCTGCTTTGACCTCATGGCTTCGGCCTTTTGGCCAGCCACTCAATCCTTACTCTATAGTTCACTCTCTCTAGCTCTAGGCTCTTCAGCTTTTTGGCTTATTAGCTTCCTTCTCTCTTACACCATCCAGAATGTCCAATGCATACATATATGCATTCGTTCTCAACAGTTAAAAAGAAAATCACCGACTCAGCATCATCATCATAATGAAGATGTTTCCACTCTAGTGTAGATTTTTCCTTCCACATAGAAACAGTTGCAACGGTTCACGTTCTACCTTCTTGGGTTGATCCACATCACACCACGTCAAACAGTCTTCACTCGGTCAATAGCGATCAACTTGTGTCGCATGTCAGTGAGACACAAGAAGTGTCTCCCTGATGCCACAAGACCCTTTTACACATTGTTGCCAAGAGTCATCTCCATCGGCAAGAGGTTCCACCGAGCTCACAAGTCATACCAAAACCCATTGAATTCCTATCGGCATCTATCTGTCGGCAAGAGTCTCCTCATCGGCATGATCGGTGAGACCTCTCACCAACCTCCAATTGAACTCATCTGCCAACGCTATCACTAAGACATCCAACTATCACCAAGAGGTTATACCAAGGGCTTCAAGTCATACTGAGCACCAAATAATAGTCGGCAAGACTATCGCTCTTTGCTAAGATTTCATAATGAGCTCTTCATGTTATACCGAAACACCAGTCAGCAAGACATATCGCTTTCACTGAGACGTTACTCCGAAGTCTCAAGACATACCGAACACCAAGTAGTCGCCAAGAGTCGTACTGACCTCAGGATTTCCATCAGCAAGACAATAGAGTTTTCCAAGACATCACATTGATGTCTTCAAGTCACATTGATCTCAATATTTCCATCAGCAAGACTATCGCAGATCGCCAAGACCTCATACCGAAGTCTTCAAGTCATGCCGACGTGAGAATTCCATTCGGTGAGACAAACATCTTTTGCCAAGACATCACACTGAGCTTAGGAGTCATACCAAACACATCCTACCACATTGGTGAGACAAATGCTCATTGCCAAGACTTCATGCCAATAGGAACAAGTCATACCAATCTCTTCCTCGGCCAAACAGACCGAAGGTCATGTCGATATCGGCAAGACTTCCTATCATCACCAAGACTTCTTCCCGAGTGTTCAAGTCACCCCGAACCTTCTTATCAGCGAGACTTCTCCCAGTCACCATGACTTCCTACTGAATCCTTTTGTTATCCTGAACTGTCTTTCACCGAGAGTCATAGCGAACCCGAAGACCATACAATCGGCAAGACATTCATATCGGTAAGACCTCATACCGAAACATAAACCTTTCGGCAAGGTCTCCCCAAAAACATCAGTTTCCATGAGTCTCCCCGACATCCGATAGACACCAATTGTTGGCTAGACATCTCCCAGTCGATAAGAGATCTCCATGAGTCTCCATGTCATAGCGATAAGTCCATTTGGCAAGACAGAAGTATTGTCTCAGCGATTGAGCAATACAAAAGTTTAAACTGCTAGTTGGCTAGACAACTTGAATATCACAGCGACCATTCTTTCTCAGAGGTTTTAGCTTGTGAGATTGAGGCATATTTTCCAACACGGACAACACCCATGACAAGCAAACTGAAGGTATTCCTGATTCTGTATTTCTCTTCCCTGATCTTGTCAAGGATTGGCCAAGTATGAGCCAAAGTGTTTATGAAGGATTCCAATTTGATGAAAAAATTGAATTTGATGATGTAATTCATGATAATATTTAGTATGAATGTTTTATTTTCCCAATTCAATTTGATGAGCCTCCGGTGGAAAAGGATAATGAATGAGGTAGCATTGCAGTAAGTGGAATAGGCGATGCTAGTTTCCTAGAATTAGACAATGTACATGATCCATTGCCAGTACAGTAGGACAAAGTTTTTGATAGAGGAAAGAATAAGTCCTAAACTTTGGAGGGCCATAGGCCTCCAATTTAAAGATCGAAGCCAATTGTTAAAACAGGATTCTAAGAATAAATGGCATTGTATAATTTTGTAAACAGTGTACATAGGTCTGGTTTGGTGTGTTTTATTTCTATTGTGTATTCTTGCTTTGTCTAGGAAAGATCTTGGGTTTTTGTGTTTCTTCCCTGATCTACTTCAACCTGAGATTTGGATTCGCGCTATACACATTGGGGGTATACGTCTCCAAGCATGAGCCACTGATGGAGCTTTTAAAAAATCTTGCAGGATTCTGAGAAAATCATACTTGGACCATGATTTTCCAATGTTGTGTAACCTAGGTTGGGCCATTTGTTTAGGTTTGCATGCCTTAACTTCATGAACATCATATTTCAAAACCCTCCATTGTTCCAATTTTGTGGTGACATGTTCCTACCAGTTGTTGGTTATGTAAGTCATAACCTGAGCCTTGAAACACACCGGGTTACCTACCCCTTCAGTTAGGCCAAATGGTCACCATGTGTTTCTTCTTGCACCAATTTTTTCCTAATTTGGGAGAATAATGTTTAAAACATTCCAAGTCGGCATCCTTAAGGGTCTTATCATCATTGTCCTAGTTATGGCCCCCCTTTTATGACTAACATTAAGTGTGTGTAGGGATAGGGACCATTAGATCTAAGGATTAAATCCTTGCTTCCCATTGCACACAGTACGGGTTTTAATGAAGAGTCATCCGGAAGCATGCAAGGTCTGTGAAATGTTGACACGTGTGCTTGCCATATGGAGCCTAACCCTTGTACTGGCACCCGATAATCGATGGTGGTGAAATTGATGAATATAATGATGGATTGCAATGTAATCCCTATCATTCATCGCACACCTCGTGGTACATGATTAATGTCTACCTAACAACTTGTGAGGTGCACAAAATGGTGACACGTAGCTTTCTCAACCGCGGTATAGAGAAAAGCAGATCCCATGGGTCGAGTGAGTTGGTGCCCAATCAGATTTTTCTTATTGGCCAAAAGGTGATGAGTTGTGGTTCTGGGTTTTCAAACCTGATTTAAATGTATCTATTCCATTCAATTGTCCATCTCACTCTTAGATCAATGATGTATATTCAAAATCAACAATGCACACATGTGCTAGCCATTTTTGTTCTGCAACCATTCAAGCATTAATGGTGTGCTCTCTTCATAAATGATTGAATCAAGTCCTTGTGTGTGTAAGGAATTAATTCCCATCCATTATATAGAGTGATTTTCAAATCTCCAAGTACTTGGGTTGTTAATAGTGAAGAGATTGGTGCTATCCATTAATTAATCCCTTGAGCGTGACCCTAACATGGATGAGCGAACATCATCAAAATTGCTCAATAAATGTGGATGAAGTGGTTATCACTCTCACCACTATATTCAACATTTGGAATCCTTCTAAGTTTGTGTAGAGTGAGGAGTTTTCAATTGATAGATTACTGGGAATTGAAGATAAGTAAGTATGTCAAGTCTGAGGTATGTGTAAGGAGGTCATCTAGACTCAACACACAAAAGTGTCCCGGAAACGCTTCTAGGTACAAGATAAATGAACATGCTCCAATTGCAAAAGAGAAAGCCCATGTCAAAAGGCCAGTGAGTGTTCCCTCTAGATGTAGTAGGAGGCTACAATACCAAGGAATTGGTGTTGAGAAGATGGAGGAGAAGGGTAAGGAACCTACAAAGTTTTCCTCTGGAGCTTGCAAGAAGGTTATATATGGGTGTAGTTCCTTTGAACAAAATTTACCAATTGATGTCATCAATAACCCATAAAAAAGTGAAATAGAGACAGAATCTGGCTATCAGAAGTACCTCATGACATTGGGTCGAGTTGCAGTCCCAGGGATGGAGGTGTTGTCCATTCCACCAATGGTTGTCAAGACTCCAAGTGGGCGAGATGATTTTGTGCCTGAAAAGGACAAGGACGAGGAAGGAGTAGAAGTTTCTTCTCCATCTCTTGCAATGATGTGAAGTGGGCTCGTGTATCATAGGTTGGGTGTTGGTGCTAGTCATGCCTTTGGTTAAAAGAATCCGTGTGTGGCTTTTTCAATTTTTGTGTTGTTTGATAAATTATTGTGGTGGTTGCTCCCGTGCTCCGTGGGTGGTACTATTTTTTGGGTTTTTTATGCTAATCATGCAGTTTCTTGGTCATGTGGATGTTGGATATGTGACCAAGCTGGCAGCTAAAGGGAATTTTGGTGGCACTTTGCATTTCCCTTTTTGATGGTGGTTACAGTTTTTGCTTCCCTATTTTTCAACATGTGAATTGTAGATTCAGCATGTGGGGAATTTTGAAATGCAACCCAAATTTGAGCTGAAATGAAATATTTTTGAAATGTAATTTGCATTTTGATTTGAAAGCTTGTTTTCTCCCTTGCATTATAAAAGGGATATCATGGCTCATTTGCAAGGGTTCTGGTTTTTTGAATCTTTGAGTCCAGTATACAAAAGGGTAGAAATTAGGAAGAATACTAGTGAATAGAACAGTTAAATTGTCTTGGCCTTGAGTTATACATATGTAAATCTTAAAATAGTTTTATAGAAATTACTAATATTGAAACAAATCTTATGCATAAGGCATCTACTCTCCTTTTGTAAATCATTTTGCAAATTTTGAATGAAATATAAAGAATATTATGTTCATCATCAAATACTTTGTTTGAGTGTATGCTCTTGTTTCTACTTTGGTTCAAAGAATCAATTAAATGCTTGAATGAGGTCAAGAATTTGTGAGGATTTATAAAGGATCTGGTAAGAATTAATGCTTTAGGTACAGTGAATTTTCATAATGTAATGCATTATGAAAATAGTCCAAAATTGTCAGAAATAAAGAATTTCTATATTACTAATTGTCGAATGTGTGACTCCATTGCCCAATTTATGAGACACTAATCTATTTGTTAATAGTATTTGCAATGTGAAAGATAAATATAGTATACCAGATCATGGATTCAGGATTAGAACATAAATCACGTAAAATTTGTTAACCATGAGGCATGTATTTTTAAGTATTTCCCTGTTCCTGGTGAATTAATGGTTATTTGCTTAAATATTAGCCAACCTTTGAGTGAATTATGTCATTTACCCCTCATAGGAACTGTTGATGGTGTTTTCTGCACAACAACAACTTAGACAGAATGCAATATTCTATCTCTCTTGAAAGGTAATTTTCAACAATAAGTTACTAAAAATCACCCCAAGGTCTCTTGGGTGTCAGGTCATGACAATGCATAAACAACTCAAATAATATGTGAAAATGTTGGTAATCACAATCGGACCTTACTACAAGCAAATTTTATCTCTCCAATTTATCAGATTTTGCAATATTATGATCTTAAATCCTAAATCTAATTGAATAATAAAGAAACATCAAAAGATGAGGGTGTAAGAGATATAATGAAATCTAAACTATTTCAAGATGAACAATGCAAATGATAAATACCTGGAACGGACCAATCTCAAATAACCAATTCCTGCTTAACCCACAATGCAATATCACAAGAAAGGTGCAATCTTCTAAGGCATACAAATTTTCAAATCATAGACATTCATCCACAATCGAACTAAGCACAAATAGATGTATGGTCCAGGTTGACTTCACCAGCCTACTACAATCAGATAGTTATTGGGAGTATAGACCAGAGATTGCTACAAACATTCCACAGCATAAAACCATGAACATTATTTACCAAACTAATCTAATTCTAAATCTAACATCAAATCTTCTATCTTCAAGCAATTTCAAAGATGGAACAACAGGAACCATGCAAGATAAACTAACACAGAAGAATTCACCAGAAACCACAATGCCTTCAATTGTATTAGATCACCAAAATATAGCAACAATTTGCTCGGAAGAACTAACTACTATTTCTACTACAAAATGCTCTAGCTCTTTCTTAGTCTAGCTTGTCTCTATTATCTATCTAACTTCTTACAAATGAGGCACAAATGTCATTTATAGAGAACCCTCAAAACATGTCAGCCCAGCCAAACATTTACAAAATAAAATAGCCAAAACAAGTCGGCCTCAAGAATTTCAAAATAAGGCACACATTAAATGCCGATACATCATCAAGGTTGGCCAAAACACATTCCTCAATGTAGCCCGGATCAACACATGCCCTATAATAATAGGGAAGCACAAATCATGAAGTTGGCATTAATTATTGCCTCCCTTATCCTTGTTCTGATCCAATGATTCATGAACCTTCAAAAACACCCTGTCCAACTCAGCAACAGGTGGCAAGGGTAGGATTTTGAGCCAACATTCAATTGATCCAATTTCTTCCCTTGACTGCTTAACTATTGTATCCCAATCACCCTTATATGCCAAGTACTTATCCACCATAGCCAAATAAGTAGCCGCATCATCCAATTGGTGCCTTGTAACAGAATTTTCAATATTAGGGGCATAGACATCTTGCCACCATTCCCTCAATTGCTCTAAGCTCAAGTATTTAGGGGCGATCTTCCTCCTGCCAGTCATTATCTCAAAAAAGGTGATGCATCCATCATAAACATTGGTTAAATCACCATCCATCTGCTTCCTTTGTTTGTGGATCTTCTTAATGGTTTTCTATCGGATTTGCAGGGCTTCAAACCACTCCCAAGGCTCATTAACCCTAGATGAAGGAAGGATTCCATCAACAACCAGCTGATCCTTACTATACTCCATGATTGCTTTGGTTTTCTGCAATAAGAGATCAGTGTCCTCCTTATCCTAAGATAAAACATAATCTAATAAATCCTTAGCCATTATTGCATCCTTTCTAGTTGAAAGGATCTCCTTTATTGCATCATCTCCCTTAACCTGTACCTCCTTCAACCAATTTACTGTAGCTAGAGTAGAAGCTTTCATCTTTTCTATTTCAGAAATGGTCTCCTTCGGAAAGAAACCAGCAGCAGCAGAGGAGGATGGGTGAAAAGACTGCAAAGGCTTCATTAAATCTTCTAAACATTTTCTAATCCTTTCATTCTCCTTCTTTAGCTCATGTTTAGACTGTGTTTCCTTCCTTAATCTCCCAATTATCACTGCACTGGACCCCTCATATTCTTCAATATCTTGCTCCATAGAAGTAGGCCCAAGATTAATGGTTTGTACATCATAATCCTCCTCGGTGACCTCATATTTACTTTTACCAGCAGCAGGAGTAGCAACATGAATAACCCTATTACTAGCTTCATCCCTTTCGATCCTTGAAACCACCTTGGCTACCTTCTTCTTCTTTCCCTTTCCAATCTTAGCCAACATTTCATCCAAGTTGAGAGGAGTGTCCTCAACAATGACCTGTTTCCTCCTGATTTCTTTGTCTAGCCAATCTAGAACAATAGGATCCACCTGAATTTCATCCTTCTTAACCTCTTCATGCTGATCTAACATCCCATCCTTTTCCTTTTCAGGAGATTGATCACCTTTGCTTTCCAACTCTGGCTCTTTTTCTTGCAGGGGTGATGGAGTCTTAACAAGGACATCCTCCTTCTTAGGGGATCTATTATCTTTGCTATTTGTAGGAGAATCCTCATATTGTACCAATGGAGAATGATGCACCTCCACATGTCCTACCTCAAACTTAGCAGTTGCGCCATAAAGTTCTCCATCCTTAAACGGTTCCGCCTCCTCACTGGTCTCATTCTCTTCATGAGTTGTTTGCTCAGGTATACCCAATGAAGGAGAGGTATCTTTTTGTTGTTCCATAGTGGATGCCATTGGAAGGGGATCTATCTTTTGCATAGTCTCCTTGGGAGATGGAGTCCTTGACCTTCTTGAATAAACCTAGGTTTTCTCTCCTGAACTCTCCACATCAACCACATGAGGATGTGCCTTATCCTTAGAAGTTTCTTGACCTTTCTTCTTAGAAACCCTAGTTGTCCTTGTCCTTTTTGGCTCTGGAGGAATGTCCTCTTTCTCTGCTTTCTCAAGTTCCTCCTCTTCAGTGGACTTACCTATTTTCACAGTATGACTTCTCTTCTTTCCTCTAGGTTTTCTCTTCTTTTCAGGCTCACTCTCCTTAGGGCCTCTAATTTTAATCTTAAAAGGTGAGCTTACCTTAGTTTTGCCTATAGAATCATCCTCTCCTGACTCCTCTGAGGTAGAATGAGCATTCAGATTTCCCATCAGATTGAAAGTACAAGGTACCTTCTTGCTCTCCAATTCCCAAACTTTATGTTTAAGCCATGACTTGGTAGATTTCAGAATGTGAGCCATCAATTCCTCCAACTCAGTTATTTCCTTTTCTGACCAGTTTATCTCTCCAATGGGCCTGTCTTTAACTGATTCAAATGCATGATCGTGGACTAAATTTTCATCATCTTCCAACTGATCAGGAATCAACTTGACATTGTACATTCTGATCACATCAGCTGGAAGCCTAGAATATCTTTTCTTTCTCACCTCAAAGTCATCCTTGCTATTCGCCCAGTAGTCCTCTAGATCATCCTTGTGGTGATATTCTTTAGTAGCCCTCTTTTGTGCTTCACCAGTGATATCAAAGTCTGCCCTCTTAGAATGGAAAGAGAAACCATAAGTACTCAACTCCTCTCCTGATGCATGAGCTGATTGGATTGAAGGGAAAACCTCACTTATACCAATTTTCAAGGGAAAATCCCCATCGAACCCTGTCTTGTGCTTCTCTCTTTTAACAACAGCATCAAAATCACATATCTGCTGGGTAACCTCCAGAAGTATGATATGGTCGGTAGGATATCTAGGCAATCTGTATGGAGTGGTTGGGCATCCATCAATTATGATATAGGAGAAGGTAGGGAATTGTATAAACTAGGCTCCATATCTTTTAATCAGCTCCTTGGCTCCATCAGAAATTATCACATGCTCTGCATTCTAAAGCAACCTAGTGATATGCATAGTAAATGCATCATTTGTTCTTCTATAATTTGGGTTCCCTAGGTGCAACTCAGGGTACACCTCATAGATGACATCTTTCCCAAATGTTCCTTTTGGACTCAATCCCCTATATGGATAAAATATGGCAAGCACATATACCACATAAGATGACATGGTAAACTTTTTTGTCTCCAACACATCTCTCATTTGTCTGTCAATCATTGCACTGATCATCCCTGCCCAATGATAATTGATGCCTTGCTCAATCTTGTTAATAACATGCACCATCCAATTCTCCAACACCCCAGCACTCTTCAAGCCAGCTACCCTGCTCAACAGTGTGATTGCATCATATATATCTTGTCAGAACTTGACCCTATGTAACTATTTAGGCAGCTTGGAGAAATGAGATTTTGGCTTTTCCAGCTAGGAATTGATCATCTGCTGGGCTTTGGTAGGTTCATCCTCATAGTAAGTTCTAGCCAAGTCCATGTCCAAGGCACACACACATGATAAGTCTGGCATATCAAATGCATAGGCAATGGAAACTGGATTAAAGTTTGCCAACACTCTCCCATCAGTGCTAACAATCCTCTGCGTATCAAAATCATAGTGCTAGGCACACTCCAATATTAGTTCATAGCATTGAATTGCAGGAGGAAATCCAGCCACATGAGCCAGTCCAGATTTCACCATTCCCTTGGTCAGGGCTGCTAAATCCCTCTGAGCTAACCTTTCTTTGAATTCTTCGTATCTCCAAGCTCCCACATTGGTGTCTGAGACCTCTGACCAAACTGAAGCCACCTTACTACCCGATAATTGATTCTTCACATCCAGCCTAACCCTTTCCGCATCTGAAATTGAGGATCCCTCGATATCTCCCTTGGCCTTTCCTGCCGCTGCCTTGCTCGATTCAGCCTGCATTCATAAAGGAGCCTCATGAAAATCCAATTATCATCCATATTTCAATCAAAGGCTAGCCTCGAAACCACATGAAATCATTAAGATAAATCATTAACCATCAATCTTGCAAAAAAATGGGAAAATGAAGTAATCTGGGAAAATCCAGTCAGGGCGGAATTTGAAGAAATCTGACCCAAACGGACTCCTGCTGCCAAGACATCATCCATCAAATAAATCATCAATACAGACAAAAGAGATGCATGATTATCATGAGATTCATCCATTTAGCAACAAGAAATCATCATCCAACATTTAATTCATTACTTCAACTTCAAAAATCAAAATCAATCAGAATCAGGTAGAAAATCAGAAAAATCTGGACAGTTCGGATTTTTGCAAACAGCTTGAAATTCTGGGAACTCATCATACTTCGGGGAAATGGAAGAATCCGAGAAAATCTGGATGCACAAAAATTCCGCAGACACCTCGGAAACCCGACGATCATTTGATGTGCAGGCCATTAATCGAATGACCATACAAACCCCCTTATCTGAATCCAACGAACATAAACTCAACCCCCATAAGCTAGATTTTGACTGCAGTTGAATTTAAACTCCCAAAAACGCTCAAATGGTTGATCCCTGCAACGAAATAATGATGCCCTAAATTTAACAACCAAACCTCTGCCATGAGAGCTAAAGCGAGCTAGAAATTCAGACACTATCCCTCAAAATGATGAAATTAGGGCGCACCACGGTCTCAAGTGTTGCGAACAAGGTCAAGCCAGACACAGGCCAAGAGGGTCATGACAACTCCACCAAACTTACCAACCCTGGGCCGACATACCAAAACCCTACCTCCACAAATTCTACCAGATTATGCACCAATAAGCCAAGGCCCTAACAGGAACACCTAGTCACAGGGGAGTACCTGAAATTCAATTGTTAAATAAAGGGATGCACAATGCAGGCACTAAAACCCATGGAAAGGTGCATTCAAACCCTAATTTGATAAATATGTGATCATGAAAACAAGCAAGGGCCAACCCAAATAACCACCATTCAATAACCTGAAAGATTCAATCAAAGCACAAACAATAGGAGAAGTCAATAATGACTTACCATGGATCAACTTTCAAATGAACCTCGAGCCCAAGGAAGTCACTATGAATCAGGGAGCCCTAGCGATGAAAATATCAACACAAACGTCCAAGCAATCCACACGCGAATAAACCAAATCCAACGACCAAGGCTTAAAAAGAACAAACTAAAGCATTAGAGAAAATAGCAAATGGATAATGAAATCAGGAAGAGAACTAAAATACCTTAAATCCGCTCACAATCATGCTAGAGAGGACGTACCTCAAGCATTAATGGCTGATAAGACATCGAGGAAATCCGAAAACCCGAGTTCAAAACAGAATTCTAGAAAAATCCAAGCCAGCCGGACTATCCTGGTGAGCATAAATTTCGCGGATGATGCGCCCCTCCGGGACTCCGACGAAGTCTGGGAAAATTCACATGACCCCAAAAATCCCAGATTCAACCAGAAACCCAGATTTCAAAAAATCCAACATTGACAAAAGATGGACTAGGACCCAGAAAAATTCGGGTGAGCCGGAAAATCCCCGACCCAGGGAAAAACTTGAACTTCCATTAAAAACCAAGTTTGATCAATTCAACCTTTAGGGTAAGACCAAGGAAAGCAAGACCAACATCCCAAGAACTTAAAAGGACAAATCCAATAAAAACCAAAGGTCTAAGAGACATCCGAAATCAAAAAATAGAGGGTCCCTACTTCGAGTGGGGTGTGTGTGCAAAGCTGCACAATAGGAACCAATCTATGATTTGATGTGTTATTCATTGAGGTAACCAAACGAAACAAAATTAGGAACACCCTCCTAGGTCCCACAGAGCCTAAAGTGAAAGAGTGAAAATCTTCAAAGCTTTCACTCATTAAGTTGGCCATTCCTCTTGAGAATTCTTGATTATAAGAGTTGAATACTCTTTAGAGATTTCGAAGGGTGTACTAGAAAAAACACCATGTAGTCCTATGAAGACCAAGAAGATGTAAGTAAAAGTAAAGACCAAGTTGTTGATCAAATAGGTGGATTTAGAGGCTTCAGAGGAAGATTTAGACAAGGTAGAAGTTCAAGTTCAGTTTTAGGAAGATGTTATCATTGCAATTAGTTTGGGAATCAAGCATGGAAGTGTCTGGATAAACAAGGTTCTACTTCAAGTGGTGGTGATAAAAGGGTTCAATTGGTGCAAGAGGATGATTGTGAAAGTGTAAACTCTCCTAATCAGCTTGTTGCTCCTAAAGTTGGAGAATCCTTGATGGTGAGAAGAAAACTCCTCAAAGCATCCAAGGAGAAATAATCAACACAAAGAAGGACACTATTCAGGACAACTTGCAAGTGCAATGGAAAGGTATGCAAATTTGTAATAGATTTAGGGAGTACTGATAACATGGTGTCAATAGAAATGGTTAATAAACTGAAATTGGAAAAGGTACCTCATGAAACACCTTATAAAGTGTCTTGGCTAAATGATGATCAATCTATTTTAGTGAATGAGCAAGCTTTGGTTGAGTTTAACATTGGTAGATATAAGGATAAGATTCTTTGTGATGTGTTGCCTATGGATTTTTGCCATTTATTGCTTGGAAGACCATGGAAATTTGATAGACATGCAATTTATGATGGGAGTCACAATACTTATCAAATTGAGAAGGATGGAAAACCTTTCACTTTGACTCCATTACAAGATGTTAAGGAGCAGACCAAGGCAGCTAAGGTGATAATGTTGGGTAAGAAGGCATTTGTGAAGCTAGAGGAAGACAAGAATATGGAGTTTGCAATTATGAATAATAAAGAAGATGCTAGGACAGTAGGTTTGGAAAATGGTCCAAGGTTGGAAGGAAAAGATGATGAAGTGGTGTTAAAAATAGAAAAAGAGAAGGTCAAGGATGAATTGATTGTGGAAAGGCAAGATGGGTCAGGAAGGTATGATAAGATCATGGTAGGAATAGTGCTTTGTTCAGTGATTATAAAAGAGCCTAGTGGGCAATCAAATTTTGTCACTATGGAGGTTTGTAAACAAGATAGTATAAAGGTACAAGGGGTAGGAAAACTAAGAGCAAAAATGAAGGAAAAAGATCAAGTGAGTAAAGGTGAGTGACAAGGACAAGTGGGTGAAGTCAATCATGCATCAAAGGTTAAGTGGAGGAAAGTTCAAGACATGGTTGAAAAAGGTAGGTTGGCAAGTGTTCAAGCAAGTTTAGCATCAATTTCAGATAAGGCAAAGATAAGAGTACATTCATCAAGTCATTTTGTGAAGATGGAGGAATTCCTAGGTGGTAAGGAGCTTATCAATGAAAAGAACAATGCAAATATTAAGTACTTGATCCAATGGAAAGGACTACCAGATGGAAGACCATTGGGAGATCAAAGAGGTGAAATGATCAAGCATGATCTACTACAACTTAGTCCTCAAATGGACTTGAGATCTTTTTCTGGCCGGGTGTATGGTGCAGGGGCACCATGTCCATTTTTTGTGAATAAGTTCATGTAATAGGTTTTAGGGTGATTTGAGTCTTTTGTTATGCAAATAAGGTCATAATAGACCATTGGTGTTTTAACTTGAGTCTTGTAGGGTCCCTTTTGCAAAAAAAGTGTCAATATTCTCAAATGTTGTCAAAATGCAATATTGTAAAAGTGCAAAAAAATGCAAAATGAGGAAGCCCAATGGTAATGGGCTTCAAATAGTAGTTGTAACCTTTGTTTTTCGAGAAAGACATTCAAATATGGTTGTAAACCTCGAGGCAGAGGTTGGAGAATGGTTTTTGAAGCTTAAACAATAAATAATTCCACGATTTCATTGAATTTTTTTGTGTTTTTCTGGTAATTTGCTGCTCCAGGTTGTTGTATAGTTCCATACAGGTTGTTTTTTATCAAAGGTGCATTGGATCTGATGGATTTATGAGTTAACTCCATTTTGGACTTGGTTTGATTGATAGCTCTCTCTCTCTCTCTCTCTCTCTCTCTCTCTCTCTCTCTCTCTCTCTCTCTCTCTCTCTCTCTCTCTCTCTCTCTCCTTAGCCATCCAGGTCTCTCACTTAACCCTAAACCATCAACCCTAGACACTATGCCTTCAACCCTAATACCTCAACTTTTATACCCTTAAACCCTTAATCCCTCAACCCTTAAACCCTAAACACTAATCTCTCTCTCTCCCTCTATCTCTCTCCCACTCACTCTATCTCACTCCCTCTCTCTCCCACTCCCTCTCTCCCTCCCACCCCCTCTTTCACCGAGTTTGAAGAGACATATTAGCATTTTTTTGTCAATGGGTTTGAAACCTTGTTTTAAAGGTTTGTGGGTGCACAAAATGGATTAATGGCCCATTCCATCAGTAGAATTTCTTGTAACTTGGTGGAATGGGTCCATTTAGGTAGGTTTATATGTTAGAGTGGGTTTTAGGAGTAGGGAAGGCAGTTTGAGGGATTTTGTATGATGCCCTAGTTGTTATTTCATTGAATTTTGGCCTAGTTTGGTGGCTTGAGGTTAGGAATGATTAAGAAACACTTAGGAAGTGCTTTCTAAACATTGTATGAGCATGGGTAAACCTTAAATGAAGTGTTTAAGGTGTTGGAAAGGTTAACCAAGGCATGGAGTTGATAGTTTCAATAAACCCCTATTGAGCATGCCTAAATTAGCATAAGGAAGTGTTTTGTGTTTTGATGACTTTTTGGTTGTTTCTATTGATGGAAGTTGTGGATTCAAGCTATTTGAGACCTATGGAGAAGGCTTGAGTAGAGATTTTTGGTTGGTATATGTTCTAGTTAGGTGTTGCTTTGGAAAAGAGGGCTAATTGCAGCCATTTCTAGCGTAGCAGTCCTTTTTGGTGATTGGTGTTCCAAAACAAGTGTATGTAGAAATATTATATGTTAAAGTAGAGCTTAATGAGTGTTTGAAATGGTGAATTTTTTGTGGGTTTACAATTTCATTTGAAGATCGTGGTCAGAAAACACTATGTGCAAGGCTACAAGTATAATATGAAGAAATTGGGAAATAAGTTCAAGATAGGGTTTCGAAGAATGGAAAGTTGTTTGAAATAATTTGAATTGTGATTGTTTGAATTTTTCCTCCCTGATTTGCATCAGGAAAGAGGACATGAATTAGGAATTATGACTTAGGAATTTGATTTAGGACTTAGGGAAAATGGATTAGGATTTAGGAAAAAATGGATAATTAAGATAAATGATGGAATTGGGACCTAGTATATTTTGAGGTAGCTACACACATAATAAAAAGAAGTAAATTCACATGAAATAAAATTATAAGTAAGAAAATGGTCTAACTAACCCCAAAAACTATGTATTTCTCAACATACACAAACAAGGAAACACCTTGGGAAACAACACATACTACCTAAAACACACCAACACACTCTAAGGCCCTACATATGCTCATATGCAATAAGAAAAAAATTAGAGCAATCACTTTGAATCTCAAGAAACTCTTGACCATGATCTAATATTTCCCCCTATTGAATGTGGTAAGTCCTAGGAAGAATCTTTCTCCCAAAAACAAGTTGCATGGGTTAGAAAACACCTAAACATCTATAACACCTTGCTGAGGAATACAAGGTATGGAATCATGAAACTATCAAATAACAAGCAATTAAGTAATTACAAATCAAACATGAATCACATGAGAAATAAAATAAATTAGATATGGGAAATGATACCAAATGTAATTCCCAAAGCTACACATTGATCATGTTACCCAAGAGCATTTTTTAGAACAATGCAAGAATGAATCCAACATTCATGATATGATATTGATGGTTGATTTGCATGTAAAAACACAGATAAAGTGGTGTATTAAGAACAAATCAAAGACATAAAACAAGAGATGTCACCATTTCTCCAAGAAAGGTTTCACAACCAAAATACTTACCAATCATGTAAGGAAGTCACTGTAATGAACATATGAGAGGATGGTGCTTCACCATGATGATGATTGAGTCCTAACTCATGATTGCATTCTCTCTTAAATTCCATAAAATGGTAGGATGAGGGAATCATATACCATGAATCCACTCCTTAAGCAAACTCAATGAATCTTTTTGATTTTCCTTCTCTATTCACTCATTCTCACTTTAAGGTCTGATCATATTTGATACTTAATGGGTCTACATAGGTTTCCCCTTTAGATGGTGATTATGCTTTGCATTTGGGTTTCAGGGTCATTTTCCTTGTCCATGCGATGGTTTTTCAGTGGATTCGAATCAATATTTTATCCTTGGCCCTTGCATGATGGTTTCTCCACATACCAAGTTGATTTGTAATTAAAAACCTAAGTTTTGGCTTTTACAAAAAATATTTGTGAGAATGCCTTGCAAAATTCCATTTGCAGAATTTCATTCGACTGACACCGTATCCTCTAGCTTTCGTAGTCAGGTTTTCCACAACTCTAGAAATGGGTAAAATCATCAAGTATTAGGCATTAGATTCTCTTCATATCCATTTCCCCACATGCTCAAATAGATAAACCCAAAAATGACTAAGTGTTGGGGCCTCGTGAAAAACATTTTGTAGGTTTCCATTGCTTTGGTAGCGACGGGTCATCTGGCTTCCAAAACTCACTAGCCCATAACATGATGGATTCTGCATTGCTCTAGCCTGCAGTGGTCCAATTTCCACAAAAAGTGGAAATCTAGTATTTTAGTGTCATCATGCCCCTCCCCGCAATTTCATCTTTTCACCCTTTGCTTGGGTTAGTTTTCTTTTGAGGGTTTTTGGTCGTGGGTTTTCATCGGTGGGATTACATCTCTCTAGTGTTGTGCTCACCAGCTTTCACATTGCTCTAGCCTATAGTGGTCCAATTTCCTCAAAAGAAAAAATTTCACTCACTGACACTGTGCTCACTGGCTTCTACATTTCTCCAACCCACATCTCTCCAACTTTCACATTGCTCTGGCCTACAGTGGTCCAATTCCCTCAAAAGTGGAAATTTCACTCACCGATGTCGTGCTCATCGGCTTCCACATTACTCTGGCCCACATCTCTTTGGCTTTTGCATTGCTTTGACCCACATCTCTCTGGTTCTCACATTGCTTTGGCCCACAAACGCTTGATCCCCTCAAAAGTGAAACCCCTTAAAAAGAAATTTTCCCAAAATGGAAATTTCTTGAAATGGAAAGTTTTTCGAAAAATAAAATTTTCTTAATGGACTATAATTGATAAATTTTAAAATTTTAAATAAGGGAAATTTATCATTTATGGAGGCTTAAATTATGATATTTTATGACACAGGTACTTCTCAGGATGCTTGGATGAATAAATGATCAATTCATTAAAGGATTGACATATGAAAGCATTCCATGTGTTGGAGGGATTTGTAATTTAATTAATGGAGGATTAAATGAATGAACCTACATATAGATTTGTGCAAGGCCTTATTTACAGTCAAGGAGATTCTAAACTAAAATTAAATGGTAAATATCAATATTTAATGCAAATTTACATGAGAATTCGCGCCTACCAGCTGGAAAAGTATTTTTAAGGGGATAGAAAAGGAGGATATTTTTATTCCTCCAATATGGAGATGATCATTGAAATCAATAAGGGGATGTTTGTTTCTCCTTGGAAAAAAATTGTAATAGAATTACCTGATTGGATGTAAAAGAGGCATGTGTTGCCAAAACCCAATGTACTCAAATACTGATGTAATTTGGGCCCTTGAAATGGATTTAATCCTGGCCATTATTTGTAATGTAGTATCTATAAAATGCCTATGCCTACTCATTTTTTAAGGAGGTGGTAGAGTAGAATAGTAAAAAGATAGAGTAGAGTTAGTTTTAGGAGAGGAGAGAACTGGAAATTGTTAAGCAAATGTTGGATAAATTAATATAGTTAGATCATTGGCCTAGTGAATTTTTGTGTTAATTTTGAAGGTTTCCTGTTTCTTCTTCTTGAATATAAGTTTCATTTCATTTGTAATGATGGTGAAATTTTAAATATGTTTGATGAATCTAATGCTCATACCATTTGGGATTTGTTGATTGTAAATCACAATGCATGGTTAGTCTGAGCCAATTGTTGTGATAGTTCAACTATGAGTGTTTATTCATGTCATTTCAGTAATTGGGTGTATGAATGACTATTCATGGTCTGAAAATATTTCACTTTCCTTTGAAGATTGCACCATTTCTATGGTGCTATAGATTTGATCTTGGCTAAGCAAATAGGTTTTGATGAGTATTTTTCAGTTTGCAACATTAGCCATTATTATGATTGATCTTAGGTGTTAGATTAGTATATCTCTCTCAACCCCATACCTTTTGATATTTCTATGGGTTATTATTAGGAATTAAGACATCATAACATTGCCACATTTGATGAATTAAGATCATTTTCGGATTTCAGATCTAGAAATAAAATGAAGGTTTGAACTAGCTTTTAGATATCATGAAAACCTTATTTGAGTTGGAAGCTTCCAGCCTTGTTCAACCATAAACGCCCTTTGTGATACCAAAAAATCACATTAACTACTGAGCTACTTTTGTATTGTCAATTCCTAACATTCAAAACATTGGGGTCATTTTTTGAATATTTTCTATAGGAAGTCACCTTTCAAGTGAGATATAACATGTGTGTTTTATCTATATTGCGTAGTGCAAAAACACTCATCAACATAATTATGCTAGAAAGAGGGAAAGAATAAGCAACAAAGCTAAAATTTGAATGATCCTTCATGTACAAATATGAGATATGATAGATCTCTTTATATCCAAAAAAATTGAAAACAAAAATATGAGTTGAGATGGAAGGGTAGTAATTTCGCACTTCTTGTTGCAAGGATAGCCCTCAAGTTGATATTTCTCAACTTCAAGAGTATTTGAATAAAATATTATATCCTAAGAGTTTGTATCACCTTGCATTGTTAGAAAAATGCAAAATTTATGATACCTCTAGACACAACAAGTTGAATTGTTTGACCTTTCTCGGAAGGATAGAAATGGTTGTGTAAGGGAAAATATTCTTCTGGGAAGTACATGAACCACTAGCATCTATAGAATTGGAAGAAGAGGTTACTAATGTTTAAGTTGAAGCCTTCAAAGATTTGATCAAAGATTAGATGAGTAGTAAGAGTGGGCTATGTTTGGAAGATATACTATTGTCTAGCTAGTGTAGAGTACATAATGCACCTCATTGAGAATTTACCTGCCCTTCATTAGAAGACATAATCATTTAGGTCAAAAGTTTTTTGGGCTTGATGAAATAGCTAGACATTAGCGATGAGTAATCATCTATAGAAAAATGAATGTACCCTAAATCAAAGGAACACTTGGCAGCTAATGGAGAACATACAAAGGCTAAATCAAAAAATATACAACAATAAGCGTTGAAACAACCACCAAAGATGCTAAAGATAAGAAGGAAGAAGCTAAAATAGTCAGGACAATAAAAAATAATAATGAATGTCCAAGAATAATGAAACTTGAAGTAGGGGATGTTGTCCCTATCAAATATGGTTAAACATCTGAAATAGAAGATTCAATCAAGTTAAATTAGCCACAAGGTAGCTATTAATCATACTTCCTCTACAAGTGATAATGAAGATTCAGTACTGGTGGGATATGACATGAATTTTGTGTAAGACTCATGGAAGACTGGTCAAGCTTGCAATATAGTACATTTGGAGGAATTGTTGCTACTAGGTTGGTGCAGGGTACATAATTCAACACATTTTGAATTCCCATGTATTCTATGTCAAACACTAATTAGAAAAATCATGGAACACATAGAACTGTCAAAGCGATCCAATGTAGAATTCCATACCATTTTTGTAGAAAATGCACAAGAGGTTAAAAGACATGAATAAAGTAGTGGCATAGTTGAGTTTAATTCATGGGATGACTTTGAGATATCAACAACAAAGGAAATGACTAAACATGAACATTAAAGTCTAGTTCTATATGATGCTCAGTCATGTCATGATGATGACATAATGGATACATCGCTTGGAATGGATGTCATAGATCTAATGGTTGAGCCATAGATTAGCAATCAAGAGTCTTCTCCTTATCTGGGTACCTTGCAAAATCAACTTCTTGATAAATACCCAGGAGGATATTACCAACCAACAATCAAAAAGTTTAGTCCCCTTGACATAGAGGAAGAATTTTTTTATTTCTTTGCATTCAGTGGTAAGCTACAAAGTTATGATGAGACAAGGAAAGGGGATGTTTCAAAAATTAGTATCAGTGAAGACACATTACCTAAACCTTCAGATGATGATGCAGTTGAAGCCCTATATGAGGAAAAGGATACTTTTTCAGCATACAAGAATGGTGAATACAAATAAATACAATCAAAGAATGAATATACTATAGTACAACTACACAAGGATACCAATGATTTGGCTAATTAATCTTATCAGGTGTTCACACATGAACCACAAGAAGAAGAGGTCTAGAGAAAAGAATTTTTGGACACTATCATCACAAATGATATGTCACGACAATTGCATGTTGCAATAAGGGGTTTTCTTGCTTTGTCTAATTCTGATTGTAGCAAGACAATTTTTTCCATATCATTCTTTTATAGCATATAATATTATCAAACTAAAGGTGACATGTAGAAAATTAAAGATGATGTGATATCTTTTGAAGATGACAATCAAGCAGAGACATGGAATGCAAATGATCACCATGTTTTTATGAATCTTCTTGAAGGGAATCCATGAGAGGTTGCTAATCATTAAAAAGTCTTAAAGAAGTGTTGGAAGATTCATCTTCTCAGTGAATAGTCTTTAAGAATCTTGAGGTTACTATGGATTCCTTTGTGAAGTCATGTTAAGTAAAAAATATTATATTTCTACTTCAACACCACTGTGATTCTCAGCACTAAGTGCAAGCTTCACTACTTGCAGGTTGAAAATGAGAAAAAATATTCAAAAGAAATAAATAAAATAAGTGAAAATCATAGAAATTCAACTTTTAGGGGGATTCGAATAACTCTATCGAGGCTATAGATGCCTAGTTGACAATAGAGCTATGTTAGAGAGAATCACAATGAAAACCTCATCAGGGCTATAGATTCTTGTCTAGAAGTAAGAAAATGTCTAGGTTGCTTTTGAAGTAGAAGCATTCACATAGCTTAACATGGTGGAGCATAGTACCTATAGTCTCTTAAGGAGGGAAATAAATACATTTGCACACACTTGGATTTTTAGCATAAGGTTAGATTGACCAACGCTTTTGATCCTTTGATCAAATGTTTCAGGATGTTTGGCATAATATGGAGAATAGAACCAGAGATTTTGGGTTTGTGATTCTTGTTTATCATCGAAATGCTCTCAAGAATTTTCCATGCATGCCCCACTAAAGGTAGGGACCCCCTTCTTTTACTTTTCCTTCTCTAGCTACTCATTCTTGCTTTAAGGTCTTATCATATTTGATACTTAATGGGTCTACATAGGTTCACCTTTTATATGGTGATTATGCTCTATATTTGGGTTTCAAGGTCATATTCTTTGTCCATGCAATGGTTTGTCAGTGGATTCAACTCAATCTTCTTCTTTTTATAAAAAGGGGGGTTAAAACTTTATTGAATTAGAAGAGCATTACAAACTAAAATGAGACAAACCCGCCAAGGGAACTAGCAAAAAAAAAATCAAGTCACACCCAAGAAACACCTCATATCCTCCACAACCCAATCTTCAAGAGTAAGGGCCAAGTCCCCTAGAAGGTTTCCCCAGTCATCCACATTCCAAGTCCCCATTTGCTTAGATGCCCACCTAGCCAAGCCATCAACCACCCTATTCCACTCTTGAAGATTCGACTCAATCTTTTAGCCTTGACCCTTGCATGATGGTTTCTCCGCATAACAAGTGGATTTACATTTAAAAACCTAATTTTTGGATTTGACAGAAAATATTTGTGGGAATTTCATTGTAGAATTCTGTTTGTGAAATTTCATTTGACCGACACTATGTCCTCTAGCTTCCACATTGGTTGCTTCCGTAGTCAGGTTTCCCACAACTCTAGAAATGGGTAAAATCATCAAGTATTAGGCATTAGACACTCTTCATATCCATTTCCCCACATGATCAAATAGTTAAACCTAAAAATGATAAGTGTTGGGGCCTCATGGAAAGCCTTTTGTGGGCTTCTATTCATGGGTTTTCATTGCTCTAGCACCGAGTTATCTAGCTTCCGCAACTCATTGGCCTGTAACATGATGGATTTTGCATTGCTTCGGCCCATAGTGATCTAATTTCAACAAAAGTAGAAATCTATTCTTTCAATGCCGTATGCTTCATCCTTGCAATTTCATCTTTTTTCCCTTTGCTTGGGTTAGTTTTGAAATTTTGATCCCCTTAAGCTTTTTGAGAAAATGAGGGAATTTTGCTAAAATTGAGTGTTTCTAGCTATGGGTTTTGTTGGTAGGATTTTGTCTCTCTAACGTCGTGCTCACTGGCTTCCTCATTACTTTGAACCGTTGTGGTCCAATTCCCTCAAAAGTGAAAATTTCACTCACTAGCTTCCGCATTGCTTTGACCCACTTCTCTCTGACTTTCGCATTGCTCTAGCCCACAGTGGTCCAATTCCCTCAAAAGCACAAATTTCACTCACCAATGCCATGCTCACCAGCTTCCACATTGCTTTGGCCTGCATCTCATCAGCTTCCACATTGCTCCAGCCCGCAGTGGTCCAATTCCCACAAAAGTGGAAATTTTGCTCACCGACGCCATGCTCATCAACTTCCACATTGCTCCAGCCCGCATTTCTCCAACTCTCACATTATTCCATGCCACAAACGTTCAATCCCCTCAAAAGTGAAATCCCTTCAAAAGTCAAATTTTCCCAAAATGGAAATTTTCTCAAAATAGAAATATTTCTTGAAATGGAAAATTTGGACTGAAATGGAAAGTTCCAAAAAAATGAAAATTTCTTAATGGAATATAAATTGATAAATTTTAATATTTTAAATAAGGAAAATTTATCAATTTTGGAGGCTTAAATTATGATATTTTTGTTGGAAACACAAGGGCAAACAATTGAGAGGGGGGTGAATTAGTTGTCACAAAAATTTAAACTTATTAAACTTGTTAACCTTATTCTCAGATGTAATAAATAAACATGAAAGCATAAATCATCACCACATCAGAAACACACGCAACACCAAGATTTTTTATGTGGAAACCCTATTAGGGGAAAAACCATGGTGGAGGTTACTCCACAAGATTATACCCTGTTAAAAGTATAAAGAAAAATAAATGGGCAATGCACATGCATTCAGGCACACTGCCTAGAGCTCACTGCTCAAATACAACAAGGCTTACTTCCCAAAGTAAGACATGTTGTCTTACAAAAACATTTAGATTACATCTGCAATTTTTTGAACTAAGAATAGCATCTGCTAATGCTTGATTATAGTTTTGGTTAAGTACATGAACACTTCTTCACACTCTGCTCACTCTTCTTCACACTCTTCTTTTTCCTTCAAATGATTAGGACATTATTCATGCACACCATGCCATCAAATGGTAGAAACAATTGCTTATATATATCCACAACTAAGAATAACATCATCTCCATGTCAACTTCAACAAAATAATAAAATGTATAATTTGTCAGCCCAAAACATAAATAATTTACAATTTGAATCAACCAGTGTTAGCCACAACATAGTGAAGACCCAAAACAACATCCTCAAACACAAACCACCTTCAAAAATTATGCCTCAAAGATCCACAACACGCTACAATCACCTTTTCGGCCATGAACACGCAAGAGAAAATTACCAATCACGAGCACAACGATTGATGTGAACATACAAAATAGATAGAGCATGATCTAGAAACATCTACAAGAATCATGAATTGCTAGAGAAGCATCCACAACAACTCAAATTACTAGAATCACATCATCTTCTTTCAGGAACACCAATTGAAGCAACAGAATAATTGTCAGAACATAGATACTCAACTCAATCAAATCTTCATACAGATCTTTAAAACTTAATGTGGATAAACTAGATATACTCGACAACAAACCCTTTGATCCACAACTTTTGATTATCAACATACTGAGCTCACCAACACACAGAACTTCATTGCACCACTGACAACCTACAACTTATTTTATTACAATTTTCACAATATCCTTGACATATACACCCTTTAAGACATTAATGTCAATAGTATTGACATCAATGACAACCACATATCAGCAACATCCAACAATCTACCCCTTTGGCATTGATGGCAACACATGATGTGAAAAAAACCATCAATCTAACTTTCTCCCCCTTAGATTTTGACTCTTCTCTTCACAAATTTTTTCACATGACTCTTCTCCCCCTTTGACATCAATGACAAAGATAATCATTATCTTTTTCCAACCAAGCTTTGAACCACATTTTTGAACATTTGACTACTCCCCCTAAGTAGCAGCCACCACAACATCAATTCGGATCAAGATATGACTATGAAATGCACACACTAATGAAAATCAATGCATCTTAGTTCTGATTAGGAGGGGTAATCACCCCTAGCTTCCCTCTAAAATACTCAAAAGTATCCTTAGGAAAGGGCTTGGTAAAGATATCTACAATCTATTCCTTAGTAGGTACATACTCCAATCTGACTTCTTTTTCACTTACCTTCTCTCTCAAAAAGTAAAACTTGATAGATATATGCTTGGTCTTTGAATGCAACACCAAATTCTTAGAAATTTTAATTGCACTTGAATTATCACAAAATATAGCAATAGGTTCATCATAAAGAATTCTGATATCTTTCAACATCTGCTTCATCCATAATACTTGAGTACAATTGTTAGCAACAGCAATGTATTCTGCCTTTGCAGTAGATAAAGACATGGCATTTTTCTTCCTACTTAACCAAGCAATCAACTTCTTTCCCAAGAAAAATGCACCACCACTAGTACTCTTTTTGTCATTCACATCTCCTACCCAATCAGCATTAGTAAAAGCACTCAAAGTAAGGTCATCATCTTTAGGATACCATAGGCCAAAATCAACTGTCCCCTTCAAGTATCTGAAAATCCTCTTCACAGCTATCACATGAGATTTCTTAGGATCAGCTTGAAATCTTGCAACAATGCATACAACATTCATGATATTAGGTTTATTTTGAGTCAAATAGAGCAATCCACCAATCATGGATCTGTATCTAGTCTAATTTTCTTTAGGTGAATCATCATCTTGTGTCAACTTACATCCTGTCACCATAGGTGTACCAAGTGGCTTTGAATCTTCCATACCAAACTTCTTTAGCAATTCTTTCACATACTTGGACTAAGATATAAAGATCCCTTTATCTATCTGAGTAATTTGCAATCCCAAAAAGAATTTCATCTCTCCAATCATAGACATCTCAAACTCACTCTACATCTCATCAGCAAACTTCATGCACAAGCTATCATCTCCAAAAATTATATCATCAACAAATACTTCAATAATCAAATATTTATCATGATCAATCTTGAAATACAGATTACTATCAGCAATAACATTATTAAATCCAAGCTTTAGCAAATACTTGTCCAATCTAGCATACCATGCTCTAGGGGCTTGCTTGAGTCCATACAATGCTTTCTTCAACTGACAAACCATATCTCCTTGATCAGTCAATTGAAATCCATCAGGTTGCTCAATATACACTTCTTCTAGTTCGCCATTTAGAAATGCTAACTTGACATCCATCTGATAAGCCTTGAAGTTTTTGTAGGCAGCGTAAGCAAGAAATAGTCTCACAGCTTCAATCCTAGCAACAGGAGCAAAAGTTTCTTCAAATTCAATTCCTTCCATCTGAGAATATCCTTTACACACCAGTCTTGCTTTGTTTCTAACCACTTCACCTTGCTCATTCAGTTTGTTCCTAAAAACCCATTTAGTTCCATTTACATTTTTTTCCTTAGGTCTAGGAACAAGAATCCATGTATCATTCTTCTCAATTTGCAGTAGTTCTTCTTTCATTGCTTCCACCCAATGTTCATCTTTGCATGCTTCATTCACACTATTAGGCCCAGTCTTTGAAATCAAACAGTATTCTTCTACAATTTTTCTCCTAGTCTAGACACATTTGTTCTTGTCACCTATAATCTGATCTTCTAAATGATTTAGTCTTACGTACCTTGGATTCTTGGGATGTTCTTGAACTTTAGGCTCTTGTGATCTCACTTCTACAACTTCACTAGTTCCTTCCTCTTGACTTTCTTGATTCATTGGAATGATTTGAACTTGATTTGAAGTTTGAACTTTATTTCCTTTATCTTAACTGTCATTCTAATCATCTAAATCATATCCACAAGTTCTGGATGGTCTAACTATGTCTTCATCAACCTTGACATTAGCACTTTCAACTACTTTTCTCAATCTCTTATTGTAGCACCAGTAGGCTTTTCTTTTAGTAGAATAACCAAGAAATATTCCTTCATCACTTCTAGCGTCAAACTTTCCTATATCTTCATCTCTTTTGATATAGCATTTACTCCCAAATATTTTGAAGTATCTAATAGTAGGCTTATGACCATACCATAGCTCATAAGGAGTCTTACTGGTATCACCTTTGACTTGTACCTAGTTGAGTGTGTAAATAGAAGTACTCACAGCTTCTCTCCCGTAGATATGAGGAACATTTCCTTCCAACATCATAGTCCTAGCAGCTTCTTCAATTGTCTTGTTCTTCCTTTCCACAACTCCATTTTGTTGAGGGGTCTGCGGGGCAGATAATTGTCTCTTTATCCCATGCTCTTCACAAAAAGAATTAAACTCATCGGAAGTGAATTCACCACCTCTATATGATCTCAAACATTTAATCTTCAAACCTATCTCTGTCTCAACCATATCCTTAAAGATCTTGAACTTCTCCAGAGATTCATATTTTTCCCTTAAGAAGGTAACCCAGATCATTCTAGAATAATCATCAATAAGTAACATGAAATACCTATATCCTTGTAAACTTCTGACTCTAGAAGGACCACACAAGTCAATATGCACAAGCTCCAATACTTCATTTGAACAATGTTGTTTGCTCCAAAATGAAACTCTAGTTTCCTTCCCTAACTGACATTCCTTGCATATGGTATTAGTAGGTTTCATCAACTTAGGAAGATCTCTCACAGCCTAAGTAGAACTTATCTTGATAATATTGTCAAAGTTAACATGACACATTCTCCTATGCCACAATCAACTTTCATCAACTTGAGCAATCAGACAACTTTTACTAGCAGCATTCAAGTGAAAGATATTACCTTTTGTTTTTGTACCAGAAGCAATCACATTTCTGGAACTCCCCAATATTCTACACTTTCCATTCTTGAATTGAAGATTGTATCCCTTGTCAACCATCTTTCCAACACTTAAGATATTATGCTTCAAACCTTCCACATATAGAACAACATCAATATTATGCTTACCATCAAGAGAAATGGATCCTCTGCCATGGATTACACTTGCTTTGTCATCACCAAATCTTAGAACACCACCATCATACTTTTCCAAGCTCACAAACTTACTTTTATCACTTGTCATGTGATGAGAGCATCCATTGTCAATCACCCATTCATCTTTCTCTTCAACTCGAGCAGCTAGGGATTTCTCCACATTTGTAGAAATAGCAGATTCAATAGGGGCTAGATCATTTTCCTTGATAGAAATAAATACCCATTTGTCCTCAGTTACATTCCCTTTATCAGATTCATCATCTATCACACCTTCATCAACAACATAATAACTCTTTCTTTGAAATCTAGGCTTGTTAGGTCTTGACTTAGGAACTCTTTCTGGACACCTTGAGGAAAAATGACCTATCTTACTGCAAGAAAAACATTTAATAGGCAATTTCCCTTTATACATACCTTCTCCTGTGGCTTCCCTTTTGACAATAAGTGTTTCAAGCTCATCCAATTTTCTCTCTTATTCTTCAATCTCTCTCATTTCCTCCTCATACTTGAACATCTTTCTAGAAGAACTTTCTTTGTATCATATCTCTGCTTATCTTTTTTGGATATAGTAGCTTTGAATGCAAATTCTGTCTTAGGAAGAGCATCACCAAACTCACTTAACTCAAAAGTAGTAAGCTTACCAATCAACATGTCTATGGTTACATTTGTCACAGTCTAGAGCTCCTCAATAGCAGTATCTTTGACTTTGTATGTAGCAGGAAAGGATCTGAACACTTTAGGAACAATCTTTGATTCTTCCAATGTTCCACCAACACATCTAATACTACACAAGTTTGTTCACTCTCTGCATAAAAGAAGTAATGTTCTCATCATCACCCATTCTCAACATTTCATATTTCCCTTTTAGACTTTGCAACTTAGCAATCTTCACATGAGCATCACCTTTATACAAAGTTTCCAATTTTTTCTAGATCTCATAAGAAATCTTCAAATCCATCACATTTTTCATCTCGGAGTCAATTAGAGAACTCAACAATTCTTCCTTAGCCTTGATATTGTATACTCGGCATCCTTAATCTCAGCAGCAGTAGAAGGACCATTCTATGGGATAACATACATATTCCTTGTAATGTTCTAGTAGGGTTCACCAATGCATCTCAGATGACACTCCATTTGATTCTTCCACAAAGAATAATGTGTTCCATCAAATCTCAGACTATCCTTCTTATATGTCACCATACTAGATCACCTCAAGCTATTAAACTTCTTCCAAGGAACCTGCTCTGATACCAATTATTGGCAACACAAGGGAAGACAACTGAGAGGGGGGATGAATCAGTTGTCACATAAATTTAAACTTATTAAACTTATTAACCTTATTCTCAAATCTGTTAAATAAACATGAAAGCATAAATCATCACCACATCAGAAACACACACAACACCAATATTTTTTACATGGAAACCCTATTAGGGGAAAAACCACGATAGAGGTTAGTCCACAAGATTATACCCTATTAAAAGTATAAAGAAAAATAAATGGGGAATGCACATGCATTCAGGCACACTACCTAGAGCTCACTGCTCGAATACAACAAGGCTTACTTCCCAAAGGAATACACACTATCTTACATAAACATTCGGATTACATCCGCAGGATTTTGAACTAAGAGAATAGCATCTGCTAATGCCTGATTATAGTTTCGGTTAAGCACATGAACACTTCTTCACACTCTGCTCACTCTTCTTCACACTCTACTTCTTCCTTTGAATGATTAGTACATTATTCATGCACACCATGCCATCAAATGGTAGAAACAATCGCTTATATATATCCACAACTAAGAATAACATCATCTCCATGTCGACTTCAACAAAATAATAAAAAGTACAATCTGTCGGCCCAAAACATAAATAATTTACAATGTGAATCAGCCAATGTTGGTCACAACATAGTGAATACCCAAAACAACATCCTCAAACATGAACCACCTTTAAAAATTATGCCTCGAAGATCCACAACATGCTACAATCACCCTATCGGCCATGAACATGCAAGAGAAAATCACCAATTGTGAGCACAACGATCCATGCGGGTGTACAACACAAATAGAGCATGATCTAGAAACATTGACAAGCATCATGAATCACCAGAGAAGCATCTACAACAAATCAAATTACTAAAATCACATCATCTTCTTTCAGGAACACCAACTGAAGCAACAAAATAACTATCAAAACACAAATAGTCATAACTCGATCAAATGTTCATGTGGATCTCTGAAACTCAACATGGATAAACTAGATATACTCAAAAACAAACCCTTTGATCCAAAACCTTTTATTATCAATATACTGAGCTCGCCAACACATAGAACTTCATTGCACCACTGACAACCTGTAACTTATTTTATTACAATTTTCTCAATATCCTCGACATATACAACCTTTAAGACATTAATGCCAATAGTGTTGGCATCAATGACAACCACATATTAGCAACATCCAACAATTTTATGACACGGGTGCTTCTCAGGATGCTTGGAGGAATAAAGGATCAATTCATTAAAGGACTGACATATGAAATTGTACCATGTATTGGAGGGAGTTGTAATTTAATTAAGGGAGGAGTAAATGAATGAACCTAAATATGGATTTGTACAAGGCCTTATTTACTATCAACGAGATTTTAAACTTAAATTAAATGAAAAATATCAATATTTAATGCAAAATTGCATGAGAATTCATGCCTTCCAGCTGGAAAAGTATTTTAAAGGGGACAACAAAGTAGGCTATTTTTATTCCTCCAATATGGAGATGATCATAAAAATTGAGAAGGGGATTTTTTTTCTCCTTCAACCAAATTTATAACACAATTACCTGATTGGATGTAAAAGAGGCATGTGTTTCCAAAACCCAATGTACTCCAAATATTAAATACTGATGTAATCTAGGCCCTTGAAATGGATTTAGTCCTGGCCATTGATTTGTAATTTAATATTTATAAAAGGCCTATGTCTACTCATTTTGTAAGGGGGTGGTAGAGTAGAATAGTAAAAAGATAGAGTAGAGTTAGTTTTAGGAGAGGAGAGAACTAGAAATTGTTAAGCAAATGTTGGAGAAATTAATACAGTTATATCATTGGCTTGGTGAATTTATGTGTTAAATTTGAAGGTTTCATGGTTTCCTATTTCTTCTTCTCGAATATTAGTTTCAATTCATTTATAATTGTATGGATCTAAAAATTCAATTGTGAAGCTTAAATCCTTGAAGGCAACCACCAAACCATTAGAAGTAAGCTTATAAAGTAAAATCCAAAACAATAAAGCACAAATCAACATAAACGAAATTTAATGCAAACAAACAAAGCAAATTATACGTTTATATCTTCATTGGTTGATCTCCATTGCTCTTTTCTCCTTCGCTTTTGAAGATTTAAGATATGTTGCTCTCAGTTTTGAAGTGCACAAAGTAAATAGGTTCAAGATGATAATGGCGATAGTGAAAGGTTGAAGATGGTGGTTCAAGATGATAATTTCAGCGAAAGGTTGAAGATGGTGGTTATCCAAATGAAGAGCTCAAAGCCTGAATTTATAGATGAGAAGATGGTGAAAATGATGGAAGATATTGAGAAGAAATGAATGGTTCATGTGCTTAACCGAAACTATAATCAGGCATTAGCACATGAACCACTAATTTTGAACATTCATAATTTCAAAATTAGTGGGAAATGGAAGAGTTCATAATTTCAAAAATCATGGGAGTTTGTAAGAGTTCAAATTTCAAAATTAATGGAGGTGTGTAAGAGTTTAATTCTTTTGAAGTTTAAAATAAATGAAAAATCATTTATTTCAAAACCATGGATAATTAATTAAATTTAAATAATTTAATTAATCATTAGACTAGTGAGATTAAATAAATAAAAGTATTTATTTAATCACGGGTGATGTTAATAATTAGCTAATTAAGTAATATTTATTTAACCAAATGAATTAATGAAATGGAAGACATTAATATAATTAAATAATAAAAATTATTTAATTATTTGTGTGTAAAGAGAGTGAAATCATATTAGAGGTTAGATGAAGAATTAGATGATAAATTAATCAAAAAATGGCATCATAAGCTCAAGACAATTTTAAGTGTCTACATTAATGATGGTGAAATGTTAAAGATGTTTGATGAATTTGTTTCTCATTCCATTTGGGATTTATTGATTGTAAATCATAGTGCATGGTTAGTCTGAGCCAATTGTTGCAATAGTTCAATTGTGAGTGTTTATTCATGTCATGTCAATAATTGGGTGTATGAATGACTGTTCACGATCTAAAAATATTTCACTTTCCTTTGAAGATTGCATCATTTATATGGCATTGTAGACTTGATCTTGGGTAAGAAGGAATAGGTTTTGATGGGGATTTGTCAATCTACAACATTGGCCATTATTATGATTGATCTTAGGTGTTAGATTAGGATCTCTCTCTCAACCCTATACCTTTTGATCTTTCTTTAGATTAGTATTAGGAAGTAAAACAACATCATAACATTGCCACATTTGATGACTTAAGATCATTTTTAGATTTCAAATCTAGAAATACAATCAGGTTTTGAACTAGTTTTCAGATCTCGTGAAACCCTTAATTGAGTTTGAAGCTTCCAGGATTTTTGAACCATAAATGCACCTTGTTATACCAACAAATAACATCAACTAGTGAGTTGTTTTTGCATTGTCATGACCTGACATCCAAAACCTTGGGGTCATTTTATGAATATTTGTTGGAGTAAGTCACCTTTCCAGAGAGATAGAACACATGTATTTTATCTATGTTGTGCAGTGAAAAAACACTCATCAATAGTTTCTTGCAAATGGAGTTGGATGAGGGTGGAAGATACCTCCAATCACATACATGACATGAAAATATCACCCAAATATAAGGGAAAAACCTGCATAAGAGGTTTATCCACTAAGAGGTATAAGATATCAACTAATAGAAATAATAAATGGTCATTTTCATACAAAATAATCCTTCCCAATTTCAATGATGGAATAACTCCCATATCAACATAATTTTCAACAAGGTAATGATATGGAAATACTCACAATACCAAGGGGAATAGATTTCATATATAAAATTTCCCTAAGAAATTATTGTAAATACCTACTATCAATTCAAATAGAGGTCTACAATGCACTGAAAGGACTCAAATGAATATAAAGGACTCATGCACCAAAAAGGACACTAGTACCCAAATAGGAAACTAGTGCACCACTACCCAAGTCTTCACTTTTGGAGTTGGATTCTTAATTTTGTATTGGTGTCCTATTTTTAGGCTAGAGTATTTTTTTTAGCATTGTAGTCATAAGAAAAGATTAAAAAATGACTATTTATATGCCTTATACTTAGAGACAATGTAGAAGTTGAAAAACCCAACTTCATAGTCCCCAAGAATCACTTGCATGCAATCACCTATCACGTGCAACAGATATCCAAAACAAAAGGGAAGATGTCTTGTAAAACCTCAAAGCAAAATATGTGCAAGCAAAACTAGAATATGATTATTGAATGTCATTGATTTACAAATAATACAAAATCCTTCAAAAAGGCATGCATACAATAAATCAAGACGTGCACAACCCTAATCTTATCTTGAGAAAAAAGACAACTCAACTAGATAAGGATTACAATTAACCTAGGAATTAAAATATGACCTAAGTAAACTTATGTAAAGTGTAATTAAATAATTAATTACACCAACACCCCCTCCATAAGTGCAACTTAGGGAGAAGCAAATTATTATGCAAAAGATGAGTCTCGGCAACAAGGCCTGATCAGGTACCCATTTACAAATGCAATGCAAACTAAATCAAATGGGGTAAAGGAGAAAACCACATGGGAATAAAACTCCTCCCCAAAATAGAATGAAAAAAACAACTAAGTGATGAAAGATACAACTAAGTGATGTAACACTCATGTAAGTATTGTTTCCCATCAAAATGGGAGACATAGTGCAAGGCTCAAAGGAAGTGAACATAGAATGTGATGATGTCATATGATGAGATTCTCCTGAATCTAGAAGCCATCTCCTTGATTCAAGACCTGAAGTAGCACAAAGAGCATGTCCCTTAATATCTGATCAAGTATGTAAACTAGTTGTGCCCCTGTCATGCTGCTCTGAAGAAGAAGAATGAGGGGAAGAAGACGATGCGGACATCCTAGAAGGAAAATCAATCTGATGTTTCTGAAGAAGATGCTTCAGCTCATCAATGTCCTTCTTGTAACAATTATGTTTTGCATGTCCTTCCCTCTTGCAATATGCACATGGACCCTTCTCCTTCCTAGATGATTTTCCCTTAGAAGAGGAGGATGAATTTGAGGACTCCTTTTGCTACTCATGAAGTTTGGAATTCTTTTGTTTTTGTTTCTTTCCTTTTCCTGTAGAACTCCATAAGACCCCCCAAGGACACCATCCATCACAAAGATACATAAATGAACCCCCCCAGAAGAGAGGAAGAAAGAGGCCACATAGCCCCCCCAGAATGAAGTAGCTCCAATAAAACTGAAGAAACTGCATCTCCTAAAAGAAGTGAGAGGCAAGAGGCCAAATGAATGCAATCTCTGAAGGTGAAGTAGGTGTAGCCCAAGATGTCTCTACAAAATCAAGTGTGACCTCAGAAAATGAAGAAGTCAAAGAAGATGAAGACTCAAGAGTAGCCTCCAGAGATGGATGATCAACAAGGACCTACTGCACTAAAATGGAATAAACCACATTTGTAGCCATAGAAGTATCAGCAACTACAACAGGAGGTGAAATAGAAGGCTCAAGAACTGGATCTGAAGTGAGAACACCAATGTTCAAGAAGCTAAATGTCTCCTCTGAATGATTATTCACACGAGAAGTTTGATGAATAGTTTTAGGAATAGAAGCACCATCAGTAGCAAAATCGGTAAAGTAATACAACCGAGATGAGTGATCCACTATCCCAGTAGCAATAAACTCTCTACTCTCCAAGTCTCTGATGATAATAGAATTAGGTGTGAACTCCACAGATCTCCTAGTGCCTCCATGAGTGATCTGATAGATGGAAAGAAGGTTGTTTGTCAAGTGAGGGACACATAAGACATCCTGAAAGGAGTTGTCCCCAAAACTAATAGACCCCTTCCTTGTAACACTCATGCAAGTATTTTTTCCCATCAAAATGGGAGACATAGTGCAAGGCTCAAAGGAAGTGAACATAGACTATGAAGATGCCATATGATGAGATGCTCCTGAATCTAGAAGCCATCTCCTTGATCCAAGACTTGAAGTAGCACAAAGAGAATGTCCCTTCATATCTAATGAAGTATGTAAACAAGTTGTGCCCCTATCATGCTACTCTAAAGAAGAAGAATGAGGGGAAGAAGATGATGTAGACATCCTATAAGGTAAATCAATATGATGTTTCTAAAGAAGATGCTTTAGCTCATCAATGTCCTTCTTGTAACAATTATGTTCTACATATCCTTCCCTCTTGCAATATGCACATGGTCCCTTCTCCTTCCTAGATGATTTTCCCTTAGAGGAGGAGGATGAATCTGAGGACTCATTTTGCTGCTCATGAAGTTTGGAATCAATTTGTTTATGTTTCTTTCCTTTTCCTGTAGAAGTCTTCTGATCTCTAGGCTGATGCAATGAGTGCTTGAGATGATGAAGAAGGTTTCACCATGCCCATGATAGCTAACTTAGCTTGATCTCAAGTGAGAGATGCAGCAAAGTCATCAAGAGATGGCATAGTGAATCTCATACCAAGAGCATCCCTAGTGGCATAAAAGGTAGATACAAAAACTGAATAATTTGGTCCAAGCTTAGAAAGAATGGACAATATCAAAAGAGAGTCTTCCTTCTGAACACCACATTGTGACAACTACAATCTAAGAGACTTGAGTTTGGTGAAAAAATCTTGGATGCTATCAAAATCCATAGGATTTAAGCCAATAAGCTCATTCTCTAACTGAAACCCTCTCATAGTATCTTGCTTCCCAAACAAAGAATCTAAAGTAGTCCAGATCTCATTGGGTGTAGTGAAAGACTCTATATGAAAAAGAATTTCAAATGAAAGAGACAAACATAATGTACCATAAGCTTCATCACACCTATTAAACCACTTTCTCTTTTCAATAGCACCTATAGGTTCAATTTTTGTACCCATGGTTACCCTATACAACTCTTTGTGTTTCAAATGAATCTCCATTTGTTTTTTTCCAACCAAAATAGTTGAATGGAGTAAGGGGTGCAATATTATGTGTATCCATGACATAAAACAGCAATATATACTCTCAAACCAAAAAACAATGCTCATTGATCTCAAAATAATAGCCTTATTGCATGCTTCCCAAGAAAATAACTAAAAAGGTAAAGGCCGAGATCAAATAAGAATATTAGATACCTAGTAAAAAACTAGAAAAAATAGGTCTGAGATCTGTGTAGAGCACTAAACCAACTTTCCAACACCTCTTTTTTTCACAAAACGGAGTCAGGACGCAAAAGTTATGCCTCCTAGAGTGAAAAAAACAACTTCGGACTTTGATAGGAGAAAAAGACATGAAAATAGAAAAATAAAAAAATAAAATCTCCACCACTGGATAGAGTGTCAAACCAGCATTCTGACGATATCTCGTTTTCAAAAAAAGGAGATTGTACGCCCTATTTATGCCCAATTCTGTGAAACTGCTCAAATCTACCCAATAAGGCCTTCTGTAACCCTCAGGTGCTAAAAAAAATAAAGCCCCTGGTCACCTGGGTGAACTAGGGGGCTGAGAATCAGGGGTTGGCAGTGGAGCCCTCAGTCACCAATGTGATTAGGGCAGGTGCTTAGAGTCCCGAAAGGGGCTGGCGTGGGGGCCTGGACCCCAATGTGACCCTGCACAAGCACTTGGAAGCCCTCGGGGGTTAGAACATAGGCAAAGTGGTGGACTAGCTGTGGAGAGGCAGTCGGTCGCTACTTGGTGATGAATGGGTGGCCGTCGGGCAGAGGGTGGGTGGCACACCTTTTATAATTGGTCGTGGTTTTTTCAACTGCATTTTTTTTTTAAATTATTATTTTTTTGATTTTTTTTGGAAAAAATGTGCCTCGTGAAGCGCACCCTAAGCCGTATGGCCTTGGGGCAATTTTTTTTGCCTCAAAGATCAACTTTGGACAAATTAGACAAGTTTTATATGAAAATAAGGGTTTTTGGGCACTGCGGACTTAATGGCAAGGTCCGTTTTGTCCAAAAATGCCCAAAAAATTAGGCGACTCCCAGATCCATAAGAAATCAGTCTGGCTTGAAACCCTTGCATAGAAAAAGATGTTGTGAGAGAATATCTTCAAATCACAATAGGAAGCCATAGGTCTAGAGCTCTGATACCATGTAGAAGTTGAAAAACCCAACTTCACAGTCCCCAAGAATCACTTGCATGCAATCACCTATCACATGCAATAGATATCCAAAACAAAAGAGAATATGTTTTGTAAACCCTCAGAGCAAAATACATGCAAGAAAAACCAAAATATGATTATTGAATGTAATTGATTTACAAATAATACAAAATCCTTCAAAAAGGCATGCATACAATAAAGCAAGACATGCACAACCCTAATCTTATCTTGAGCAAAAAGATAGCTCAACTAGATAAGGATTACAATTAACCTAGGAATTAAAATATGACCTAAGTAAACTTATGCAAAGTGTAATTAAATAATTAATTACACCAACAGACAACACCTCAAACTCACAAAAAACATGATTACATTCAAAAAATACACCAAAGACACCTACATATTACTAGATGACCTAGGTGGTACATCACACCTAATCTTTAAGATATGAGACAATAAAGAGAAACTTCTCAAGGGTTGGTAGGTCTACAAGGGACTCTAAAATTAATTCAAGGACATTATGAATGAATGAGAATGTTCCCAAAACACCCCAATCACTCTCCCTTCACAAGGAGAACTAAAACGACATGAAAATACCACCCTATGATAGGTTCATAAATATCAAATATGATATAATATAAGAGATCTAATATTATAATTGTTGGACTAATCACCAGTGTCTCTCTTCAGGATTGGAGACATGGACTAACCACCTCTCGTGGATCCATTTATCTCTAGAATTTGTATCGGGCATTAACAAGTCGATCTTTTGGCACAATAGAAAATATGTTACAACAAATGGTATCAAAGTTGTGGTTGTGGGTTTGAATCCCCTCAAATGATGCTAAGGGTGGATTTTTGGACTAATCACCATCATCTCTCTTTAGGATTTAAGACATGGACTAACCACCTCTCATGGATTTTTTTATCTCTGGCGTTTATATCAGGCGTTAATAGGTCAATCTTTTGGTGCAATGACAAACATGTACCAACAATAATAATATCATAATTAAATATTTTGTAATATATTAAATTATTCTTATGCCCAAACCAAATATACTCTAAGTTCATTTTACCGACATATATTAAATGAAAAAATGAAATAACATGCATGTTCAACATCAACATCAAGATTAGGATGGAGACAAGTGGGAAGAGAAGGGGGGGAAATTTAAATTTTGGGGCCATTGATGGTGAGGATGGAGACAATACAGATGAGGCAGATGGATTTTTGCTCGGTTGGTTGTTGATGCCACCATGCTGGGTTGCATTGGGGTGGTTTTGGCTACTGTCTCTAGCCTGGAGGGTAGCGTTGTTATGAGGTTGCTTTCTATTGGCATCCCTATGGGAAGCGGTGGTGTTGTTGTTTCCTTTTGGTGCTTGTTTTGACTTAGTGGGTGGCATATTTTTGCTTTCACTGGTTGTTTGGGAACCTATGTTGGATCCTTTTTCCTCATGGGTGTTGCTACTCTTTTTTGGGGCCATTTTCGACTATTGGTTTCTCCCTGGTTTTTGTTCTTTTTTTTGTATCCTTTCCTTCCAAGGTTTTGTCTCAGAGTGTGGGGTGGGCTGTTGGCTTCTTCTCATGCTTTCCCCATGCAGATCCATTGGTTGTTTGTGGTCACGGGTTCTTTTGGTCTCAAGAGGGTTGGGCTTATTGATTTTTCTACCATTGAGAATGTTATGGAGTGGTGGTTTTCCCTCCATGTTGTTGTTGTGGGTGTTGGCCTAGTCATGGAAGTTCCCCCCCTTGCCTTTGTTATGCTGCTATGATAATGTTGTTGTCTGTCTATTTTTTCTTGGCTTCCTTTATGCTAGCACTGATGTTTGACCATTTATTTGTGTTTGATGCTCAGGTGACATTGGTTGGGCATTGCTTTAAGGATTTTTTCTTATCCTAGTTGTCCTTTTGGCTAGTAAAAGTGGTGGTTTCCCTCTTCTTTGGTAGGGTGTCCTCTTGTGGTATGGTTAGGGAGTTTTTCCCTCTGTTGTTTTCTCTTATGGCTACCCTCCTATATAGGTTGGCTCAATTTGGTCTCATGCTGCCTTGGGATTCTAATTTCATTGTTTTTGCAAGAGTTTCTACTTTTTCCTTGGACCTTGAGTTTCCTTTAGAGCTGGAAACTTCTCCTATCAAGGTGGAGGCATCTTCTTTTGAGGTGGAGGTGTGTGTTTGGGTCAAGGTTTCTCTACTACTACTCCTTTTGAGGTGGAGGCCATTCCTATGGAGGTGGAGTGTGCATTTGCTGGAGTGTGGTTGTTGTTGTGAAAACAATGTTCTTAGTTTTTTCTCCTTTAGAGGTGGAGAGGTAGGATTGAAGTGTTGGGTGGTGAATTTCATTAATATGGAAGTTTTTCTTGGCTCTTTATTCTAGTTTCTTAAGTGGTGTTCCTTTTTTCGCCTAAATAATTCGAGTTGTGTTGGCTCAACAATGTTTTGTATGAGTTGTTGGATTGTTATTACCTAGCTATTGTAGGCATAGTTTGGTGGGTTTAAGGTCCCTGTTAAAACTTGGTTTGTTGTGAGGGATTATGATCCCTATAATCTAGTTGTAAGAGGGTTCCAGGTTCCCTTCTAAACTTGTTTTGGGTTCAAGGTCCCTTGTAAAACTTGGTTGTTTTGGGTTTAAGGTTCCCTTCAAAACTTTTTCATATTTGTGCAGATTTGGGTAGTCATGTTGTTCATTTGGTGATCTGCTATTGGTTTTTTGTTGGTTAGCTATGTTGTTTCATGTGCAACTTGTTCTTCTTTGAGTGGGTTTCAGGTCCTTATCAAAACTTATTTGTAAATGGTTTTGGGTCCATTCAAAACCTTTTATAAATGGTTTTAGGTCCATTCAATACCATTTTTTCCCATATAATTAAAACACCAACATCAAGATGCTATAAAAATAGTGATAGGTTTATTTCCACTTATGTGGGTGGGTTACAATATATCAAATAGGAGGTTTTAATATAAAAGATACATTTACAAATGAGAACATCACAAACTATACATTTTATAACATTATAATAAATAATATTATATTAATAAAATGACATTTTCTAGCTTACATGTGATCTTGAGACACTCCAATAGATTTGATAGTACCACAATGATGGTTCCATGCCTAGAGATAGTCACTTCGAAACATGCACATGCACATGCACACATGCAAAACAAGGGAATTATGGCTTACACACATGATGTAAACATTATCAATCACCACCATAACATACACATAATAACAAGTATGATTAACCATCACAACATACACATGAAAAACATGTATGATAAACTATCATTACATAAAATTTAAATGATTATGATCAACCAATAGAGCATAAACATGCTCAAAGGGGGAAATCACCAACATTTAGGAATAAGAGATAAACCACATCACATGTCATACACATATAAAAAATTAAGCATACAACATAATTATGTGCATGTGCAACCAAGATCTCAACCAATCACATAGACATACATGGAAATATTCATGCCTCACATCATATACAAAATAAAATGGTAAGATGGACAAGAATCCTTGAGGTAATATAAGGAGTGTCATTACAATAGATCAAAGTGATGGATTGAGTATACATCTTAATCACCCTTCAAGGGTACCCAATCAATATGTTTCATTGACCACTAGAGTGTGGCACATCCTTCACACCCATACCTAATATTTACAAGAACTTCCAAGTAGGTCATAGAAATAGAATCTTGGTTCATTTATTTACCCAATAAATTTTAATTATCACTTAATTAATAATTCCCATCTATTTGTTTTTGGGATCACTTCCCTTCCTACACTCTATACCTCAAATCCTAGTTCCATCATGCTAAATCACTATTTGAGATGACACATACATCAATGCAGCCAAACTAGAATATCATTTTTGGACATAATCTCAAAATATTTAAATACAAAAATATTAAGGAGTCATGTTCTCTTTCATTCTAATTCATTCATATACATTCACAATATAAAAATATCTAAATAAATTTTTAGTGTAAAACCATAAAATTCCTAATATCACCATTAACAAAAATTAAAACTGTTTAATTTTTAAATTAAGGAAAATTTACAAAATAAAATAACTCCCCTTGGTTTCAAATATGAACATAATTCTTTTAAATAAATTCTCATTTTATAAATCTATACAAAAAATTCCATAATCATGGCTCAAAATGAACTTTTTAAAATTCTAAAACAATCAATTAAAATTATCTAAATTCAATAAATTGAATCTATAAATGGATCCATATGCAAATATAGAGTGGAAATGACAGATAATAAAATAAAAACCTCCAATAAATAAGAAAAGAAAGAAAAATACCTTCACTTTTGGAGCTCAATCAATGTCAAGCTCATGCAATCAATTCAATCAATTTTGGAGAAACAATACACATGCAATGCAATCATACCAATAGTACCCTTATTTACAATCCAAACACCCATCAATTTAATCCCTCCAAACAAATTATTTCAACCCTTTTTCCATTTTTTAAAGAGAGGGTTTTGAGAGAGTTTCTTTTTTGCAAAAATGAAGAGTCAGATAAAAATGCAATATTTTTTATTTTATCTCCCTTTTTAATTTCTATTTATTTTATTTTATATTTTTCCTCTCATAAATATCATTTATAAATTAAATTAAAAATTCTTAAGTCATTTCCCCATTTCTAGGAATAATGAATAATTCAAATTAATTTTCCTCAATGAAATATTTTCAAATTGAAAGTAAACCAATTTGAATATGATTTTTAGTGCAACTAAGTAGCAATCATCCTTTTCTTTTCCAAATCCCAATTTCCCAAATGTATCAAATATAATTAAAATGTAATTATTGTATACTTCACATGTAATCAAAATAGAAACAAGGAAATAAACAATCACATCTATAATTACTCATTTATAGGCTTTTCACAACATATTGATTCCTAAATTACCATCAATTCAAATCAAAATTCATAAGAGAAGATCAAGACTTATTTTGCACTCAAATAAAGTGTGATAGAGCTACTAAGCTTGAATACTCAAGTAGAAAAATTATACTTGAACACTCAAGTAATACATAAAGCATACCTGCACTATACATAAGAGATGAAGCAATGTATAACCACCCAACAATGTATAGTGTCATATAAAAATTATATTCATCACATACAAAATAACTCAATGTTAATGCAGATCATCTATGATGAGAAATAAATAGGTTCAATACTAATTGTTGGAAAATTCAATCTCTATCCAAATATGACTTCAATGGATGAGATTCAAGGCTTGGACTACAACAACATGAAAATTTTGAAACTTATATGCAAATCTGAAAATTAAGTTTCCTTAATATGGAAATACCATGATTAGATCCATCTTCTTTATGATACCACAAAAATCCAATATATCATGCTTGTACAAACTACCTTATATGAACTTATAACAACAATATATGAACAATAACATCACAAAAAGATAGTAGAATGAGGCACAAATAAACAACAAAAGATCATCACATAACACAAGATTTACATGGAGAAACCCTTATGGGAAAAACTCCACCAAGAAGAGAGGTCAAGTATGTATTATAATCAAATAAACAAGATTACAATACAACCGCTTCCATTCTCCTCTTTGCCTCCAACATGAAAGCACCTGTGTACCTATGAATAACCTCCTTATGTCTTAACTTGTTCTTGTTCCTCCAAAGTAACACTACATTCAATTATTTCTTATATTTTCTACATCCAAGAGGCTGATTTTATAGATGAGTGAAGGCATCTAATGCACTAAACATGTTGCCCAAAAATGACCCTTCATTTGTGATGAAGGAGCATCCATGGTAATTGGCAATCCTGTATCAGCAAAAAAAGCTTTATTTTCAATTGATCCATTTTGGATTGTTGAAATAAAAAAATTTGGGTTTGTATTACATGTTGAGGGGTGAAAATTTATTTATCTACAAATAATTTAATTTTTAATTAAATTTCTTTTGCAACTTTTCACATTGAAGTTGACTAGTGGGGTAAAAAAACAACAAAAAAAAAAGTTGTAAAATATTTGAGAGACAATATGAGGCATTGGGAATTGAATGGTGAGTTTTAGAACACTTAATATTGATCCCTAAAAAGTATGGATTGTAGAAGTGGGCACCCAGGACTTGCCTTGATTTTTTGTTTTTTCAAGAGTTAAAGGTGGAGAATAAAAACTGCAACATCCTATCTTTGACAAGGCTACTAGTAATGGTTTTTAAATGATTTTTAATTATTTTTTGAAGGTTAAAGCATATGAAATTAATTTCTGTATAGCAGGAGTTAAGAATTAGAAAACCACTTTTCATTGCAGGGGTTTTTGAAAAGGAATTTTGGGAAGAGAGAAAGAGGGTAAGATGGGAGAGAAGAAAGGAGGTTGTAGAACATACCTTGGAGGATGTTGGTAGCCATTAATGTTACAGGTTTGAAGGTTAAGAACAAAAAATTAATATTTGCAAGTTTGTTGAGAGATAGGATTAGCTACAGGAAGAAGATTGCATGTTGATCTTTGGGAGAAGAAAGCAAGGTTGAAGAAGAGGATTGTGTTGCAGGTTTTTATGATGTAAATAAACATGTGTTATAGGCCTAATATCAAGCCCATGTGATTTTTTAATTTATTTAATGAGAAGCCAACATGATTGGCATGTGTTTTGTAAACAGTTTGTAAGTTTCAATGTAAAATTGTCTAGTTGTTCTTACATAGTTTTGGGGTTTTGAATCCATTATATTTGTTGTTTAGATCAGATTGTTTGGGGTTTTTGAGTGTGTGTTTTAGATGGTTATTTTGAGGGAAAATAAGATGCAAATTATGCACTAAGTGTCCAATAGGGTTGGCACATTGTTATGTAAACTTGGTTCATATTTCAATACCAAATTTTTGAGTTATTGTTGCACTATTTATGCAAGTTTGTGTGAGGTTTTTAAGAAGGTATTTAAGTGGAATTTGAATGGATTTTTAGCTACTTGCATCAATTTTAAACATCCCCAACCCTTATAATACCTCCCCATAATGCAAAAGGACACTAGTTTTTGCTCTGATACTTTCCCTCCAACTTGGGTACCCAAACATGAGATATAAACATTGCATTAAATGTAATAAATGATGAAAAACCAAGTTACACACATTGCCTCTTTTCAAGCTCCCACATGGAGGATCCCAATAGAAAATCATCATTATATTTTACTATCCCATTCTAGGAATCTACATGTGGGGTCCACAACTCACCTTTACTGCTACTAGTGGACCCATCACCCCTTATGAGTATATTACAAGCAATGGTGAGAATTAATATTACAAAATATTTTCTCAATACACCCTAAGTTCCTAGAGACACTTTCCAAGGATGTTGGAACCATGACATTGGATTTACAAGGTGGATGACACCTTAATCCTAAGATTCTCCCACTTGAAATCAACATAGTAAATACACCCATAAGAATCACAAACAAGTGAAAACATCCCTTATCCAATCATGTACCATATGAATCTTTCCCATGCTCTCATGATCCAATAAGATACTTGTAAAAGAAACCATGATAACCACCATCAAGCAAAAAAAATCCCCTTCACATCCTCCAACATGCCACCTATGGAAGAAAAAAGAACATTCCAAGGTGAAACATATCAACTATCATTGAAACCTACACCAATATTTACATGAACATAAGCATCAAATTCAAATGAAAAAAAAAGGATTTGAGTAGTTTCCTCACTCATACCACCTAGAATAGCAACCAAAATAAATTGCAACTCATCTAATCTAACCATAATTCAAAGTAGGGTTATACAAATCATGCATAAAACCTCATGCCATCAACATACCAACCAATAATTTGAAATCAAGTCTCTATATATCCATCCTCCTATCTCAATGCAACATACCAATGTACAAATGGCCATAGACAAGTCCAACTAACAAGGTATACATAAACACTAAAATAATATTATCAATATAGATAGTCCACATCAAAGTCATCCCACTACAACCAATAGGCTGTACACACCTACAAATTACATGGCTCATAGATATTAACCTAATAAAGCATGCAAACTAATTATCACATCAGTAACAAGAAAACCAAGATATCAAAGAGGATAACTAGAAATATATTTAAAATCTCCAACTACATGAGTAATGTCAAATATAAAAATGGATCAAGACATACCAAGTCTATTTATAGTACTCCACATAGAGGATGTGGCTAATTCCTCTATTACATAGTGTTAAGAAAAAATACAATGATATGAAAATATTGCAAACAAATATGCTACAATACCTCTCTCACCATTAGTCTCCATAGCTCTCCCAAGTCATTCACACTCAACCATGTGAAACCAAACATCCAAGAAGAATACCATGACCAAAGAGAGAACCTACAAATCAAACCATATCCTTGTTCCACACTAACATGTACTAAGTTGTGTAATGTAAGATATCCTTCACCATTCACAAAGTGAAAGGATATTAACATCTGACATTCAAAGCAAATGAAAACATGATATCAATAGTTGTAGACCTCTCATATTGAAGGTACATCAATCCAATCAATCATTCCACAACAAAGGGAATATTCCCAAAGCCACAAACCATTTCATGTACCTCTCCAAATAATTCCTGAGAATTAGATCCATAGCTCAAGACCAAAACAAGGAGACAAACAAAAATCCATATAACCATGCATATTCTTCTTAAAAAGTCTTCAAAATGTTTATATTCAAAACTAACTCATATGAGAAGACAAGATACAAAATAAATAATGCATTTGATAATCATGCAAGAAATACCTCTTAGATCATTCGCCTACCAAGTAGACCAAGAGTGTGATACAAGATTATAATGTGAACACAACACCAAGCAATTAAAATATACTCTTTAGGTCCATAATGGATTCACATCCATAACCAGGTGTAGGCTCCTCGATCTTTCTACTAAAATACACATCAAAGAGTAACCATATCAACATTAGATCCCACAAATAAGAGATCGCTTAGCCTCACCCAAGTCTCTCTAGTATCCATGAGCATCTATGAATAAATCCATAACAAATTAAAATGCAACCCTACAAAATCATGAAGCTCCAAGAAAATAGTTAGTACTCAAAACCAAAGAGAACCAAACAAGACCATTGTCAAAATTCCAACTATAGAAACAGGAACATATCATGACATCATGATCTAACTATTAGCAACATGATCATGTTTGTTTGTGGTGTTGTAATTTATGGCAACCCATTGTATAAATGTAAAAGTATTGGTCTAGAGAACACCAAGTGTTTTGGAGAATTGACTAAGTCCCAGTGTACATATTCAATAATCAAAGGAACAATTTTGTGGTTTGCATTATAGGTGTAGAGTGCATGTTGGAATGCTCCACATTCTACCACAGATGAATATTATACTGTGAAATTTTGAGGAAGTGTTGGAAGGTGTTAGATGTGTGTGCACTCCAAGTGGTAGGTGATTTGGTGGTCACCGTGCTAAGTTGTGAATAAACAATTGGTTCATTTAGTTTTTTCTTAATCAATGGTGCCGACCTAAAGGTTTTGGGGTCATGCGGAGTTGAGTTGAGCATAGTGTGGAATAATGGGGGTGATTATAGGTCATGTTGACCTACTTTGGTGTGGTAATTTTTTTTGTTCCCTTCACAAAGTGTGATGGATTTTTGGGCTGATAGGTTATTATGTTACATGGTTCATGTGATTAGGCTGACCTAATTAATTTTTTGGTTGGTTGTGGTATATATACAAGGTTAATTCATTGTGTGATGCAAATGTAGAATTTATGTGAGATTTGAATAAGTGTGTTGGATGTAATTAAGTGTGTGTGTGTGAGATATGATGTAGTGTGAAGTGCGAAATGTGATAGTAGTGAAGCATGAAGTGTGTAAAGTTAGTTTTATGAGCTTAAGTGGAACTATACTTTTAGCATGTTGCAGATGTAGTGTTAGCAATTCAATATTGGAAGTGAGCCACCCTTTCTTCTATCTCTTTCTATTTTGGGTAGTGAGCCCTTGGTAGTGAGCCTCTAGTAGTGAGCCATTCTTTCTGGACAATGAGTCCACCATTTTTTAAATCCATTGTAATTGGTTATAATATATTGCGGGCTAATCGTCACTGTGGTTTTTCCCTTTCAAGGGTTTTCTGCGTAAATCTGGTGTTCTTGTGTTTATTTATGTGATGCATGCTTTAAGTGTTCCTTTCCATTTCTGTAAGTTTGATGAGATACTTTGAATGCATGTTTAAGTAGATGAAGTTAATGAATTTCAATGAATACTAATTAACCCCCCTCTCAGTATTCCAAATGTTCAACAATTGGTATCAGAGCTTGGTTCCTTCAATTGGCTTAATCTATGAGGTATATCTTGGAGGTTGAGCACATGGTTACAAGGAAGTATCCTATACCTTTCGAAGAGATCATCCCTGAAGGGTTTACTAAAGAAGATTGTGAAGTTGATATGGAAGGAGAACTCAAATCAACCCTTGATGATCTAGATAAAGAAAAATGTGAGAATAGAGAACTAAAAGAAGATATTAAGCAAGAAGATGAGTGCATCAAGAATTTGAAGAAAGAATCAAGGAAAAAGTGAAATCAAACAATCAAATGAGAAAATCACTAGTCTGAAAGTGTAAATTGAAGAAGGAAAAAGAGTTGAATACTACTTGAATGCCAAATTGAAAGATAAATCTACAGAATGTTCAAAGCTTGAAGAAGATGTTGTGTCTCCGAGGAAATATATGGAGAAAGAAAAGATTCAAAAAGAAAAATTCAAAAAAGGCTCCACCTTGCTTGATGATATTCTTGCAAGTCAAAAAGATTCAAAGAAAAAAGAAGGATTAGGGTTTGAAAGAGGATAAAGTTCAAAGTTAAATCAAAATCCAAAAAATTTCGAAAAGAAAAATGATGAACAAAGGAAGATTGGAGACAAGAAGAGCAATATTGGACAGGTCCAAAACTAGAAGAAAGATTTCAAAAGGCCTCCTATCAGACAACCAACTGCACAAAGGTATTCATCTCTTAATGGTTACTATTATTCTTACAATAAATTTGGACATAGAGAAATAGAGTGTAGAAGTAGAATGAATTAGAATGTTCAATAATTTTTTGGTTAGTGCTATATTTGTAATAAATTTATTCATAAAGTGAGTGAATGTAAAATTCAAATGATGAATGGTTACAATAATGGTATGATGTTCCAATCATTCAATGGTTACTATTTTACATGCAATGGTTTTGGGAATAAGGCTTTTGAATGCAAATATAAAATAGAAAGAAGTAAATTTTTTTAGCAAAAAGGTGTCATGTCACAAATGCAATAAGCTATGACACATAGATAAGTTTTGCAGAAGAAAGAATGTGAAACCCTGTGGTTCAAAGAAGAAGGTTGATTTGGTGAAGATTGATCCGGTGGAGATGAAGAAGGAAATGAACAAGTTCTAGAATAAAAAGGAAGAGAATGAGGTGAATAATGAGTCTATGCCACCTCCTGGTGCAGATGTTTCCTTTGGAAACTAGATAGAGAGCTTTGGCTCAGGGGGAGTTTTAGCAAAAAAAAATCTAGCTCCCTATCGAAGGTGAGATGTTGTTGTCTTCAACATACTGGTATATGTGTTGGTTGATGTGCTTGACCTGTTGATGGTATGGGTAAAATCACAAAGTTGTGTCACACTTTTGGCCAACTTATTAGCACAACTAAATTTAAGTATTTCTAACTTTAAATCAAATTTTTTCAAACATATGATCTAGTAAGATTCATTCTAGCCAAGTTAAATACTTACACAACTTTTTCAACTAAAATTGTTGGCTAAAAATATTTGGAGGACCATTTTGAGGCCAATTTATAAAAAAAAAACTTTTGAAAAAATTGATGTTTCAATAACTCCTACTCATGTAAATAACATTTTATTTAAAATATAAAAATACCCTTTTGTAGATCCATAAGTGTAGTTTTCAAATATATAGTTATTTTAATAGTTTAATTATTATTTATATTTTATTTTTTATTTTTACTAAAAGTAGGTTATCAACACAAAATATTAGGTTGATTACCATGTCAAGTAAAAATACTAAAACTTATTAAAAAAATTTGAAAAAAATATGATGCACTAGATAAAAGAATCTATATCAAGGTGGTATAATTTATTTTGTATTTTAGATAAATATTTAATATGAAAGTTGATGTCCAATGGAAACAATTATTTTTTAATGCACACACATTTGAATATTTATTTAAAAATATATATTTCTCAAAATTGGAAAAAAAATATCCATGCACTAAAGTTTCAAGTTATAAATACACACAAAAAAATTTAAAGAAAAAAAATAAAATTTACTATAAAAAGTTTGACGCCCCATGTAACTTCATTTTTCAGCATTTTATCAGCTAATAAATTATAGTGTTAATTTATTAAACACTAGTTTAAAATAATTTTATAATTTTTTTTTTAAATACAAGCATAAAATATACTAAAAAATACACATTTTACTAGTTTACATCATTTCAAAATTCAAAACATATATACCACTTTTTAGTGATTCAAGTTTAAAAGTTGGATCAATGTTGGCCATTTCCTTTATAAAGTGTGACACAACTCTATGCTTTTACCCATATCTCCAGTGTCAAATATCTTGATGCAGAAATTTGTGGAGTGATTGAATGTGTCTGTGACAACACAACAAGGGTTTGCTAGCTTTTCAACCCAACTTTTTAGTGTTGTAATTAATACATATTAGTTCATTGGAAAAGGGTTTATATTTAATTTTGAGTTTTCTAAAGTTATTTCTTATCAAGAATTTGAAGTGAAGAGAATAGCAAGTGTTGAAGTGATTCTAAAGTGTTGTTTGAAACCCTACCAAAAAATTCCAAAGGTATTTATCAGTTTCTTACAAACCCTAGCTCTATGAAGATTAAAAATTGTTTACTCCTTAAGTGATTGATGTTCTTGAGTAACCAAGACATAAATTCAACAAGCACCCATATAAATCTATGGACATGAACCCTGAAGGCATGTTCTCTAGGGTTTCAAGTGGCATAATGCACACAGAGGATGTGTGGATCTACATTCATAAAAGGATGGAAGAGTATGATCATTTGAAGATGGTAGACTATTGGGAGAAGGTGTTGACTGAAGATGACTCCAAACTAAATCCAAAGTATGAGAGTCTAATGGAGAAGAAATTGGATGTATGGAATAATTTACCCAATTTCTATTATGAGGATGAGTGGGTTAAGTATGTGCTTAGTAGAATTCTTGAAAAATTCATGTGGTTGGACATGTCGCATCAAACTATTCCATGGTTCTTTTCCCAGGGTACCAACTTTGTTCAATCCTTGAATATTTTCCCTTAGGGCACAGGAATAAACAACATAAGAATACATAGAAAACCATAGGGTGTTTAGGAATTCCATTAAATTTTCATGTAGTCTATCGCTGATAAAATTTCCCTAGTGAATTTGCACAAGGCCTTCCATTATTTTTTCTATGATCTTGAAGATCTTGGGTTCAAATTTGTTGGCATCTTTGAGTCCAACTATCCTACTTAATAGGGTTATAATATCTTGGACATCCTAGATAAACAAGGACCTCAAAATTGGTCTCATTTTCTTAGTAATCCCCTCCTGGCACCATGTTGCATTCATATATCTTCTTGTGGATGATAAATCTACATTTGGCTCAAAAACAAAAAAACATGAGTACCATTAGTTAAATTAAGCGAATCAAATATAGCATCCCTATGAAATAATTGATCATGCTACCTATGCAAACAAAGTGAGTTATCAAAATAAGCTAAGTGAAAGCATAAGAAAACAAGAGTCAAATTATATCCCATAGTGGATTGGTGTTTCTATGGAAAGAAGCCCTTTCCCAATCCTTTACTAAGATCCATGATATTGATGATATGAAATGCTATGAAGATATGATATGGATTCAAATGACAATGATATGGAGAAAGATCTAAAGATTGTGGAGTGCAATGGACAAAATCAGTTCTTCCTTGAAGAGAGTGACTTTGCATGAGGATTGTGGATGCTAAGATGAAGAATAAGCCCTCTATTTATAAAATTTCAAATGCTAAGAGTGTTCAAAATAGAGCAATGTGGGATAAAGATTTGACCAATTAAATGAAGCCACTTGCCACATTGTGAGTGGTTGAGGCATGTGCAATTTTTGGTCAATGTGCCAAAGAGGGGGAGATTCAAATTTGGATTTGAGTTAAATGTTGAATTTGAATTTTGCAAGAGACATGTAAGAGATCATAAATTCCTTGTTGGATGTACATGTCAAATTGGGGGGAGATTCAAATTTGGAGAATATTCCTCAAAGATGCCATGTTGAGAGAAAATGATGAATTTAATAAATTAATTAAAATGCTTTATTGGTGCAAGTGGGAAAATCTAGAGGATGTGATGGGTGATTAGGATAGGTTAATTAGGATTAGATTAACTTAGATGATGATTAGGAGTTTTTGACCCATTTGACTTAAATATTTGGATTTAAATTAAATCAAGGGGAGATGAAAGGTGATTTTAGATTTAATTAAATAAAGGTTTGATTTATTTAATCAAGGAGGGTAATGTTAGGATCAAATTAAATAAAGTTGATTTATTTAATTTAAATTGATGACTTTAGGAGATTGATCAAATAAACTTGATTTATTTGATGAATGGATGAATATGACCTAATCAAATGCATGATGTCAATTTCACATGTCTACATTTTTCCCCTCTTTGAAGCAATGTACTTGTTGCGTTGGTTCAAAGAATAAACTTGACATGATCAAAATTCAAAAAAAATCTAATTTTTTCAATGCCCCAGTAGAAAGAACACTGATACATTTCCCCCTCGAGAGATCAAGCGAAAAGATTTGATTTGAGGGTCATCTCATGATAAAGAGGTTCAAGATAGACATATGGATGGTTATGATGATGATGCAAATGAGATGGTTTTAAGATGCTTAGAATAACCAATCTATATTATCCTAAACAACTTAAATGATGGTATGATGTGAGATGGATGAGATGGATGATGTGATATGCTATGATTATGCAAATGTATGATTTTATGAGATGCTTAGACTAACATATCTATATGATGATGATGATGCAAATGCAATGCATGTCAAATGATCGGTGTTTCCTATTAGGTATGATATGAATGATATGTGGCATGCTGATGGTTTGTGGATGCAGGATGGATGCATTGGTGATGTTATGTTAGCGCGGAGAGAAAAAAGAAGAAATGTGATGATGACAAGAGGATCCAACAAGTCCATGATCTGACAAGACTTTATTAGAGATGATGATGATGATAGATGATGTTTTGCTTATCAAGGATTGGGATTTTAAAAGGGCTACTTACCTTATGTTTGATAACACATGTAGATACGATGCATCAAGGTATAAAGAACCAGGATGGCATTGTACCTAGTACGATGGAATTTGACATCAAACAATGACCACAACTAATTGTTAGTCAATTTGAATCAAACAAACCCAAGGTTCCCTATAAAATTCATTTAAACATAAGAATAATGGGAACAATGCAAAAATCAAGCAAAACACAATGCAACATTATTCTAATGACCAAACCAGCATTTTATAGGGGGATTGGTGCTATTTTGATATGAAAAATATCCCTTTCCCAAACCCTTTAGATAAGCTATATGATGAAACTGCTTTGAAGATGATATGAGGTGGACAAAATTAGCTCTCCATTGAAGAGAGTAACTTTGCAGGAGTATTGTGGATTTTGTGGAGAAAGATCTAAAAATTGTGGAGGATTAACTCAATGGAGATGATCTCTATTTATAGAATAGAATGATAGAAGAATGCCAAACATGGAGGATGTGGGACTAAAGATCCACCAATAGGAAGGAGCCACTTGTCAACTTTTGATAGGTTGAGGAATGAGCATATTTTGGTCAATGTGCCAAAGAGGGGGAGATTCAAATTTGAATTTGAGAGTTAAATATTAATTAGGGGACATGTAAGAGAGAAGTTATTTCCATGTTGGATGTACATGTTGACTTGGAATTTTTGAATTCAAACTTGGAGAATATTCCAAAAGATGCCTTGTGAGGAAAATAGAGATTTAATAAATGAATTAAATCTATTTTCATATGCAACTTGCAAAATCTAGAGGATGGGACATGACAAGAGATTAAATTAATCAAGGGTTAATTAATTTAATGAGAGATTAGATGATGTGACCTATTTGACTCAAATTTATGGATTTATTTAAATCAAATAAGAGAGGAATATGATAAGAGAATAATTAAATAAGGATTTTGATTTATTTAATTAAAAGAGATGGTGTTAGATCAAATTAAATAAGGTTTTAATTTATTTTATTTAATAGATAGACTTTAGAGATTTAATCAAATAAAATTAATTATTTAATTAAATAGGGATAATTAGGTCAGATGGATTGATTTAATTAACAAAAGAGAGAGACTTAATTAAATAACTAATTTATTTAATTAAGGGAGGAATATTGATGAATTTAATCAAATAAGGAGATTTGATTAAATGGTTAGACCGAGGGATGATTCAGGATGAAACAATGTTAGTAGTCAGGATTAGGTGCACAATGTCAATCGGTATATTTTACATGTCTACATTTTTCCCCTCTTTGAAGCAATGTACTTGTTGCTTTGGTTCAAAGAATAAACTTGTCGCGATCAAAATTTAAAAAAATTCTATTTTTTTCGGATGCCCTAGCGGAAAGAAGAACACTAGTACATTGCCCCCTCGAGAGATCGAGTGAAAAGATTTGATTTGAGGGTCGATCTCACGATAAAGAGGTTCAAAATGGATGGTTATGGATGGTTGTATGATGATGCAAATGAGATGGTTTTAAGATGCTTAGAATAACCAATCTATATTATCATAAACAACTTAAATGATGATGTAATGCATGTGAGATGGATGAGATGGATGTTTTATGTAGATGCTTAGACTAACAGATCTATATTATGATGATGATGCAAATGCAATGGATGTGAAATGATTGTTGTTTCCTATTATGTATGATATGAATGATATGTGGTATGCTGACAGTTTGTGGATGCAGGATGGATGCATGATGGATGCATTGGTGATGTTATGTTAGCGCGGAGAGAAAAAAGAAGAAATGAGATGATGACAAGAGGATCCAACAATTCCATGATCTGACAAGACTTTATTAGAGATGATGATGATAGATGATGTTTTTCTTATCAAGGATTGGGATTTTAAAAGGGCTACTTACCTTATGTTTGATAACACATGTAGATACGATGCATCAAGGTATAAAGAACCACGATGGTGTTGTACCTAGTATGATGGACTTTGACTCAACAAACAGATAGGAGTATTCTTGTTCACACTTGACATATAGAAACCTTTCTAGGACGTACCTAACAAAGCAAGTATTCGCCAAGTTATATTACAAGAATGTACAACAAGCACAGCAGAAAAAAAGATAATGATCATTGCCCCATTCCTATCTCTCTAACTCCTTTGTTTGGATATCATCGAGAGGTCCTTGGAATGAGTGCAATAAGATAAATCAAAAGAAAAGATCAAGTACGCAAACAAGCCAATGTTCTTCATACCTTGAGCCAAAGGGATGTGTTTTGATAGGATAAGAATCCAAGGTGATATCCAAAATGATGCCCATTGTCGGAACGATATATCCTAGGACATGCATTGTATAGGATGATGATGGTTTGATAAGTTGATTGATAGGCTATTGATATAAGGTTGATTAACATGTTTGAAAATGATCAAGAGTTTGATTTTGTTTTAAAGGTTTGTTGTTTGCTTTTGATTTTACGATTGAAGCTTGCTTTTGCTGATTGTCATGGTTGTTTTTGTTTGTTTTGCCAAAGGATGAAGGTGATGATCAGTTTATTATGGATGATTGATTATTGTGGGTGAAGATGAGATAGATGGATTTTTTCAAATATTTGGATGTTTTTGACATTTTGGAATGTTTTGAGGCTATTTTGGGTTTTTGGATTTTACAAATGTTTTGATTTTTTTATTTTTCGAATGTTTTGGGATTTTCTGAGATTTTACGAATGTTTTTGAATTTTTTGTTTTTTGAATGTTTTTGGATTTTGATGTCTTTTGCAAAAGTTTTTTGGATTTTCTTGGTTTTTTTTTTTTTTGAATGTTTTTGGATTTTGATGTCTCGAGGGCTGATCAAAGATTAGCCTTGCCTACGTTTAAGCTCATAGATGACGTAGTTCAAATTTCCATGTTTTTGATATTTTCTTACTTTTATGAATGTTTTTGGATTTTTTGATGTTTTGGATGTTTTTTGGATTTTTCGCACGATTTTGATGATTTGGATATGGACATGTGTGATGATATCAATGCTCTATTTGGGATTTTGTTGAAGACCAAGCTAAGGTTGACTAATCGAATCGATGGATTGATGATGATGATAACATTGTTGAGGATACACAACAATGCAAGGATTTGATTGATCAGGATTGATGATGATAACATTGTTGAGGATGCACAACAATGCAAGGATTGATTGATCAAGATTGATGATGATAACATTGTTGAGGATGTGCAACAATGCAAGGATTGATTGATCAGGATTGGTGATGATAACATTTTTGAGAATGCATAATAATGCAAGGATAGTGTTAAGCAGCACAATGATTGGGAAGGATATCCCAAGATTATGGATTGATTGGATTCGATTGATCAGGATTGTTGAAGCTTGGTTTGGAACAAAAGATGTTTGGATGATTTGATGTGATGTTTGATGTGTAAATTAAATGCAACTGATAGTGATTACTTGGATTGATGTTTGATGAAAGATGAAGACTGATAAGGAACATCTTATTGTCAAAATATGCCATGGGCTAGTGATTTGGAATTTTTCTCACAAGTGGTGGACCAATTTTATTTCACATTTTCCAATGTTTGAATCACCACATAAGTTGGAGGATATAGATCAAGATTTATTCTCGAAGGAAGATGTAAATATCTACCCCCAGTGTCTAGCAATGTATGGAATGTTATGGATGGATGCTCGGATAAGTGTATGGATGGATGGATATGGTAAGCATGCAAAGGATGCCAAGGATAATCTTGTGATAAGATAAGGTGTTCGGATAAAGAAACCTCATTTGGATAGTGCTTCACGGCTCAGATAACGTTGGATAGGATAAAATCAATGAAAATGACCCATGTCAAGATGTTTACCATAAGCAAGTGTAAAGTGTGCCCCAAACTTTTAGCAAGATCAAGATAACTTGGATGATGGACGTAGACATATGCACATGGATTGGATAAATGGCTCATGGTGATTGGATTTATTATGGTTGAGATGGATGGAATGCTGGATTTATTATGGATGGGATGAGATGCTTTCATTTGAACTGGCGCACATAGATGCTCGATTCTACACATGATGCCTATTTTTTAGGTTTTCATCATGTTCTTTCCCAAAGCACCGCATATGCGGTTTTCACTAGAGGATGATTTTTTTTACTGTTTTCAATCCTTTTTCTAATTTTTTCTTGGATTTTTATATTTATTTATTTTTAATTTTTCTGAAAGATTTTAAGCTCATGTCGAATCACAAGGTCTTGCTAATGTAGATGCCCCTATCATAATGTTCCATCGATATCTTGCTTGAAGAAGCTGCTTTGCTAAGATATGTCCACTTGAATGCAACTTTTGGGATTCTTGATCTATTTTATTGATATCGGGGTTAACTCTGTCTCTGTGCATACATCGCAATAGAGTGCCTTCAGAATCATTATGATGAAGGATCGTTGCCAATACATGGTCAATTTGAGAATTGGAGATCATGCATGGAGGTGTGGACAAAGTGTGTTTAGGGATAAGAGATGGATTGGTTGATAGTTTGGAACCTTTGACTCTCCAAACTTGGGAATATGAGCAATGATGGGTGGATACGAAAGTGTGTATTGAATTAGGACCAACTGTTTGATACACTTTTTACGTCGCTTGAAAATCCTTCTTTTTCTTTTGTAGACATCTTTGATGGATACTTTTCCCTTTTTGATTTTTCCCCATAGTTTCCTTGACTAATGGAGTTTGACAGGGATAATTTTTCTTTGGTGTCCACTTATATTTGATTTGTCCATTATGCTTCTCAACTTCTCTTGCTTTGATATTGTTCTTCTTGCTTTGATTTAACTCTTTCTTTTGATGTTGGTCCTAATTCATGGATGGGGTGATGGGTGGATGAAGATTCATGGCGTGGCTGGTTGTAGTATTGGCACTTGTTTCATCACAAGGAGTCTTCGTACTCCCTATGTTGATGTTTGCTTGAGACATAGTTGCCCCCAATATGGTGGTAGTACAACCTTCATGTTTTGATTCTACCTATTCTGAGAGCTCTTGTTTAAAATGCATTCTCTGATAAATGACCACTACAGATGATCTTATTTCGATTGGATGCTCTGCCAACTTTGGAATATACTATTTTTTCTAACTTGTTTCCTTCAGTGGATAATGTTGGATATCTTCATATCTGATGTCCCCAGTCTTAATTTGGGATGTATTTGATCCTGATGTTGACAACTTAGTTTGACTATAGAAATTGATAACCTGCTCTTTTTGTGTAATAATGTCAGGAGTAAAGGAGTCATGTTCTGAATAAAGATCATCTACGTGTCCATCCACATAAAGCATCTCATGGGTAGATGGAGGAGTATGTGTTATATGGATGTGATCATCATTTGTGACATCTTGTATAGATAGGAAAGTGTCCATTAGATCATTGTAGTATCTTTGAGATACAAATTCTTGATCTTGATTTATTTTTGGATTGTTTTTGACACGCTTTGGATCAGTTTCTTGACATGGGTCAGTTTCAAAGGATGGATTACTTAGAAAGGGTTCTTGGATGTCATCATTAGGCATGGGGAATGGTTCAATATCCTCTTGATTTTTGAGTGAATTTGGATCAAGCGTCGAGTTGAGGATTTCTTCAGTATTTGTAACCATGGCATCAAAGGGTGTCAACATGTCTTGGAAAGAACCATTGCTAGACTTTGGTGAAAGATTTTGATCATGCTTTGGAATGAATTCTTGAGATATGTCCTCTAACTCATAAGGCGATGCAGAGACATGTTCAATATGATCATAGGTCAATGGATCGTGCATTATGTCAGTAGGATCAAACCATCCTAACACTCCTTGAAATAGGTCACTAAAAGGTGGCTCTTGATGTATGGTGAGTTGGTCATCAAATGAAGTGGAAACATCTTTAATATGCTCATTTATGGATAGATCTTGAACATTTTTTTCAACAATTGTGGTGGAGAAATTGTGAATGTCTTCAACCATAGGGTCAAGTGATGTTGATATTTCATGAATTGGATCATTGTTGGGTATTGTTGGTGGATTTTGATCATGATTGAAAATTGATCCTTGATGTACATTGTTTTGATCATTGGATGAAGTAGACACAGCTTCAAGGTGCTCAGTGATGGATTGATCTTGACCCTTGTTCTCAACAATTGTGGTGGAGAGATTGTCAATGCTATCATTGTCCCGAATAGTGATTATCTTTTGGTCAATCAGGTCTTGGATGAGTTTTTTGAGTGGAACACAATCTGATGTTTTGTGTCCCTTTATTCTATTATAATCACAAAGGTGCTTCTCATTATACCCTAGCGGTTTTATGTCTAGTTCTTGATAGTTTGTATAAATAGGGATTTTGATGAGATTTTCTTGTACCAACTATTGTAGGACTGATTCGATTGGTCTCCCAAGTGGTGTGTATTTTCGCTTGTTACCTTGTGAGATTTGTGTCTTAAATTGACCTTGTTGTGATTGATTTTGGAGATTTGGTGATTGATCTTTGAAATGTAGCGATTGATCTTTGAGATGGGGTAATTGGGTTTGTTGTTGATGTTGTTGATCTTTATATCTAACTTCTTGACATTGGAGATATTGTCCTTGATGTGGTTGTGGACACAACTCAATGCTTTGATGACATGGTTCAATCAATGGTAGAGTACATTGATTTTGGAGTAAAAATGTCTCTTGTTTCAAGGCTTCAATTAGTTTGTCAAGTGAAACAATTTGGTCTAGTAAAACTTGGCCTTGATTTTGATCTTGGCACCCTTGATATAGTTGATTTGGATTTTGTTTAAGCAGATTTGGAGGGTGTACTTGTGGTGTTTGATTTCGGACAATGTTCTAATTTGGGATGGTGTTCAGATTTGGCATTATAGGTTGAAATTGAACATTGTCTTGATTTAGGTAACTTTTATTTTGGATGGTGTTACCTTGACTTAGATCAATACATGGAGTCATTATCATTTTGTTTGGACTTTGAAAAACATTTTCATGATTCGCAAACATATCTATCCCAAAGTTTTCCAATTTTGGATTCAAAATGTTCATGTTTGGTAAAGTTGTACTTGGTATATTCACATTTGGCATGTAGGTATTTGATGGGATGATGTTGTTCATTTGTGGAAGACTCATGCATTGAGTGTTAGGTTGATAAATTTGTTGTTTTGGACATGGATTTAAATCTACCATCGAAAAAGGTGTTCCAATCTTTTGACTAGGCATACTCACATTTGTTGTACCATTGAGATTTGCGGGAGATAATGATTCTATGTATGGATTGTATAAATGTAAGTTTTGATAATCAATTGGAATTGTGAGGCTTTGATAGTTTGGTTGACTTGGATTACTCATGACGTATGGATCAAGTTTATATTCCATTTTCCTCTTGTTTTTTGACCTTGTTGACCTCTAAGGTGTTTAGGACCAATGATGAGATGAATGATGAAAGGGGTGAATGATATGGGTGTTGAACATTTAGGAACTTTGTATCAATGCTAGACTTAGGGATTAATTTTGATTGTTTGATTTGGATTTGGATAATGGAATTGTAAATCCTAAGATGTTGGATGTGATCTTAGGATGAATTGTTCAAAGGGGTGCTAATTTAACTAGAGGTATGAGAAAGTATGCATTCCCATACTCCTAACTAAACAAGGTGATTTTGATTTTGATGATTTACCCAAGTCTAGAATGATGTTTTCAAAGCTCTAAAGTTTTTTGGGGGATGGAATGATAAATGTTTGGAATTTAGATGAAGTGTTTGATTTGATCCTAAATGAACCTAGGAAGGACTTTTTTACAAGACCAAGATAGTGAAGAGCATACCTTTCTCTAAGAGTAATTCAAAAACTAAAGACCAAAGTTTGCATGAAAACCATATGACCAAAAGATGCCAAGCACATGTGTGGGGTCCAATTTGAGTTAATCTTGGTTAATTGCTTTCTTTTACCACAAACACACTTCTTGCTTAGTTTTCAAACTGAATGTCTATGTCTTAATTCCTTTTCATTCCACAAGGTCCATTATGTGAAAATCAAGGTTTCAAGAGCATAGTTTCCTATTGTTGACTTTGGAATGAACAAATCGAGATATAGGTCTTAGTTTTTAGAAGCCTTCTAGGGATAAGAACCCCTAGGGACAAGCAGTAACACGTGGACCTTTCAAAGGTATTTTTTACTCTCAAAGGGTTTGAAATTCTAATGATTCATTGAATGTTGGTTTTCCAATGTTTTCGATCAAAGCACTATGTTTTCAAACTGACTCACAAGCAATATAACATCCTAGCTCAATTGGAACATTTTTCTTGGTGGGATTGCCTCATGCCCTTCATAGTAGAAGAGATGATTTTACATGCAACCAAGGAAAAAATATAAAGGTATGTTTAAGAATGAAGTCTTAACCTCTATATTTTAACCAAGATCGTACATGGCAAGTAACTTCTTGGAATCTAAGTTCCAATGCACCACTTTGATAAACTCATTGGATGGATTGGTTGGTTACTACAAACAAGGGTTTTAGTTTACTTTCCGTTCATGGAGATTGACCCATACAGCGAGAGTCCCTTTTCAGATCCATCTCGTCAAAGCCAACCGCCTGATACTAGCATTTACTCCAATACCCACATTTATATCCTGATTGGAAATACTCTTGGCTTTAGAGTGTTACTAGTTGAGTCATTCCCTTGGGTGAGTACTCTTTCCCCAAGGCAAGCCCTCTAAGATAAACAAAAGCGAGTAAAGATAATATCTATAATTTGATCAATCTTTGTTTGCAACACAAAGAGAGAGAATGTACGCAATAATGCTCTACTCACACTCGCACAATGTTTTGTTCAATTTTAGTTCCCAAAATGAAGTGTGTGGGTAATTAATTACACAATTTAATGTCACCAAAATCCTTTTGATTCTCAACATCATCGTGAGGCGCGAGAGAATCACATACGTCTTTTGATGATATTACTTTGTGTAAATAATTACAAAATAATAAAGATACACATTTATTTTATCCTTCAAAGTAATGATTTGATTTGTTTTAAGCACCAAAGGAAAGATGAAGATTTTTTTGTTAAATTTTAGACCACAATCAAAGTCTAGTAAGTTTGTAAGGTTCAATTTTAGCCTAACTTTGAAAAGATCAAGACAGTGATTGATTTTAAATCCAATTTGAAAGCAAGTTGTCCCAAAACAAAAAATGAAATCAAGAAATGAATGCCTCAATTTATTGTAATAAGCATTAAAAAATGATTTTTCCAAGTTCAAGTCCTCACTTTCTGATTTAAATCTGTCATTATTTGATTCCTACATGAAAGCAACTTATCGTCGTTTCTTGATGCCAACCTGCAAACATTACAAAACAGTCACAATTAAGATTTATTTCTAGATTTTTATGGCCATCGCAAAGCTAGCACGAAAAAATAAAAAATCAAAAAATCAAAATTTTTGCATCCCCTAAAAAAAAATAGATTTGATGTAAATGATAAAGTGTGTCTCCCTTTGAAGATACACTAGGAAGTTGATTTAGAAAAATGTTCCCATTGCCCATGAGCACATGAGCCAATGAAGCCATTCTGCATTTATCGTCCTGCCCAATAGATTTTCTGACATTCAAATCTGCATATGATAAATAACAAAGCTTCCTTTCCTGACATTCAAATCTGCATATGATAATAAATCGTATAAGTATGGATGCCAAAGTAGCTGCATTAAATAAGGGATGACAAAGTACTGTTAGATATGATGGTGACCTGCTTTTGCAATGAATGAGGACTGACTAATATTCATATCTGTGTATAAACGTTAAATGTAAATAGAAAAACTCCAGTGCAAATCATCTACATAGAGTGGTCATTAAGTTAGAATCAATTTAAATGGTCAATGCTTACCAATTGAGATGTTAACATTAAGTACTTTCAATAGCAACTCATCAAATCAATGATATAATAACAAATCATGAACCAGTCACCATGAACAAGTCGATAATCAAAAACAACTCCAAATCTTTCCACTCTTTCCTGAGTGTTCTGACCAACACACTAAGATTTTCCCAGATTTATAAGAAAGAAGCAGTAAAAAGCCGGCCTCACTTACCCCCAAATCCATGCCATCCACTCATGATAATTTTTTGTTTAGCAAATTAAATGCATCGTAAATCCTAAATTGAAATCAATCCATCAGAAGCCCAAGGTGTCGACACCGAATCAGGCACAATGAATGCAGATCACTTTACACGTTTCTTTGAATCAAATTATTGACGAAAGTCTTTATTGACACTACTTCATTGCATTTTCTATGGCTTCATTCTTCTGCATCAGTTGACTATGATGCAACTTATTATTGCTGATTTAATGTCAAATCTGAGAGGATGGTGTTGATATCCATGAGAGTAAACTAATGACGCCTCTTCACCTGCTTTAAAGACTTTGTCATTTATTAGTTGTCAGTGCTTAGTATAATGGTCAACACAAAACACATCACTTTTAAAATCCCAAGAAACATCACATAAAGGCAAAGATGGGAGGTTCTTTATTGTCAGTGCTACAAATTTTTCTTTGATGTCAATAGATATAAAAGATAGAGATAGTCGATTGCAAATTTAAGACATAGCCTTTAGGGAAATATTGCAATGAAAGCAGTGATCAAATCTTTAAAAGCAATGACTGAAGATTTGTAAAGCGTTCAGATTAACATACCAGCGCTTTTACTCCTTTCACCTCTGTGAGATAGATGTGCAGGCCGAATGCATAGCAGTAATAAGATAAAGAGTGGGCTTACAGATCTAGAAGCATACCTGACCCTTCATAACACTCCACTAGAGACTTCAACAAGATGGCGAAATCATTGGTTTATGTGTTTAAATGACAAACTAGTGATTTGTTGCGGCGTTCCTATAGTGCAGTGTGCAGTGCTACCACTGAGGTGACATGCTAATTCTTACTACACTATGCTTTAAATTCTCTTCAATTGATGGTTCTTCTCACTCAACCATTATGGTTCCTTTCTTGCTCAATTTTTAAGGAAAAATCTCCTCTGTTTCTTTGCTAGCATTGACCTATAGCAAGTGTAAAAGCCAAGGTTTATCAGAAATACAGAGAGATCTTTGTCTCTTTTGTACAATCATATCACGTAAACATGCTAATATTGTCTGTGTGAACTATAGAAGAACAAAACATGATCCAAAGGACGATAGGAAATGAATGGTTATAGAAGAGTTGAATTACTATTACATTGTAATCATATGAAAACAATACGTCAAAGATGTTCTCCAATGTGCAAGACTTAAATATGTTAGTGTGAATCATCTAAGTCTATGTCAAAAGTCTCCATTTTAATGGTGTTACTATTCTCTAATGTGCAAGACCTAACTATGTTCTCTCTTTCTCTCTTTTCTGTGTTTATTACATTGCAAGCTACGATGACTGACTTTTGCAACTTGTAAGACCTAAAATCTTAGTACAACAACTTTAGAAGAGTTGTAATTCCATATTTTTCTCTCTTTGTTGTGAACGGATCTTTTATAGTAGTTATTATTTTCAAAAATCCACAAGAGGGGGCGCAGAACACAGAACTTAATACGCCTAGCCTGACCCAAATCAATAATACACCTCAATGCATGATACAATGACTGAGCTAGAAACTCTAAAATGATAGATATTCCATGCAAGAAAATGAGCAATAAAAAGATCAAGATTCAGATCTTAATAGTCAATAAACTCTCTATCAGCATTGTCTTAAATATGCAGCAAAAGCATTGCAAAGATCAATTTTTTTCTCTTAATCTAGGGATGGCATTAAAATCTAGCATATATTTAATATTCTTCAGAGGATTTGTCAATAACAATAAACCAATTTTTTAACCATCACATAGTTCAAAAATATTTTAAATCAGTTAAAAATTCCAATAAACCAATTATAAATCTGTGTAGTCTTCCAGCTACAAAAATTAAAATGTACATGACTTGCCCTCCTTATAGCGCCATTATGTGGATGCTAAATCTGCATTTGGCTCAAAAACAAAAAAACATGAGTACCATTAGTTAAATTAAGCAAATCAAATATAGCATCCCTATGAAATAATTGATCATGCTACCTATGCAAACAAAGTGAGTTATCAAAATAAGCTAAGTGAAAGCATAAGAAAACAAGAGTCAAATTCTATCCCATAGTGGATTGGTGCTTCTATGGAAAGAATCCCTTTCCCAATCCTTTGCTAAGCTCCATGATATTGATGATATGAAATGCTATGAAGATATGATATGGATTCAAATGACAATGATATGGAGAAAGATCTAAATATTGTGGAGTGAAATGGACAAAATCGGTTCTTCCTTGAAGAGAGTGACTTTGCATGATGATTGTGGATGCTAAGATGAAGAATAAGACCTCTATTTATAAAATTTTAAATGCTAAGAGTGTTCAAAATAGAGCAATGTGGGATAAAGATTTGACCAATGAGATGAAGCCACTTGCCACATTGTGAGTGGTTGAGGCATGTGCAAGTTTTGGTCAATGTGCCAAAGAGGGAGAGATTCAAATTTGAATTTGAGAGTTAAATGTTGAATTTTACTTTTACAAGAGACATGTAAGATACATGTAAGAGATCATAAATGCCTTGTTAGATGTACATGTCAAATTGGGGGAGATTCAAATTTGGAGAATATTCCTCAAAGATGCCATGTTGAAAGAAAATGATGAATTTAATAAATGAATTAAAATGCTTTATTGGTGCAAGTGGGAAAAGCTAGAGGATGTGATGGGTGATTAGGATAGGTTAATCAGGATTAGATTAACTTAGATGATGATTAGGGGTTTTTGACCCATTTGACTTAAATATTTGGATTTAAATTAAATCAAGGGGAGATGAAAGGTGATTTTAGATTTAATTAAATAAAGGTTTGATTTACTTAATCAAGGAGGGTGATGGTAGGATCAAATTAAATAAAGTTGATTTATTTAATTTAAATTGATGACTTTAGGAGATTGATCAAATAAACTTGATTTATTAGATGAATGGATGAATATGACCTAATCAAATGCATGATGTCAATTTCACGTGTCTACACTTCTATTATGTTCTTTTGCACTCAAGTATGTCGAATTCAATACCTTCATATCTAACAAATTCATCTGGCTAAATGCGGGGAGCCCAAATGTGTGAACAATCCTTTTTATAGAGAGGTTCACATAGACTCTCCCTTCTTTCTCAATGACCCTCTTGTTTGGGTCATACCAATTCATACATTCCAATAACAATTCAAGGGCTTCCATTGTTGATGAAAACCCTCCTGCTAAATGCAACCCACTTGCGATAATTTTCTTTGCACACTGAGAGGCATTCTTATGTTGAATCTGTGTGATGAATTCAATATCAGTAAACCACCCTAGATGAGTGTTAATAATTACCTCAACAATTGGTACGACTTGTAAAATAGGGTACTCAAATTCCTCATATGGCTTCCTTTTGGAGGTGCTCATATTTTCCTAGGTTTCCTACATTTTTCAGCAGATATGTGCCTTGTGTGTGAGTTAGGGTTAAAACTTTGATAGGGAAAAAATAAGTATTAGAAAATGAACAGCAAACAAAAGAGTGCAAATAATAACTAAAAAACACCCTACACCTCAAGATTAGCCTAATGATTAACTTAACTAAGCAAAATGAAAGATTTCACCTTGTTGAGTTGTCCATTGGTTGGCCCTTCGATATTTGATGTTTGTATGCTCCTTGGATGGCAAGATGCAAGCTATGAGATGAGGTGAGGATGGAAAGATAAGTGGAAATGGATGCAAGAGTGCAAATTTGGCTAAGTATGGCTCAAGGAAAAAATTTGCAAGAGTTTGGCTAGCATGAATGATCTCCCCCAAAATAAGAGAAAAGAGGGGGTATTTATAGAAAATTTTAGATTCTCTAGAGAAATAGACGGTCAAAATTGAGCCACCAAGATCAAGATGTAGGGCTAAGGTGATTTGAGAACTCACAAGCCCTCACATTTTGATAGGTGGCATGTGAAGTGGCTTAAAAGAGATGATGTGTACATGAGGTGGAAGGAGAGTACATGACATGGAGGTAGTACATAGTACCTTGGGATTGGACAAGATCTCCTCATAAAAGAGGTCCTTGTCCCCATGTGGGTGAGAGGACATGTGAGGAATTAAAAATTCCTCAAATATCCACATGGGAATGAGAGAAGGAATTTAAAATTCCTTGAAATGCATTGGGGGATTAAATGTGAATTAAAAATTCACATGGAGAATGGGGTGTCTTCTCCAAAAGGAGAAAGCCTTTAATGAAGTTGACTTAGGACACATTCCATAAATGATATGGGGATTAAGTTAACCTAACTGAGTGATTAAGGTTGTGCAAATACTTGATTAGCCAAATTAATGACAAATTAGAGGCAAGTGGAAAATTAGGAAGAGTTCACATGTGGCTTGATGTGACAAGTCAAAGATCACATGGGAAAGAGAAAAAGGAATTTAATATTCCTTGGAAGGATAAAAGGAATTAAAAATTCCTTGAGAGGTTGATTAGGCTAGTTAATGAAGGATTAGAGGAGGGTTAGGTGGCTGAGAGACTAGAGGCCAACTTGCAAAATTTGGAGGATGTGACACATCCTAATCAAGGATTAGGAATGTGCACATCCCTAATGATGAGATTAGGAGAATAATTAGGATTAAGAAAGGGATGTGACATGAAGAATTAAATAAATGTCATATTTATTTAATTCATTTGATGAAAAAATAAGATTAAAGAAATAAGGTATTTATTTAATAATTAAATACCTTAGGGATTTGGTAGAATTAAGGATATCAATTAAATAATAGCAATATTACTTAATTAATGCAAATAAGGGGATGCCTAGATGAAAGGGGATAACTTTGGATAAATTAAGTGTCCAAATTTAGGTGTCTACATTTTTCCCCTCTTTGAGATGGTGTTACGAAGTAGCATCATTTCAAAGAATATTAAAACATAGAACCTAGAAGAAGATGGTTAGATTGGGAAAGATGCCCTAGTCATCAAAGGATTGACTAGGAAGGAAGATGATGGGGGGTGAAGATGAAAGTTAAGGATTGAGAGTGCACCCTCGAGAGGACATGTGGGTTCAAGAGAACACGGGTGTGCTCTCAAAAGATTATGCAAGGGGTATATGAGGAAGATGATGCAGAGGGATGGGTAAGAGAGGGTGAAAAGGTGGCAGGAGATTGGGAGGGGAAAGTGATGAAGGATGAATGGATGGGGGGGATTTTGATAGATGAGAGGATGGAGATGAAAAGCAATCCAAATGCAATTTTCCATCTTTAAGAGTACTGAGTTTTGCTATAGCAGAAGACACAGTACACCAAGGTATAAAGGACCAAGGAAAATTAGTGTCTAATGCATGAAACAAACACATCAAACAAGAAGGCTATCCTAACACCACAAAGTTGCAATGACCTTTGTCGGGCCAGGTATTGAGATAACCACAAGCATAGAAGGATGATCCAGTGTAACACAAGACCTTAGGGATCTTAGTGGGTACTACGTGGGACAACCAAGAAGACAACAACAAAGAAAAGATCAAGATACACCCCTATGTTGACTAGTCAAAGCACACCATGATATGATGGATCAAGGTGACCATGACAAGTGATGATAGGGAGCTCAAATGATAAACAAAAGCCAAAAGCGTCAAAATATTGCAATCAATTTCAAACATCCTTTGCCATAGTATCAAGGGGATGGATGGGATTGATGAGGTCTATTAGGAAGGATGCATCTTATTGAGACCAATGATGGATACTAAACTAAAAGATTGATATGATGCAGGATATTCAAAACTGATTGGATCTACTGATACAAGTGGATATTGTTTGTTAAGAATCAGCTAGATCAGGGCATAGCTCGATGACATGACATAAGAGACATGACACAAGATAGGACACTGAAAAATCCTAGTGACCTAGGGGACTCGGGGTCCAATCAAAGATTAGCCTTGCCTACGTGAAAGCGCAAAGCCCTTGTAGTTCGATAAAAGGCTAACGACATACCATGATGGAGACTTCGATGGATGATAAAGATAGGATGGAGAAAAGGAGAAAAGTGGACAATATAGATCGATGATAGACGATAAAAGAGTAGACAGACAAATCCCCAGGGGCGGATCAAATGATAGACCTTGCCTATGTGAAAGCGCAGGGGCAACGTAGTTCGATAAAAGGACCAAAGACAAATGATGGATAAAGGATGATGAGATAACCCTAGATAAGGGGATAAAATGATTGGACTGACATGATGGGACATGATAGACCTATTAGATTGGATCGAAGGATGATGGTGATCACACAAAGCTCAAGGATGGGATAGTTATCCAAATCATCACAAGATGAACTGGGAGGATAACATGACAGATAGATGAATGATGAGAAAGGATAGGAGATTGAAAAGATGTGTAAAAGAAGTGAAAGGAATGATGATGAGGTAGATGGCATTGGATTGTGTGGGGAGTAGCCTATAGCTAGATACCAATGACAAGGGATTATGAGATGGGATGAGGATAGAGGATGGGGATTGGGAGATGAAAAGGATTGGTTGGATTGATGGATAGGAAGATAAGGATTTGGATGAGGAAAAGGTGTCTAGATGGATAGATGAAAAGGGATGCTATGATGGAAGGATAGGGAGATGGATATAAGGATTGTTTGGAGGGATAAAATCTAAGGATAGGGAGATGGATATCATGATAAGGAGATGAGGATAGGGAAATGGAAGGGATTGCTCTAATGGAATGAATGATGTCTCCAAGGACTATATCACAAAGGAAGATAGATTCCCCCACTCTAGATATGTCATGTGTGAGGAGGCATGAAGGATGCAGTAGAGAAGGATAGGAAAATAAAGGAGTGAGATGGATGAAGATAGGATGCATGGATAAGGAAGGGAGATTGAGGGTAGCATGACGGGTGGATAAGGAAGGTAGACGAGTGCGAATGAGGAGTAGGATAGTGTGCGGATGAGGGGAATGTATGCTAAGAGGTGTCCAAAGCATGTTGATATGTTTTCCCCTATCACTATCAAGATCACAAGGAGGATGGAAGGATTGGGATAAATGAGATATTCCAAGCAAGATGTGTAAGATAGGTAGGAGGGAGGGGATGAATGAAAATGATGTATAGCAAGAAGATGAGTGCATAGCTAGAAGCCTAGCAGTATGGAGGGAAATGCATATCAGAAAGCTACCCCTGAGTGAAAATGGGGATTTATGCATGACGCATGTTTGCCAAGTTTTCATCATGGTACTTATCCAAGGTGCTTGTTTGCCAAGTTTTCACCATTGGACAGATTATTTCTCCTTACTATTTTATTATTTACTTTTTTTTATTTTTTTTATTTTTTTGGATTTTTTACTTTTTTGGATTTTTGGATAGCAAGGGGATGAAAATGGATAAGGATAGGGATGAAAATAAGTGGATTTAGAACATATGCTATAAGGATATGGATGAAAGAATCAAGCATCAAGTTCCACACAAGGTGTTAAGAGCCCATATTCGAAGTGACTGTTGGACATTGGTACAATCTTATTAGGATAAATGGATTATGCAAGAGGATGAATTAGAGGGATTCGATGGGGGAGATATGTGATGTAATAGGTGGGATGCTGGAAAGGGTATGGATAGAATGATGGGGTGGATGTGTGATGGGGTGGTGAGTTCAAGACCAACATTGGCACATATGGTGAAATGATAGGAGTATTAATGGATGGGGAATGCAGGGATAATGGAGGAGATGGGATAGTGAATTTTGGGACGTAAGACCCAAAAAAAATTTAGGAGATGGAGGAACTGTAGGATTGGCATTCAGATTAGCAACTTTGGATGTTCTTACAGATTTTTCATTTGATGGCATTGCATCTTTTTTCTTTGGGATCCACATGGTTTTGATCTTTGCTTTGGTGGGCCTTTGTGGCCTATGAATTTGATTTGGATTTAGTTTTTTCTTCTCTTCACCATGTATTTTAGAGGGGACATGGGGAGCTTTAGATTCATGTGGATGTTTGGATTTATGCATTTTTGCTTTAACATCCAAAGTGCTTTTAGTAGCAATGGGATGGGTGTGAGGAGATGGATGATGTGGAGCGATGGAGGTAGGATTATGAGGATTACGTGTAGATGGAGAATGTGTAGGTATGTTCCTTTGTTGATACTAACTATGGGATATGAAAGTGGGATGTTTATGATGGGTGACAGCGATAGGTGTTGTATGGATGAAAAGATGAGATGGAGGAAGTGATTCTGGGATATAAGGGTCCAAAACAGACATAGTGGGTGGAGGGACATAAGGACCCAAGATGGATGGAGTAGATGAAGGATGGGAGATGGTGGATGGAGGGATGTAAGGACCCAAAATAGATGGAGCAGATGAAGGAGGAATATGGATGGTTGTTTTGAGGTGATATGATGGAGGAGGAGGGATGGCAACATATGATCTGGTGGAGCAATTGGAAGAGCCTATATTTCTTTTGGAAAAGGCTTGTTGAGGACATCTAGAGGTTGTACCAACATCTTTAGATTGTGAGTCTTGGGAAATAGGTTCAAGACCTTATATGCAGATTTGTTCTTTGACTTGGATGGGCTCTAAAATACCTTGCTCATGAAGGCCTACACCTTTTCCTTGATAGTTCATTTTCTTGAGCATGCGATCCATGATAGGATTTGTGTTATTCTGAAACATGATGCGAGTCCATTATTAGGTGGAGGATGATGGGTGGTATATACACTGTGTTTTTATTCTACAAGGAGGACACCATGGAAGAATGTGAGAGTACCAAGGGGATATGCAAGCGGTGTGGGGATAGTAGTTTTAGGCGATGATGGGGGATCATGAGAGGGAGATGATGGGATAGCAACATTTGGATGGGTGGTATCAGGCGAGGGTTCAGGGGATATGATGGGATCTAGATTTTTGGTAGTGGGCTCATGCGATGGAGATGGAGCGGTGGGATCTTGAATGACAAGGGGATCATGGGATGGAATCGATGGGGGACTATGATCTTGAGGTGGACTAGATGGGATGGTAGGATCTTGATTTGGAGAGGGGGATATGTTGGCATGCTTTGGATCAGGCTCTTGGCATGACTCATCGTGTGTAGGAGGCATGGTAATGGAGTCTTGGTGGGAATCTTTAGGTGGGGAAGATGGAGGGATGGAGGATTCAAAACATTCATGGAAATGGATTTTAGTGACACTAGGAGTGGAAGAAGTGGATTGGATTTGGGTGTCGTCGATGGGTTCGGTGACTCTCGGAGTAGGGGGTGGGTGTTCAATGGATTTGGTAGATGTGATGGTAGGAGATGGGGGCTCAGTGGATTTAGAGGATGTGATGGTTTTGATGGTTTGATTAGTGCTAGGGTTGGTATCATTAATGATAGGTGTTGGGTGGAGAAGGGTCTCATCACTAATGACTGTGGATGATGGGTTGGAATGGCATGATTCCCCAACTTCAAGGTGTGGAGTGGGAGATGTCTTCTTTGTTATAAGTCCTTGGAGAGCTTCTAGAGTGAGAAACTTGAATACTCTAGGCTGAGATGGCATGGTAGGAGTGGATGAAGGATTATGGATTGTTGCGGGATTAGGACTAGGGATTGGTGGACTAGGATTAGATGGGGGAATGGGATTGGATGTAGGACTAGGAATAGATGGGGGATTAAGATTAGATGAAGGAATGGGATTGGATGCAGGACTGGGAATAGATGGGGGATTATGATTAGATGAAGGGTTAAGATAGGGGTATTGGAATGGTGAATTAGGACACGAGGATGCAGGCGGTGGATTAGGATGGGAAGATTGAGATGGTAGATTGAGATAGGGAAATGTGGATGTCGGATTAGGATATGTTGGTGTGGATGTTGGATTAGGATGGGAAAGTGTGAATGTAGGATTAGGGTGAGTAGATTGATATGGAATATTGGGGTAGTGGGTATATGTGGATGAAGGATTAAGATAGGAGGATGTGGACGAGGGATTAGGATAGGGGTATTGTGATGGAAAACTAGGATAAGAGGATGATGTAGATGAAGGATATAATGGATATCCCTTGTCAAAGGTAGCATAAGGAGCATGATTAGGCATGGATGAAGACATAACGAGATAACTTGAAGGGGTGATTGGATTTTGGAAAGCAGGTGGAGAAAGCTTACTAGAAATGATGGTGTCAAGGAGATCTATGTCATATTCTTCTTGATCGACAAGACTTTTGTTATCATTGTCGACATAATTAGGGTTTCCCTTGACTACTATTGATGGAGGATAAGGATTCATGATGATGAAAGGATAAAGAGGATGGATTTAAAGATTTTGGATGGGAATGGACTAAAGCTCAAATCAGGATTTAGGTTAAGCTCAGATTGGGATTGGATTAAAGCTCAGATTAGGATGATTGGATGATGCGATGGGATTGATTTTGACAATCGGATTTGATTATCAAAGGATGATTACAACACTGAATCTGCTTCGAGATGGAAGTAGATTGATTGGGTTGAAGGTGATTGGATTGGATTGGATTGATCGATGATTGGTAAGATCAATTGATGGATCGGATAAGATGAAGAAAGTGATTGTAAACCCCATTTAGAGATTATCCTAGGTGACTTAGGATGCTGATTGATAGGATTAAAGGATAAATGGATAATTGTGGCACTGAATCCACTTTGAGATTGAAAATGGATTGATTGGGCCGATCATAATGATCAACTAAGGACATATGACAATCCTAAGAGGATGTTGATGATGACGATCAGACTAGATGCTTCGGTCAATTTGGATAATAACTTAAGTTAAAGTTCAGGGGATTTGGATGGGGAAAATCATGATTTGATTGGAGAAATGGATGATAGAAAATAAATGAATAAATACTCAAAATGAGTAAACGATTGATCGGAACAGATGAACGACTACTCGGAATGAGTAAACAACTACTCACAATGGATGAATGATTCCCAGAACGAGAAAATGAAAGTTTGGAATAGATGAAAGATTACTCGGAACGAGTAAACGATTGATCGGGATTGTTGAACGAGAGTTCGAAATGATTGAATGTTTACTCAGAACGAGTAGGCGAATGATTGGAATGACTGAATGAAAGTTTGATATGATAGAGGAAGGTTCGAAATAGATGAATGTTTACACAGAATGGGTAAACGAATTATCAAAAAAGAGGGAACGAATGTTCGGAATGGATGGATGAAAGGTTGAAACTGTGTATCTTTGAATTTTACCCTACTCTAATGTGCAAAATAACTAAAAATATGAATGATAAAAGACTAAGGACACTTCAAGATTAGCCTAAAGAGTGATAAAACAAGAAGGAAAATATATGAAACGAGATGCAAATGATTATACCTTCCTTGCTGTTGAAGACTCCTTGGTTGGCCCTTGATTTTGATGGATTTGTGTGCTCCTTGGATGGCTTGTGATGTAGCTAGATGCAAGATTGAATGTGCAAAATGATCAAAGTGGATGGCTAAATGATAACAAGTTCTTGAGAATGCAAATTGGCAGCATAAGGTTACTCAAATCAAAAGTGTTGAAAATGCCCTTGAGGAGGGGGTATTTATAGAAGAATTTGAATTCTCTAGAGAATTCAACGGTGGAGATTCATCCAATAAGGTCAAGATGAAGGGCTATGGTGAGTTGAGAACTCACAAGCCCTCATATCATGACATGTGGATGGTGAAGTGGCTAAGGGGAGATGAGGTGTAAGTGAGGTGGCCAAAGGGTACATGAGGTGGAGGAAGGACAAGTACCTTCCAAGTACATTGAGAGATGGGAAAAATCTTGGGTGAATAAAAATGAATTTTAAATTCACAATGATTGGAATAATCTAGTGGATAAGACAATATTCCCAAAAGGTGGGAGTTTGTCACATGTGACTTGATGTGACAAGTCAAAGGTTTTAGAAGATGCATGGGAAAAGGGGATTCTAGGAAGGATAAAAAAGAATTAAAAATTCCTTGGGGAATGGGGAGAGTTGACCAAGGTACTAATTAGGTTTGACTAATCAGTAATTAGAGGATAATTAGGGGTTAATGAGGATTAAAAGCCAACTTGCAAAAGTTGGAGGATGTGACACATCCTAATCAAGGATTAGGCATGTGCACATCCTTAATGAAGAGATTAGGAGATGGATTAGGATTAGATGAAAATGACATGTGAGGAATTAAATAAATGTATTATTTATTTACTTTATTTGATGAAAGGAGGATTAAAAAGTAAAGTATTTAATTATTAATTAAATACCTTAGGGATTTGGCAGAAATTAAGGGTATTAATTAAATAATAGTAATATTACTTAATTAACTTGGATAAGAGGATGTTTAGACGAAAAGTGATAAATTTGGATAAATTAAGTGTCCAAATTTGGATGTCTACATTTTTCCCCTCTTTGAGATGGTGTTATGAAGTAGCATCATTTCAAAGAATATTAAAATATAGAACCCAGAAAGAGATGGTTAGATTGGAAAAGATGCCCCAGTCATCAAAGAGATGACTAGGAAGAAAGATGATAGGGGTGAAGATGAAGAGTAGGGATTGAGGATGCCCCTCGAGAGGACATGTAGGTTGAAGAGAACACGTGTGTGCTCTCGAAATAGATGAGATGAGGGAGATGATGCAAAGTGATGGACAAGAGAGACGGAGAAGCGATAGGAGATGGATGAAGCACAAATAGATTTTAGGACAAAAGGTGATGTTGCCCCAGTCAAGGTACAAGCCAAAATGGGTTGATGATGGATGGAGTGTTGTCAATGAGGGAATGAAGGATCCCGAAACAACACGAAGATAGGGAAGGATACATCCCACTGAGTGGTATTGGTGAGGGAAGGATACATCCCAAAACACCACTAAAGGATAGGGAAGAAACCTCCGTATGATGATGATGATGATGAAGATGATTGGATCAAGGCTTGTAACAAGACTGGGCACAAGACCAAGGATATAATTAGATGATTCAGGCTAAATGGAATGGATGGGGATTGGATAGAGATGTGAGATAAGGATGAAGGATGAATGGATGGGGGGATACATGCAAGATGATAGAATGGAAAATGAAATGCAATCCTAATGCAATTTTCCATCTTCGGTGCACTGAGTTTTGCTATAGCATAAGACACCAAGTGCCAGGGTATGAAGAACCAAGGCGAATTAGTGTTTAATGCATAAAACAAACACAATAGAAAAGAAGGCTATCCCAACACCCCAAAGTCACAAAGACCTTGGTCGGGCCAGGTATTGAGATAACCACAAGCATAAAAGGATGCCCCAGCATAACACAAGACCTCGAGGGATCTTGGTGGGAACTACGTGGGACAACCAAGAAGACACAATCAAACAAAAGAGAAAGATACGCCCCTATGTTGACCAATCAAAACACACCATAATATGATGGATTATGGCAGCCTTGACAAGTGATGATAGGGAGCTCAAATGATAAAAAAGAAAAAAAAATTAAAAAAAAATTAAAAAAAATCCAAAAGTATCAAAATATCATAATCAATTTCAAACGTCCTTTTCCATAGGATCAAGGGGATGGATGGGATTGATGAGGTATGTTAGGAAGGATGCATCCTGTTGAGACCTATGATGAATACTAAGTGAAAAGATCAATATGATGTAGGATATTCAAAACTGATTGGATTTGTTGATACAAGTGGATCTTGTTTGTTAAGAACCAGCTAGATAAGGGCATAGCTTAACAACACGACACAAGGGAGACACCCTAAAGACCTAGGGGCTCAGGGGCCGATCAGAGATTAGCCTTGCCTACGTGAAAGCGTAGAGCCCTCGTAGTTCATGGAAAAAGACCATGGATAAAGCGGAAAGAAGACAATGGTAACCGATGATGGACACAAGACACGACAGACAAATGCCCCGGGGGAGGATCAAATGACCAACCTTGCCTACGTGAAAGTACAGGGGCAACGTAGTTCGATAAAAAGACCAAAGGAAAACAATGGATAAAGGATGATAAGATGATAGGATAAGTGGATAAAAAGATGGGACCGATATGACAAGATAGGATAGACCTGGTGGATTGGATAGGATGATGATGATCACATAAAGCTCAGGGATGGGATAGTTATCCAAAGCATTAAAATGACTTGGGAGGATGATATGATAGATAGATGAGTGAGGAAAAGTGAGAGGGGATTGGAAAGATGTGCAAGAGAAGCAGGATGATGACGATGGCATTGGGTTGCATGGGGGGGAGGCCTATAGCCAGATACCAATGACAAGGGATTGTGAGATGGTATGAGGATAAAGATGAAAGAATGGATATAGATATAGGGATGGGGGATGGGAGGGATTGTTTGGATGGATGGGAATATAAGGATTGGGAGATGAAAGGGATGCTAGGATAGATGGATATGAAGATACGGATGGGGAAATGGAAGGGATGCTGTGATAGATGGATAGGGACAGAAGGATTGGGAGATGAATGGGATGCTAGGATAAATGATGTCTCCAAGGATTATGTCACAAAGGAAGCAGATGCCCCCACTCTAGATATGTCATATATGAGGAGGCATGAGGGATAAAAGACAAGTGGGTGGAAAGATAAAGGAGATAACTAGATGAGGATAGGATGGGTGGCTAAGGAATATGATAGAGCATGGATGAAGGGAATGTATACCAATAGGTGTCCAAAGCATGCATAGATAGGTGCCCCTATTTTGATCAAGATCACAAGAAGGATGGAGGAATGGGAGATAAATGGGATATGATGGTAGGATGTGGGAGATAGGTGGGATGGGGGGATTCATGAGAGAAGGCAGGATAAAGGAAGATGGGTGCATAGCTGGAAGCACTTAGCGGATGGAAGATGCATGTCGAGAAGTTGCCCCAAGTGCAGATGGGGATTCTACGCATGACACTGTTGCTAGGTTTTTCATCATGAGTACTTATCAAAGGCACTTGTTTATAGAGTTTCACCATTGGATGAATTATTTCTCTTTACTATTTTTTTTTTTTTGAAAAGTTTTTGAATTTTATGGATTTTTGGACTTTTTGAATTTTTTGGATAGTAGGGGGATGAAAATGGATAAGGATAGGGATGTGGAATAAAGAAATTTAGAAGATACATGAAATGGGATATGGATGAAGGTTTCGAGCATCAAGGTTCTATATGAAGTGGTAAGGCATATTTGAAAGCGACTATTGGATATTTAGTACAACCTTATGAGGATAAAATGGATTATGCAAGAGGGATGAATTAGGAGTTTGAGAGGGAGATACATGGGATAATGGATGGGATGCTGCAAAGGGTATGGATGGAATGATGGGGTGGATATGTGATGGGGAGATGTGTTTAGGACCAACATTGGCACATGTGGTGGTGGATGTAAAAAGATAAGAGGATTAAGGGATGGAGAATGTGGGGATAATGGAGGAGATGGAATGGTGAATTTCGGGACATAAGGACCCAAAACAGACTTAGGAGATGAAAGGGGTGTATGATTAGCTTTTGGATTAGCAACTTTGGATATTTTTACAGATTTTTCATATGATGGCATTGCATCTTTTTTCTTTGGGATCCACATGGTTTTGATCTTTGCTTTGTGGGCACATGGCCTATAGTTTGATATATATTTAGATTTTTTCTTTTCTTCACCATATGTCTTTGGAGAGGACTATAGGTGGCCGAATTCATGTGGATGCTTGGATTTATGCATTTTTTCTTTAAATACAAAGTGTATTAGCAATGGGATGGGTGTGAGGGAGATAGATGATGTGGAGTGATGGAGGTGGAATTATGAGGATTATGTGTAGATGGAGGATGTTTAGGTATGTGCCTTTGTTGATCCTGATTATAGGATATGTGAGAGGGATGTTTATGATGGATGAGATGGATAGGTGTTGGATGGATGAAAGGATGAGATGGGGGAGGTGATCTTGGGATATATGGACCGAAAGCAGTCATAGTGGGTGGAGGGACATAAGAACCCAAGATGGATGGAGTAGATGAAGGGTGGGAGATGGTGGATGGAGGGATGTAAGGACCCAAAATGGATGGAGCAGATGAAGGAGAAATATGGACGGTTGTTTTGAGGCGATACGATAGAGGAGGAGGGATGGCAGCATATGGTTTGGTGGAGTGATGGGAAGAGAGTAGAAGCTTTTCTTTTGGAAAAGGCTCGTTGAGAACGTCTAGAGAGTTGTACCAACATTTTTGGATTGTGAGTAAATAGAAGTAGTACATCAAGAGACCTTGGGATACAAATGTTCTTTAGCTTGGATGGGCTCTACCATGCCTTACTCATAGAAGGCCTAAACCTTTTCCTTGATAGTTCATTCTCTTGAGTATTAGATCTAGGACATGATTTGTTATTACGGAAGAGGGAATGATCACGAGTTCATTATTAGGTGGAAGAGGAGGGTTGGTGTATATATTTGTGTTTTTCTTCTCTGAGGGAGACCACCATGGAGGGAATGTAGAGGGACCAAGGGGATATGCAAGTGGTGTGGGGATAGCATTTTTAGTGGGGGATCATGAGAAGGAGATGATGGGATAAGCGACATCGGGGGAAAGGGAGTAGGGAGCCATGATAGGATCTAGATTTGCTAGTAAGTAGGCTCATGTGATGGAGATGGAGATGGAGTAGTGGAAGCTTGAATGACAAGGGGATCATGGGATGGAATGGATGGGGGACTGTGATCTTGAGGTGGACTAGATGGGATGGTAGGATCTTGATCTGGAAAAGAGGATATGTTGGCATGCTTTGGATTAGACTCTTGGCATGACTCATTGTTGTGTGTAGGGAGGCATGATAATGGAGTCTTGTTGGGACTCTTCAAGTGGGGAAGATGGAGGGATGGAAGATTCATGAGGTTCATTGGAATGGTTTTTGGTGCTACTAGGGGTGGGAGGAGTGGATTGGATTTGGGTGGATCTAGGAGTAGAGGGAGTGGATTGGAATTAGGTGTCTTCGATGGATTCGGTGGTTCTTGGAGTAGGAGATAGGAGTTCAATGGATTTAGTGGGTTCAATGGTTTCAATGGTTTGAGTAGTACTAGGGGTGGTAACATCAATAATAGGTGTGGTATGGAGAAGGATCTCATCACTAGTGACTGTGGATGATGGCTCTAGATGGCATGGTTCCATGACTTCAAGATGTGGAGTTGGGGATGGCTTCTTTGTAATGAGTCCTTGGAGAACTTCTTAAATGAGAGACTTGCATATGGTTGGCTTGGCTAGGGTGGTAGAAATGGATGAGGGATTATGGATTGGTGGACTAGGGTTAGATGGAGGAATGAAATTGAATGTAGGACTATGAGTAGATGGGGGATTAGGATTGGATGGAGGACTAGGAGTAGATGGATGAGTGGGATTGGATGGAGGACTAGGAGTAGATGGAGGGCTAGGATTGGATGGAGGGTTAAGATAAGGATATTGGAGTGGTGAATTAAGATAGGGGGACATGGATTATGGATTAGGACAAGAGGATATAGGTGGTGTAGTGGGACAAGAGGATGTGGGGGATGGATTATAATAAGGGTATTGGGATGGTGGATTAGGATGAGGATATGTGGATGTAGGATTAAGGTAAAAGGGGGTGGAAGTAGGATTAGTATGGGAAGATTGGGAAAGAAGATTACGATAGGGGGACATGGATGGGGAATTGTAATAGGAGTATTGGGATGGAAAATTAGGATAAGAGGATGTAAACGTTGTATAAGAGGATGATGTAGATGAAGGACATGACAAATATGGGGATGAAGAAGATACTGGATATCCATTGTCAAAGGTGGCATAAGAAGTATGATTAGTCATGGATGAAGACATGATGGGATAACTGGAAGGGGTGATTGGATTGTGGAAAGTGGGTGGAGAAAGCTTACTAGTGACGATAGCATCAAGGGGATCTATGTCATATTCTTCTTGATCGACCAGACTTTCGTTATTGTCGTCAACGTAATTAGGGTTTCCCTTGACTACTATTGATGGAGGATGAGGATTCATGATGATGATAGGATAAATAAAATGGATCAAAGATGATGGACTAAAGCTCAAATTGGGATTTAAATCAAGCTTAGATCAGGATTGGATTAAAGTTCAGATTGGGATGATTAGATGATGCAATGGGATTGATTTTGATTTTGATGGGATCGGATTTGGATTTGGCAAGATTGGATTTTGATTGAATTGGATTGGATTATTAAGATCAATAGGATAGCATTGGTTGAACAGATGTGATTTGATTGATTGGGTAATTTGATCGAATGATTGGTTTTGATAGATTTGGATTATTGGAAGGGTATGATTGGATGATGAAAGATCTAAGAGAGACCTTGAGTTTAATCAAAGGAAGTTATCTTTAGTGACCCAGAGCTTTGATTGATTAAGAGGATGATTACGGCACCGAATCCACCTTAAGATAAGAATGGATTGATTGGGCCGAGGATGATAACTTACGACACCGAATTCACCTCAAGATGGAAGCAAATTGATTAGGGTCGAAGTTAAAGACTAATAATCAAATTCAAGTGTTATGATCAACTTGGGTAACCACTTTGTAATACAAGTTTAAGGCGGTTTGGTTATGAGTGGTGTTTGGTGATGCAAATGGTAAAGTTATGATGTTTGCTAGGTGATGGTATGGACTTTTGAATGGATTAGGGAGAAATTAAAATGAACGGGTGGATTGAAGATAATTGTGGAGAATGAGTGGGGATTTAGAATGGTTAAACCAAGATTTGGAATGATAAGATGGAGGTTTAAACCGATCCAATGGAGGTTTTGGGAGGCTTAGAATGACAAAACAGAGGCTTAAGATGATGAGATAATGGTTGGGAATGATTAAATGATGGTTTAGGGGCTAAACGGATCCAAATGGGGCAATTTCAGGTGTTCAAGAGAGCAAATCCTCCCCTCTGCAGCAAAAATCAGGGGTGTTGACAGCTTTCTACAGCAAAATCAGGGGCGCTTCTGCCTTTCTGCAGCAAAACAGGGGCGCTTCTTCCTTTTTGCAGCAAAACAGAGGGCACTTCCACCTTTCTGCAGTAAAACAAAGGGTGCTTCTGCCTTTCTGCAGTAAAATAGAGGGCGCTTCCGCCTTTCTGCAGTAAGATAGAGCTTGGTTTTGATGGCAATGGCTATGGCAAGGACACAAAATGATAAAGTAAGACCAAAGTATCAAAGATTTCATAGATTTTTCACAAGAAAACACTTCAAGCAAGCACAATCCTATGATTAATGGTAGGGGTATGGCTAGGCAAGGTCTTAATCTAGGATGCACAAGGCTTCTAGGGAGTCCTCGATATACTCTCGGTATGTGAGACACAACCGTGAACACCAGCCCATCACAAGCGTGAGTCAGGAACCCCAGCGAGATACTGCAAGGCTCAGACCAACTCTTCACGTCTATTTAGGTATCACCCTAGTGTTGACGCTCCGCCAATTATGATGTGACTGGATTGAGGTACAACTTTCATTCTCCCCCCTTTATATACCCCGCCAGTACGCGTGGTTGGAATTGTCCCTTGGGGTGATGAAATCCCCAAGTAGGTCCCACTAAAAAGAAGACACTAACCGTTTTCAACTACTCCCTAGGCTCACACAAAGTGCAAGGAGAAAGTGAAAATAGATTAATGCCCCCTTGGGTAACACAAGAATAAATAGTCATAGCAAGCAATGAAATTTACTCCCCCTAATTAGACTATGTTCCAAAACAACAAGGATAATTTTTGAAAATCTAATCAAATAGATGGCCCTGCAAACAAATGTTAGCTATCTTTTTCTTCGTTCTTGGTCAATTATGCCATAATATGCTGCAAAACGTTAGCAAAAAATACCAATATTCTTTCAAAAACAATGTTAGAGGGTTACTACTTGAAAATAGCAAAAAATGAGAGCAAAAACGAAGCTAAAATGACTGTTTTACCTTCCAAACTGTGTTGTTTTGGGGCGCTTCCACCTTTCTGCAGCAAAACAGGGGCGCTTTCACCTTTCTGCAGCAAAAATAGGGGCGCTTCCGCCTTTCTGCAGCAAAATGGGGGTGCTTCCGCCTTTCTACAGCAAGATCAGAGGGCGCTTCCGCCTTTCTACAGCAAGATGTTAGAGGGCACTTCCGCCTTTCTGCAGCAAGAGGTTAGAGAAAAAGAGCCTTCCAAAATAAAAAGGTGCATCCACCCCTCTGCAGGAAACTTTATCAGATTTTTTTTCAAAAAGGAAAGTTGTATGCCCCACTGCAAGAAAGTGTTAGAAAAAACCTTCTAAGTACACACCTAACTACAGCAAACTATTAGAAGAAAATGAAATTGTTAGATATAGGGCGTTGCCGCCTTTCTGCAGTGGACAAGAGGGTGCTTCTGCCTTTCTGTAGTAAAGCAAAGGGCGCTTTTGCCTTTCTACGGTAGGGTAGAGGGCGCTTCTGCCTTTCTATAGTAAAGCAGAGGGCGCTTCTACCTTTCTGCGGTAAAATAGAGGGCGCTTCTACCTTTCTGTGACCTTTTCCTGCAAAATTCTTAGCTAAAACGAAGGTTAAATGCAAGAACCCATTTGTGGGTCCCACCGAGCGTGCCAGAAATGTGTACCTTTAAATTTTACCCTGCTCTAATATGCAAAATAACTAAAAATGTGAATGATAAAAGACTAAGGACACTTCAAGATTAGCATAAAGAGTGATAAAACAAGAAGAAAAATAGATGAAATGAGATGCAAATGATTATACCTTCTTTTTTGTTGAAGACTCCTTGGTTGGCCCTTGATTTTGATGGATTTGTGTGCTCCTTGGATGGCTTGTGATGTAGCTAGATGCAAGATTGAATGTGCAAAATGATCAAAGTGGATGGCTAAATAATAACAAATGCTTGAGAATGCAAATTGGCAGCATAAGGTTACTCAAATCAAAAGTGTTGAAAATGCCCTTGAGGAGGGGGTATTTATAGAAGAATTTGAATTCTCTAGAGAATTCAACGGTGGAGATTCATCCAACAAGGTCAAGATGAAGGGCTATGGTGAGTTGAGAACTCACAAGCCCTCACATCTTGACATGTGGATAGTGAAGTGGCTAAGGGGAGATGAGGTGTAAGTGAGGTGGCCAAAGGGTACATGAGGTGGAGGAAGGACAAGTACCTTCCAAGTACATTGGGAGAAGGGAAGAATCTTGGGTGAATAAAAATGAATTTTAAATTCACAATGATTGGAATAATCTAGTGGATAAGACAATGTTCCCAAAAGGTGGGAGTTTGTCACATGTGACTTGATGTGACAAGTCAAAGGTTCTAGAAGATGCATGGGAAAAGGGGATTTTAGGAAGGAGAAAAAGGAATTAAAAATTTCTTGGGGAATGGGGAGAGTTGACCAAGGTACTAATTAGGTTTGACTAATCAGTAATTAGAGGATAATTAGGGGTTAATGAGGATTAAAAGCCAACTTGCAAAAGTTGGAGGATGTGACACATCCTAATCAAGGATTAGGCATGTGCACATCCTTAATAATAGATTAGGAGATGGATTAGGATTAGATAGAAATGACATGTGAGGAATTAAACAAATGTATTATTTATTTAATTTATTTGATGAAAAGAGGATTAAAAAAGTAAAGTATTTAATTATTAATTAAATACCTTAGGGATTTGGCAGAATTAAGGGTATTAATTAAATAATAGTAATATTACTTAATTAATTGGATAAGAGGATGTTTAGATGAAAAGTGATAAATTTGGATAAATTAAGTGTCCAAATTTGAATGTCTACAGAAATGATTAAACGATTGATCGGAATGAATGAATTAATGCTTGGATTAGGAGAATGACTCTCGGGATGGATGAAAGGATGAATAGGAAAAAATTGAAGAAGATGGAGGGAGGGATCTTAATATTTGTTTCGATATCCAAAGATCTTGACTATAGATGGACTAAAGCTCAGATTAGGGTTTCGATTAAGCTCAGATTGGGATTGGATTGAAGCTCAGATTAGGATTGGATTGAAGCTCAGATTAGTATTTTGGTTGGAGGATATGATGGGATTGATTATACACCAAGTTCCAGGGTTTAAAGGACGTAAGGTGTTGACAATCAGATTTTTCCAGATTTGGAAATTTTTAAAAATTGTCAAATTTTACCATTTTAGCAAACTTCACGGTCATACGTTTGAGAGTTCAGTTTTTTCCTTAAAAAATACCCAAAACTAAGATAGGATGAATTTCCAACTAACATCTCAAATCTGAGACATGCATTCTGAGTTATTAATGAAAATGAGTTTTCAAAAACTAAAAAAAACCACTAAATTGTGATTTTGAGGGTCAAGATGAAAGTTTGAGGCCCCAAAAATGTGACAAAATGGGGTCCAACTAACTCAAGGCCACTTGGGAATCAACATACCATCTCATAACGCAACCACCCATAAAATTTTAGCTCAAACGGACACCTGAATCAAAAGTTATGGCCTCCAGAAGTTTCGGCACAAAAATCAAAATTCTCGAAATGAAGTCTAGGTGATTGGGATGGATGATCTGATGCTAGATATGGACTCTAATGATGTTCTCAGTAGCACTTATTTGATTTTGGTGATGAAACAATGACTTACAGAATAGTGTTGATGATGGGAAAATGGGTGCTCGGAATGACTGAGCGAGGGGTGAAATGATGAAACAAATGATGAAATTGACTATTCAGAGGTCAAGTTCACCTATCCAGAGGTCAGGTTCGCTTGTCAGGAGGGAAGGTTTGCCTATCTAGAGGGAAATTTTGCCTATCTAGAGGGAAATTTCACCTATCCAGAGGTCAAGTTTGCCTGTCTAGAGGGAAAGTTCGCCTATCTAGAGGGCAAGTTTTCCTGTCTGGAGGGCAAGTTCACCTATCCAGAGGTCAAGTTTGCCTATCCAAAGGTCAAATTCGCCTGTCTAGAAGGAAAGTTCTCCTATCCAGAGGTCAAGTTCACCTGTCCAAAGGTCAAGTTCACCTGTCTAAAGGTCAGGTTCACCTATCTAGAGGGCAGGTCTGCCTATGACTAAAACAGGTTCAAAAGGCTAGTTCAAAGGTCAAGTTCGCCCCTAGTTGGGCAGGTCCACCCCTAGAGGTCAAGTTCGCCTGTCTGGAGGTCAGGTTCACCTGTCCACAGGGAAAGTTCACCTGTCGGGAGGGCAGGTTTGCCTATGGAGCAAAAGTTGGTCAAAAGTGACTAAACCAGGCTCAAAAAGGTTGGTCCAAAGGTCAAGTTCACCCCTGGCTGGGCAGGTCCACCCCTAGAGGGCAGGTCTGCCTATCTGGAGGTTAGGTTCACCTATCCACAAGGAAATTTCACCTGTCAGGAGGGCAAGTTTTCCTATGGAGCAAAAGTTGGTCAAAAGTGACTAAAATAGGCTCAAAAAGGTTGGTTCAAAGGTCAAGTTCATCCCTGGCTGGGCAGGTCTACTCCTGGAGGGCAGGTCCGCCCCTGGCTGGGCAGGTCCACCCTCAAAAAAGGTCAAGTCTTCCCATGGCTGGGTAGGTCTGTCCCTGGGTGAAAATGGTCAAAAAATAGTTGTTCGGATGCACGAAATGAGGAGATGGATGTTCAGAATGGATGGACGAATGCTCAGAACGGATGAATGACTCTCAAAATGAGGGGAGGAAGATTCGAAATAGATGAACGAGCACTCAAAATGAGTGAATGATTGCTCGGAATGGATGAATGAGAAATCAGAATGGATGAAGGAGTAATCAGAATGAGTAAAACGGTGACTCATAATGGACGAAGGATTCTCGGAATGAGGAGATAGAGGTTCAGAATGGATGAATGTTTACTCGGAATGAGTAAACAATGACTCAAAATGGGTGAACGACTCTCGAAAAGATGAGAGGGAGGTTTGGAATGGATGGATGTTTACTCAGGACAAGTAAACGATGACCCAAAATGGAAAAATGACTCTCAGAATGAGGAGATAGAGGTTCAGAATGGATGAAAGATTATTTGGAATGAGTGAATGGTTGATCGAAACAAGTGAATGAGAGTTTGAAATGATAGAAGGAGGTTCAGAATGGATGAATGTTTACTCTAAACGAGTAAACGAATGATTGGAACGACTCAATGAGAGTTCAAAATGATAGAAGAAGGTCTGAAATGGGTGAACATTTACTCAGAATGGGTCAATTGAGTGATCATAATGGCAGAATGAGCATTTGGAATGATGAAACAGGATGTGAAACAAATGAACATTCACTTAGAATGGGTAAATAAATGATCGAAATGGCAGAACAAGAGTTCAAGACAATAGACGAAGGTTTGAAATGGGTGAACGTTTACTCGGAACAGGGAAATGAGTGATTAGAATGGCTAAACGAGCACATGAAATGATGAAACGGGGGTCTAGAATGATGAAACAGATGATAAAGTTGACTGGTCAAGGGTTAGGTTCGCCTGTCCAGAGGGAAACTTCGCCTATTTGGAGGGAAAGCTCACCTGTCCAGAGGGCAAGTTCGTCTGTCTAGAGGGCAAGTTCACTTGTCTAAAGGGAAATTTGCCTATCCAGAGGGGAAGTTTTCCTATCTGGAGGGCAAGTTCGCCTATCCAAAGGGCAAGTTCTCCTAGCTAGAGGGCAAGTTCACCTATCCAGAGGGCAAGTTCGCCTATGGAGCAAAAGTTGGTCAAAAATGGCTAAAACAGGCCCAAAAAGGTTGGTTCAAGGTCAAGTCCGCCCCTGGGTGGGTCAGGTTCGCCTGTTCAAAGGTCAAGTTCACCCCTAGATAGGTTTAAGCTTGACTTTTCAAAGGACGACTAAGGCAAAAGACTCAAAACACAGTAATCATCAATGAAAAGGATATGGTTGAGTCAATTAACCAGACAATCACTAATTTCACACAAAGAAGACAATTCAGACAACAAAAACCTAAGTCTAGGAGAGAGGGTATGTCCAAAAAATTATCCTATTCTAGGATGAGCATGGTTGCTAGGGAGTCCTCGATATACACCCAGTACATGAGGCCCAAACTATGAACACCAACCCGTTACAAGCATGAGTCGGGAACCTTAGCGAGATACTAAAGGCTCAGACCAACTCTTCACGTCATCCCAACGCTTTTCCAATTACAACGTGGTTGGATTGAGGTACATCTTTCACTCTCCCTCCTTTATATACCCCACTGGTACACGCGGTTGGAATCGTCTCTTGGGGTGATGAAATCCCCAAGAAGGTCCCGCTAAAAAAAGTAAAAGAGGATGACTCAAAGGATTTGGTAAGCTATAATTTCTCATCACCCAGGATCACCAAATGGCGCAAGGGGATTGGATACATCAAATAGCTTACCAAAAAACATGCCAAACAAGGTTAATTGACACCCCTAGTTAAACTATGTGCCTAAGTTATGCAAAATGACAAGCAATAGTTGACAAATAACTAACCCTGCAAGGAAATTTGTTAGTGATTCTCGTCCTTGTTTCCTACTAAAATGTCAATTAGATGCTTGCACAAACACAAAAAAGACACGTTAGGGGTTAGAAACACCTAAAATAATCAAAAAAAAGTGATAAAAACCAAAATTTCACCTTCAGGAAAAAGTTGTCTAGGGCATATTCGCTTGTCTAGAGGGCAAGTTCGCCTATTTGGAGGGCATATTCACCTGTCTGGAGGGAAAGTTCACTTGTTTGAAGGGAAAATTCACCTATTTGGAGGGAAATTTCACCTATCCAGAGGGCAAGCTCGCCTGTCTGCAGGTCAGGTCCGCCCCTCTGTGAAAAATTTGTAAAAAACACTTTTTGGAGTCTATGGAGGACAAGTCCACCCCTGGGCAAGGTCGGGTCCACCTGTGGAGGGTAGGTCCACCTATCTATCAGGTCAGGTCCACCCCTCAAGGTCGGGTCCGCCCTTGGAAGGTCAAGTCTGCTCCTCTGTAGGTCGAGTCCGCCCCTCTATAACTTGCACCTCCAAAAAGTCAAAAAACAAGAAACGTGAAAGAAAGAGACCTGTTTGTGGGTCTCACCTGGCATGCCAAAAATGTGATAGGGCAAAAATAAGTGTTAGAAAATGAGTAGCAAACAAAAGAGTGAAAATAACAACTAAAAAACACCCTACACCTCAAGATTAGCCTAATGATTAACTTAACTAAGCAAAATGAAAGATTTCACCTTATTGAGTTGTCCATTGGTTGGCCCTTCAATCTTTGATGTTTGTATGCTCCTTGGATGGAAAGATGCAAGCTATGAGATGAGCTGAGGATGGAAAGATAAGTGGAAATGGATGCAAGAGTGCAAATTTGGCTAAGTATGGCTCAAGGAAAAGATTTGCAAGAGTTTGGCTAGCATTAATGATCTCCCCCAAAATGAGAGAAAAAAGGGGGTATTTATAGAGAATTTTAGATTCTCTAGAGAAATGGATGGTCAAGATTGAGCCACCACGATCAAGATGTAGGGCTAAGGTGATTTGAGAACTCACAAGCCCTCACATTTTGACATGTGGCATGTGAAGTGGCTTAAAAGAGATGGTGTGTACATAAGGTGGAAGGAGAGTACATGACATGGAGGTAGTACATAGTACCTTGGGATTGGACAAGACCTCCTTATAAAGGAGGTCCTTGTCCCCATGTGGGTGAGAGGACATGTGAGGAATTAAAAATTCCTCAAATATCCACATGGGAATGAGAGAAGGAATTTAAAATTCCTTGAAATGCATTGGGGGATTAAATGTGAATTAAAAATTCACATGGGGAATGGGGTGTCTTCTCCAAAAGGAGAAAGCCTTTAATGAAGTTGACTTAGGACACATTCCATAAATGATATGGGGATTAAGTTAACCTAACTGAGTGATTAAGGTTGTGCAAGTACTTGATTAGCCAAATTAATGACAGATTAGAGGCAAGTGGGAAATTAGGAAGAGTTTACATGTGGCTTGATGTGACAAGTCAAAGATCACATGGGGAAGAGAAAAAGGAATTTAATATTCCTTGGAAGGATAAAAGGAATTAAAAATTCCTTGAGAGGTTGATTAGGCTAGTTAATGAAGGATTAGAGGAGGGTTATGTGGCTAAAAGAGATTAGAGGCCAACTTGCAAAAGTTGGAGGATGTGACACATCCTAATCAAGGATTAGGAATGTGCACATCCCTAATGATGAAATTAGGAGAATAATTAGGATTAAGAAAGGGATGTGACATGTGAGGAATTGAATAAATATCATATTTATTTAATTCGTTTGATGAAAAAAGAGGATTAAAGAAATAAGGTATTTATTTAATAATTAAATACCTTAGGGATTTGGCAGAATTAAGGATATTAATTAAATAACAGCGATATTACTTAATTAATGCACATAAGGGGATGCCTAGACGAAAGGGGATAAATTTGGATAAATTAAGTGTCCAAATTTAGGTGTCTACAAAAACTAACCATTCGTTTTCAATAATTCATAAAAATTTCAATCTACAATTAGGTTAAACTTCTTTCAAAATAATCAAAAAATTAATTACCAAACTAGGGGAAACACCATTTATCCTAAGACATGCATGCATAGAAAAATTAACAGAATTTCAGTTATTTGAAGTATACCTAGTTCTGTTGATGATACAAATTTTCTTTTTGAATGCGACCTCAAAACCCTTGATAGTTGTGTTCTTTAGTTTCTCGAGGTTTACCTTTCTTTGCATGCGACAATCTTGGTTTTAATTTTTCAATGTCCTTATAGGTGAGCAATATGGCACAAGGTAGAGTGCTATGAAAGCAACTGCATGTTCAAGGTGGTGTTGAGTATGTGTGTTTTCACCACATTCATTAATTTCCTTTTACAATGCATTAATTTCCCTGAATAAAGGTGCAATCATGGAAAATTATGGTTCAAATGATGAACACCTTGGTTTTTGCATAGGGCCCACCATTAGAAAAGAAGACAGCATAGAAGGCTAACATGGCACACTTATGTGTCACTTCAATTCTTATGAGGCAAAGGTTTTATAAGAAACACCACCTTTGGATACTTAACCATTAACAATCAAAAGAGGTTTGAACCATCTGAAACTGAACCTTGAAAAGGTTACTGGGATCCAGGACTTTTACCCACTAGGTTCATAAGAACTGTGTGCAAAGGGAGACCCATAACTGGGTTCAAGTGGGACCAAATTGATTGTATTCGCAATAGAACCTTCGGTTTTTGGTTTCCAATTTTAAAGAAAAGAAAAGGCCACCACCAAGCCAACTAGAAAAGAAAAGGGGAATGCACTCACTAGGATAATCCATCGGGTATGACTTTCGCCCAAGAAAAAAGTGAAACTTGCTGAAGATACAATATTCTTAGCACAACACATCAACTCTCGAGACCCAAGGGTCCAGTAAATTGATGAGACCAAGGAAAATATTTTTCAACATTCCAAGTCTAGTAAAGAAAAGGACTTAGGCAAGGACTAGGAAAGCTGAATCAAAACTTCTCATTTTACGACTTCCTCCAAAAGAAGCACACCAAAGCAAGTGAGAGAAAAGAAATGGAAATAAAAGTAGCATAAAAAAGGGGTTCCACATTTTTCTAAGGAGAAAAATGGGGCTTGTTGTGAGACCACACAACAATTACAACAAAAGGCTAAGAAATATTGTTGAAAGTGCAAATGTGAAGGTTGATGGAGATTTGCAGAATAATTTTTGTAGATGGATATGTGTCAGATGAGTCTGCTTGTGGAGAAGAAGAAGAAAAAGCTAAGGAAAAGGAAGTGCAAAATGAAGAGGAAGAAGCTCCAAAAAAGACCCCTAAGACCCCTAAGTATGTGTAAAAGAATCATTCCAAAGAATAAATCATTGGAGATAAGAGGAAAGGAGTGTTGACAAGAAGTAGGGTTGTTCAAGCTAAGGTAAATCTATGTTTTCTCTCTAAAGTTTAACCTAAAACAGTGAGTGAGGTATGCAAAGATGAACATTGGATGAAGGAAATGTAAGAAGAACTTATGTAGATTAAGAAAAATTAGACTTGGGAATTGGTTCCTAGACCGGAAAACAAGAACATAACTAGAACTAAGTGGGTATTTAGAAACAAACTGAATGAGAATGGAGAAGTGGTAAGAAATAAAGAAAGGCTTGTGTGTAAGGGTTACTCACAAGTGGAAGGAATAGACTTTGAGGAAAAAATTTCTTTGGTGGCTAGGATGCAAGCTATCAGAATTTTTTTGGCATTTCATCATACAAGGACTTTAAATTTTATTAGATGGATGTGAAGTTTTCTTTTCTAAATGGTGAATTGGAAGTTTACATGGAACAACCGGAAGGATTTTAGTTATCAAATCAACTGGATATGGTTTGCAAATTGAAAAAGGCATTGTATGGATTGAAACAGGCTCCCAGAGCTTGGTATGCAAGATTGGACAAATATTTGATACAACAAGGATTCAGTAAAGGCATTGCAGATAGTAATATTTACTTCAAAATTGAGGAAGATAAAATCTTGATAGTGGTTGTGTATGTGGATGAAATTATCTTTGGAGGCAATAAAGCTATGTGTAAGAAATTTGTAGAAGAGATGTAGAAATAGTTTGGGATGTCAATGTTTGGGGAGATTAATTTCTTCCTTGGGCTACAAATCAATCAAACAGATAAAGGAATTTTCATTTCACAGTTAAAGTATGTCAAAGATATGTTGAATAAGTTTGGAATGGAAGAGTCCAAACCGATATGCACTTGTATGGTGACTAGTTACAAATTGATCAAGGATGATGAATCACCTCAGGCTGATCAAAGCAAATATAGATCTATGATTGGTGGATTTCTATACCTAACCGCTACTAGACCGGATATCATGCATGCAATTTTTCTTGTGGCTATATTTCAAGAAGATCCTAAAGAAACACATGTTGCAACTATGAAAAGAATATTCAGATATTTAAAAGGAACTCTAGATTATGGCTTATGGTATCCTAAGGGTATTGATTTCACATTAAGTTCTTAAACATATGCAGATTGGGTTGGTTATGTTGATGATAGGAAAAGTACAAGTGGTGGTGCATGCTTTCTTGGATGTAGATTGGTGTCATGGTTAAGTAAGAAGCAAGATTCAACTTCTTTATCCACTGCAGAGGCTAGGTATATTGTAGCAGTATCTCATTACACACAAGTATTATGGATGAGACAAATGTTCAAGGATATCAGAGAAATGTATGATGAGCCTATTTCTATCTTTTGTGATAACACAAGTACAATTAACATTTCAAAGAATCCAATGATGCATTCAAGGAAAAAGAATATATCAATTAGGTATCACTTTCTGAGAGAGAAGGTTATGGAGAATAAGATGAAGCTTGAATATGTACCTACAAAGGATCAAATTGCCAACATATTTAATAAGGCTCTTCCTATGGATACTTTTGAGTATCTTCGAGAGAAGTTGGGGGTTATTCCCCTCGTTCTTTGAACTAGATGCATATGGAGATGTATCAGTCCAGTGGATGTATGGATTCATCTCTTTTCTGGACTGATCTTGGTGGCTACCTCTTGGGGGGAGTAGGTAGTATCATTGTTATAGTACAAGGAATTTTATCATTGTGCAGAGTTTTTGATTTGGTTGGGTGTACTCCTAAGGGGGAGTATTTAGGGAAAGTATATTGGTTCAATGTCAAAGGGGGAGAACAATGCAAAAACTTATCCTTTTCCATTGATGTCAAAGGGGGAGAAGTATCATGTGAAAAGGTTTATCTACACAGGGGGAGAGAAAAGAAATAAAATCTTGAGAGAGTGTGTTCAGAATTGTTGTGTCATCTTTGATGGTTTTTCACATCATATGTTACCATCAATGACAAAGGGGGATATTTTTGCAAGTATGAAGGTGTTGTCATTGATGTCAACAAGCTAGTGTTATCATTGATTTCAACTATGTGTCGATGAATGTTGTTGCATGATGATGTCGAGGATATTGAGAAGAGGGAAACAATATGTTGCAGTTTGTGCATGTATAGTGGAGATATTGAAGAAGGGTTGTGAGTAAATGGAGCTATATTTATGTTGTAGTGTTTGGATATGTGTTGGAATGAAGCAATGTGCTAATATGGTGTCTCTGGTGCTTGGTTTCCAAGTGCTTTAAAATTTGATAAATAGAGAGAATAATGTTGTGCAAGTGTTCAGAACGTGCTTTGGGATGTGTTCCAAATTTATTCTATGTTGATTCTATGCCTATGTAGATCTAATATGTTGTTAAAGGTTAACAGTAGTTGCTACATCCAAAATTTAGGTTTCTTGATCGTTGTGCAAAGTGAGATATATTCACTAGTGCGTGAACTAGGTTTTGAGTGGTGTTTGTTGTGGTCTAGGAGAAATGTATTTTCTCTACATTTTGGTTTCAAGTTGTACAGATCTAGGAAGTTGCTTATAATGTTTGTATCTTTTAGAATTCAAGGTTTCACTTGATTTAGTATAGTGCAATGTTTGTTTCATGCGTCAGTGTGTGTATGAGGTTAACTGGATGTTTTGGGTTGAAGATTTCTATGATGTGAGTTTGGATTAATTATTTGTTGGATCTCATGTGGTTCATGGATTTTTCTAGATCATGTAAAAGATATTTTTGTGGTTTGTGTGTCATCTTGATCAAATGGGACGCATGTACTTAATAGTTTTATGGTGTTTAGCATGGGTAACAGACAACTTGGTGTTAACACTACATGTGAAGCTTGTGGAATCGTATTGAGGTGTGTTAGGATTAATTTGGGTCCTAACTAAGGATTTATATGGGTCGCTTTCATTCCTATCCACTGCGAGAATGTTTGGGTGCTGACCTAATTTGAAATTTTAAATGTAAAGGGTGTGTTTCTGACCTTGGAGAAATTTTTCACAATTGAGGATGATATAAGTAAGAGTGGTGTGGTTGGAAGATGTGAGAGAGAGGCAAGATATATGTGAGATAGATGCGAGTGATGAATGTGATGTGAATTACAAAAGTATAGATGTTAATTTGAGCAGAGTAGTGTGAAATTCAAAGTGTTGGACTTCTGAAGGTAGTGAGTTGAAGGTGTCCACAATATTTCAAACAAGGCTACAAAAGTGCTAGAGAAATTGTGGTGGGTTCCCTGTTGCACTGAGAAGTTGTTCTTTGTGTAACATTTCTCTTCTATCTTCTTGTTTCTTTATGTGGTAGTGAGCCCTGGCTATGAGCTCTATTGGATAGTGTGTCCTATTCTGGTAGTGATCCCTTGTACCAGTTTTGCAATTACTTATATTGTGAGCTAATCCTCACTGTGGTTTTTCCCTCATTGGGTTTTCCATGTAAATTTGGTGTTCTCTTGTATATGGTGTTGTTATTTTAGTTTATGTTATCTACATTGCATGATTAATCACTTTAATAGAATAAGGGTTTAATGAATTCTTGTGGATCTGATTACTGTTGATGGTTTTGATGTTTTAATTTGCTACAAATGATTCACTCTCCCCCCTCCTAGTTATCTTTTTCATTCAACATTAAATTCATGTGAAGTGAATTCTCCACCTCTATCTGACCCCAAACATTTAATTCTTGAACCAATTTCATTTTAAACCATAGCTCTAAAAATTTTGAACCTTTTTAAAGCTTGAGATTTATCTTTAAGAAAAGTTACCCATTTCATTCTTGAATATTCATCTATTAATAACATGAAATACCTTTCTCCATTGATGATTTTGGTTCTTGTTGGTCCACACATATTTGTATGCATCAACTCTAGGGGATTTGAATTTGAATATTCTTTTGACTTGAATCTAAATCTCGTTTGTTTTCCTTCAAGGAATTCTTTACAAAGAGTGCTTGTTGATTTGACAATACGAGGCATATGTCTGACTAAATTCTTCTTGCTAACTTTCACAAGATGGTCAAATTTAATGTGACCTAACCTTTTGTTCCATAACCAATTTTTTTCAAATTCCTTCCACTTTTTTCCTCATTCAAATGATTAAATTATTGCTTGTTCTACTTGCCTCAGCAACAAGTCTACTGAGCTAGCTTTCCTTATCTTACATCCACTAGCATGAAACAACAGATTGATTCCTTTGTCACACATTAGACTAAAACTAAGAAAATTATGTTTTAACCCTTCTACATACAACACATCTTGAGCATTAGTCTTACCATCTATGCATAGTGTGCCTTTTCCATTTATCTTAGTAGTAGTATTATCACTAAGCTTGACTGTACCACCATTAAATTTCTCCAAACTAGTGAATTTTTTCTTATCTCTAGTCATATGACTAGAGAAAATTTTGTCAGTCACCCAAGAATTGCCTTGTCCTTTGGCATGATTTTTTTTTGAACTAACATTGGTTCTTCATTCTTCATCTCATTCTTCTTCTCTCTCCAATACCTCTTAGAATTTTTCTTCTTTTCCTTAGGACTTTGTGCAGATTGTTTCTTCTCTATAGACGGGTGCAAATTCTTTCTTTTATTTTGCATGATCATGAGAAAATATATTTTTCTTAGGAGAAGTGAATACCTTTTTCTCTTGTTTAGGAGGCAATATAAATTTACTTCTACAAAACTTAGCAATGTGCCCATAGTTATTACAGTTATAACATACTTCATTTAGACCACTAAGAGAAGCAAAGGGATTCTTGTTTACAAAATCATGTCTATCATTTCTCAAAGGTTTGATTCTACACTCTATAGTTGCTTTATGCATACTAATTACATGAAAAATAATAACCATGAAAAGCATAATTAAACCTAGTTTTTCTTGCATGTTGGCTTTTGAATCTCCTTTTTGGACTGTGCACTTTAATGAATCCATCATCTGATTTCTTGAGATCTTCAGTCTTATTATCCTTCAAGGACCCTTTAGGCTTCTTAGAATCTTCATTGCATGCTTTCTCATGCTTTGTTTCAGACTTTTTTTATGCTATAAAATTATTATATAAATTAGAAAATGCACTTTTGGTGGAACTCATCCCTTTTTCAAAACCAAGACCAGACTTTTCTTTTATAGGATTTTGTGAGTTGATCAATTCATCAAGTATCTTAGAGCCACCTTTCAACTTCAAGATTATGACAATCTACTCTTTAGCCTTCTCTAATTCCTTTCTCAGAGAAATAATTTCAGCTTCTAGTTTTTGACATTCTTCTTGTTTGTTCTTCAAATCTAGATTAGTCATCTCTTCCATTCTCTTTGACTCTTCCAACTCTAGCTTAAGGTATACAACATGTTTTTTAGATTCTTTAATCCTTAACTTGTATTTTTCATTATGTTTTCTTATATCACTCAAATCTTCTAATGCAGAAACTAGTTCACCTTCCAAATCAACCTCACCTTCTTCTTCCTCTTCAAAATATTCACATCCTTTGATCTATTCAGCAATAAATGCAACATCACCTACTTCGCAATCTTCACTTGTAGAGGAGCAATCATCTGAAGAACTATTTTCTTTATCCACATAGAGACTCTTCTTCTTTTTTTCAAAGTTCCTCTTTTTATATTTGTAAACTTCTTGACTCTTGGAACTATCTCCCTTTTCCTTTTCATTCAATGGACACTTTGAGGCAAAATGACCTACTTTACCATAATTAAAACATTTGAAAGGAAGATTACCTTTGTATTTTCCAGTACCCTTCTTCAAGTTTCTAACAAAGTGTAATGTACCTCAAATAAAATGTTAATTCAAATCTGAAAATCTCCTTTTTAATCAAACTCAAATTAGAGCAAATTGGGTATACTGAAATTAGCACAAAATTACACCAAATGGAAATCAGCTAATGTGCAATTAAAGTCATTTGAACATTTTATTGCAGATATCCACATGGAATTACATCATTTTTTTTAAATACATAATATAACAGGAATGAACAGCAATAGAAAATCTATAAGCTTGGACACCTTGATTTCTATTAAACTAAAAATGGATGTAAATCAGGTAGGATAAACCCTTCACCAAAATATTCAAATATATATCAATAAAGTGTGCAACTAATATTGGATGATGTATTAATGATAAAAACATGAAAATTACATAAAGTTTCTATCATAAACCAACTAATAATATAAAAATATGGCTGCAGCAAAATACCCAAAGAAATCCCCAATTGGTAGCCCAAACTCACTTCCAAACTAGTGCAAACACCACACAAACTCACCCTAATTTTCATAAAAAAATTCCAAAAGAAAAGGACATATATGAGTACTATAACATCATCAAAATATGTTGATCACAACAGAAATACCATTTGAAACTAAAAAATCCACACTATGCACTCCAAACTACACCAAACCTCTACAAATAAACTAAGACAATTTACCAAACTGATGAGCGTTAAGCACAATGGCAATCTTTGGATGAAATTGCACCTAGAGACCCTTAGAACCACTGTCTTTGATTCCCAATATCCTTGGTTTACCAACCTTGGAGATCCTTTCTTCACCGGTTTACCAGCCTTTGAAGAAGAGAAAACACTCAACCAAAATCTACAACAAGAATGATCCAAAATGAAGCCCAAATTCATGTTTTATTGAAAAATATTCAATTTCCAAGTTGGGGACCCAAAATCCACAACCAAGGAGAGATTCCCTTTTGCATGTAGCACATGTAACCTCTGGTGCCAAGTGTCCATTGATTTCTTACACTCCAATGCAAGTTGTCACTTGTCTCAACTTGTCATAAGCCATTAAATGCCAAAATTGCTCCAAAATAGCTCCTCCAAAATTAAAATGCCCAAATTGGACCCTTAATAATAAATTTAAAATATTTATTATTTTTTCTCCCAAAAATGATTTTATAATTTTATCTTGAAAATCCAATTTGCCCGATTTATCCATGGGTCCTAATTGGAAATTTTGAAAATCAGGTTTACTAAAAATAGTAAATGTTATTTTTAGAAAAGAGGACATTACAAAAAGTTTGCTTCTTCTTCATTTGAGTTGATGCCAGATTTTGAATCTTCTTTAATCTTCATGGTTTTAGATATCTTGAATGCAACTTCACCTTTTATTGATACAATATTCTCATTTCTCATTTCATAGACAGTTAGGGACCTAAACGATTCATCCATAGAATATGTATCTAGATTTTGGGCTTCTTCTATCACAGAGATCCTAGAATTAAATCGTTGTTGGAGTGACCTCAAGAACTTTCTTAGAATAACCTTGTCTTCAATAGTCTCACCCAAACCTCTTATTGCATTCACTACCTCATCTACTCTCAGTATGTATGCTACAATATTTTCTTCATCTTTCATCTTAAGAGTCTCAAACTTTGCTCTCTGAGTTTGCAAATTTTCTTGTTTCACTTTAACATATCCCTAATAGATACTTTGAAATTTCTCCCATACTTCTTTAGCAGATTTAGAATGCATGAATTTTACAAATTTAGTATTGAATAAACCACATAGAATAGCATTTTTAGTTTTGGCATTTTTTCATAGGCTTTCTTGCAACCTACATAAATATGAGCCATTTTTGGTGTAGTGTAACCATGTACAAATAATTTCCATACATCAAATCCAAGAGAGGTTAAATAAGTTTCCATTTTGACTTTCCAGAAAGCATAATTTGTTCCATCAAACAATGGTGCTTTGTTTGAATGAGATCCTTCTTGTCCAGCCATAGTATTCTTGAAACTAGATCTACCTTAAGTTGATTGAACTTTCTTCAAGGAACTAGGACTCTAGTACCAATTGTTGAAAGAACACCAATACACTAAGAGGGGGGGTGAATCAATGTATAAAAAATTTCACCACATTAAAGCAATACACAAGATTAAAGATCAAGAAAAATAGCACACACATAAGAAGATTTCAGATATACATGGAAAACCCAATATTGGAAAAACCACAGTGAGAAAAGTTGGTTGAGTCTATTACTCAAATCCAACCTCACAATCAAAGATATTTACATATGTTTTGTAAGCACCCACTTACAGGTACATTGAAACCTAAGACAATGTTTTGAGGCACCAACCTCCTAGTACACTACACATCTGATTGAGAACCAACCCAATCTAATTGAGTCACCAACCTCTCCAACATTACAAGTTCATATATGCAAAATACTAGTTCTTCTTAAACTTGAGAATGCACCTATTTTCTTCACCTTTGTTCTACAACACCCACTCACCATTCTCTCTACTCTGCTTTAGCCATCTCAACCTTAGTCATTCAACTTTGATTCCTTATCTTCTCGAGCAAGCCAAGTCTTCTAAATCTAAAACCATCACAAACCTTATTTACTACATTAGTAAGTTTGGCACTTTATAATTTTTAGGGTTTGATACATAGTTAATGCCACATTCCTTGTTCTATCTCCTCTAGATTTGGTAGACGACCTATGCATTAATGGAGCCATTCATTCTTCCAATTAGCAACAAAAATATAGCTAGAGACATAACAAACAATCAATCTCATATTTTGTGCCATATTCTCATTCATTTGACTTGGAGATCCACCATTTTTCTATCAAGAAAATCTTCAAATTTTGCTCGTTGAACTCACAAATTGTGCCATGATTAGACAGTTATCCTTCAACCACCAAAATTTTAAATGTAGGTCGTATATCTTTAATGATTCATAACAATGATGTGAATCAACTTATTCAATTAAATTTTTCCACGTGTCACCTCCACACAAATCCACGCAGTCAACACAAGTCAACACAAGCTTCTTGTGGTATTGTGGGAATACGCCACCTAGCCTTTTTATTATACCATGTTTGTTGTGATCCTCCATTCTTATTGTTGTGGTTGTTATTTCCTTCATTTATCTCATGTGTTACACTCTTATGTTACTTAGTTCTTATATTATCCATGCTACATTCTTATGAAATTTAGCTCTTATTATTATGTATAAATTCATAGATGATATAATCCTAATGATTACATATACCATTCTTACATCCTTATCATGTGGAATTCACATGATTATAATGTTTCCATTTTATGATATATGTTTTATGAAGTTTACATGCTTTATAATGGTTAGCACAATCACATGTTATGATATCATGTTTTATGATTACATGTATATCTTATGCTCACATGATTATATGTTATGATCCTTATGATTATCATGCCTTGCATCTTATTTTTGCTTACATGATTCTTATCTAGCATCTATGACTACCATTATATTGTTATTTTTCTTCACTAGGAAGAAATTTTGAGGGTACCTTGATTTCCATTAGTACACATGTTTTTATGATCACATATTGATGTAGGAGCATCTAAATTTATGTGTAATCCTACACCACACAAAAAGAATTACATTTTCTTTTATTTGATTTTATTGTGAATTTTTATTTTGGTCTTACAGGCATGATTTCAGGGCACTTTTCACACATTTCTAGTGTATTATAAATTAAATTCTAATACTTATTAGATAGGTGACATTAAAGGCTTTATTTTCATGTGTTTTATGGCTCATAAAATGAAATTTTCGTCACCAAATTGGAGTAGGAAAAATTCCAATGGATAGGCATGAGGAAGCCATTTTTGGCATCTATAACTTCTCTTAAAATTTAAAAATATGTAATAAATGGGGACTAGAGGAATCTGGGTGCCTAGTGGAGGGGGTAGTGGAATGAATTAATTTAGAAAATAATTCAAATTTCTAGTCAAAAATTGAATGAGGAAGGATGGAAACACCTAAGAGGGAAAAATGAAGCTAAATGCAACTAAGGAGTGGAGAAAAATCCACACCTACCTAAGAAGAAGAGTACAATGGAAGGAAAATGATAGAAAATTCATGGGTTTGAAGAAAAATTCCCAAAACAAGCTTGGGACATCCAAGGATGAAGTAAAAGAATTTCATGGTTTCTTTTTCTTTTGTTGTAGCTAATTGGAGGACTCTTGTGGCATATTTCTAGAGGTTGAATACAAAAATCATGCATGTAGCTGATTGCTAGATCTTTATTTTTCTCTTTGAAGCTACTGTTGTAAGTATTTGAAGATTGATAATGAAAAAAAAACAATTTTCTTGAATCTCTATTAATTCATATGTTGGTTAATCTTGTAAAATGAAATCTCAAGATGTTTTAAAAATATTGTTGTGTGTAGGATGCAACAATTGATAGTCCAGTAGGATTCTCAATTGTTGCACTGCATCAAATGGTATCAAAGTTAGTGTTCTTGAGTGTGTAGACAGAGCATTGAACATGAGGCAGTTTGACACTGGGATCTATGGGTGTGGTGTGTGATTCTATTGTTTATCTCCAACAAAGGTTAAGGTTGGGTAGAAGGTGCACAAAGAGAGGTGTGTCTTCTAGAAAATTTTGTTGGGTAGAGGATAGTTTTTGAATGTGAGATAGTCTAGTGTGAAGATGACTTTGAAAAAGAGAATGAAGATTATTTTGAAGAGACTAGTTGTGTGGATAGCTATGAAGCAGTACCTGAGAAATAAAATATATGAGATGATAATATACATCCATTTGAGATTGGATAGAATAGAGGCTATGCAAAATAGAGTTGTTACAAATGTGAGTGATATAGCTAAAGAAATAAATAATAAAGTTGCAAAGGTGTAGGACGATAAAGATATGAGAGCATCCCCTACAAGTGTAAACAAAGAGGAAAATAATGAAAATAATATTTTATTTGATGTTGATTTATTTACAGGAAATGAAGAAATAAAATCAGATTTGGGAGTTGAAACTATGGAGTTGGAGAGTTCTAAATTTGACAAATAGATTGGCAAAGATGAAGATGATTTCTTGTTGAAAGAAGAGATGGAAAGAATCAACAAGTTGTTGGAAGGAGAATTGTTGGGAAAACATGAAGAGGAGTTTGCAAAACTTGTTACTGGAGGCAAGAAGATGAATGTTGCAATGAAGGATGAGGGAAAGGATGTTGGTGCAATGAAGAAGAATGAGATAAATTTTAATTTTGAATTTGTTTATGATGATTCTTTATCTTCTTTGGTGAGAATAGGAGAGGATGTAAAGCTAGAAAAGAGCTTGTAGAAGGAAATTTTCAATTTCCATGGAGTAGTAGATGCAAATTTGTATGAGGATGTAGTAGAGGATGTAGTTGTAGATTGGTGTACATGCATAATACATATTTATATGTAGAATCTATGGAGGATACTGTAGGTGAGATTTGGTGTTGGTGGTTAGATTGTGGTGGGTCAAATCCCATGAGAGATTGGAAGAGAGGAAAGATGAAGGAAGGAAGATATACGAAATTTCAGAGCAGGGTGAAGAAGAAGAAGAAATAGGTAGATAAGGAAGAAGGATGGATTAAAGGAAAACACATGATCTTCAAATGTTCATGATTTTTTGTTCATGGAAAATTTCACTTACCCTATGTGTTTGATGTAGGAGCATCCAAGTGCATGACCAATTCTACACCACACAAAAAGAATTACATTTCTTTCATTTTATTTTGTTGTGAATTTTTATATTGGTCTTATAGACATTGATTTTGGGGCACTTTTCACACATTTCCAGTGTATTAAAAATTAAATTCTAATACCTATTGGATAGGTGAAACCAACGACTTGATTTTTGTGTGTTTTATGACTCATAAAAAAAAAATTCTTCACCAAATTGGAGGAGGAAAAATTCAAACACACAGACATGAGGAGGCCATTTTTGGCATCTGATACTCCTCTTGAAATTTAAAAATATGCATTAAATGGGGAGTGGAGGAATTTGGGTGCTTGGTGAAGGGGGTAGTGGAATGAATTAATTTAGAAAAAAATTCAAATTATTGGTCAAGAATTTAATGAGGAAGGATGGAAATTCCTAAGAGGGAAAAAGGAAGTTAAATGCAGCTAAGGAGTGGAGAAAAATCCATGCCTAGTTGAGAAGAAGATAATAGCAAAAGGAAAATGAAAGAAAATTCATGGGTTTAAAGAAAAATCATGGAAAGAGCCATCTTGGGACACCTAGGGATGAAATAATAGGATTTCATGGTTTCTTTTGCTATTGTTGTAGTTGATTGGAGGACTCTTGTGGCACATTTCTAGAGGTTGAATGCAAAAACCATGCTTGTAGTTGATTTCTAGATCTTTTTTCTCTTTGAAGCTAATGTTCTAAGTATTTGAAGATTTGATAATGAAAACAATAATATTCTTGAATCTCTATTAATTCACATGTTGGTTAATCCTAGAAAATGAATTCTCAAGTTGTTTCAAGTGTATGTGTAGGTTGCAACAATTGACAGTCCAATATAATTCTCAATTGTTGTACTGCATCACATATTACATATATTCTTACAATTTTAAAGCCAATATGAACCACATTTCCAAATGGTAAATGGTGTGAGAGTTTGATCTATGGTTTCTCTTATCTTCTTTCTTTTTATTTCTTGAGTTTTGGTTTGGTTTGGTGGTTGTTGTATGTTTCCTTAATGTAAATTGAATATACATCCATTATGCAAACTCTTACTAATATGTTCTTCCTAACAAATTTTTTTATGTATTTTTGTAACATTCAACTCTTATTAAGTGTTCATTTAAATACAAAAAATATATAAAATCATCATTATTTCTTAAGAATTTTCTTGTATGATAAATATTTTCAAGAGAGGAATTGACTTTTTAACTTACTCCAATGGGAAAATAACACCTTACCAAACCAAACAAAATCAACAAAGAGGAGAGATGAATTTCTCATTTAACCAATCCAATTAGAAAGGAAAAAAGACAACCTCAAATCTATCAATAAGTCTATAACTACTTTTGCAAGAATCCAAACATGTTCTAAATCAATAATCTTCTTTTCATCCTCTCCAAACATCAAATTTTTGGGAATAGGATGCCATTTAATTGCAATCCTAAACATATTTCATGTATCTCCTAAGTCCTTGGAAAGTGTTCCCCAACACTAGGATTAGAAAGAGATTAAATTCGAATGAAATGAACATGTAAATTGACATTTGTGATTATTCCTAAATGATAGGAACATGTGGGGACGTCCAAGAAGAGCTCCTACAAGATAGGAGCACATGGGGTGCCCACATGGAAGGTGGAATCCACCTTGCTTCAGTTAACTATTTGGAGGATTGATAACACTTCAGTAATGCATGTTTAGATCCTACAAATTAGGGATTGTTATTTACATGAGTGGAATGACACTATCAGTTCAGTTCAATTATGGTTCAGTTATCTTCAGTTGCATGTAGTTATTTTGAGTTGAATGCTAGTTGACTTGAGTTGCATGACTAATGCTTCAGATGCATGACAGATAACAAGTGGATACTTTCAGTTAAGTGGGGATGATCAATCATGCATAATGTTTGGATGAATTGGTGGAGAGATATGTTTCAGTTAACTAAGATTGACTTGGGACCACCTTGGGCGCCCAAGTTGGCATCTTTGAGTTAACACCTTTTGCATGAGAAGATATTTACAAAGCTAGGTCAAGTGGGCCCATTCTTGGGCACCAACTTTGAGGTGGAGCTTGCAAGATATTTTCTTGACCAAAGTTCAGTTAAGTGTTCAGTTTGGGGTGCCTAAATTGAGGAAGACTTTGGTTTGACTTCATATTACATTGTGGAACTCTACTTTCCCAATCTAGGTGTAGATTTTTGAGAGGAGCTTCATGATCTTGTATTGTACAACTCTTATGATTTTACATGCTCATTAATTATCTATTAATTGCAGCAAGTGGATGAGAGTTCCATGAGAGTTTATTACAGGTTGTGAAGAAGGATTGTTGAAGGAAAGGGAGCATATCAAACAAGGATTGATACAGTATTATTGTAATCTTGTTCTAAGGTTAAATAATACAAGCACTATTGATTCTAGTGGAGTTTTTTCTCAAAAGGGTTTCTCCACATATATGTTGTGTCACTTCTATCTTCTTGTCTCATTCTTCTACAATCTTCTATCTGTTTCTACAATTGGTAAAATTGATCTAAACAGATTAATCATACACAAAGAATTGTGACAAAGAACACTTAATTAAATCTAGTCTCATAGTTTTACAAGTTTTAAGCTACACTATTACCTTCATTTTCAACACAAATATATTAAACACTAATATTTCATTCTAATTTAATTTTAAAGAAATTGAAGTTCAATACCTCATAGTATAACACCAATCTTCTAAAAAAATGTTATAGATTTTCTAATCTAACATATGATGAAGAATGAAATGGCTTGGGTATTTCCAAGTAATATCAAGGAATCTTGAAAATACATGTGGACTTGAAATTTCATTAGTTGATCCTTAGTCTTTATAACATTATGGGGACAAAAAATACCTAGTTTAACATTTTTAAGGATAGGCATTAGCCCCAAATCCACATCATTTGTGCCCCCCCCTTAAGTCCAGCTACCAAAGGTTACTCCCATGCAGGTCCTATTGCCCCTAGACTCATAGCCATATGGAAGTGTAAGATCTCTTGCTCCAAATGAAAAAAAAAATAGCTTGCATGTATAAAAGCCTAACTCCAATGCCAAATCCTAGCTTGTTTCCTAGAAACTTTTGCATGCAAAATTGCTAATTGATGATCAACTTAAGTTTCTCCAAATCCCACTTACATACCTCTTCTATCTAAAAAATGAATATGCTAAACATTCCTTTTAGTACATCCTCACTCTCATAAGATTTTACAATCCATTATGGTCTCTCTTTTCACCATTATTTTTGCAAGAATAGTATTGGAAAATTGCACAATTGGGTCTCTCTATGTCTAATAATGTGGTCTATGAACCTTGTAGATAAGTGACTACCAAATTTATTTGAAAGTTCAAATGCATAGATATTTTCTCTCATTCATTTTATACTCTTGAAGTTGAAATATAGTTACCCTACTTTAACATTTATCTTTAGATGGTAAATCTTTCAACATTTTTGTAGGAATAACACAAAGTGAACCAAGAGCTTGAGAAAGAAGCCAATAGTCTATAGGAACAACTTAAGGCTCTTGAAGGTAAACATGAAGACATAGCTGAGAAGGTCAACAAGATAGCAAAATGTTTCAACAATATTTCCTCCGTAAGTGACACTCTTCATAATGAAGGGCAAACCAACATGGATTAATATCATTACTTGTACAATGTTGAAGCCATTATGAACCACATTGCCAAATGGTCAATGGTGTGAGAGTTTGATCTCTAGTTGCTCTTCTCTTCTTTCCTTTCATTTCTCAAGTTTTAGTTTGATTTGGTGGTTGTCTTATGTTGCCTTAATGTAATTTTAATATACATCTATTATGCAAACTCTTACTCATGTTCTTGCTCACAAAATTTTATTAGTGTTTTTCTAGCATTCAAGTCTTATTAAAGATTTAATTCAATATAAAATATATATAAAACCATCATTGTTCTTTAAGCATTTTCTTGCATGATAAATATTTTTGATAGAAGAATCACCTTTTAACTTGCCTCAATGAAAGAAGACACCCTTACCAAACCAAATAAAATCAACAGAGGAAAGATTACTTTTCCACTTAACCAATAAAATTAGAAAGGACAGAAAAAATAAGTACTTGCATGGGTGGGTTCATTAATTAAGATCTTGTCCTTCAACTTTTTAGAAGATGAGAATTATATATGATTTTGTGTGGTTGAGCTCATTAAAGATATTATCCTTCGACTTTTTAGAGGAAGATAAATAAATATGTATATGCATGATTAGATTCATTAAATATGTAATGCCAAACAAAATCAACAAAGAAAAACGATGACTTTCCCACTTAATCAATCCAATTAGAAAGGATGAAAGACAACTTAAAATCTATCAATCAATCGACAACTACTTTTACAAGAATCCAAACATGTTCTAAATCAATATTCCTCTTCCCATTCTCTTCAAACACCAATTTTTTATTTTTATTTTTGTTGGTAACTCAGAGGTATCCCCAATCATGCGGTATGTCGTGTAGATCTGTGACTCAACCCAACAAACTCAACCACCCCGATCATGCGGTATGTCGTGTAGATCTGTGACTCAGCCCAACGAACTCAACCACCCTTGACCCGGTCTTACTTTTTTGCCAAATTTTGAGAGAGGAGGAGTAAACACTAAGATTTGTTTTTAATTTTCTTATAAAGAAATTGAAATTCATAACACCAATCTTCTAGAAAAATGCTATCGAACATTTCAAATCACATGGAAATCTATCATAGAGAAAAAAGGGCACATTTTGCTAGTAAAGTGTGAATAAAAGCATGATTGGGCTAGGGTCAAAAGGGGGTCGATGGATAAGGACCTTCCAAGTTGCAACCCAACTTTTGCATAATATCATATGAGAATCAACATCACTTTTTGGCTTGTGAATCCTCTACCTTATCCTTTTCACCAAGTCCTTTTAGCTCAAAAAATCCAGATAGATAGAGCAGCGAAACGTTGAAAAACTAATAACTAGATAGATTTTGAGAACAAAGGTACTTAAAGATAGGCAATACTTCTGTCGATGTCAATTAACGGGTCAAATTCCGTCACAATAAAGTCGTAACGAACTGTTTATCTGTCACGCCGGGCCCCACCGTTCCCGTTTTTACCGGTAACGCGAAAATGCTAAAATTATTCTCCTCTTTCCTAGGTCTTGTTTAGCCTCTAACACGGACAAAACCTTTATCCTAAACAGCGTAATGAACGGTGCCGGCGCATGACACGTGGCGGTCGAACCGGCCGCTCGATGACCAGGTGAGCCGTGATAGGAGTAGGTTTTATCGCCGGGATGCTTCTAGGTGGGCGGTGCTTTCGCGACACGTGGCGCACCAAGGGCGCACTAGCATCGTGGGACTCATCCTTTTATTATGTCGCTACCTATCATAAACCAGTGGAGAGGAAAATATTCCAGCAGGTGAGAAAATTATGATATAGAATTAATTTAAAGGAAAGGGAAAAGTTTTTTTTTAATATTTTTCAATGGGGTTAGTCGATGGTACTCTTAGTTGGGAAAATGATTTTAATGGAATGGGTCAAACAAATATTTAAATATTTTATAACTTTTCTCAAAGGATATTAAATAAATATCTGGTAACTTGATTTCTACTCAAAATTTCTCTTTTTTTCTTTAGTGTAGGGTCCACTTAAGCTTGTGATTGTTACCCATCTAAAGTGTGTTCTGGAATTGTTGTTTATTTAAAGTGTTTTAACACTTTAAATAAACTATCTTGGGTTATATGTTTGCATTTTATATTTGGATTTTTTTCAATTATTTTAAATAAGGGTTTTGAAAGTTTAATTGTTCTTAGGTTTTCTTGCGACTTAATTTATGAGAAGGATTAGAAGAATTTGATATATCTTTTAAATGATATAATATATTATGGTTAGATTGTATGAGAATGTTTTTTTTTAATTTTTCGATTGCAAGAATTGGGTAGACCCTCTTATAAATTACAATGCGTCTAGTAAACTTTTTTCATGGCGATGTTGGCATGACACACCCTCAGGTACCGCGGGGACGAGGAGACTAGTCTTTGTGCCCTCTTGCCTGCAACAACATATTTTAGCCAATCGAGCTAGGACCCCCACCCCTATTGAATGAGAATGTTGTTAAAATAAAATTTAAGGATTAATTGGTGATATATATCAAACTTTACATTATATCTAAGTAAGAATGTCCTTAATTTTTTTCTTTTAAAAATTCATATCAATTAAATTGAAAAATGTTTAGAGGAGGAGAACTAAATAGGTACTTGCATGGTTGGGTTCATTAAAGATCTTATCCTTCAACTTTTTGAAAAAGAGAATTATATACAATTTTGTGTGGTTGAGCTCATTAAAGATATTATCCTTCAACTTTTTAGAGGAAGAGAAATAAATAGGTATATGCATGATTGAGTTCATTAAAGATCTTATCCTTCAACTCTTTTGCACATTGAGATAGGTCTAGTCTTACAAAATTAGGATTATGGTTAACATTTTTATCTTTTCAATACTATAGTAATTTTTTATATTCTTTACAATTGTAAAGTTTGGGCTTGCATTTTTTTGTGAAAATTAGAACAAATGCAAAAGTGGTTCATAACATTTTTTGTGACAACTTGAAAATAAAATGTATCACTTACCACCTTCTATTGGTTAAAGGCCATTGCACTTTCATAGAGTCTTATAAACATGGGTTATAGTAGAAGTCATAACAAAGGTAAAAAGGCTAGCAAAACTTACCATGAATGGTCAGAGATGTAATGAGAAGCACAAGGTTGATCATGCCTAATAGGAATACGTGTATATTTTAAGGGACATGTTCCAAATATTATGTATATGAATACATAATAAGATATTGCTAGATAAGAATATAGATGTAAGATGCAATATGTAAGTCGGTGACCCCACAATAATGTGTCCCACTTTTTGGTCAAAACAAAACATTGAATTTAACATTTTTACCAAATTTTTTACACTTATAGCAACTAAACCATTAAGAATATGAATATGATATAAAGTAGTGATTTTTTGAGATTTTGTTTGTAGACTATAAGTTTTTTTAAATTAAGAAATAATTTATGAATTTTTTAATGTAACTTTTAATAATTTATTTTTATAATTAATAATGAATTTAAAAAGTAGTGTTACTTTAGTAAAGTATAACTTTATTTGTAGAAATGATAAAATTATATATTTTTTAAACATAGATTTTTAAAACTAATATCTATTGCATATATTTTTTTTTCATTTTTTAGTTACATAATTCTTTTTATAACTTTTTGAAATGAAGTTAACTATAATTCAAACATAGGCTACTTTGATAACAAGTAACGTTTTTTGTATGCATCTGAATTAGCTTCTTCCTTTTTAGTTCAAAAATATTTTTATTTTTTATTACTATCTATTTTATTATTTTTTCATGTGTGTGGAACTAAGACCTTAATGATTGCAAGAAAACCTATCTTCACTAAAAAATAGAAAATAAATATAATAATTATATTAAATATTCAAAATTATATGAATTGGAAATTTTATTTTGAGTGTCACAATCTTATAAAATATCTTTTGTTGATTCCATTTTAAGGTCCAACCAAATGTTTGAAACTAAAAATTCTATGGAAAATTTGAGGCCTAAGGTGGAAAGGTTATTTCTAGAACCTTCAAATGAAGGTACCTTCATTGGAAGGTATCCAACTTGACCTTTGAACAAGTTATGTCCTTTCCATGATAAAAATAAAAGGAAATACCTTTGTTTGAAGGTATACACCTTCAAACGAAGAATCATGTTCGTTCAAACATGATTTATAACTCACCTTAAAATGAATGTATTATGAAATTTTTTGTCTCGTCCGACTTTAAAAAAACTAATTTCTCAAGTTTGAACCTCACTATTGTGGTTTTACCCAAGTAAGAGAGAGAATATATATATATATATATATATATATATATATATATATGAAAGAGTAAGAGAGACTAGACAAAGAGAAGTAAAGAATAATATATTGTATCAAACTATATGAGTCAATATATAAAGATATTTATGGTGATTCAAATTGATGCTTGAGTGATTTCTTGTGTATGTCTAATTTATGTTAAGTGATGTATTGTAATATTCAATACATCATAACCTTTGATTACTCTATTGTTGTTGTCATTTGGCTAAAAATATAACTTTTAAGAATTCCTAGGGTTAAAAACTTTGGTACATATGACCACTTTTTCTTGTTAACATCGGTTGTATTATTGGGATGCAATAATGGGGATTGTGTATAAGGTATATTAGACAAACATCTAGTTGTATGGTATGCAAAACTGGGGATTATATATAAGAAATACCATATAAACTATAAGGACATTGCCATAACAATATCAATGAATGTTGCATATCATATGGTAGTAGAAGGTAAAGAAATAGATATGTTGGTGTTTCCAACTGATTGTTTGAGTTTTCTAAGGATTAGCTAAGTCCTATGCTCAAAAACTTTAGGTCAGTGGCTAACAAATAGGAGATAGATTCTATATTGTTTCTCCTCTACACTTTAGGGTCTACAAAACCAAGGTGGGTTCCCCTTTGCATACCATCATTTAAATCATTGCAATGCTTATAATGATGTCAGAATAGATGATTGTATTTACACTAATATTATAGAAGATGAGACTAATTAGCTAAATCATCTTCAAAATCCTCCACTTGCTCTATATTTATAGATAATGTGGATTGAGCAATAAAAAGGTAAATTACAGTGAAAGTAAATTTCAAATTTCAAATTTGATTCCACTTAGGCATGAGTTTTGTGAAACACCTTGGCCAGTGCCTTATCCATTATAGATTCAGGAAATGTGGTCATTATACCAAATAGTCACCATTTAATGACCAACTCAAGGGTTTTATAGTATGATTGTGTTATAGTAAGAAACCAACAAATGAACCATACTAATAATCTTGTTAACAATCCTTACTATAACCATAACACAATTGAGCATCTAATTGAAAGAAGACTTAATTCATTACTTGACCATAAGCTAATCAATTAAACATTCATCACAACAAATTTGTAATGAGAACCTTAAGAAATCTCTGATTTATTAAGATTCAAATAGTGTTGTATTACAAAATGGAGATGTTAATAGTCCAATTTGTATTCATATGAGCAAAAATGAGTTGTTTCTTGCTATCATAGAGAATTACAACACTCATTTTCCAAACTTCAAAAGACCTAACTATACAAGACTTAATTCTATACAAAGACTACCATGACTAAGGACTTAGGATCCCTAAAATGGGGCTCAAAATTTCCTTTTATAGACTCAAGGGAAGCAACAAGCAAAAATACTTAATCATTTCTTAAGTCACTATAAGATAAAATTCATGTAGTGACACTATTTACAAATGACAAAAACATTTATACAAAAGGAAAAATCTACCCCAAAAGTAGTTGGAGATCTTTTTAATAATTTACACTAGTGTATAGATTTGATTTCTCTAAAATTGCTCCTTGCAGGTGATAAGACATCTTTGACATCTCTAACATTCCATTCCTAACATTCCCATACAACAATTATTTATGGTTGGTGGAGACAGATTGAAACATAACTCAAATTTATGCACTGTGCTTCTCTTTATCTTCATCATGCTCTCCTAATGTTCTAATCCTAGGTGGAATAAATTGGTTGAACCTAACCATGTGTACTTTTTAGTCATCACCAATCAAAACTTGCACCATATTGGAGAATCCTAACATAGTGTATTTCAACTAAGAGAGTGAATCCATACATAAATTCAACTACTTTGTATCAACTTCTCCATTCTTATTTATTTTATTGTACATAGGGGTGAGGATATCAACAAAATTTGACCTCCACTCCCTGCAAGACCTTATTTCTCCTTATTCATTCAAAATTGAAGGCATATGAAACTCCTCAAAACCTTCAAAAGTACTCAATTCCATTCTTAGAAGGTCCCTATATCTATTATGATGACCAATAATGTCATCCAAGAGATTTGATGTACTAAGAACATTAAATACTAAACTACTATCAAAATTAGGATTTTTAGTAAGAATATGTACAATTGTAATTCTAGAGACCCAACTAATATAAAAACATTTTATCTTGACTCCTAGACTTAAGCATGACTAGCATATGCATCTCTCAAAGTTTTTTAGTGTCCCATACCTTATCCACCTGACTCAAAATGTTGGACAACTTATGACCCAAAATGTTGTCAAAAAAATTAGATATTTTATTAATTTTTCACTCCCTTTCTACCTTGGCTTCTATCTTGTGTTGCTTGAGCTCTTCTTTCAAGATCTTAATATCTTTATCTAAGCTCTCTTTCTCTTGTGATCCTTGAGATTTACTTTTTTTGTGGTCGAGGGATTAATATTATGGCCATATTTATTTATTCTTGCAACCTTAGATTTATGGAATTTTCTTTTTCCAAGTCTCCCTACACTTTCTTTATTATTATCTCTATGAATAGAGTTGTATTGAATATGAGAGAATCTTCTTGGATGACACTTGTATCCCCAATTCTTTTAACTATTAATTTTCCAGTGAGCTCACTAGGATCATTAATTACCTGGGGTTTATTAGTCTCAAGAAAAATTTACCAAATAGCTAAGGTCTCATGCATTGGGCTGAAATGGGATCCAAAATAGAGGGCCTCTGCTTGCTCCTCTGAGTTCAAGATTGGAACATCCCCTCCCTACCTCCTAATAGTGTAAAATGCTATTGTATATGACATGTACCATCCTAGTAGAAGAAGGCATCCTAAATTTCTTACTAGTTCCTTTCCTCTTTGAGGGTCATAGCCTCCATCTCTTTCTTTACATTCTCCTAAAACTCTTCAATTATTACTTTCCTCTCTTTCTCTGAGAGGCTCCTTTCTGAAACCCTCTGTTGCATTTCATCTCTCTTGTTTTTTATGGAAATTTTTTTAAAATCCTTGGTAGTGATGAATTGATCATCTTACATGAATCCACTATAGGCCTAAGCTCTGATATCATCCACAACCTACCCACCTATTTCAAAGTTGATGACTAATCTATTATCAATGGGTCTCTCAATTATGACCCTAGGAGGAAAATGCATTACTTGTATTATACTTGTATTATCATATGCCTCATTTGGGCCCAAAGGATAATCAACCAATGGTCCAGGTGAAGGGTCAATTTTTTTTAAGGGAGTGACTTGTTGAGGACTAGGTAGTATATCCCCTCTGGAAGTGGAAGAACTAGGAGCGCTTGATGAGGGAGTTAGCACATTTATCAACAATTAATTTACATTATCCAACATAGTCATCACCTTGAATATAGGATCTTTGACATGCAAAAATGATCCTTCAAAAGATGGATCTATTTGCTTCCTTTTATTTTCTGCTATTTGAATTTTCACCCATAAAGCTCTCCTCTGTGCAACCTCCTTCTCTATGGAGCAATTTCTAATTAAATCTTCCACATTATCAAAATCATGCCAATAAGGTGCAAGCTTGAAAATGGTTCTTTGATCATAAATAACCTCTCTGGATCACACCTTATTTTGTCCACCTTCATCATGTAAGGCAATAAATTTTCATATAGCAACTCCATGCCTTCCCTTGATGTCACTAAACAATTTTAAAATACCACTGTAGAAGGGAGGAGGGCATGCTTCTTATTATTTTTAAAATAAGTCTTATTAGCCTCATTTAATTTCCATGTTATTACCAAAAAGGAAATTTTGTTTGGCACACTTTTGGGTAGAACATGAGGTGCTACTAGGGACCCACACATTCTAATTAGTGTGGCATGTGAGTAGAAGAACCAATCACCCCAATTTTGATTGATTCCCTTCTTTGAAATTAGGTCCTAGGGTCTCAAAAACCTCCTCACATCACTGGACAGTCTCCAATCCACTAGATGACCCAAGCTATCAAGAACTTTCATAACAAAAAAAATCTCAAAAATTGAGTAGTTGGCCTTGTCACAATCTTTGTTCCAAATATAAGTCCACTCTTGGACTGACAATGTTCTCTTTTGTTCATCCAAGGTTCTGATCTATAGATGGGTGGACCAAACCTTTACTCTACTATACAAAATTATGTGACATAATAGTGAATACCATTTAAAATGCACAATGCTATTTTCCTTTTTGATTGAGCTCAAGGATGTGAATTTCTTCTGCAATATAGCCAGCATAATCATAAGGTTTATTCACATCTCTACTTTGAATTTCCACAACTAATACCATTAGATTTATTGGCATTACAATCTTGTTATCAAGGCCCAAAAATTGACATAATGAAAAATATCTTTTCACAAAGTAATCCTCAAAGATGTCATAGCCAAAAGGCTATGATTCCCCATTTTTAAGCCTCCTTAATTCTTTGTTAGGCCCTCTAGGCTTGAAACATGACAACCACTTTACCCTGTAACTATCTTTATGCCTTTGATATCCTCTAGTAAGGGCACCCAAATCTATTAATAGTTGAGAATTAGGGTTTAGATTAAAAACCTTGCAAATATGAGCTTTGTTCAAGGGCATGAGGAATTTTCCATTTGTAGTGAATAATTCCCTCTTCTTAGGGTTATAAGCCCTTGCAATTGCTCGAATCAAGTCAAAATTGAAAAAAAGCATTCGATGCAACCAACCTTCCCAGCACTAACCACTATTTTTTGCAAATAGGCCTATCTTCTAGAGAATTTCTAAAAGAATTGTTGAAAAGGGAATAACCTTGAACAAGGATAATAGGGTTTTTCCAATTTTCATTCTTGTCAAAAACCCTAGGATAAACTAAAATTTCAGACCCCTGGGCCATCCTAGATCTCTTAGCTTCCAACAATGGTTTTTAAACTAGGGTTTTTAATTTTACTCTTCAAAGAAGATTTCTATAAAATTCCTCAATGTGTACCCATTTAAATACTTATAATCCCTTTTACATAATTGAAAATAAATGACCAAAACTCCTCAATGCTTTGAATTATATAGAGATAGTAAGATTTACAAATACTTGTTTGTCATCAACTAGAAGCCCTAATTTTGCTACGAAAACCCTTGTTTGGTTGAAAATCTTTAACAATTCACTTTGACGGGATCTCTTTGTGCTCCAACTAATGCAAAATGGTATAATTAAGTGATTACCCTCAAGGATTTGGTAGATACAAACCAAATCCTCCATTAATATCATCACATACTTGAGCACATGACTAGTAGTAGTCATTTTCTACTTTTGAATGTGGATTGTTGATCTCAAAGATTGATGGTGGTCATGAGGATTCAAAATCCTTTTTGTAAAGAGAGGAAGCACTTTTTATTTGAATGGATCCAAGACACGTGTCATCATTTTAGGGCTTTGTCAAAGTAGGGAAAAAGGATTTTTGGGCCTCCCAATAGTGTATCTCTCCACAAAACATTAGTAATGAGCAAGGTTGTACACATGGTACAATTTCAAGAAGTCAAGGGAAAGATAGCTCAGCTAAACAACACTGAGCAAATGATCTTTGTTGAAAAGTTTGGGTAACTAAGAGGAGGGTGAATTAGTTATTATAAAACATTTTTCTCAATTTTAATTAACCCGAAACAAACTTAAATCAATTAGATATTAATGAACATGAAAGCACAAAACAACACTATGCACAATGAACACTAGAATTTATGTGGAAACCCAAGAAGGGAAAAACCATGAAGAATAATAATTCTCAATTATAAAGCACCAGTTAAGGTGACACCAGTTAAGGTGATTTTTACAAAGCCTCACTTCCAAGTTTCTCACTACAGGTAAGGTTCACTACTAGTTGGGCTCACTTCCTAGTTGTTATAGCCAAATATATAAAAGGCTCACTACCAAAAGAGAAAGGCTCACTGCCAACAAAAATAGGCTCACTTCCAACAGAAAATGACTCACTACCAAAAGAATGATGAAAGGAAATCCACCACTGAAATGACTGACACTAACAATGACACCTGATAGAATTTCTCTATTTTCTACCTCCAATCATATACTCTCGTACACTTCACAATGTCTGAATTTTTAGATTTGCATTCATCACACTTGCTTTCATCAAACAAAATCAACTCTTATACCATTACATGTCGTTACAATATCCTAGGTCGGCTAGACACAATGTCGTCATAGTCTTCCAAGTCAACCAAATACAATTTGAATTAGGTAGCCACACAATAATTCTCGTGATGAAGAGGAACAAAACATGGACCACACAAAACCTCCTCGCTCAAGTCAACACATTACAATGATATCTAGAAATAGAGTAAGCACATTACAATGCAAATAATGTTCTAGGGCACAATAACCAATTTCTAGATCGGTCTGGACCCAAAAGAACGTGTCTCATTATGTTGCAAGATGAATGGGAACAAGACAAGCATGAACAAAAGATAGATCATCACAACACAACATTTAGAGCTCGACAATCTGGATCACTAAAGCATCAGAATTAATCAACCAAGATATGTTGACATCAATGACAACCATTATTGACAACAAACAACATTACATTCCAACAATCTCCCCCTTTGTCATTGATGGAAACATCCATCAACAACAAACCAAACAACTCAAATATCAACATCTTCTTGTCTTCTTTTCTTCTCCCCCCTTTGACATCAAGGACAAAGGGAAAAAAAAATCCCCTTGAAAAACTTACTCTGCTCCCCATATGAGGAAGCCTCCCAACATTGATCCAGATAAGAGTGAATAGGTGATATTTTGGACCAATGCACACCTTGGTGCATATTATTGTAGATTAAGAGTGTGGGTTTTTTCTCTTGAAAGGTTTTTCTCCACATAAATAACCGTGTTGTGGTATGTATGATATTTATGTTTATTTACGTTTAAGTTTCTATAACTATTGTAGAGATCTATAAATTTTTGCATTATCCTCCTCTCAAGATTAGTGTAGGAAGTTGTTCTACTACTTTAGCTTCATTACAAAATTGTCAACCAAGGAAATTACTAAGGATGGAGGAATAGATATAGCCCTACATGGAAATAATTCATGGAGCACATCAAATAATAGTATTTACTTGAAGATACATACAAATAAACATATATGAAACAGTAGCTACTTTGATAGAAAAAAGACCAATCTATCAAGGATTATACCAACACATTCCATGCACTATCTATAAAACTTGGCATCTAGGATACAAATAAACATTTAGTGTTGAAATATCATATCAGGCTACATTATTATATTTAAATAGAGATATTTTTTTGAATATTGAAACATTGGGAACTACATACAAATATACAACTAAAATTGAAAATAAATTCAAACAAAGAGGGAAAAGGAGAGTTCAAACCAAAAGGATATGATAACAATAGGTTTCAACGAAAGTAGACCAACAATAAAATTTTCCCTTAACCATCATCAAGTACAAGTGTTGAGAAGGTGTTGAAGGGTACTGGTATGTGGTGTGAAATTCATAAAAGATCTTAACATAGCACAAAAAATTGCAGAGCTGCCAAAACATTGATGGCATAAACCCACGAACTGGAGAAAGAATTTGATTCACTTCTTGGTGACCCTTTTGAGCATAGGGAATATGAACAAATCATTGAAGAAGACCTTTATACCACAATAGCTACCGAATTTTTTCCCCATGAAGATGAGGATCATTTATTTCATTCACAAATGTGAGTGAATAGAAAGGCCTTACATTTCATAGTTGATAGCGTGAGTCAAAATAATTTAATATTTATTGAGGTTGTTAAGAGGATGAATCTGAAAATATACCACAATAGCTACCAATTTTTTTCCCCATGAAGATGAGGATCATTTATTTCATTCACAAATGTGAGTGAATAGAAAGGCCTTACATTTCATAGTTGATAGTGCGAGTCAAAATAATTTAATATTTATTGAGATTGTTAAGAGGATGAATCTGAAAATAACACCTCATCCACAACCATACTCAATTGGTTGGGTGAGTTAGGGATGAGATGTCTAGGTAACCAAATGGTGTTTCTTGTCCTCCTCTATTAAATCATTCAAAGATGAGGTAATTTGTGATGTTACACCATTGTATGTATGTCATGTAATGTTGGGGAAGCCATACATGTACAAAAGAAATGGCATCTATTAATCTAGACCATGTAGTGTTATTTCCAAGCTAGGAGAACAAGAATATCGAATACTTAAGGTATGTCCATCAAAATATACATCTTGTAATTACTGCAAATGTAATGTAGGAATTTGATTGCTCAAACTAGAGAATTTGTATTGTTAATGATTTGACCTGAGGATATAAGGTCAATCATAGGTAAAACTCATACAACAACAATAACTATCACCACATATCAACAAAAATAAATGGATGGAATATTGGTAGGGAATTATAATATCTTCACTTCACCAACAAGAGTTCCAAAGAATTTCCAAGTCAAACATTCCATTGATGTGATTGTAGACATGCAAAATTAACATTATGCATTCAATTAGGCTTGTTCATCAAGTAAACTAGGTTTCACATTCATCCACTCATCAAATTAATTAAGTTCACCTTCATCCATTCATCTGGTAAATTAAACTCATTAAGTTCATTCCTAAGGATGTTCATTTAAATTAAATAAATCAACATCATCCCTCTAATTAAATAAATCAAACATTCATTAAATTGAAATCCAAATGCATATTCCATCCTTTTTTGAATTAAATAAATCAAATATTTAAGTCATAAAAGTCAAAATCATCCTAATCGTCATTAAGCTAACCTAATCCTAATTAGCCTAACCTAACCACCCATCACATTCTCTAGATTTTTCCACTTGCACAAATAAATCAATTTATTGATTTATTAAATCCAACATTTTCCATCAACATGTTATATTTGAGGAATATTCCCTCAAGTTTGAATTCAAAATCAAGTGGACATGTACATCCAACAAAGCAATTAATGTCTCTTACATGTCCCTTGCAAAGGTCAAACTAAGCATTAACTCTCAAATTCAAATTTGAAATTTCCCCCTCTTGGGCACATTTCCCAAATCTTGCACATCCCTCAACCTATGACATGATGACAAGTGGCCTCATCTCATTGGTCCAATCTTTGTCCCACATTCATCCATTTTTCCAATCTCTTATCAAGAAAATCTACAAATAGAGGCTTCATTCTTAATCAAATCCTCCACAACTCCACAACTTGATCCACAAATCCTATGCAAAGTCACTCTCTTCATTTGAGAGCTGATTTTTTCCACTCCATATCTTAGCATTCTATATCATATTCAAATCATCTTCATCATGGAGCTTGAGCAAGAATTGGGAAAGAGCTTCTTTCCATAGAAGCACCAATCCACTATAAGATGTTGGTTTGATTATTAGAATGATGTTTTTCTATGTTTTGCTTGCTTCTTTTGCATTATTCTTGTGATTAGATGAATCTTATAGGGAATCTTTTATTTGCTTTGGTTTACTAACAATGCTAAGGGCTTTTGTTTTTGAGCTAATGCAGATTTAAGGTTCTACAATGATTATAGGGACACCATTACCAAAATGGGCCTCTATATAGGAGATCAATTTTGGAGAATGATTAGATCAAATGAAAAATTGAAGAGCTTATCCAAAAGGGCGATATTTGACCAAGTGCATCACCATGTGGCAATCCAATTGTTTTGACCAAGAAAAAGGATGGAACTTGGTAGTTATGCATTGATTATTGGGCCTTGAACAAGATCAATGTGAAAAAAGGTATCCAATCCCTCGTATTAGTGATCTCTTGGACTAGCTAAGGGGAGCTAAATTTTTCACCAAAATTGATTTAAAATTAGGATACCACCAAGTGCCAATTGGCCCATAAGATGTTTTGAAAACTACTTTCAAATCCAAGGAGAGGTTATTTGAATGGTTGGTAATGCCTTTTGAACTAACAAACACCCCTACCAATTTTATGAGAATGATTAATTATATTCTCAGACCCTTCACTTATTCCTTTGTTTTGGTTTATCTAGATGACATACTCATCTTTAGTAGAACATGGGAGGAGCATTTACAACATGTGGAACAAGTGCTCTCAACCTTGCAACAACATAAAACCTATGCTAACAAAGAAAAAATTATCATTTGGTATGAAAAGGATTTAATAATTGGGATACATCATGGATAATGTAGGTTTTCATGTTGATCCAACAAAGATACAAGTGATCAAAGACTAGCCTTCTAAGAATATTACAAACCTCCATAGCTTCTTGGGGATGGCCAATTTTTATTAGAGGTTTGTAATTGGGTTCTCTCACTTGGCATGACCCATGAACCAAGTACTCAAAGGAGGAGGTAAAGTAAAGTTTGTTTAGATAGAAGTACAAAAAACAAAATTTGTGGAACTCAAGAAAATGTTATGTTCAACACCAGTTTAAGCACTTCTAGACTTGCAACAACCATTTGATATGGAGACATGACTTTGAGTGTGCCCTTGGGGTAGTACTTGTTGACGATGATTTTAGTCATAGCAAATAGGGAAAATAAATTCTTCACAGATAAGACCGAAAAGAGCCTATCCTTCTTGAAAGATATGGAACAAAGGCAACCTAAAGGGGAATTTAGATTTAACAGGAAAAAATTGGATTTAGTTCAATCCCAAGTCTCTGATAACTAGGTCATGATTGCTCTAGGGTTGCTCTCGGGTTTGATGTGATATTGCTGTTAATCTCAAAGGGACTACTGTTGTTTATTTTTAAGCCATGGATTTTCAATTGGATCATAAAGACAAGTATCATGAAATCGAAAGATTTGCAATAGCATTCCATGAACATTACAAATTCCTTGCTATCACTTAAGTAGATTTAACATTAAGCATTCAAAAATGTCATAGAAAATGAAATATTTTCAATAAAATTCCATCCATTCATTTAATTTTGGAACATTTTCAAGAATTTAAAAATCTACTCTAAAATAAAGCATAAAAATACTAAAAATTAAAATTTTCTCCTAGTTATTCTCCATGCATGCCCTAAAGAATCAACTAAAATAGAGAAAACCGCTTTATACTTCACCAGATTTCTTCACAACTACATATAAAAAGGTGCAAGATTTTAAAGAGAGGGTTTCATTTCTGGACACTGAGTAGGTTTTGTATGCACCCTTAAATGACACAACATACATTCTTGTTTGGCTGAACTAACAAAACCAGCTACAAAAGATTCATGAGATAGGTAGCTATCTAATTGGATCTGATATTAATCAATGTCTACGTGCATACAATTTTTTACACCAGAATGGTTCAAAAAATAGGAAAAAAGAAAAGAACTTGAAAAAGTTTATGCTCCTCTGACATCCACAAATTCTGAACTTAAAATAAAAATAAAGCAGGAAACAAAATTTTATAGGAACAAGGCCCCAAGAGTTCAACTTAAATTCCATCTAGAGAATCAAAAATAACAAATTAAAATGTAGCACATGGCATATGCCAACTATCATCAAAATATTCCAGATCAGGTCAAAGCTTTGACTTCATCAACAAAAACACTTTTCACTTCATACTCTAGCACGCCACACTTCACATATATCGAGGCTATCATCTTCTTCAAAATATCAGAATAGGGAATATCAACTAGGACCGAGATCAACTTGCAAACTCAAAATTACAAACAAAACAAAACCTCCATCACAGCTCTGGTGTTCAGTATTCAGTTTTTCATCTCTTCACTCAAGGCTCGGGTTTTGAGATCTTTTCTTCGCTTTTCTTTAACTGGTACTTTTGAAAAGAGTTCAATAATTGATGCATATTTTTCTTCAAAATCCCTTGTACTACTCTCCAAGTGAGTTTGAGCCTAGTATATTCTTCAGATACCTGGAGTATAATATCATTCCTCTGCACTTTATCTACTTCATATTTAACTATAGTGTTCCTGCACCGTATAATTTCATCAATGACCTCCCTCATTAACAACTGAACATGATCTTTTTTTATTCTTTCAATCTATTCCTTGAAGGATTTAGCTTCTTTACCCTCCTGTCCTAATGTCTGGGGATCACAACCTTGACGGGCTTTCATTTCAATAAACTCTCAATCTTCATTAATCAATTTTCCACATTCTATGACGACCTTTCCAAATCCTTCAATGCATTGTATCAACATGTAACCTTCCCATTTCAAATGCTTCTTCCATTTTTCTGGCAATGAAATTTCTTGTTTTGAAATTACATTTCCCTATATCAATTCTTGGATTTCTACTTGCATGAGAATTTCAATATTTCGCCTCTCTTCAATAACTTGCTCTTGGAAAAATATGCATTCACTCTCAAATATTTTAGATTTCTCTAACCAGTGGTATGCTTCCTTGTGCTTCCCTATTGCATCTATAATGAATTCTTTCGCCTACTTTACCCAGTATTCAATCCATTCTTCAAATATATTCATTGTGTGGAAAACTACTGCGATTGCATCCACTTGTTCTTGTGACATCAATACTGGATGTTAGGGAAATTTAGCTTGTGCTTGACCGGATAAAGTTAGTGACTTTAGAAAATGCTCCAAGGTAGCAACCCGTTCTTTCAATTCTCTTTTCTTCTATTTATATTTCTGCACTCTGGCAACGATAGCATTCAAATTTGCTTTTATTTCTTCTAACTCTTGCCTCCAAGATGAGTGTCCAAGATTAATACTTGTTATCTTATACTCCTTAGGTGTTATTTCATGTTTATCTTTATCAACTGTTGGAGTAGCTATATGGATGGTTCTTCCACCATCTGCATTTCTTTGCATGACATGTTTTGTTTTTGTTCTACGCCTAGGCTTAGGAGTATCTACTTGTATAAAATAGTTAAGATTCAGAGGCAATACTTCTACTTCCATTGGGAAAGCTAACTCCCTGATCAACCAATCAGGTGCATCGTCACCTTTCTCTACCTCTGTAACATTTCTTTGTTCCTGGTTTCCACTTGATTCAGGAACTTCTTCTCTTTTATCTATCATGTCTTCTGAAATAGGAATTTCCTTAGTAATTTTTGGCATAGATTCGGGATTACTAGGGTTTGGAACTGTCTCCTCTATTTGAGGACTTATATTTTCCTATCTACCCAGATGTTCAACATCATCTCTCTAGACGTTACTTTCTATATTCTCTGCTACATCAGGGTTTTCCTCATTTTCAATTCTATCACCTGAAAACTGTGTAGCTTCTTCCTTCTCAATTTTAGTTTCAACTTCAACATGGCCTTTATCTGGTTCTTCAAAGACCTGTGACTATTCATTAACATTTGGAACATTCCTTAGTGCAGCCTGGGAATCAAAATTATCTTCAACAATTATTTCATCAATAAGGCTCTACCCTACAGTCTCCCCTATTTCCATCTCAAGGATATTAGGGTTTCTCGCTTATGAGGTGAGTGTTCCTTGTATAAAATCTTCTTCTTCAACATTTATAGGATTAGACCCTGTATCCTAAACCTCTTCTATCACTAGATGTACCATAGGTTTATCTTTAGACTTCTTTTCTTTCATTTTCTCCCACATGGCACCCCATCTATCCATCTATTCTTTGATTTTTGCTTCATATTCTTCAAAAATCTCCTCTAAAACCACAAGATTTCGTCCTAATGCTTTTTTCATACTAGCCATGTTAACAGAAGGAGGAGAAGTAAATAGTGTTGCACCCCTTTGAGACATAGACCTGGTTTGTGTGCCAATATTTTCTATTACTCCAACTTCTTCGTCAATAACCAGTTTAGTTCTTAGTTTCGCTGTAGAGGAAGATGCACCCTTGGGTCTTACTTTTGATTTATCTTTACTTGTTTCTTATCAAATGCTTTTATCAGAATTTCTTGTCTTGAAATTTTAGGGGTTCTTTCTTCAATTCTTATACTAGGGTCCACCTTACTAGTTTTCCTTCTCTTCTTAGTAGGCTCTCCACTCTCAAATGCTATTTCATCTCTTTTTTTTCTTCTTTTATCCTCTAAAAATGTGGGCTCAATGCCTCTTTCTCTCAAAGCTTTACAAAAATCATCAATCCAGTGTTGAGTATATACTAAAACTGGTCTGGATAAATCATCAATTGATGTCCTATCCTCATCATCATAACCTAGGTCTAGGATGGGTTCATCATATACCCTGTCTTCGTTGTAGACTTTATTCAACACTAGGCCATCATCCTCTTCCAATTGATCTGGAATGTCATGAAGCTTGAGAATCTAGGCAAATTTTAGAGACAATCTTTCATATTTTCTTACTCTTACTTTGTGCTCATCTTCATAATTAAGCCAATAATCTTCTAGGTGCTAGACATGAGCATGATAACCAACTATATTCTTGGCAATATTTCCCTCAATGTCATAATATATTCTCTAAAGTGGGAAATCTTCAAAATTATATGTTCTTAATTCTTCTTCACACAAGTCATCCAATCTGATTGCATTACACTTATAATTTCCTATCACAATGGGGAATTTGAAAGTAGCCTTCTTGCAAGCATGGCTATAAAGACCCTGAGATAGTTTCAACTATCTCACCAATTCTAATAAAACAATTTTGTCTGTTGGGTACCTGGGCAACATGAACAAATGTCCATCAAATCCCTCTATCCTAATGTAGGAGTAAGTGGGGAATTGAATGTACTAGCCTCCCATTGGTCTAATGACTTTTTGTGCTTTTAGGGACAATATTTTGGCTTTATCACCTTCCATCGTTCTGACCAGTTTCATGGAAAATAGATCATTGACTTTACTATAATTATCTTTATATCCATGGATGGTGATCTAGGGTAAATGAGCATATATCAAACTATTTCCTACCTTCGTGCCCAGAGTACCAATCTATTTCAACCCTTGTTTGCTAGCTCTCATGGCATTGGAGTAAATCACATATGAAGACATATAAAAGCACTTGATTTTGGGAAATTTTGTTATTTGTTCATATAGTTTGTCACTTATAAACTTTCCCCAATGCATTTGCACAAGACTTTCCATCAGGCTAGATATTATTACAAACATCTAGGATTCAAATTTACTTGCATCCCTTAAACCAGCTACCCTGCTTAGCAGAGTTATAATATCTTGAATTTCTTGGTTGAACATAGACCTCTGAATTACTTTGGTCTATAGTTTAATCGGCTCTTGGCACCATTAGGTACTCATAATTTCTCTGTTGTGTGGTTCAAAATTCTAATACATTTTTCCCTTTGCTTTCATATCAACATTATACATTTGTGTGTAAGTAGGGAGCCCAAATGTGTACATAATTCCTTTCTGTGAGAGGTTTGCATAAATTATCCCTTCTTTCTCAACAACTCTTTTGGCTAGGTTGTAGTAATTCGTACATTGCATAACTAATTTAGGGGCCTCCATTGCTGGCAGAAACCCTCCTGCTAAAAGTAACCCATTTTCCACAACATTTTTGGTACATTGAGAGGCATTTTCTTGTAATACTCGCGAACAAATTTCAATATCAGAAGACCATCCCATATGAGTTTCTATAACCACCACATTGATTGGTATGGCTTTCGAATTACAGTATTTGAATTCATCTTCTGCCCTTGCATCAAAAGGACTCATTTCCTTTGGTGTGTTCTACAAATTCCAAAATGTGTGTCTTGTGTGTGAGTTAGGGTTAAATTTAACCAAATTTTACATTTTATAAAACTTTCCGTTCATCTTCTAGTTTAATTCAAAATCAAAGAATAATTAACATTTCAATTTCTAAAGGGAAAATACCATTTTCGAGATTTTTCATGCTTGAAAATCATTAACAAAGTGTCAATTATTTGAAACATACCTGGTTCTGGTTGATGATGATAATCTTTCAAAATGAAACTTCAAGATCCTTGGTAGTTGTGTTCTCAGTTTCTCAAAATTTACCTCTCCTTGTGCGCCAGTATTATTTCGTTCTTTCAATGTCCTTTGCAAATTTGCAGCATGACAGGAAGTGGAGTTTTATAAAAGCAACTGCATGCTTGAGGTGGTGCCAAGTACATAGGTAGTTCACCACCTTCATTAATTAGGTATGTTATTTTGCATTAATTCCTCGAATAAAGGTGCAATCATTATGGATTAGGGTTCAAATTATGAACACCTAGATTTCTACACGAGCTCACTACTAGAGGAGAAATATGACACAATAATCATACATGGCAATTAGGTGTCATGCTAATTCTCTGTAAGGTATCGGTCATTAAAGATACGTGATCAATTTGTGATCACCGAGATTGAGACTTTTCGGTATGAATTTAAAAAGAAACACCAGGATCCAAGAACTTACCTCCAAGCTTTAGAAAGAGAAAATCAGAACAAAAGAAAACACCAAGAACCGGGTTCAAGAGATTAACAAATTTCAAAACAAACTCTTTGGTTTCCGACTTCCAAATAAGGAAAAAGAAAAGGAAATTAAAATTAAAATACCAGACTCTAATAAAAATATTATTATTGGGATTGACGACTCTGGGGGATGAAATACTAGGCGGAGCTAGGACTGAATGAAGATACAGTTCGCCTTGATGCAAATGCAGGACTCTAGGATTCCAATTTTTGGTAATAATAATAAACTTTTGTGAAAAGATCGAAACACTGAATTTGGTAAGGGAAAGGATAAAACAAAGGCCATGTGAAATTGAAAATGAGATCAACAACCAACCAAGCTCCAAAATGATGCCAAAGCAAACAAAAGTGAAAGGGAACACCAGAAAAAGGGGGGGGGTCCACATTTTTCCAAGAGGCAAAATTTGGTGTGTTGTGAGACTACACAACAATACTCACACAAAATGGTCATCCAATGGCTTAACATAGTGAAATGATCTTTGATACAATATGTAGATATCCTAGATATGACAATGAGATTTATGCTATTGTGCATGCCTACAAAAAATGGAAGCACTACATTTTGGGGAAAGAGACTATTATTCATACAGATCATAAACCTATATAGTTTTTGCAAACACTAGGGAAATTGAAAAATGATAGAAATCAAAGATGGTCATACTACTTGCAACAATTTCATATATATATTCACCACAAAAGGGTAGTAGTAACAAGGTAGTAGATTTCTTGAGTAGACCTTTGATTGTTGCACTAACTATGGTGTTAGATTCCTATGGACATCAAATGTTAGATTGGCCCAACTTGTATAGTACTGATTCAAATTTTTTGAATACCTATAAAAGACTATCAATAGGTAAGAAAGTTCCTAGATTTTTGTTTCAAGGAAGTATTCTTTGTCACATGGGTCACATATGTGTTCCTATTAAGAAACGATCAAAGATGATATGGGAAGCACATTATAGTCATGTTGCTGGACACTTTGGGGTGGGAAAAACTCTTGTTGTACTCCAAAGCTACTTTTATTGGCCCAAGATGCAACATGATGTTACTTCTTATATTCAGTCTTGTGTAGTATGTGTCATTGTGAAGCCTACAAATCATAAGGTAGGACTATGTATGCCTTTTCCCATCCCAAATAGACCTTGGAAATTAGTTTCTATGGACTTCATGTCTGGCATCCCTACTACTAGACGTGGCCAAGACTATGTGTATGTTGTGGTGGACATGTTTTAAACGATAGCCATTCTAGTAGCTTGCAAGAAAGGGGTGTCATACTACCAAGTTTTTCTTTTCTCATGTTTGGGTTCACTATGGATTACGATAGAGTATCATCTCTAATAGAAATAGAAAATTTATTAGTAAATTTTGGTTTGCACTTTGGGCAATGATGGACACCAAGCTCACCAAGTCTACCACTTTTTATCTACAGACAGATGGTTAGACTGAAGTGGTCAATCACATGACTATTCACATTCTACGGATGTATCACTCTCAACATCCTTGAACATGGGATGAGAGTCTTTCATATGTGCAACATAGTTAGAATCATGAAATGCATAGTTCTATAGGACACAATCCATTTGAGGTCTACTTGGGATACCGACCACTGGCTCTTTTGAATTTTTCTCTTCTATCCATGACTAGTGAACCATTAGTACATGTAGAGAAGGGAATGGATAAAGCTTCTAAGTTTGTTGAGAAAATTTTCAGTATTTAATAGCAAGTTCATGAAATATTACAACAAACCAATCAAAAGTATAAGGACTGACAAGACAAGCATCATATACCTCATCACTTTCAAATTGGTGAGAAAGTGTGGCTTCATATTCAAAGTGAAAGACTTTAGGGACCACACAAGAAGCTTTGTCCTCTTTAATATGAGCCATATACTATTATAAAGAAGATTGGTGAGGATGCTTTTAAACTTAACATTCCTCCATTTTTGGGGTGCCATCTTGTTTTCAATGTAGAGTTATTACGACCATATTTTCCACCTTTATTGGATTCTTAAATTTTTTTTAGCAAATGCAGACCACTGAATTGAATCATAAGACTATTATTCTAATGGTGAATGATCATATTTTTTATGTTCATGAAAAAATCTTGAGAAACACACATGTTACTCTTTGTTGAATAGTTCAGGTAGGACAACTCCCTCACCAAAGCAAGTGGTTTACCAAAGAGAAAATTGACACATGTTTTTGTCATCTAATGTAGAACATTGATGCAATGGGGCCCATTTCCTCTCAAGAGGGTAGGAATTATTTGGAGCACTCTGGCGCTGTTGGCACAAGAAAATGAAAATATTGAAAAACAATTCTTTCAATATTTTCTATGTTTTACTAAATCACATTTTTGGAGGTCTTCAAAGTGGAATTTGGGGTCAAAACTATCTCTTCAAGACTTTTCCAATGAGGTAGAGAAGTCCCTAATCTGACCAATAGGGTGAAAGTTATGACCTCGCCAAGTTTGGGTACATAAATTCACATGGTTTTTTGAAAATTTTGACCTCGACAAGTTTTGGGTACCAATTGACTTCAAAATTTTGGGGTGGTTTCACAATAAACTACATCTAGGGTTCAAATAACACAAGAACTTTTACACCTTTCTATGTAAAAATAGTTTTAGAGTTTCAAAAGTAGTTTGCAATTTAGAAGGTAAAGGGGGTTTTAAGTCTTTGAAGTTAATTTATATTTTAGCAATAATAACTTTTATAAAATATAAAACCACATTAACCCTAACAAAATAATGTACCCTTTTATAAATGGAGAAAAAATAATCAATACATTTAAAACATTTGAATACAACATTAATATGATAATATGTACCAAAATGAAGGCAAATAAAGCATTACCCTAGTAATGCAAAAAATGCAATTTTTGAAATTATGCACTAGGATGACTAGAATTTTAAATTTTGGGGACATATTGTAATAGGTGACAATGAGTGTGACCTAAACCTACAATTTACCCTTTTTTTTATATTATCTTAGTTGATCCAATCTACTAGTACTTTGACCTTCTCGTAGTCCTCACGCTATCACACACATACTAAGAGATAAAAGTGCACATTGTGCAATTTAACACTTTTATTTTATATCAATCTTTAAGCACATATTGTAAATACATATTTATAGTTCTCAACTCAACTTATTTGGTGTAATGGATCCTAACCAAAAATTCAACAACCAACCATCACTATTGATCCCCTTGGTTTAGATTAACCATAATTTCTAACCTTTTCCTACTTATGATTAGATTGTTTGGCATGACCTACTCCACCTAATTCAAAATCCAAATTTCTTCCTCCCTAGCTAACCTTTCTAGAAAATAGTCATTACTCTATTGAACTACATGCCAAAAATATCAAACCAAGTGGCTAAGAAAATATATGTAGATATTCCTAAGGCATTAGCAGTCATGATATAACAAAATGAAGTTACAAGATAAACTAAATCAAAAGAAGTATAAGGTTAAAATGTGTATCTAAGCATTACATTTCTACATTTAGATATTAGAGTTTACATCTTCATCACATGCTTGGTGTGACTATGAACTTGTACATTAATCTAAGAAATTTACTCCTAAATAAGACATGCTTATGACTTGTCCTCTCATCTTGAAATAAAACCTCACTATTCTCTTTAGCAAAGTCATTTTTAAAAAAACAAGTCAAGAGGTCGTGGTGTATAGATTTTTGAAGGTCATATAAATAGAAAACTAGGCCTCATGGAGTGGTCAAGTCTAGGATTATGCACTACAATGTGACCCTATCCACAATAGCAACAATCTCTAAATAGTTTCATGACACTATTACATTGATCACTATTTCATATCTAGATTCTAGATTTTAATTATTCATCACAACATATTACCAGGTCAACATCAAAGATGAAATCAATACTTCATTGAAAAGAGATTATCACGTCTTATCTATCTTCAACTAATTAGGTCTCAACTGTTATGTCTATTTTCTTATTCACACACACACACACACACACACACTATCATCTAATTGTAGGTCATAACTAATCTCTAGTAGTTACAAAGGACATAACTATGGGAGTTTGAACTCTACCACCTATCAAAAGTCATTGAACATATCATGTCAAGACAAACATAATTATGCATGTTCTCATACACAACTAAACTATTATAACAAAAATAAATAAATTTCCAAATCCAAATCTAACAACTCCAAAACCTCCGCCTATCATTTTCTCAAACATCTCCAACTTCTTCAACCTCCAAAATAGACATACTTTTTTCCCTACCATACTTCATGCTTTATAATTTCTGAACTCTCTTTTGACTATTTACTTAAACCAAATTCTAAAATACTGAAATATTATTTTTCTTATAATCAAACCATACTTTTTAGCCCAATAAGCACATTTAATAATCAAAACTAAAATTGTCTTATTTCTTCTAATTACACCAATACAAGAAGCAACGCTGTTTGTCAATTAACCCTCCTCCATGATTTCTTAACCTGCTTAAGAAACCCATTTTAAGTTTTATTGGGAAGAAAGTAACGTGTGAAAATGCAATTGTACCATAATTTCTTGATGGGTTTCTTTTCAAGGCTAATGGACGGTTCCGTGTTTTTACAGTAGAATTTGAACACAGTTCTTGGTGGGGAGTCCCTGTCTTCCATAAATTGTAGTGTATAAAACGTTGTTTTCTTGTCCACAACGTTGTTAAACCTTGTAAATTCCGCCTTGGCTGGGCTGTATTTTTTCTTCCTCCACAATGAGAGCAGGTAAGAATTGCATTTGTCAAACCACCTTCATGACAGACAGTCCAGCTTCCCTCACACCCCACAAAAGTAGGTAAAGTTTCCTTGTATTGTGGAACATGGAGTTTGCCTTTGATTGTGATGCTTCCAAGTAAAGCTCACATGAAAGGGTGGCCATATATGTCATTGGCTTGGGACATAAATCTACTTGTCCTTCTCTGTAAAGAATGGCCTATCCAAATTCATTTTTTAATTGCCCACTTCATTTTTTAAATGTAATTCTCTACTTTTAAGTTTGTCCATAATCAGATGTAGTTTATATGTTTAATAGAGTATTTAATTTGTAACTTAGTAATATCAAAGTAGAAAAAAGATAACAAGTTAAAAGGCAATCCATATGCCATAGCTATCAAGAAAGGTGGGATATTTTCTATATATCAATTTATTAGGTTAAAAGGTACAATTTTAATAATAATACTAGTAATTGAGATTTGTGAGAGTAGGTGGATAACAAAAATTCAGTAAAATAAGTTAACTAATGGGTTACATTTTAAATCTAATAAATTAATAAGCTAGTATAACTATATTAAATATTTCTATTTAAAAGACAACAAGGAATATCAAATTTTGGGTGATTATTTAATCTATATTACAAATTGAATATAAACACCTTGAAATTCATATATCTCAATGGATTTTAAATTTATTTTAAAGATATCTATACTAGTGGGTTTATGTTATTGAATATTAAGATAATTGATATAAAATAGCTTTTTCTTACTTAAATATTACTTATGCCTTTGTTCATGGGGTCTTAAGAGTTGATTGTGGGAAAGCTGGTAGAGACAAGATAAGATTGGAAGCACCACCCATCTAGTTCTAAAACTAACTTTTAATGGAGTAGCTAGAGGCAATCTAGACCTCCTAGAGGGTGGATTCCCAATTAGGGATTTGAATGGAAATATTACAATAAAATTCACTACGGTTATTTATTCTTTGTATCTTTTTTTCTTACATGTATGATTCTCAACAAGAGATCTAGACTCTTTAAACTTGAGAAACACCTTAGACTTCCTCCTAAGAAAATATACTTGTGATTAGTTAGAGTAATTATTAGTGAATGAAAATAGTACAAATACTTGCCAATATATGGGATATCCATACAATAAAAATATCATTGTGCATCATCTCCAAAATATCCTCTACAATACTGATTTCATAGTTAAAGCACACTCGATCCTATTTTCATCTACACAATGCTCACAAACTTCAATCTTAAAAAAATCAACTATATGATCTTCCAATATTTATTTTCTTACCAAAGTTGTTAGACCTTTTTCACTCAAATGACCCAACCTAATACGTCATAGTAACATTGATTTAGATGTAAAATTAAAGCACAAATAGATAATGTTGATGCATCCATCCTATATAGAGTAGCATGTTGTACCACTTTTGTAAACATTAAATTTCCTCTTGCTTATCTATAACCTATTTCAATAAATTTGATATGAATTCCTAACTCAACCGTTTTAAACATAGAATAAGGTTTCTACCCAAACCTAAAGAACATGTGCAAAACATATGAGAGCCTCCTTAATCTACTATCCATCAAGGAAAATTTCACCTTTCCCTATACAATTATATTTATGGAGTTATTATGTGGATGAACACCTAACCTTCATTAAACTTGGTATACTTGGAGTATCACTCCCTATATGGTGTCATATGAAAATAAGAACTTTATCAACTAGGAATCATCACCAATAATGCATATAGAAATAATGCATCACTACTATACTTATCATTATTAGAGGACCTACCAAATAAATCATACTTATTCTTAGACTTACACTACTTTATGTGATCCTTCTTACCATAATTCAAACATTTAACTTTAGAATTACTATGATATTTAGACATGTCCGTACACTAAAACTTCTTATCTCTAGCTTTATGCATACCTTCCTTCTCTTTGCACTTGCCTCTAACAACTAAGGCACGAAAAGAGTTAACATCCATAGACCTTTTCTTAATTCCCTCACTTAACAAAATATCAACAAGGTTCAATAACACAACATTATTATTTATGGACATACTTAGGTTTCCCCATGAATATGGTAAGGAATAAAGTAATAAATACTTTTGTTCTCTTCAACCATATTAACTCCTACTGGTGCAAGTTGACTATAACTTATGTTAATTTTATTTAAATGATCACCTACAAAATATCCCTCCTCATTTTAAAGAATATAACTTATTTTTCAAAACAATTTATTTAACAAGACTCAATATAATATATTGTACCTAAACTCTTTCACAATAATTTTTTATCATCAACAAAAAAATAGATAGACATAACCAAATTATACTTCTAGCTTTCTTATCTAATTTTACCTAGTTTTCATCATACACTCCAAAAGGTTTGGTTAAAGAAGATACCATAGTCTTCTAATCTATTTCCACTAGAAGACCCTTCATCTTTAACTTCCATAGTTTAAATTTGTTTCCATCGAATATTTCAATTTCAAACCATAATATGCTAGCTATACATTAAATAGAAAATCCTTCAGAGTGTTCTTTCATTTCCAATTATATATGAACTACAATAAAATAAATAATGTAGAGTTTACTATTACACGTGCTAGGGTTCTAATTCCCAACAAACTAATAACCACCTAAATAATAACCTATACCCTTATACCAAATATTGGGGTTATTATAAATGATTGATAGACTAGGATGGATAAATTTAATATAAAGTATTCAAAAAGTAATAAAAAACACTTGCAAATTATATATAACAACATGCATATTGTAAATAAAATAGTATGTATACACAAGATTTAAATATTTTCCTAGGAAGTGCTTTTGAGAGAAAACCCACCACCAAAATAAATTTATAGTTATATTTAGAATTAGAAAGGATCCAATAACAAAATGTCTTTGGACTTTTATAGAGGCTCAATCTGCAACATACTTCTAGAATCACTCAAATTACACCAAATAGTATTTAATCTTGTTTATTTATAGTCTATTTTTTAAACCTTCTAACCTTCATACCTTCACACAAGGTTGTATATATACACATATTCATGGAAATACCAACCATTTAACTATACAAATAACTTGTTGAATACCAAGATTTATGTAACCATAATCTAAACATACATGGTGTCAATATACCACATAAATTAATATATATGACAATGTCTCCACATGGTAGTGAGAACTTTAAGAACCACCCTCCCCCCTCAAAATATAAGCAAGGGAAAAATCCAGGTTAGCAATACAAAGCATAAATAATTAAATAACTAAAATTATTTAATTATGAAGAATGAAAGGGAAAAGAGGTGAAAGAATTATGAAGAAATTAAGAGTCACAGGGTTAGGACAATTTTTAGTATATATATACACTAAAAATTGTCCTAAGTCCGTGACTCTTAATTTCTTCATAATTCTTTCACCTATATATATATATTGAATTCTTTCATTTTTTTTGGAAAATATGTTAATTTCTATTGAAAAATATTTCTTTTAAAAAATAAAAATAAAAATTTATTAGTGTTTTTTTTGCTTCTCTAAAGTTTTGTGGAAAAGCTTGGTGAATTTTTCCCTTGTTGTATTATGTAAGGTAAAATTTACCTACAATTTTTAATGCTCATGGAGCCAAAAATTGCTTTTGGATCATTGATATCCATTGACATCAATGATCAAAAATTAATTTTTGACCTCATGATCATTATAAATCATAGGTACATTTTACCTTACAAAGTACAATGAGGGTTATTAGATTATATTATAAATCAATGGTTACAATTAAATATTGGGGATATAACCCTAAAGTAACTAATAATTATGATATATTATTGGTGAATTAATTTAGATTTATATAATAAATTATAAAATTCAGGAAAATATGATATAATCATGTATCAAATATTGTGGAAATTTTTTGGGTTAAAAATTTAAATAAAATAAAATAAATTGGTAATTTAAATAATACTAAAATAAAATTTTATAAAAATGTGGTGATTAAAGTAACCTTATAGTTTGAACTATTAGCCAAATTTTGATTCCCAAATTTCAACTATTAGGCAATTGGTGAATATTCTCTATTATAAAATCACTACCACATGGATAATCACCTTGTATATTATATTGCTACCATATACTATGAATTAATAGTTACAACCTTCACACTATGAGTCTACATATATATTTTTGGTATTGCTACCACTAAAAACTCCTTGCTTTTAGTAGCTCACACTAACATAAAATTATATTTGACCACTTATTTTACTTTGTCTCATCTTCTAGAGTATTATCCTACTATTAAATTACCCTCCATGAACTCGGATTCTACCATAAGTTCCCCTACATTATTATTCATTCTCTATCACATGTTAATTACTTATACAATTATGAATTATCCATCTCAAGGACTTTTGGTTGTTATCATAGCACCAACACATGTAGACAAACCATGTATGTTACACTATACTTCCAACTACAAAATCACCACATGCTATTTACCACCAATTTTGATGCAGAAGCATCTAGTGGTGTAGGGCAATCTTGCATCACCCAAAAATATGTTTTTCCTTATTTTCTTTAGTTGTTTTGAGTCCCATGATGGCACTTAAGGGGTATAAGACAGTCAGAAGTCAAAAAAGGCGAAAAATAGTCACTTACTATTTTTAGTAATTCGGCCTAAATGGGCTCGTATGGACTTGAAAATTTACCGCAAGGAGAAGAACTCAATTTTTTTTCAGTCACGAAAGAATCATCTCAATAGCCTGCATGGTTTGGGAGATATTAAAGTTTCCATCCTGAGAATTTTCTCTAATGCAACTTCAAATTCAAATAGAAAATCTTAGAGGCCTCGAAACAACTTAAAAAGTGGATGAATCGACCTGTAGTATTCAACGTTGTAGATCTCTTCGAGAGCTTTCCAAAGATATGTTATAATAGAAAATTGAACACCCAGATCAAAATTTATGGCCCCATGAAGTTGCCCCTCTAAAAAGTGAATTTCATTAAAATATCTTCCTAGGCAATAAATCAAACAGCAAGACTTTTGGCGCTAAGACAAAAGGGAAAGTTACACTTTCTAGAACATTCTAGGGTAGTTATTGGGTAAAATAAAAAGGGATAAGTGGGGGTTGTAGAAGGTGGCTCCATTAGTGTAGATTTTGGCTCTGAATAATAGATTTTTGTTTTCAGAGTTGATTTTGTTGTAATGAATCAAGCCTATGAGGCTGTAGTATGTAAGTTTTGAATCTATAATTTCACTTTTTGAAAATAATTGAAAGTGAGTTATTTTTTTTTGTCTCGCATCTTTTGTGTTGGTATCTATTGTTGTTATTTGTGTGGTTTTTGGGCGGTGTGGCCCTCATCAAGTGGTATCAAAGCAAGTTTTCCTGAGTGTGTAAACAAATCACCGAATGTGAGGCAATTTGCACCAAGACTTGTGGTTGTGGGTTTCTATGAAAAGTGATCCAAATGCCTCTGCGAAGAAACCATGGTGGTGGAAGAAATGTTATTATACCAAAAGAGGGTTTTAGAGCCCTACAGAGACAAGTTCAAGAACTACAAGAGGAGCTTCGTTGAGGGTTTGAGCTAAGAAGAGGAGATGAAAGTGAAAATGAAGCTAAAAATGAGGAACAATTCAAAGAAGAACAAGAAGCAAAAGATCCAAAGCAAGTTAGATTATTTAAGGCCATCTCTAAGATTGGGAAAAGGTCAAAGATCAATGTTTCTACATTTTCTGGAAATCTTAACCCAAAAGATTTGATTGATTGAATCAATGATATGGAGGAGTACTTTGAGTATGAGGAGGTGGAAGATCCTGAGAGGGTCAAATTTGCAAAGACCAAGCTAAAGGTTCATACAAATATTTGGTGGAAAGAGGTACAACTAGAAATAAATTGAAGAGGAAAAGAAAAAATAACAAGATGGGATTGTATGGTGGACAAATTAAAAAGACAATTCATTCTTATGGATTATGAACTAGATTTTTTGAAGAAGATGCAAGGGTTGAAATGAACAGGAAAATATGTCAAGGAGTATACAAAAGAATTCTACCATGTCTTGATCAAAACAAGCCATTTTGAGGCCAATAAGGAGAAAGTTTCCCATTACATAAATGGGTTGAAGCTGAGTATTCAAAAAGAGTTGGGTCTGCTAAGAATGTCTACTATTGAAGATGCATATCAATTTGCTTTGAAGGTAGAAGAAAAGTTGAATAGAAGATTTGAAAGTAAGCAAAGAGGTGGGGGTCGTGGTGGAAAGACTAGTGGACGATCATATGGAGGTTGGAATGAAGATCAAAAGAAGGGTGAAGGATCCAGTAGTAGCCAAAACCAGAAAGGAGATAACACCTACCGTCCTCGTGATCAAAATAATGGAGACTAAAGAGGAAGAGGAAGATTTGGACGAGGATAGGGGAGAGGAGGCTTTCATGGAACTTGTTTCCAGTGCGAAGAAGGAAATAGAGCCTATGAGTGTCCTCAACATCAAGGAAGGACAAATAGAAGACCTGAGGGCAATACATGAGTTGCACATGTAGATGAAGATGTCGATTCTTCACATTTTGAGGATGCAGAAAGAGAAGTTCTTGTTACTAGAAGAGCCTTGCTAAATGAGGAGAAGGAACCAACTCAAAAGAGGAATTTGTTTTGCACCAGATGTAAGTGTGAAGGTAAAGTTTACAATGTTATTATTGATGGAGGCAGTACTGATAACCTTGTTTTAGAAGAGATGGTTAGTAAGTTGTGGTTGGAGAGAAGAAGACATCCAAATCCATACCCGATTGATTGGTTGCAGAAGGACCATAATGCTTTGGTAAATAAACAATTTCTAGTAAATTTCAAGATTAGAAATTACCATGATGAGGTATTGTGTGATATTATGCCTATGGATGTTTGCCATATGTTGTTAGGTAGACCGTGGCAGTTTGATCGATGAGTAGTACATGATGGACATGCCAACACCTATTCTTTGAGAAAGGATGGGGTTCATTAGAAGTTGAAGCCCTTGAAAGAGGCGGAGGAAAAGGTATGCAGTAATGCAATAATTTATTTGGTTGATGGAAGAAAATTCCTAGAAGTTATGAGGCATGAGCATATGTGTTTTGCATTGATCCCTAGAGTTGATAAAGAAGATACTACTGAGGTACCTGTAGAGGTTTCAATTTTTTTGAATGAGTTGCAAGCTATTATCTGTGATAATGTACCTGAAGGTTTGCCTCTAGTAAGAAAGATTAGTTATCCGATGGACCTAATTCCTAGAGAAAGTTTGTAGAATAAGGCAGCTCATTGTATGACTCCAATAGAGAGTGAAGAGTTGAAAATACAAGTGCAAGAGTTGTAGAAGGGATTTGATCAGAGAGAGTTTGAGTCCATGTGTAGTACCTTTAGTACTAGCACAAAAGAAGGATGGGGAATGGAGGATGTGTACAAATTCTAGAGCCATAAAAAATATTACCATCAAGTATAGATTTCCCTTGCTAAGAATGGATGACATTATAGATTTTTTGAGTGGAGATGAGTACTTCACGAAGATAGATTTGAAGAGAGGATATCACTAGATCTAGATTAGAGAAGGAGATGAATGAAAGACAACCTTTAAAACCAAGGAGGGCTTGTACGAGTGGTTAGTCATGCCTTTTGGGCTAACTGGTGTAGGGGAACCAAAAAAACTTATGTAAATATGATCATTTGATAGGTTTTAGAGTGATTTGAGAATATTTTGGGTCGGTTGAGTTAATGTTGTCAAAATTTGTAATTCTTGCAAAAAGTTGTCATATGCAAAATTAAAAAAATGCAAGAAATAGGAAGTTGAAGGGTCAAATAGCTCAAAAGTTAGTTGTAGCCATTGGTTTTTGGTTAGAAAATTTTAAATTGGCCTCACAAACCTTGAGGTAGGGTTGGAATGTTGTTTTTGAAGTTGAATCAATAAGAAGTCACTGTTTTCTTTGCAGTTTACTAGAAAATTTGCTGCTCCAAGTTTTTGTACGGTTCTATATAGAGGAATATTGGTCCAAAAGTTATAGAATTCAATGGAGGAATGAGATAAAATCATTTTGGGTTTGATTTTATTGAATTCCATAGTGTTTGAAGCATTTTATAAGCCTTTTACTGGACGGGTCTAAAAACCCTATTTTAAGGGTTTGATAGTGAAAAAAATGGATTGTTGACCCATTCCACCAGTAGAATAATTTGTAAATTGGTGGAATGGGTACATTTAGGAGTAGGGAAGAGGGTTTGAATGCTTTTTGTTGTTTCCCTAGTTGTATTTTCATGTGTTTTGGCTGGAAATTGATGGCTAAGAGTTGAAGTTTAGTGAAGATGCATTGGGAAAGAGTGGATGATGATTTGAGAAGCATGTGCAGAGCCAAGGTGATGTGTTTGAGGCATTTGTGAAGTGATTTGTGGCTGGGAGTGCTTAGTTTCAATAAACCCTCATTGAACTAGCCTAAAGAGGCCAAAACAAGGGTTTTGGGGTTTGATGAATTTGTAGGTATTTCTCCTAATAAAATTTGTTGATTAAGAGTGTTCATGATATGTTGAGAGCATTAGAATAGAGTTTGGAGGTTTGGGTGAAGAATTTTACCAAGTTTCTTTCAAAAAGTGGCCTAATTAGCTTAAGGGGTAGCATAGGAGTAGAGGTTTGGGGTTGATGGTCTAAAGTAACCATATAAGATTTTAAGACATGTTATGTAAAAGGATAATAGGTGTCTAAGACAACTTTTGGTTTTTGGGTTGGACGCCAAACAAGAAAGTTATGAAAGGAAAACAGGGTATGTTGACCTACTAGGAGAATGGTGAGTTTGTGAAGGAAACCTATGAAGTTGGGTTGCTAAGTTTGGAAACTTGTTCTATTTGAGTTATTTTTGATTGGATTTGCATTGTTTCCTCTCTGCTCTACATCAATTGGTATCAGAGCATAGGTGTTAGATATTTTGAAGGAGAAAAGTTGAAGTTTGAGAAAGGAAAAGTGGTGATTTGAAGGACAAGATGCCTCCTAAAGGAAGTGGAGCCCTTGGTAGGGAAATAAGGTTGTTGAAGGAATCACAAGAATCACTTTTAGCCAGATTTGCAGCATGGGAGACAAAGCAAAGAAGAGGAAAGACCATTGAAGAGGAAAGTGACTGAGAGGAAGAGGAAGAGGGTGAGGATGAAAACCCTCCAAGTGGAAGAGTCCAAGGTGATGTTTTGGACCTTGATGAGAGAAGCATCGCAAAAATTCTCAAGGCTATTAGAGGATATGCTTCTAGTGAGAAAATAGATGTGCCAATGTATAATGGAAAGTTGGATGTTGAAGAGGTATTGGATTGGATAGATGCACTAGATAATTATTTTGAGTACAAGGAGGTTGCTGAAGAACAAAAGGTAAAGTTTGTTAAGACTAAGTTGAAAGGTCCCACTCTTACATGGTGGAATTATTTTCAAGAGGAAAGAGTGAAAAAGGGAAAAACAAAAATCAGTTCATGGGATAGGATGGTGTCAAAGATCAAGAGCCAATTCTTGCTAGGTGATCATGCTATATAAACTTTTAAGAAGTTGCAAAGTTTAAAGAAAAAGGATAAGGATGTCATGGCCTACACTGAAGAATTTCACAAGTTGAGTATTAGGGTTGGTCATGTTGAAGATGAAAATGAGAAAATAGCAAGGTATATGTGTGGGTTGAGATTTCAACTTCAAGATGAATTGAGTTTGGCTACACCTAGGATAGTTGAAGAATGTTTTTAGTTGGTTGCTAGGGAAAAAGAGAAAATAAAAAGAAGGCAATAAAGACAATGTAGAGGCAGAGGAAACACTAGTAGAGGAAGAGGTACAAGACAGTCCTATGAAGACCAAGAAGAGACAAGTAAAATTAAAGACCAAGTGGCTAATCAAAGAGGTGGCTTTAGAGGTTTTAGAGGAAGATTTGGTGGACAAGGTAGAGGTTCAAGATCATTTTTAGGGAGATGTTACCATTGTAATAAATTTGTCCATAAAGCATGGAAGTGTCCAGATAAACTAGCTTCTACTTCAAGTGGTGGTGATAAAAGAATTCAGTTGGTGCAAGAGGATGGTTGTGAAAGTGTGAACTGTCCTAATCAACTTGTTTCTCTAGAAGTTGGGGAATCATTGATGGTGAGAAGAACACTCCTCAAATCATCCAAGGAGAAAGAATAAACACAAAGGAGAACACTTTTCAAGACCACCTGCAAGTGCAATGTAAAGGTATGTAAGGTTGTAATAGACTCTAGAAGTACTGATAATATGGTGTCTAATGAAATGGTTGATAAACTGAAATTGGAAAAGGTACCTCATGAAACACCTTATAAAGTGTCTTGGATAAATGCGAATCAATCTATTTTGGTGAGTGAACAAGCTTGGTTGAGTTTAATATTGGTGGATATAAGGACAAGATACTTTGTCATGTGTTTCCTATGGATTGTTGTCATTTGTTACTTGGAAGACCATGGCAGTTTGATAGGGATGCAATTTATGATGGTAGACACAATACTTATGCCATTGAAAATGATGAAACTACTTTTACACTAACACCATTGCAGGAGGATGGTAAAGGGTAGGGTAAGGTAGCTAAGGTGATAATGTTGGGTAAGAAGGAGTTTATAAGGCATGAGGAAGACAAACATGAAGAGTGTGCAACCACTACAAAAGAAGATGATAATAAGACAGTAAGTTTGAAGAATGATTCAGTGATGGGAAGAAAAGATGAAAATTTGGTGTTAAAACTTGATAAAGAGAAGGTAAAGGATGAATTGATTATGGAAATGCAAGATTGGCATGATAAGGTCATGATAGGAACAATGCTTTGTTCTTTGGTTTCAAAAGAGGCTAGTGGGCAGTTAAATTTTGTCAAGATAGAGGTTTGTAAACTTGATCATACAGAGATCCTAAGGGAAAAAAATATGAAGGAAGAGATTAAAGGAAAAGGTGCAGTAATTCAAGGTGTATGGAAAGGACAAATGGGTGAGTTCAAGTATAAATCAAAGGTAAAGAAGAGGACAGTTCAAGATACAGTTGGCAGAGGTAAGTTTGCAGGTGTCCAAGCACGCTCATCATCAATTTTGGATGAGGGAAAGGTCAAAGTCATCAAATCAGCTTGTGAAGATGGAATAATTTCTAGGTGGCATAGGGTTCACTATTGCAAAGAACAATGCAAATATTCAGTATTTGACTCAATGGAAAGGAGTAGCAGATGGAAGGACAATGGAAGATCAATGATTTACTACAACTTAGTCCTCAAAGGGACTTGAGATCTTTTTTTGGCCAGGTGTATGGCACAGGGGCACCAAAAAAACCTATGTAAATATGGTCATTTGATAGGTTTTAGGGTGATTTGAGTCTATGTTGGATTGATTGAGTTAATGTTGTCAAAATTTGTAATTCTTGCAAAAAGTTGTCATATGCAACATTGTAAAAATGCAAGAAATAGGAAGTTGAAGGGTCAAGTAGTTCAAAAGTTAGTTGTAGTTGTTGGTTTTTGGTTAGAAAATTCTAAATTGGCCTCACAAACCTCGAGGCAAGGTTGGAATGTTGTTTTTGAAGTTGAATCAATAAGAAGTGACTGTTTTCTTTGCAATTTACTCAAAAATTTATTGCTCCAGGTTGCTGTATAGTTATGTATAGAGGAATATTGGTCCAAAAGTTATAGAATTTGATGGAGGCATGAAATAACATCATTTTTGGTTTGGTTTGATTGAATTCCATAGTGTTTGAAGCATTTTATAAGCCTTTTACTGGTAATGGGTCTGAAAACCCTGTTTTAAGGGTTTGATAGTGAAAAAAATGGATTGTTGACCCATTCCACTAGTAGAATAGTTTGTAAATTGGTGGAATGGGTAAATTTAGGTAGATTTTAATGTTTAAGTAGGTCTTAGGAGCAAGGAAGAGGGTTTGCATGCTTTTTGTTGCTGCCCTAGTTGTATTTTCATGTGTTTTGGCTGGAAATTGATGGCTAAGAGTTGAAGTTTGGTGAAGATGCATTGGGAAAGAGTGGATGATGATTTGAGAAGCATGTACAAAGCCAAGGTGATGTGTTTGAGGTGCTTGTGAAGTGATTTGTGGCCTGGAGTGCTTAGTTTCAATAAACCCTCATTGAACTAGCCTGAAGAGGCCAAAACAATGGTTTTGGGGTTTGATGACTTTGTAGGCTTTCCTCCTGATAAAATTTGTTGATTTAAAGTGTTTGTGATCTATTGAGAGCATTAGAATAGAGTTTTGGGGTTTGGGTGAATAATTTTACCAAGTTGCTTTGCAAAAGTGGCTTAATTGGCTTAAGGGGCAACATAGCAACAAAGGTTTGGGGTTGATGGTCCAAAGTAACCCTATAAGATTTTAAGATATGTTATGTAAAAGGATAATGGATGTCTAAAAAAACTTTTGGTTTCTGGGTTGGAGGCCGAACAAGAAATTTATGAAAGGAAAACAGGGTATGCTGACCTACTAGGAGAATGGTGAGTTTGCGAAGGAAACCTATGAAGTTGGGTTGCTAAGTTTGGAAATTTATTTTATTTGAGTTAGTTTTGATTGGATTTGCATTGTTTCCTCCCTTCTTTGCATCACTAACCAATGCACTGAGCACATTTATGCGACTTATGAATGAGGCATTGAAAGAATTTTTAGAAAAAAATGTTATTATTTATTTCGATGATATTTTGATTTTCAGTAAGACATTGGAGGAGCATTTGATGCATATCCAAAGATTTTTTGAGAAGCTAAGGGAATAGAAGTTGTTGATTAATTTTAAGAAATGTAGTTTTGTGAAGAGAGTGTTGGTGTATCTGGAATTTGTTGTCTCAATAGAGGGTCTTAAAATGGATCCAAAGAAGGTGAGAGCTATCAATGAATGGCCTACCCCAAGGAATGTTATAGAGGTAAGGTCATTTCATGGCCTAACAAGTTTTTATAGAAATTTTATTAGTAATTTTAGTAGTATTTATGCACCTCAAATTGAAGCAATGAGAGGGGATACAAAAGAGTTTAAGTGGGCTACAAGAGTAGCCAAACGTTTTGATATGTTGAAGAAGAAGTTACAAAGCAACCTATTTTGGCACTTCCAAATTTCAATAAGGTCTTTCAGGTAGATTGTGATGCTAGTGGCACCGCCATAGGAGCGGTTTTGAGTTAAGAAGGTAAGTCTGTTGCCTGTTTTAGTAAGAATTTGAATGATGCTAAAAAAAATATTTTGTCTATGATCAAGAGTTTTATGCTATAGTTTAGGATTTGAAGAAATAGAGACACTATTTGTTACTAAAAGATTTTTTTTTATATAATGATCATCAAGCTTTGCAATAACTTAATAATCAAGGAAAGTTAAATCAAAGGCACTTAAAATGGGTTGAGTTTTTGCAGAGTTATACTTTTATTTTGAAGAATAGGAGTGGAAGGTCAAACATAGTTGTAGATGCCTTGAGTAGAAGGAAAAATTTGTTGATAGAGATGAATATAGAGGTTGTTGGGTTCAATGAACTCAAGAGTTTGTATTATGAAGATCTAGAATTTGTAGATGCTTGGAAGGCTTGTTTGAAACCTATTACATTGGATAGGACAAGGTGGTTGGATTTCTTAATCCAAGATGGGATGTTTAGAGGAAGCCAATTATGTATTCCAAGGAGTTCTATGAGAGAGAATCTAATCAAGGAGAAGCATAGTGGAGGATTGGCTAGACATTTTAGTCAAGATAAGACCATTTCTCTTGTAAGTGAGAATTATTACTGGCCATAATTACAACAAGATGTGAAGAATTTTGTGTAGAGTTGTAGAGAATGTTAGATGGAAAAAGGAAAAATTCAAAATACTCGATTGTATCAGTCATTACCTATACTCGAGAGGCCATGGGAGGACATTAACATGGATTATGTTCTTGGATTTCCAAGGACATAGAGAGGGCATGATTCCATATTTGTGGTGGTGGATAGATTTTCAAAGATGACACATTTCATTCTGTGTCATAAGACCAGTGGTGTTATCCATTTTGTAGAGTTATTTTTCAGAGAGGTGGTGAGACTGCATGGTCTACCAAAGAGTATAGTTTTAGACAGAGATACCAAATTTATTGGTTATTTCTAGAGGACATTATGGAAGAAGTTGAAGACATATTTGAAGTTTATTTCTGCACACCATCCACAGACTGATGGAAAAATGAAGGTAGTGAATATGAGTTTGGGTAACCTGCTAAGATGCTTAGTAGGAGATAATCCCAAGGGATGGGATTTAATTATACTATAGGCAAAATTTGCTTACAACAATTCTATCAACATGATCACTGGTAAATCACCATTCTAGATTATGTATGGGAGTAGTCCAAGAATTGCTTCTGAACCGAGAAAGATGGATAAGGGGGAGAAGAGTAGTGCTGAGGCTGAAAATTTTGTTGAGCTCCTGAAGAATTTGCATGAAGAGGTGAAGAAACATATCAATAAGATGAACTCACAATATAAGGCTAAGGAAGATCAAAAAAGGAGGTATAAGGAGTTTTAGGTAGGAGATGAAGTCATGGTTCATTTGTGAAAGGAAAGGTTTCTAGTTGGTACATACAAGTTAAAGAAGGAGAAGTTTGGACCATGCAAGATCCTAAAGAAGATGATTTAGGAAATGCATATGAAGTAGAGTTTCCTAATGGAATTCATATTTCACCTATGTTTAACATCTCAGATTTAATAGAATATCATGAAGGAGAAATTGGTGAATAAATAATGGAAGCACAGTGGAATATTCCAACACCTACTTAGAAAATGAGGAGATAGAAGAAATTTTGGATAGTCGTGTGGATAAAAGCACAAGAAACAAGCAATATGCAAAGTTCTTGGAAAAGTGGAGAGGGACGCTTCTTGAGGATTCATTGTGGTTTTTTGAGGCTGAGGTTAATCATCTCAGTTTACTCTAACTCCTGAGAAGTGATAGGGTCACTTTTCAAATTACCTTGGGTGTTTGATGCAAGAGCATCTAATGGTGTAGGGAAATCTTGCATCACCCAAAAATATTTTTTTCCTTATTTTATTTAGTTGTTTTGAGTCCCATGATGACACTTAAGGGGTCTAAGATAGTTAGAAGTCAAAAAAGGCAAAAAATGGTCACTTACTATTTTTAGTAAGTCAGCCTAAACGGGCTCGTATGGACGTAAAATTTACCCCAAGGAGAATAACTAAAAAATCATTTTTGGTCATGAAAGAATTTCCTTAATAGCATGCATGATTTGGGAGATATTAAGGTTTCTATCTTAAGAAATTTCTCCAATGTAGCTTCAAATTCAAATAGAAAAATTTAGAGGCCCTGAAATAACTCAAAAGGTGGACAAACCGACCTTTGGTGGGTTTGGCACTGTAGATCTCTTAGAGAGCTTTCCAACAATATGTTGTAATAGCAAATCAGACACCCAAATCAAAAGTTATGGCCCTGTGAAGTTGCCCCTTTAAAAAGTGAATTTCATTAAAATATCTTCCTAGGCAAGAAAACAAGCGGCAAGAATTTTGGTGCCAAAACAAAAGGGAAAGTTACACTTTCTAGAACATTCTAGGGAAGGTATTTGGTAAAATAAAAAAGAATAAGTGGGGGTTGTAGAAGGTGGCTCCATTAGTGCAGATTGTGGCTCTAAATAATAGATTTTTTTTTTTAGAGTTGATTTTGTTGTAATGAATCAAGCCCATGAGGCTATAGCATGTAAGTTTTGAATCTGTAATTTTATTTTCTGAAAATAATTAAAAGTGACTTATTTTTTTCTATCTTGCATCTTCTGTGTTGGTATCTCTATTATTGTGATTTGTGTGGTTTTTGGGCGGTGTGGCCCTCATCAAATTTTATATCACAAGACCCAAAAAATTATCACATATCACTATAGCATACTTTACACATAAACTCTCCCTATAAGGGAATTTTAGAGGTGAATATCACCCAAGTCCCAACACTACTCAACCAATGTCTACTCTAATTTCTCCTTGGTAAACTACAACAAGGAATTATAGGAAAGGTCATGAGATGGATGAAGATTATTTTTTCATACAAAATCCAACCATATGGTCCAAGAAATCCAATCTTAGTGGGAATCTATAATTTATTTAAAAGACTTAAAGGAAGTTATATATATATATCTATTAATGTATGGAGCTAATTAAAAATATTTTAACTAATGGAAACTAAATTAAATAGCTCTCACAAAACCCCTAAAAAAGCACTCTTCACAGGAAAATGAATTCTTGTACAAACATTTCAACTCAGGTTTGCAACTTGCAACCAACAATCTTGAATTCAAATAAACTTTGCAAATGAAATTACATCAATCTTAAATGGACAATGGGGCTGCAAGAAGCCCTCACAAAACTTTTGGAAATCACCACAAGAAAAAATTGCAACAACAATTTAAACTATGTAATAAAAGATTTCTCTAGCACCCGCACAATAAACCTCACAACACAATTAGTCCAAAAGGACAACGGGCTGCAATAAACCCTTACAAGACTCCAGGGAAATACAAGAAAATAAAAGTATTTGCAGCAGCAAATCAAACCTTTGCAACACAACTTCTTTCTACACCTACAACAACAAACTTCTCACATTGATCTCAATACAAAAAATCTACAACCGGTGATGTGCATAGCTCTGAAATCAGCCTCAAATTTGCAACAAAACCTCTTAAAACCCATCCTAGAGATATGCCATTCCTTCCTCTATCTTCTTCTTCAATATGGAAAAGAAGGCCTGAAAATTGAATTGATTTTCCCTTTTTCCCAATCCATCTTTTTCATGAAATGAAATTTGAGTGCATTTGGATGAATTTCTTCACATTCCAAAATCCACTCCCAAAAATAAATGCCTACTTCATGAAATTATCCAATTAGATTAATTGCATTAATAAAATTGAATAAAATATTCTTTTCAAACTCTAAGACCTATTGTGAATGGAAACAATGCTTTTATTACATTCTTGGTTTTTTGAATAAAGCAAAAATTAGATTTTTCCAATCTTGGCATCCACTTCCAAGATCCCTATTTTTTAAGAGTCAAGGAATTTAAAATTTGGAGTTACAAGTTAAATTCATGGTCTCCAAGAAACCCACACCTACTTTTCTTTTTCAGGATTTTTTTGCTTTCAAGACAAATTCTGCATTATCTCCACACATCTTACCTTCTCCAAATTTACTCAAAAATTGAAATTTGAATTTACAACATGACATAACATCAAAATTCTCAACAAAATATGAATTTCATGAGACACAATATGAAATTCAAAGCACACCAAAAATTGAAATTAAAATCAAAACCCTTTTGTTGACACAAGATAGCCAAGATGTCGTGGATGCTCCTGCATCATACACACACACACACACATATATACATATATATAAATATATATCTATATACATATATATACATATATATACATATATATATATCTATATACATATATATATATATACATATATATACATATATATATCTATATACATACACACACACATATATATATACATATATACATATACATATACACATATACATATATATATGTAAATATACATATAACATATACATATACATATACATATACATATATATACACACACACACATATATATATACATACACACTCACACACACACACACACACACACACACACACACACACACACATATATATCTTAATGAGCTTGATAGCAATGAAATGGAATGCATACTATAATGCTTGACATGAAAATTAATTTTCTTATGACTACCTTTTAGGGGTGACCATTAACCTCCTTTGTAAAAAGAATATTATTTTCTTTATAAAATTATAGAGAATTATATGGGTAAGTGCACCAAGCTATGACACAAAAATGGCTCTTAAGATGCCACTTTTTTTCTGATGCCAGCAAAAATTGATGTGTACAAGAAAATAAAGATAGTTACACTCTTTTTGAAGAAGCGACAAGAAAAAGAGTTGAAGTCTCTGAGTCTAGTTTCTAAGCTACTATTTTATTTTTGAAAATAATGAAGATTAAGGGTTTCAAAAATGGGGTAAGGCGAAATAGGTCATGTTTTTATAAAAAAAAATAGCATAGCGTCTGAGGGCCCCCTTTTTTCATTAACATTTTTTTAGAATTTCAAAAATCCAAATAGTGAGAAATTAGCTAACACCATGTAGTTTATCCCCATTCTTTCAACTAAGTTTTTTAATAAATATATAATATTTTATGAATTGTCGAAGTGGACACATCCTGAAAAGCTGAAATTTGAGCATCCCCTCCCTAATTTTTTTCATCACATGTAGAATGGAGTCTAGTTTAAAAAATGTAAATTTTTTCAAGATTCGATGAATGAGTAAAAATATATCCTAAAACTAACACATGTTGGTTTTTGACAAAAAACAAAGGAATCAAAACATAAAAAAATTATATATTTAGATAGCTAAGAGAGAGACTAACATCATCATAGTTTTTTCATAAACTTGCATTGAAAGACATGCAAATGTGACAGCTAGCACATTCAAAAATATGTGAAAATTTGGTACCCTCCTAAGAAAATCACATCCATAAGTAGCTCATTTGGTGAGCATAAAATTTGGTGCTCTCCAAATGGAACATCCCATTTAGCACTCACCAAATTTGGTGAGTGCCAAATGGGATGTGCCATTTGGAGAGCACCAAATTTGGCACTCACCAAATGAGCTGCATTGACAAAAAACTAACTTTTCTTTCTCTTTGTCTATCTCCACCACTTTGAGAATTCACAATTTATGATCATTGATGGATAGTTGAGGTATTACCTTTCACTCCCATGTGTAAGTTCCCCTTTTGCATACCCTCATCTTAGAATATCAAACTTGAAGGAAAAATTCCACATCACCCACTCGCCTTCCATCCACTTGGTGTTTATCCTGTGTGTAAGTGGGGGAATATTTGTCGAGGATGCGAGCCTGACACACGAATGTCTACACGATGTGTTTTCATTCCTAACAGATTCCTACCTTTGGTGTCTGTAGGAACGTTACACTCCTCATTGGGGATGAATTATAATGCCTCTTTATCAGCCAACCGACCTGAAAATGGCTCCATCTCTCCCATTTTGGTCTTGAAATGCCTCTCTTGTTCATTTGTTCATTCTTCCAAGATCTCTTCAACATTCTACTCAAAATTCTAGCATTTTCTCACAACTCTATTAAGCATTGCAACAAGCAAGCTTGTTACTCCATCAATTCCATCCTTGTACATGTTGTGCTACCATAGAATATGTGAGTTTGGAGTCTTACAAGACCTCCCTTTGTCACAACTGCGGCCGTGTCGACTTTTCCAAGCTTGTTGTCTTGTATTCTCCCTTCATTGGCCTTGAGTGCCTTTGGGTGGAGGTGGTATTGCATCACTCTCTTTTTCCTTTTGTGGTTTGATAGAGTATCATAGCATCTTTCGTAGTGTTCAATACTTTCCTTTCTTATTTCCTTTATTGTACTTTCTACTTCTTGGCTTTTCTGGCTGTTTGTGGAGGTGGAAACACCAAAATAGGGGTTTAACTGAGGAAAAATCCCATACAACCCAACATTTTTCCCTCTCTTTCTTGTGTGTAGGTGAATGTGTAGGTGGAGTTCACTGGTGAACTAGAGCTTTAGTGATTTAATATTCGTCACCCTTTTCTTCATCTACTTGCTTTATCATTTACGTAGCTGCTTTTCATACTTCATAGTTTTGTTTATTTCGTTAAAGCTAGTTAGCAAGGTAGTTAGTAGGTTCTCTGGTGTTTTACACTATATTTCACTCTTTCTGGTCATACAAACACTAGCATGCTAGAGAGAGTATTCAAGGGTTGATATTTTGGTGGCACCAAGGAGTTTTATATGAGTTCCTATGCTACAAATAGGATAGAATGTTTTCCTGTTGGGGAGGGTGTACTGATTGACTTAAACTTTGCAAGTAATTGGGAATGGGTGGAACCTAACTTAATGGTGGGCCTGGATGTGGAACCAAAGACATCTGAGGGACTGGATTCACCAAGGGAGTTTGATTATCCATAGCTTGGTTTAGTCCTTGAATTTGTCTTGGATGAGTAGCTGGCCCTAGTGATGGTAGAGGTCCTGACAAATACTACCTTAAATCTATGCTAGCCTTAACTGCCTTTGCATATGCATCTATTAGTGAATTTGGAGTTTGATGCTTCCACTTAATAAATGTAGAGGTAAGGCTATCCAGGGCATCATAATAAACCTCCTTAGTTGATGCATCATCCACAACATATGGTGGTTTTAATTAAGTGTAGGAACAATGAAATCTATTGTTAAATGAACCTATGGGTTCATTGAATTGCCTCTTGAATGACATAAATTGTAGATACAAGTCATTAGGATTGATGGGAATTCTAAAATTTTGCAAGAAGGAATTCTCTAGTTGAGTCCAACTAGTGATTGAACCAGCTGGTAGGTGATTGTACCAATAGAACACCTCCTCACCCAGAGAGTAAGGGAAGAGTTTGCATGCCACATCTTCATGATTGATCAATCTATCCCGTAGAGTAGTTTGAAAAATATCGATATGCTCTTCAGCTACTCTATTTGGATCTGTTACTTGATTTTGGCTTCCAACTGAAATTAGGTAACTTATTGTTTATTCTTTTATGTTTTCATTTAAACACTAAAAGATACATCATGTTCTGTTGAGTTCATTAATCTGCATAAAGGAGATTGTCAAAATAGATTGCATTTATTCCAGTTTTGCAATTACATATAAATAAGAAAGAGAACCAACATGTATTGCAACTGTAATATTTATTGATAATCATGAGCATATAATGTCCCTCACAAGCCAAGGGACTAGCTATTCTAATGCTTATAAAGAAAATACTATACGCCTATAGACAACAAAAAATAAATTGCACATAAAATGAAAAGGGACCCATCATTTCCTGGTGGAATGATGAATCCCATTGGCTTGGTCCTACATCATCTCGACCCTTGCTGTTGCCCTACTTTCGTTTGATGTCCTCCTCACTACTCCTAGGTTTCCTGCATCTGAAAAGATAGTGTTGTTAGAGCAATGAAAGGTCCCTAATCAAAATATATGCAAAACATCCATAAACATGTAATCTGATGTCCATAAGCATTAAAATAGAAACATACCATAAGTGTCCATGAAAACAAGAAAGGAGTAATCAAACACACCTATGATAGGCTTTGTTTATCTAACTAGTTTGTTCCTTTTGCAAATTTAGGACAAGTCTTGTTACTGTTTTGATTTAACTAATTACAACATGTGGTGTAAAATGTGGCTCCCACAAGGGTTGAGCCCAACATGCTGCCCTTTGATGTTTTAAGAGGGATAGGAAATTGAGAAACTTGATCAAATAAATGATAAACATATTCTTGATGCATTAAATCAATATGGAATCACACCAGTTGATCAACTTTCATTATCAAATTCAAAAGATGCAACACATAATGTGAGCTGTCGAGAAAATCACACTTCATCTTTTCACAATGAATCAATCAATATGCTGCCATCATGTCAAAAGGAAGGTGTACTTTGTTGGATATGTCTTTCAATCTTCTTAAGTGGATCCAAGATCCATTTTATTAAAGAATTAAATGATTTCAGTGATGCATCAAGTTCAATTATGCATCTATTAAAATAATGAAGGAGACATCAAGTCATGCCTGAAACCATCATGAGTCATATGAGGTAGCAAGAAGGAACAAAGATAATCATACATTGTTGCATGAAAGACACAATTCAATTCATCTCACCTCAATCCTATTAGAAAACCACACATCACCTAGGATGGTGAGCTTTGAGGTCACCAATCTAAGTGACATATGTCTTCCCAGTAGGATTAAAGCAAATGAAATGACAGTGATATACTGGTATTCATTAAGTAGTCATGATTCAGGAGATGAAACTCATTTTTGAAGCCAATGCCATGAAGAAAAGTTACAAATGACAGTCCTTTCAGAGGTGCAAAGTAACATGGTATCAAAGGGGTGATTGCAAGTGATAATAGTGAGGCTATGGTGGAATATGAAATGCATGATTCCTTACTATCAATGACCTTTTAGAGTTGGAAATGGCAATCCCAAGTGAATAATGAGGGAAACATAGGACAAGGAGGTAGGCTTCCTAAAAATACAATGATCTCATGACAGGAACATAAACAAATCATGCCACATCTCATGATGGGACAACAACAATCAAAGAAGCATACATGACAACAAGAATCAATGAACAATGACAATCTTGTGTGAAAAGAGCAAGATACAAAGTAAAGAAAAAGAACAGTGATGTTAAGGTACAACAAGTCTCCATGAAATCAAAGAACTATACACTATTCACATTGAACAAATCAATGATCATTCACTCAATAGAGGCATGAAACAACCATTTGATGCTACAAGACAACAAGGTTCAAAAGACAATGTATTTGAGATTACAATGAACAAAGTGAAGTAGCCACCTACATTAGCTACAACCATGATGATATCAGGCATGGTGAACATAATGCATTTCAAACAACAATGTATTCCAATAGAGCAGCCCTAAGCATGATCATCACAAAAGCTATTTAGAGAAAATGTGCTTCACAAAGGATTCCAACATGTGAACATTTAAAAGCATTTGGAAAGAGACACTAACAATCAAAGTGATGCAAGGTAGTGCACAAATGGAGCTAACAAAATTTCAACAAAATGATCATCCATATACATCAGGATACCATGCATGAAAATGAATCAAACAATGGGAGATGAGGTACAAACATGCATTCTATTTTACATCTGAAATAAATACCATTCTTTTAATCTTTGTTGCTTTCAAATGGTCAAATTGGATGTTTCTTTTCAACATGTCTAAATGCTTTCATATAAAGAAAAACCAAGGTCATGTTATTCTTGAAGAGAGGGATAGTCTTGCAATCCATCTAATGATCTTTAAGAAAAGAAACTCTATCTTCCACCTAATGCAGAAAGCCTAGTCTATTTGCTATGTTATTTATGTTGTGGGAGTGCACCATAGATAAAATATTTGAAATATGCTTTGCAGTGCAAAGAAAGGCTCTGGGAAATAAGAAGATCTGAGACAACATGGAGGGAAGCTTAGTGTCAATTTGTCACAAAAGAGGCATGATAGGGTAGTGATATCATGCCAAGAATGGAGGACAGTGCCAAAGCTTCATATGATAGAGCTTCAAAAGATAGAGGTTATAAAGACTACAATACAATCCTCATAAGCAATTTGATAGTCACATAGGGCATTCAATTAAGTTTCAAGGTTACATATGTTGCTAGGGTCCTTTAAAACCATCAAAAGATACATTGGCGCACAATGTAGCAACAACATTAAAGGATAATGTAGGTAATCCTCATGGCTAGGAAAGGTAGAGCCATTTGAGGAGGCAGTCATATGACTAAAGGGCTTGAAGAAACCTGTAAAGGAGTGATTTTTCTTTCATCTTTGCATAGTAAAAGACAATCATAATGTGCAATGGGGTTATTATGGACTCTGATAGCAATAAAATAGCAATGAACATTGAGTGTAACACAATGTAGCAACAACAATGCTTCAAATGAAAACAATGCATGATCATGATTGAACACAATTAAGGAGGTAAACATTTGAAAAAAATTCAAAAAAGGACAACAACACAATCACATGATGATCAAAATGGCATCTCATAGGCAACAAACATAGATCTAAGATTGCATTGCAGAGAATTATCTATTTTGAGTCTCTAAACAAAAAAAACAATTGCCATTTTAGAAGCTTGTTCCAGAGATATTGAAAGAGAACAATGGAGTTTTGTTTTTCAGAAGAAGCAAATTTAAATGAAAAGAACAAAGGGCAGTCATCCAATGCATATGATGACAATTTTTTGCATGATTTTATCTATGAGTTTCATCAAGCCAAAAGAAATAGTGCAATCTATCATTTTTAACATTTTCTTTCAGTGCAAATACCTTTTCATGATAGATCTCAAGCATGATGATCATTCAAAGTAATAACAAGAACGCAGAAGAAAAGAACAAAGCTTTCATAATTCTAAGGAATTTACAAAATGGGAAAGAGATGAGTTTCCAGGAGGTATATCTATACCATACATGGCATTAAATCCTATAGCAAATCATTTTTCTTTAGGGGGTTTTGTTTAAAATACAATGAATACCAAAGAATCTGAAGTGGTATATGTTTTTGAAGGCCGTGTCTGGAAGAAATCATTTTCTTCATGAAGTAAAGAAACTCACTTTGGGTTTTGTTTTGAAATGCAGAATATAGAAAATGGGGGAGTATTTTCCTCCATAATGTGCAAAATGATATATTTCTAAGGAAATATAAGAAACCCACTTGTGTCTTTGTTATGAAAATGTAAATATAGAGGGAAGGAAGAGGTTTTTATTCACACATGACAAGGGCCCATCTGGGTTTGCTGCAAAATAACAAATTCAAAGTCAGAGAAGGGGAATAGCATGGGGTTTTTTGTTTTTAGAAAGAGCAACAAAAATGTATAAAAACCCAAGTCAATTTTTCATGGCCACGACCAAAAATCAGATTTTTCTTCACCAAATCAAAAAACCCACTTGGGGTTTGTGAACAAATTGTAAATACAAAAATATTTAAAAAGCTATCATGGAGATTTTTGAAGCAAAGTAACAATATGCAAAAACCCTATTCCATTCTTCATGGAAGTGGCCAAAAAGCAAGTGTTTTTCACAAATCACAAAAAACACTTGGGGTTTTTTAAATCAAACTTCAATACAGAGAGAAAAAATAGATTTGCTTCATTTTGACAATGGAAGAGCTCAGGTTTGAGCTTTTATTCACTGAGATTAAGGAAGAAAATCAAGATATGGATTTGGTAAAAGCTTACCTGAGATTTTTTTGCTCATTTTCTTTAATTATGCAAGTATTTGGTCACACATAAAGCCTCCATTCGAGCTTCAAAAGATTACACTTATGGTGGTTGTGAGCAAGTGGAAAATCCACAGAGAGAAATGAACCAACAAAGTTCATAAGAATATGTTCATGGTTGCGGCCTAAACACATGAAATAGCCTTCAGAAGATGTAAAAAATGCAGATTTTTGTTCAAGAAAGGCAATTACCTCTTGTTTCCTAGTTGAAACCACAAATTTCATCAAAAAACTACTCAAGGGTCGGCCAAAACATCATGTTTTCTATGCACTTAACAAAACCCCATGGTGGCAGAATAGAATACTCTAGAAGCTCGATGCAAATGAATGAGATTTTTTGCCTTTTTCCCATGTTTTGTTTAGGGTTAGAAACCCTATGGAGGATGATAAGTGACTTTTTTCCCTTTCTTTAAAAAAAATGCAAACACATTTAATTGCTACAAGGGTTTGGAGTCAAGTTCTAGACTTAGCCAATTTTTCCTTATATTTCATTTTGAGAAACCATGTGCCTTGTTTTTGAAATATGCTAAGTCCTCCAAAATTTGAAATATGTAATGCCTTGAGAACTTTAAAATATGCCTTACAAAGATTTTGAAGTCCCTTTATGCTCACATAGGCTGAATTATTGGTCATTTTTTTTGTCTTTGAAAATTAGAGTTGTTGACAAAGTGATAGTCCTAAGCCACTTATGGCTTTGAAATGCAGAAGTGGTGGTGAGTGAAATTTCATCAATGCCTTGGAGGAGAGTTTTAATTTTTTCTTGAATGATTTTACAAGCATTTAGAATTTATCATTTAGTTTGCATTTTATTAATTGTAAGGCATTGTTTAAGTGATTTGTAAATCACTTTTATTTAATGATATTTATTTAATGCAAATGTAAATGTAATCCAAGGAAGGTGGTGGGGCTTGTTTTGCATTTAAAAAAAATGTAAAGTAGTTTGATTAAGTGGTGTATTATGAACCACTTAACCAAATTATTATGTTAATGCAAATTAGAGTCTTGTGCTTTTGCAAAAGCACTAAAAGTGTGGGTCAAGGATTTTGAAGACAAATGATGACTGGAAGACATGAGGGTTGTGTGGGAAACTGTATTTGACTGATTTTGGAGAAAAAAGGGCTGTTTGGAGGCATTTTTGTCACATTTTTAGTGTGACTATAGTCTTGGATTGACTTTGCTTCATGTGGAGGACAATTTAGAGTGTTTTTAGAAGGTTCTTTTTGGGCTTTTTTGTTGCATCCAACCAAAACCTTCTAGATGGACTTGTGTGAATTTTTGCTTAAGTAACTTCAATCTTTATATTTGGAGTCAGTTCTTTCTTTCCAGCAGAGTGATAGCTTGGCTTTGGAGTTTTCTTTTCAGCAGGAGTAGTATTGTAACTTAGATAGACTTGTATACCAGTTGAGTACTTTGAATCAATGAAATTGAACATTTACCTTCTCATTTCATGTTTTATTATGTGTTGTTAGTGATTGATCAAATTATTTGTGAAATTTATCTTTTCCTTGTAGTCTTGTCTCATTGTTAGGCACTTGTTTAGCACAAAAGTGTATTGTTGCAGGTGATAAGCTATGTTAGTAAATGCAAAGGTTGTTAGTTGTGAAATTTTCCTTCTAAGAGTTCTACTAAAACCTCCTTATAAATTACTTATGCAAGAATGCATGCAAAATGAGCTTTGTGAACAAGGTTTTTTGTCATTGTTTTGAATGTGAATAGGTTGTTTTGTAGGTCTTAGTTAGTTTTGTTGTATCACCCTTTGAATTTTTTGTTGGTTCTCAATTGTGATCATATGGTTTTTCCTTGATGACAAAATACCTTTTTGTTGATTCTACTTGTTGAAAGTTTCAGATTGGTTTCTCATGCTTTATCTTGGTACAGTTTTGTCTATATGGTTTACATGTCTTGGCATTCAGTGGATAGTTTACATTCAGAATTTTAATATCTTATGGTACTATTCAGTTTGAGCTTCGTGCAGTCTCAGGTTATCTTTTGTACATTGTTTCGGTGACAATAAATAACATATCGGCGTGAGAATGCCAGGGTCTCCCCGATCCATTTCTCTGATAAACATCTGTGTTTCCTATCGGCAAGACGTTTCTGATGTCATGACGATTGGATTTTACTTACAAGAAGCTTTCGGCAGGACTTCTCCATTGTTTCGGTGACATAAAAGGATCATATCGGCATGAGTTATACCGTCGGAATGATGTCTTAGCGAAATCATCATGTCTCCCCGACCGGTAACAAAGGGTGCTCTTCAGCGAGAGGTTTTTCTTCGTTGAAACGTCTTGGCGAACTTATTTTAGTCTTACCGACCACCGGTGGAAAAATTGCATATCGGCAGGAGGTCTCAGCTTCGGTGTAATGTCATAGCGAACCCGTCAGGTCTTACCAACTAAGTCTTATGAGGGGATTTCAGTGAGAGGTTGGTTTTTCTCTCAACGACTCAGAGTGGTTAAATATTTTCGGTATGACATAGTGTGCTCTTTGAGAGGTCTCCCCGACATTGATATGTCTCGGCGATGCATAAAACAAAAGGAACATTTTGGTATGACTCATGTGCAACAAAGAAAGGTCTTGGCAAGTTTGTTTTCTTATACCAACCGACAACATAAAGGTATACATCTCGATAAGAGTTAGGTTTTTTGACGTGAGGTCTTGGTGAGTGACCTTCGGTCTCGCCGATGGAACACAAAAGGTCTTTGTCAGCATAGGATCTAACTTGTCTCAGTGACACACAAGATGGTGGGTGAATTTTGGTATAACAAAGTGTTATCTATATGAGGTCTCCCCAAGAGTGATATGTCAGGGTGAACAAGAATGATCACGTGGGCTTTTGGTAAGACACAGGATGCTCTACGAGAAGTCACCCCGACTATGCATTGTCTTAGCGAAGGCGGATGAAGGATACATCTCGGCGAGAGTGTGTTTTTGTCACAGTGACTTAGAATGGATAAGGTCTTTCGCTGAAACTTAATGAAATCTACAAAATGTCTCCCCGACAGCAAAATGTCACAGTGACACATAAGAGTTAAAAGGGATTTCAGTGAAACATAATGTGGTCTGCGAAAGGTCTTCCCAACTCTAATGGGTCATGGAAAAAGTGATAACTAAGGGGAATGTTTGGTGATTTAATTGCCTTCGGCATGACTATCTGGATGTCTTGGTGAATGATTAACAAACTCTGTCACTGTGGCCGACATGTGAATTTCTATGTATAGTTGTAGGCCGACATCATTGGTTGGCATCGAATCTCAGAATGGTTACATGGTAGAATATTTTTTGAGTTTCATTTGTGGGCAGTCGTGGTTTTGAAATAATGGATTATTTGCAGCCCTCTGGATAGACGTTACTCTTGATTTTTACCATCATCTACAAATTATCATTATTCAGCTTCATATTCTAAAATTAGCAAGAGAGTTTTAGATTCTTGTGAAAAATGCATTTTGAAGATTTCATCATGACAGACATACTTTAAATGTATATAAAAACCAGTGTTGAAAATGGTGAAAGCTCTCTGGTTGTAATTTTGGAATATTGTTCTTTGGCTGTATCAAAAATGTATTGAAATACTCTGTAATAAAAATCTGTAAAACAAAGATGCAGAGATATATTGTAATATTATTTTCTATGTAATATTTTAAGGATTCAATTTTTTTTGAATTCTTAGGGTATTAGGTAGACGAGAAAAAATAGAGAGTTATGAGCTTAACTGAAAACAGAGAGATCCTCTGAGATATGATTATTGTTCAGAAATATAATTTGAGGGGTTGGTACTCCTTGAGATAGATATCTCTAAACGAGGGGTTGGTGCTCCTTGAGTGGGTGCTCAAAAATTAGCCTATAAGGCATTGTGAACAGTTGATTAAAAGTTAAGCTTGCAAGGCATTTCAAGAGTGGCTTTTATACCCCAGGAGGGTTTTCCACTTGGAAAAATCTTGTGTCTCTTTGTTCTTCTGTGTGCTCACTACTTACAGTGTTGTTGTTGTTTCAGTTCACTATTGGGATTATTAATTTTCTCAATTCTATTTATGAATGATTACATTCAACTCATGAATGCATTAATTAGAGTAATATTGAGATCAAATCTGAGCTATGTTTATGAATTTTTGAAAATTGGTCAAATCTGTTATGACAGTGATTCAACCCCCCCTCTCAGTGTCATTTTAACTCGAACAATTGGTATCAGAGTGTAGGGTCCTCTAATAGGTTTTAATCACCTTGGATTGATCTTGGTCTTGGAGTTTGTTTTAATGGCACATTCTCAAGACGGTGCCTTTGTAACCAAAGCTCTGTTATTTGATGGAACAAATTATGTGTTATGGAAAATCAAAATGGAAGTTTTTCTTATTTTGTTTGATGTTGATGTTTGGAGCATTGTTATAAATGATTACAATGTACCAGCCTCTATTCCCACTAATCCCACTGAAAAAAAAAGGTATGAAACAAATGCTAGAGCTAAGAATGACATCTTGTGTGGGTTAACTAAAGATGTGTTCATTAAAGTCATGCATTGCAAATCTGCTCATGAAATCTGGGAAAAACTTGAAACTATATATCAAGGGAATGAGAAAGTTAAACTGTCAAAAATCATTACACTCAAACATCAGCTTGAGGAGTTGAAAATGAAGGATGATGAAAAAGTGGCTGAATATTTCCTAAGAGTTGATGAAGTTGTCATTGCAATGAAAGGTCTAGGTCAAGAGGTTAATGAATTTGATGTGGTCACAAAGGTTGTTAGAACCTTACCATCCAAATTTGAATATAAGGTTTTAGCCTAGAAGAAAAGAAACACTTTGATAAGATTACCTTAGACAACCTGCAAGGAATACTTACTGCCTATGAAATGAGAACTAGCAAAAACAATTCAACAGGAAAAGAAACTGCCTTTAACACTGAAAAGAAAGAAAAAGTCGAAGTCAGTGAATCAGAGTTGTTTGATTCTAAAGAATCCCATTTTGTTAGAAGATTTAAAAAGGGATTAGGAAAATATAAGGGAAAACTTCCCTTTAAATGTTTTAACTGTGGCAAAATAGGTCACTTTGCTGCAAAGTGTCCCTATGATGATCAAATCTGTGACAACGAGACAACTGAAAAACAGCCTAAGAAGAAGGCCTTCAAACCTAAACGAAACTTCAATTTCAAAAAGAAGAAAAGTCTGTTTAGTAAGGATGAATTTGATATTGAGTCTGAAGATTCATCAGTTGAAGAAGATGAAACTTTGTTCATGGCTGAAATTACTCAGCAAAATGATTCAAACACTATTGATGTTGAAGAAGGTGAAGTAGATCTTGAAAGTGAGCTGAAATGTGCTTTACAAGAGGTCAGAAATCTCAAAAAACAAGTTCTTGCTCAAGAACATAAACCAAATCAAGAAATGGTCTCTCTGAAAACTCAGCTTGAAGAAGTTAAAAGAGTTGAAGACTGTCTTCGAGAGACTGTAAACTGCAAAGATCAAGAAATTCAAAAATTGGAACAAGAAGTAGTCTGTCTTAGAAAGGAAATTGAGAAATATGAAGGCACTTTAAAACTCAATGAGATGCTCAGCAAGCAGAAGCTGTATAAAGATAAAATCGGTATTGGTTTTGAAAAGGGTGAATGTTCAATTGATAATACAAAACAAAACCCCTCTTCTGAAATCAAGGGTTCAAGTCCAAATCACTCTAATTTTGGTAAGAATCATGTTCAGCCCTTGAAAGGTAATAGATCATCTTACAGATACAATCCCTTCTTCTATGGTTATTGTTTTTTCTGCAACAAATTTGGCCATAAGGTGAGCACATGCAGGCTTATGAATCCTAGAATACCCAGGTTTGGTCTTAGGAAACACTATGGTTTTATTAGACAAATCAGATGTTTTAAATGCAATGCTTTGGGACATTCTGTCAAACAGTGCAAAACTGATCTGCAATCAAAACAACAGAAAATTAAAAAGGTTTGGAAACCTAAGACTGTTAACAACATTGAGCAAACTATGTTGGTTCAAACTATTTTTCATTCCAAGAAAAAGGACTTATGGGTCCTGGACAGTGGATGTTCTAACCATATGACTGGTGACAAGGATAAGTTTATAAATCTTGAAGATTATGTAGGTGGATATGTTAAGTTTAGTGATAACTCTGGTATTCAAATTAAAGGTAGAGGTTCACTTCTTCTGAATGAAGACACTCCTATCTATAATGTATACTATGTGGAAGGTTTTAAGCACAATCTTCTAAGTGTTAGTCAAATCTGTGATAGTGGTTATCATGTTCTTTTCACTTCGCAGGGATGTGAGATCAAGAACAAGCTTGGAAAGGCTGTTGTAGCTAGAAGGAGGAAAAAAGGAAATGTGTACAATCTTCTTGACACATCAAGCAATGACAATAATCAAGGTATGTGTCTAATGGGACAAATTGAAGAGAATTGGTTATGGCATAAAAGATTAGGACACATAAACTTTGAAAATCTGGTTAGAATCAGTAAAAATCAGAATGTTAGAGGTCTACCAGTTCTTAGCAAGCCAGAAAACTCTGTGTGCAAAGAATGTTTAAGTGGTAAACAGACTAAAATCAACTTCAAAACAAAAGAACATTCTTCTTCAAAACCTTTACAGCTTGTGCATACTAATTTATGTGGACCAACTAGAACAAGGTCTATTAATGGTGAAAGGTACTTTATGCTATTTGTGGATGATTATACTAGAATGGTTTGGGTCACATTTCTTAAGCACAAATTAGAAGCCTTTGAAAGGTTTAAAATATTTCGTAAATTGGTTGAGAAGGAATCTGATTTGAAACTTAAATGTCTCGATCTGACAAAGGAGGTGAGTTCACCTCTCAAGAGTTTATTGATTACTGTGAACAACACAACATTAAAAGATAGTATGCTGCAACAAAAACACCTCAACAAAATAGGGTAGTTGAACGTAAGAATAGAACTATAAAAGAAATGGCTAGAACCATGCTAGATGAAGCTAAGTTGTCTGATATGTATTGGAAAGAAGCTGTTCATACAGCTGTATACATTTTGAATAGAGTGCAACTTAGGGTGAAATCTAAACACACTCCTTATGAACTTTGGTATGGAAAAACTGCTTCTGTCAAATACTTTAAAATTTTTGGAAGTAAGTGTTTTATCAAGAAAGATGATGATAACCTTGGGAGCTTTCAATCAAAGAGTGATGAGGGTATCTTTTTGGGATACTCAACTCACAACAAAGCTTATAAATGCCTTAACAAAAGGCTTAACAAGATTGTTGAAGTTGTGAATGTAAAGTTTGATGAAAGATTACATTTAGATGCTAACATCTTGCAGGATAATGAGGAATAACGGCTTGAACTTGAATCAAAATTAGAAGAAGCTGAAACAACAAAGTCTTTTGCTGAATCAGCAAGCCCTAAAAATGAAAAATCAAGTCCTGAAAAGGTTTTATCAAAAGCTCCTTCAAAAAATCTAGCTATATATCACCCCAAAGATCAGATTATTGGGGATAAAAATGTAGGAGTTCAAACTAGGAGAAAGGCTCCTGAATCTGATGAAAAGGCTCAAATAGCTTTCTATTTAGTTACTCAGTTTGAGCCTAAATTTTTTTATGAAGCTCTCACAGATTCATGTTGGATTAATTCTATGTAGGAAGAAATTGATCAGATTGAGAAAAATCAGACTTGGGAGTTAGTCCTAAGACCAGATGACAAGAATGTCATTGGAGGCAAATGGATATATAGAAACAAGGTTGATGAAAATGGTAATGTTATTTGCAACAAAGCAAGATTTTTCTTCAAAGGCTATGCTCAACAAGAAGGTATTTATTTTGGTGAAACCTTTGCACCCGTTGCTAGATTAGAATCTATCAGAATATTCTTGGCTTATTCTGTTTATAAGAACTTTACTGTTTATCAAATGGATGTCAAAACTACTTTTTTTAGTGGTTATTTAGATGAAGAGGTCTATGTTGAATAGCCTGAAGGATTTATTTTCCAAGATAAGCATGATCATGTTTATAGATTGAAAAAGGCCCTCTATGGCTTAAAAAAAGGACCTAGAGCTTGGTACTCTAGGCTAGACAGTCATCTACTTTCAAATGGTTTTGTTAGAGGAGGTGTAGACAACAATCTTTATGTTAAAACTAAAGGTTCTAATATTTTGGTTGAAATTTACATTGATGACACTATCTTTGGCTGCAATAATGTTACCTTGAGTAAAAAATTCTCTCAGCTAATGGAATCTGAATTTTAAATGTCATTATTGGGAGAATTAAATTTCTTCTTGGGTCTTCAAATCTCTCAATGTGAAAATGGAATATTTCTTTCTCAAACCAAGTACGCTAGAGAGATGCTTAAGAAATTTTAGATGGATGAATGCCATCTAGTTAGCAATCCAATGGTTATTGGAGGCAAACTTACTAAGGTTGATGATTCTCCTGATACAAATCAAACTGAATAGATCAATGATTAGCAGTCTATTATATTTAACTGCTTCTTGACTTGACATCATGTAGGCAGTTTGCACTATTGCACAGTTTTAGGCATCACGTAAAGAATCCCATGTCACTGTTGTTAAAAGGATTTTTAAATATATTCAGGGCACTCTTGATTATGATCTTTGGTAGCCTAGAAGCAATGATTTCTCTTTGATTGCTTATACTGATGCTGACTGGGCTAGTTGTTTGGATGATAGGAAAAGCACCAGTGGTGCTGCCTTCTTTCTTGGTGATCATTTAGTGGCATGGCACAACAAGAAACAAGTATATGTTTCTATCTCTACTGCCGAAGTAGAATACATTGCTACCACTTCATGCTATACTCAAGTATTGTGGATGAGTCAAACTCTTTCAGATATGGGTATTGATGTTTCTAAACCTATTTCCATTCTTTGTGATAACACCAATGCGATAAATATTTCAAAAAATCTTGTTATGCACTCTCGCACTAAACATATTGCTATCAAGTTTCACTTTCTTCGAGAAAAGGTTTTGGCTAATGAAGTATGCTTACAGTTTGTTGGCTCACAAGATCAGGCGGCTGATATTTTCACTAAGTCCTTAGCTAAAGAGTTATTTGAAAGGTTGAGACTTCGATTGGGAGTTATCTCTCAATCTTTACTTCTGTGATTTTGCAAGCATTGGCTTAGGGGGAGCATGCTATATATTTTGATTCACTTACAGCTCTCCTACAATCTTGGTTGTTGCACTATTACGCTTTTTGCAGCTGTTTCTCATGGTATTTGGTTGGCTTCTCAATAGTGTTTCCTGGAATTGCACATTCTTCTCTTCTATCCTTTGTCATTGAGGCAAAAAGGGGGAGAGTCATTTGTGTTTTTCCATCAAGGAAAAAGGGGGAGTTTGTTGGTTCTTAGTTGTGATCATATGGTTTGTCCTTGATGACAAAACACAAATGACTCTCCCCCTTTTTGCCTCAATGAAAAAGGATAGAAGAGAAGAATGTGCAATGCCAAGAAACACAACTGAGAAGCCAACCAAATACCATGAGAAATAGCTACAAAAAGAGTAACAGTGCAGCAACCAAGATTGTAGGAGAGCTGTAAGTGAATCAAAATATATAACATGCTCCCCCTAAGCCAATGCTTGTAAAATCAGAGAAGTAAAGATTGAGAGATAACTCCCAATCGAAGTCTAGAAGCAATGATTTCTCTTTGATTGCTTATACTGATGCTGACTGGGCTGGTTGTTTGGATGATAGGAAAAGCACCAGTGGTGCTGCCTTCTTTCTTGGTGATTGTTTAGTGGCATGGCACAACAAGAAACAAGTATCTATTTCTCTCTCTACTGCTGAAGCATAATACATTGACGCCATTCATGGTGTACTCAAGTATTGTGGATGAGTCAGACTCTTTCAGATATGGGTATTGATGTTTCTAAACCTGTTTCCATTCTTTGTGATAACACTAGTGCGATAAATATTCCAAAAAATATTGTTATGAACTCTCGCACTAAACATATTTCTATCAAGTTTCACTTTCTTCAAGAAAAGGTTTTGGCTAATGAAGTTTTCTTACCGTTTGTTGGCTCACAAGATCAGGTGGCTGATATTTTCTCTAAGCCCTTAGCTAAAGAGTTATTTGAAAGGTTGAGACTTTGATTAGGAGTTATCTCTCAATCTTTACTTCTTTGATTTTACAAGCATTGGCTTAGGGGGAGCATGCTATATATTTTGATTCACTTACAACTCTCCTACAATCTTGGTTGCTACACTGTTACTCTTTTTGTAGCTATTTCTCATGGTATTTGGTTGGCTTCTCAGTTGTGTTTACTAGCATTGCACATTCTTCTCTTCTATCCTTTGTCAATGAGGCAAAAAGGGGGAGAGTCATTTGTGTTTTTCCATCAAGGAAAAAGGGGGAGTTTGTTGGTTCTCAGTTGTGATCATATGGTTTGTCCTTGATGACAAAATCCCTTTCTGTTGATTCTACTTGTTGAAAGTTTCAGATTGGTTTCTCATGCTTTATCTTGGTACAATTTTGTCTATATGGTTTACATTTCTTGGCATTCAGTGGAAAATTTACATTCAAAATTTTAATATCTTATGGTACTATTCAGTTTGAGCTTCGTGCAGTCTCAGGTTATCTTTTGTACATTGTTTCAGTGACAATAAAGAACATATCGGCGTGAGAATGCTAGGGTCTCCCCGATCCATTTCTCTGATAAACATCTATGTTGCCTATCCGTAAGACATTTTTGATGTCATGACGATTGGATTTTACTTACAAGCAGCTTTCGGCAGGACTTCTCCATTGTTTCGGTGACAAAAAAGGATCCTATCAGCATGAGTTATACCGTTAGAATGATGTCTTAGCGAACTTATCATGTCTCCCCAACCGGAAACAAAGGGTGTTCTTCGGCGAGAGGTTTTTCTTCATTGAAATGTCTTGGAAAACTTACTTTAGTCTTACTAACCGCCGGTGGAAAAATTGCATATCGGCAGGAGGTCTCAGCTTCGGTGTAATGTCATAGCGAACCCGTCAGGTCTTGCCGACTAAGTCTTATGAGGGGCTTTCAGTGAGAGGTTGGTTTTGTCTCAACTACTTAGAGTGGTTAAATATTTTTGGTATGACATAGTGTGCTCTCTGAGAGGTCTCCCCAACATTGATATGTCTTGGCGATGCATAAAAAACAAGGAACATTTCAGTATGACTCATGTACAACAAAGAAAGGTCTTGGCAAGTTTGTTTTCTTATACCAACCGACAACATAAAGGTATACATCTCGATAAGAGTTAGGTTTTTCGGCGTGAGGTCTTGGTGAGTGACCTCCGGTCTCGCTAATGGAACAAAAAAGGACTTTGTTGGTATAGGATCTGACTTGTCTCAGTGACACACAAGATGGTGGGTGACTTTCGATATAACGAAGTGTTATCTATATGAGGTCTCCCTGAGAGTGATTTGTCACGACGAACAAGAATGATCATGTGGGATTTCGGTAAGACACAGGATGCTCTATGAGAAGTCACCCCAACTATGTATTGTCTTAGCGAAGGTGAATGAAGGATACATCTCGGTGAGAGTGTGTTTTTGTCACAGCGACTCAGAATGGATAAGGTCTTTCAGTGAAACTTAATGAAATCTACAAAACGTCTCCCCGATAGCAGAATGTCACAGCGACACATAAGAGTTAAAAGGGATTTCGGTGAAACATAATGTGGTCTGTGAGAGGTCTTCCTGACTCTGATGGGTCATGGTGAAAGTGATAACTAAGGGGAATGTCTGGCGATTTAATTTCCTTTGGTAGGACTATCTAGATGTCTCGGCGAACAATTAACAAACTCTGTCACTATGGCCGACATGTGAATTTCTATGTATAGTTGCAGGCTGACATCATTGGTTGGCATCGAATCTCAGAACGGTTACATGGCAAAAATATTCTTTGAGTTTCATTTGTGGGTAGTCGTGGTTTTGAAATAATGGATTATTTGCAGCCCTCTGGACAGACGTTACTCTGGATTTTTACCATCATCTACAGATTATCATTATTCAACTTCATATTCTAAAATTTGCAAGATATTTTCAGATTCTTGTGAAAAATGCATTTTGAAGATTTCATCATGACAGACATACTTGAAATGTATATAAAAACTAGTGTTGAAAACGGTGAAAGCTCTCTGGTTGTAGTTCTGGAATATTGTTCTTTGGTTGTATCAAAAATGTATTGAAATACTCTATATTAAAAATCTGTAAAACAAAGATGCAAAGATATATTGTAATATTCTTTTCTATGTAATATTTTAAGGATTCAATTTTTTTTGAATTCTTAGGGTATTAGGTAGACGAGAAAAAATAGAGTTGTGAGCTTAACTGAAAACAGAGAGATCCTCTAAGATATGATTATTGTTCAGAAATATAATTTGAGGGGTTGGTACTCCTTGAGATAGATATCTCTAAACGAGGGGTTGGTGCTCCTTGAGTGGGTGCTCAAAAATTAGCCTATAAGGCATTGTGAACAGTTGATTAAAAGTTAAGCCTTCAAGGCATTTTGGGAGTGGTTTTTATACCCCAGGAGGGTTTTCCACTCGGAAAAATCTTGTGTCTCTTTGTTCTTCTGTGTGCTCACTGCTTTACAGTGTTGTTGTTGTTTCAGTTCACTATTGGGATTATTAATTTTCTCAATTCTGTTTATGAATGATTACATTCAACTCATGAATGCATTAATTAGAGTAATATTGAGATCAAATCTGAGCTATGTTTATGAATTTTTGAAAATTGGTCAAATCTGTTATGACACTGATTCACCCCCCCTCTTAGTGTCATTTTAACTCCAACAGTTTTTAGTTAAGTTTATTTTCATGCATCTTTTTACCCTTTTCCTTCAAGAAATCATTAGATTAGGTGACATAAAAAGGGGAGTCAACCCATAATCTTGAGGTCTTCTTTCATGATAGGATACCCACAACCTGAAAGCAATCCCATGTTAGTCCTAATTCATTGTGTTCTTTCACAAATTGGAAAAGGGGTGAAAATTTGGGCCACTAACAGGATCATTAACATGAAACTTAGAGAAAAAATGCTCAGGATTCTTAGGCATGGCATTATAATTGTTGAAGAATAGGGGTGAAGGATTATTTGCTAGAAAAGCCACTGGTGTTGGTGGAGGTGGCAGCGGCTGGTTAATGGTTGCTTGGGGCTACTGAATGGGAATGGGGGTTGGTTTAAAATTGGATGATGAAAAACTAGATGAACTAGAGGATGGAGAAGATGGTTAGATGGGTGTAGATGATGATGCACCCCCTCTCTTAGTCCTCCTTGACCTAGTAGAGGCTCCTAACTCTTGAAAGTCTCCTTTATCTGTTGTAGATCTAGTCTACCTTCAAAATATTTAAAGAGATATGGATGATAGAAAATTCTCTAGCTTTGTTGAATCAACCCTCCTTCTAGCGCCAATCTGTTGATGGTGTTTTTAGCACTACAACAACTTAGATAGAACAAAAGTATCATATCTCTCTTGAAAGGTGATTTCTATCAGTAAGCCTCAAGAAATAACCCCAAGGTCTCTAAATGTTAGGTCTTTACAATGCAACAGACAATTCAGTGATAATGTGTAATGTTGGTAATCACAAGGGGCCTTACAAATGAATAATGTTGGAAACCTCAAATTCATCAAATGTAGCAATAATGGCGATTCTTTGTGAATCTTGCTCTAACGATAATCTCAAAGAAATAGGAAAAGATAACGCTTTAAGAGAGATCTCTAATCTAAAACTTCTAATCAATTGTGTAAACAACAAAGCATTTAAGGTGGACCAATCTTCTAAAACCAATGCTTGCTTAACCAAGATCAGATCCATAGTATCACAAAGATAATGCAGTATCCATAGGAATTAAACATTTTTTAGATTGTAAATATTCAAACATACATTCAAACAGTCACAATTGAACTTGAGTGGAATATAGAGTAGGCCCAGGCTAACTTTACACAACAATCCACAATCAATAGATTACTAAAAGTATGGATCAAAGATTCTTCAACACCTTAAACACTTTATTATAAACACAAATGAAATGCAACTAGCTCTAAGATTAACCATAAAATCACCTACTCAAAAAAATGTAATAGATTAGAGACACAAGAATCATGCATAGATGTAATAACACAAAGAAGAGCACCAAAATACAATGTATTCACTTGTATTCACTTCACCAAAAGTTTGCAACAATTTGAGTATCTGAAGCTCAGTAGCATCAATGACTAACAACAACAACCCCTTCAAATGAGGAAGAGGCCTCAATATATAGAACTTCTCATGACATGTTAGCCTAGGAGAAATATTAAATTAGGTTTTACATTAGGTCAGCCAGATAGGTTGGCCTTGGAAATTTTAATCACCCTAATTTAATTTATAATAAAATATTACAAGTAGGCCCCAAAAAGGGAATTTTATAATTAAATAAAAGTCCTAGCATAGAAATCTATACACAACTGACTTGTAGCCCTAACAAGCTTGATGATGCATGCATGCTGTTTGAGGAAGCTAGGTTGGGGAATCCTCCTTGTCCTTATATTCTTCACTTCTAGAAAGTTCCTTGACCTTGGAAAGCACACCATCCAGGTTGGCCTGTCCTAGAGTTGGTATCAATTTTATTCTTAATTTAATTATTCTCCATACTTATCCAAGGTCTTTTCCCAATCATCATGAAGTCCTTGATACTCATCTAAATTAGAAATATAGATGGATGCATCCTCAAGTTGATCCTTTTTCACAGTTCCATTATCAACTGGAGCATAAACCTCATGCCACCACCTTTGTAGCTGGCCTACATTAAAATTATTCTTTCCAAATTTCTTCTTGCCTATAACAATCTCTAGAAATGCAATACAACTATCAGATATCTCCTTCACTTTGTTATGAACCTTAGATATTTTCTTGAGAGCCTTAATCTTAAGCTCATTCCTAAAATTAAAGACTTCTATCCATTCCATGGCCTTGTTTGTATTATCAACTATAAGGACACCTTCCTTAAGCAACACCTCCAAGGGAATCTCAAACACCTTCTTCAATTCAACAATGATAGTATCATTTAGTGTTTGGAATTCAGTGTTGAACTAAGCTATGTATTCAATGAGAGATGATGCCTTTTTATGCGTGTACAACACCTTTTCAACCATGGATTCCCCTCTTTGACTCACACTGTTGAACCGTTGATGAGTGACTTGTACAAAAGATCTCATCCTTTCGATTTCTGACACTGCATCCTTGGACAATAACCCCTCTAAGAATGAATCCCCTTCACTAGTCTATGCTTGAAATGGTTTGGCCAAATTTTGAACATATTTTTGCACATCTTTCAATTTTTGTTGTAGCTTCTCCTTCCCCTTGGTATCATTGTCTAATATTTTAAGAATTGTTTGGACAAACTCTTGAAGATCTTCCTCCTCTTTCTCTTTTGTGGTGGGGCCTAGATTAATAGTTTCCACCTTATAATCGGATTATTTGATCTCATCCTTATACTTTCCATCTACATGGGTAGCAATATGGATAACCCTATTGTTGGATTCATCTCTTGTTAACTTAGAAAGAACTCTAGCTCTCTTTCTTTCCTTGGGTTGACCCCAACTTGCAAGAAACTTGTCCCAATTAGGATTCTTTTCCTCTACAATGATTGGTTTGTGTTTCAATCTATTTTCTAACCAATCAGGAGCAGTTATTATTCTATTTGTAAGAGAAATTTAGGGCATCTCAGATAAAACCTCCAAGAACAGTAGTGCCTTCGGTAACTTTAATTCTGATTAGATTGCCTCAAAGACACGTACAACTATGTTCTAAAGCAGAAACATACATAGTTCATTTTCCACATTAATCCTTTTGAGAGAAGCACATGTAAATTCAACAGCAAGCAATAACAGATTCTAGAAATAGAACCAACACAGATGAAAGATAGGACATAAATTAGAACACAAAGATTTATGTCGGGAAAACCCTTTCGGGTAAAAAACACCACTCTCCAAAGTTCAAGCTATTGTATTATTCAGCAACAAAAGGTTACAATACAATTCAGGCTCATAGTCTTTTTAGAGATTACATCTTGTTCATTCTAGATACAACCTAGTAGCAAACTCTCCCTCTGTACATTTCTTGATCAATCTCTCAAACCAAACAATCTTTGCACTACTGCAATACCCTCAAATAGTATACAGTACAAATCGACATGAGAGATTGACCATGGCATTCAATTCTTGATGAGATTTCGGTAGCATAACCCTGCCTCTCATTTTCTCTGTTTCGACATCATGACCTTGACCTTTTAGCCAGCCTCTCAGCCCTCTCGCTATTGCTTGCTTCCTCTCTACTTCTATATTGAAAGTCCAATGCATACGTGTATACATTCGCTCTTCACTGCCTCTGTGAATTAGTTCATTTTCAACTCTTAGATCACAAAAAAAATGGTTCACATTCTTCCTTCTCTTATAGGTCCAAGTCGCACCACATAGGAAAATCTTCCAATTGGTCAAAAGTGTTCAAAATGTATTCGCATGTCGGTGAGACACTAACTGTGTCTCCTCGATGTCACAAGACCGATTATACATCCATCACTATCGGCAAGAGTCACGGCTATCAGCAAGAGATCATAATGAGTTCACAAGTCATATTGATGTCAACACTCCCATCGGCGAGACTTACTCTATCGACAAGATCGGCAAGAACTTTCACCAATATCCTTAGCAGACCATCGCTCAGACAATCACTAGTCGCTATGAGTCATAACGAGCCCTCAAGTCATATCGATATGAACATCTATCGACAAAACTTAGGCTATCGCTAAGAGTCACCCCGCGGGTTTCAAGTCACCCCGAGACCATCCTTCACCAGGAGTCATACCAACAACAACCATACCATCGGCAAGACAATCATTTGTCATCAAGAGTTCTTACCGAGTCTTCATGTTACTCCAATGACTCCAAGTGTATAACCATTCGGCAAGACATCTCTTGTCAGGATGAGTTATATCGAATGTTCAAGTCTCTCCTCAATAACTCCAGTTGCCATGAGTCTCCCTGAAAACCATTAGACACCAACCCGTTGGCAAGACAACTCCCATCACTAGGACACATTCTGATAGGATCAAGTCATATCAATTACTGCATTGGCCAGACAAACCAAAGGTCACGTCAATATCAGCCAGACTTTCTACCGTCATCGAAACGTCATTCCGACGGTCCAAGGTTACAACAAAGATTTAGGTTATACCAATCACCAAGACATTCAAGAGGTCACAACAATAGTTCAGGATCAACTAGCAGATTGGCCAGACATCTCAACAGTCACAACGACAATGCTTACTTAGAGGTTTCATCCTGTGAGATTGAGGCACACAATTCCAACACTATTTCTGTATTATCTTAAGAAACATTATATTCTTGCTAATCCTCAGAGGGATTATCATTAATTTCCTCTATATTTTTATGAATTTCATCTTTGTTTTGTTGCTCTTCACCTTTATCCTCTGTATCTAACCAGAAACTAAGATCACACTAGCTCCACTAGTTCAGACCCTGCAATACTAAAGATACCCAATCAACAAGATTTTATAGATAAAAATCCACTGGAAAATCTGCAACAAAGACCAGGCATCCAACTGCAACTCACTATCCAACAAAGCAACCGAAATGCAACTGATCATAGCCTTCCAGGAAACCACATAGATCTAAAAACATGCTCTCATGCTCCATCACGACTTCTGTACCAACATCAAAGATGTCCACTATTCAAGCAATAATCCCTATCATCTTCCAATATGTCACCTATGGAAGAAAGAACACACCAAGGTGAACAAACACCAGTCCAACAAACACAAGCAAAATATCCCAGTGATATCATCAACATGATACTGCTACCACTTCATTGTGCTCAAACGCTATATAAAAGTAATATCAAATTCAAATCCTCAAACAAAACACAACAGTGAAGTCATTCTCCAAAAAAGAAGATAGAAGACACCAGCTAGAACAACATTCAGACTGACTGCTTCCATCCAACTGATAAACCCACACGAATGAAAATAGCAACCACAGCTCGTGCTATTCCATCCAATCCCACATACCTAAAAGGTATCAGCATTAGTAAACTTATGCCAAACTATAACCAACTCAATAACAACAAATACAAGCTCCAAGTGCCAACCGGTCAAAGAAGACAAAACACAATAGGAACTCCCACTGCTCGAGTAATTCCAAATCTGAAAGATCAAAGACATACCAAGTCTACCAATAACAGCACATAGAAAGTGTAACCATGTAGTACCAAAAATATCCGCAATGATACACACAACCTGAAACAAACTGTTACAAGAAGCATTTCTCTCACCACAATTCATCACAGTTCTCCCAAGTTCTCCACATGCAATCAAAGGAAAAAGGATTAAGAACCTCCATGTCATCATCCATGAACATGAGTGAAAAAAAATGACCACAAGCAAGTGATCACTATAGCTCCGACCAAACCTCAAACCAATGTAATGTGAAACCAAACATCCAGGAAGTAAACCAAGACCAAAGAGAGAAACTCTGCACATCATATTCCTATAGAACATCCTCCTATAGACACTTCTAACTACCAGCTGTGTCAAGAATGTTCTCCTTCTCATCCCAAAAGAAAAGCCTTAACAACATCCAACCGTTTAATCACCAAGATCAAACCAAATTTAAAAACATGTAATCAACATGGATGTAAGCCTCTCAAAGAAGATCAAGCTACTTCATTCCCCATTTCAGGAAATCAGCCCATACATCATCTCCTACCAATTCTCATCAGTAAATAACATAACACAACAACTCAAGGAGATAAAACAAGCTGTACATCTTCCACCATGAATCCTCCAGAACCATTAAACAACAATTCAAGATCCATATCATGAAAGTGAACATAAAACACATTTGAAAAATATAATGGGCCAAATACCTCTTAGATAAACTACCGAGTAGACCAAGAGTGGGAACGAGAATACTCCTTCAAGATATACAATTTATCAAGACTAATCAAGAGCAATCTCCTCATAGGTCTCTATTGAACTTACGTTCAACCAAGGTGTAGGCTTCTCGTACTTTCTGCTGAAAAACTTCATCAAGAATACCAATCAACAATGCTTCTCTCATAAGAGAAAAACAACCTCACCTTATTCTTCATGTATCCATGAGTACTAACAACCGATCATCTCATGCTAAATTTCAACTGCATTACTGCACTATCACGAAGTATCAAGCAAATAATCAAAGCACCCAATACACAAAGAATTACCAGACCACTGTCAAAGCTCCAATCATCTGAATCAGGAACTCATCATGACACCATGATTTACATATCCCCTTAGGAGATACCATGTTTCAAGTGACTTCAACATGGTCTCAAGTACAATGCACAATGCCAAAACTCCACTACACAAACAAGAGTATACCATGAAACAAAGAAAATAGACTCAAAACCAACATCACCTATCAAGCACCACCAACACCTCAGCCAAAGACTCCAAGAGTCCTCCATGGATCCAAGATGTTGCACATCTTGAAATAATGTCCATGCAAATGTGGAAGAAACCCTTCTACAACAATAGGATCTAAAAGCTCCCCCTTGAAACATCCGCAACGCTAAACAAGACATTCACCAGCATGTGATGAATCCATAGTTACTGCTAAAGCACCCACTGAAACGTGACATCTGAGCTCTAAAAGCATCATGACCACTTGCTTCAGGTTGCCATTACTGACTATTCAGGTACTCAACAATATCCATCCTCTCATCTCAAAGCAATCAGACCAATGCATAAGTGACCATAGACAAGGCCAGCTAACAAGTTTGCACCAACAATGAATCAACCTCATGGATAAAGACAATCCACATCCAAGTTATCTCACTACAGCCAATGGGTAGCTAATCCACCAACCCCATAACTCGTAGATCACAAACATCGAACATGCAAACCCATCATCGCATTGGAAACTACAACACCAAGATTTCAAAGAGAATAGCCATGTAGATAACATGACTCAAACACCAGATCACACCAAACCTAATTTTCCAAACACGTCCACAACGAGCACCATAATCAAGGAACCCACAAGCACCACCACAAGAATGCTTAGTGAAAAATCATGTACCAACACTCCCATGTAGAGAAGAAATCACACCTCCTCAAACCATGCACAAAGCATGCATGCATAACTGCAACTATCTCATCCAGCAACACCCCAAAAGCCGGGGTCTAGAAAATAGCTTAACAACAACTCCACATAACCACAAGTTTTGCTTAACTGTTTAAAACATGTACATGCATCTGAGAAAGAGATAGGCTATTTTAGAAGCTTGCAAATCAACTAATGATTAACTCCATAGCCTTTATGTATTTGAGGTTAATAGGAAATAGTGCCTTCCAACACCAGGAAACACCACCTGGCATAAGCACACTCTTCCATGGCTGAGAAACAACCTAGGCTTCTCCATATCATCAAGGAGCCTCTCACATAGACACCCAATATGAAAGCTTTACTGCTACATATCCACAGAGCAAGAAAATCCACCTCATACACCAAGGTTATACCACTACCAACCAGGAGAAACAAATCACAACAAACCAACATGATCAACTCCATTTTCTCCATCTTCACCATCCTTCAAGTTGTGTGCTGTCTTTGAATATCACAAGACTTCCACTAAACAAAGGATCAATAGAACAAATGATTCCTCCAGATTTCGTCTAGCCTAACAAACTGAGAAATCTTCACAGGAGAAATACCCAGAGCCAGCAACCAAAAGATGGCTCTGATACCACTTGTAAGAGAAGTTTAGGGCATCTCAGAGAAACCTCCAAGAATAGTAGTGCCTTCGGTAACTTTAATTCTAATTAGATTGCCTCAAATACACGTACAACTATGTCCTAAAGCGGAAACAGACACAGTTCATTTCCCACATTAATCCTTTTGAGAGAAGCACATGTAAATTCAACAACAAGCAATAACAGATTCTAGAAACAGAACCAACACAGATGAAATATAGGACAGAAATCAAAACACAAATATTTACATGGGGAAAACCCTTTCGGGTAAAAAACCCCTCTCCAAAGTTCAAGCCATTATATTATTCAACAACAAAAGGTTACAATAAAATTCAGGCTTATAGCCTTTTCAGAGATTACATCTTGTTCATTCTGGATACAACCTAGTAGCAAACTCTCCCTCTGTACATTTCTTGATCAATCTCTCAAACCAAACAATCTTCGCATTGCTGCAATACCCTCAAACATTATACAGTACAGATTGACACGAGATCGACCATGGCATTTGATTCTTGATTAGGAGAGATTTCGGCAGCATAACCCTACCTCTCGTTTTCTCTGTTTCGGCCTCATGGCCTTGGCCTTTCAGCCAACCTCTCGGCCCTCTCGCTATCGCTCTCTTCCTCTCTACTTCTATATTGAACGCCCAATGCATACATGTATACATTCATTCTTCACTGCCTCTGTGAATCGGTTTGTTTTCAACTGTTAGATCACAACAACAAATGGTTCACATTCTGCCTTCTCTGATAGGTCCAAGTCGCACCACGTAGGACAATCTTCCAATCAGTCAAAAGCATTCAAAATGTATTCGCATGTTGGTGAGACACTAACCGTGTCTCCCTGATGCCACATGACCGATTATACATCCATCGCTATCGGCAAGAGATCATAACGAGTTCACAAGTCATATCAATGTCAACACTCCCATTGGCGAGACTTACTCCATCGAAAAGATCAGAAAGACCTTTCATTGAAATCCTTAGCAAACCCATCGCCTAGACAATCGCTAGTCTCTATGAGTCATAACGAGCCCTCAAGTCATACTTATATGAACATCCGTCGGCAAGACTTAGGCTGTCACTAAGAGTCACCCTGCAGGTTTCATGTCACCCCAAGACCATCCTTTGCTAGGAGTCATACTGACAACAACCATACCATCAGCCAGATGATCATCTATCACCAAGAGTTCTTACCGAGTCTTCATGTTACTCCAATGACTCCAAGTGTATAACCATTCGGTGAGACATCTCTTGTCAGGATGAGTTATATCAAACGTTCAAGTCTCTCCCCGATAACTCCAATCGCCATGAGTCTCCCCGACAACCATTAGACACCAACCCATCGGCAAGAAAACTCGCATCACCAGGACACATTCCGATAGGAGCAAGTCATATCAATTACTACATCGGCCAGATAGACCAAAGGTCACGTCGATATTGGCTAGACTTTCTACCGTTGCCGAAACATCATTCTGACTATCCAAGGTTACACCAAAGATTCAGGTTATACCGATCGCCAAGACATTCCAAAGGTCACAGCGGTAGTTCAAGATCAACTAGTAGATCGGCCAAACATCTCAACAGTCACAACGACCATGCTTACTTAGAGGTTTCAGCCTATGAGATTGAGGCACACAATTCCAACACTATTTCTGTATTATCCTAAGAAACATTGTGTTCTTGCTAATCCTTGGAGGGATTATCATTAATGTCCTCTATATTTTTATGAATTTCATATTTTTTTTGCTGCTCTTCACCTTTATCCTTTGTATCTAACACATTTACATGTTCCTTCACCAGAGATTGGGAGGGTACTTCCTCTATTACTTCTGATTCTTTTTCTTTGCTTTGTACCTATGGAATGGTCTCTTCCAATTGCCTCCTAAAAGCATTCAATTCTCCACTCTTAGGTGTGGGAACATCTTCATCCTATTCTTCTTCGAGATTCCTAGAGAAATTCTCTTCTTCATGAACAACTTCTTCATCCATTGGCACATTTTGAATAGGAGAAGTGGGAGGAGTATTATTTCATGTAACTAATCTCTTTGCTTCCTTCTGAGCTCCATCAGTAGTTGCCTCTTCAACATTTTCTTCATGCTCATCCACTACATCCTTCACATTTTTTGTAGGAAGGGATTTTTACTTTGGAGAACTTCTTTTGACATACACCTATGGCTTCTCCCTAGAGCTCTCCACATCAACAACCTTGACATGAGCAGTGTCTTCTTTTCTAACCTTAGCCTTTTTGGACTTTTCCATCTTTTGGCCCTCAATAATAAGTCTTCTCTTCTTGGAAGGTTTTGCTTGCTCAGTTTCTTCTTCAACAATTTCTTTCGAAGGATTTCTTACCTTGGAAATAGGCTACCTATTAATTTCTTTACCTTTAGGTTGGATCCTAGTTATCCTCTTGATTATAAGTTGAGCTTGTTCTGTTTCATCCTCTTCATGAGGCTTAGTAGTTTCATGTTGGGTATTTTCTATTTCCTCCTTTGAATGGGATTCTAGATCCCCCATCAAGTCATAAGTGAACTTAGTGCCTGATGCCTCTAATTCCAAAATATTATGTTTCACCTACAACTTGGAGTACTTCAATAAAGGAGCATTGAGTAAATTCAAATCAATCATCTCTTCCTCTGACCAATTCATAACAGGGAGTGGCTTATCCTTGTATTTCTCATAATCAAGATACTAGACATGATCCTTTTCATCATCTACCTGGTCAAGAAATTTGGATATTTTATGGAGTCTAATCAATCTCAAAGACAACCTTGAGCATTTTCTTTTTATCACCTCCACTTCATCTCTACAGTTGGCCCAATAACCCTCAATATGATCCTTATGTTTGAATTCCTTGTTGGCCATCTTTTGTACAACACCATAGGGATCAAAGCTCCCCCTATCTATATGTGAATATAAGTGGAAATGAACCATCTCCCTTTCAGAATGGTAGGAACTCTATATAGGACATGCCTCCAAACTTCCAATCCTCAAAGGATATTCACCTCCAAAGCCTATTTTGTGCATATTTTTCAAGATAGTATCAAATGCAACCAATTTCCTTATCACTTCCAACAATATGATTTTGTTAGTAGGATACCTAGGAAGTTTAAAAGGCACTTGAGGTGACCCATGTACTCTCATGTAGAAGAATTTTGGAAATTGAATAAACCAATAACCATATTTTTTTGATCAAATCCATGGATTCTAATGAAATTATGAAATGAAGGGAATCTTGTAGCATTATTGTAATATACATGAGGAAAGCATCATTGACCCTCCTATAATTGGAAGTATTGAATTGTAGCTGAGGGTACACATCACAAATTTTTTCCTTACCAAGGACTCCCTTGTAGCTCATACCTTTGTACTTATTCTTACTAGCAAGCATGTATACCATATATGAAGTCATAATGAATTTATTGGTCTCTTGCACACTTCTTAGTTGCATGTCCAAATTGTCACTGATGATGCCAGCCCAGTGATAATGCACTTCTTTTACAATTTGTGAAATGAAATAAAACATCCATTCTTTGAACATGAATGACTCATCTAATCCCATTATCTTTCCCAAAAGAGTGATCATGTCATTGTACTCCTACTTGAAGTCAGCCCTAAATAATTGCTTGGGAAATTTGGAATGATGTGAATTTGGTTTTTCAATCCAAGAGCTATTCATGATTTCCAAAGCCTTGGAAGAATATTTCTCATAGAATTCTTCAGCCTCTTTTACCTTTATCTTCACTAGCTTCTAATGTGAACCAATATTGAATGTTCTAGCTATGAAACCCTTAGTTAGGTTTTCCATTATTCTTCCTTTAGGGCCAACAATTACTCTTTTATTTGTGTCATAATGCTTGGCACACTCCATAAAAAATTTTAGGGCACTGTATTGAAGGAGGGAACCCAACAACTTGAGCTAACCTGATATGAGTCATGATCTTGGTTAGAGGGATTTGTGCATCACCAAATATCCTTTGTCTAAAATCATCATAGTCCACATGAACCATGTTGGTATCTCCAACCTTGCTCCATGTCGAAATGATCTTTGACTCTGGCCTTGTACCTTTAAAATCATACGTCATTTTCTCTGCTTTGGTTAGAGGCCCCTCTTTGACTAGCTCAATTGATTTTTGTTTAGAATCTGTGCCTTTTCTAGATTCACCCCACATCTGATAAAAGACCATAATTACCAAGATGTTAAGTAAAGCTGACCATTATAACCTATTTGCATCATTGAATTTATGATTAAAATACAAATGAAACTTAAAATCCATTTATAACCATCACCAAGAACATTAAAACCAAGTTTAAACCCTTAGAATCAAGCAATTAAATAACTTTAGGTTTTTCCATCCCCCATAGATTTTAGTGATGAAAGATGTCGGGAATCCATCCCTGTGCAGATTCCACGAAGGTCCAAAATCTTGGGGAAATCCCTCATAAACAAATTTTAGAGAAAAATCATGGATTTAGCCAAGTCCACCTATTAAACATCCTTAATGTTGTGGCATTCATCATTTATCAATTTTAAGATTCAACTCATAGTTACCTTGTGTGTCACACAACTTTAGGGATTTTCAGCCATCAAGGATTTGAGGAAATTTGACACCTAATGATTTTCATGAATAGATAGGAACTCGGGGATTTCGTTCCCACGTGGATTATGTGAAGGGCACGCTCTTCGGGTTTTTCCTTCGGGGGTGAATTTTAGCGAGGGTTTCACTTATCACATATTTTCAATTGTCACAAACTTTGAAAACTTCCAACCCACAATTCAAATTAAATTTGAGATCTCTTGCTCATAAGTTGGGATTAGAATTGAATTTTAGCAAGAACATTACAATGTGAAACAAATTTGAAACCAAATCAACTGCAAACACTTCGATATCACCATTAGATTTCCTTGGACATGAACTAGGGTTCACACAAATTTACGGTTCATTGCACTTCGATCCTTAGATTGATGGTATCATAAAAAAATTGATCATAGACTCTAATGCATTTTAACTCAGGTCAACAAAGAATAAATGGCATTACTAGAATCAATACCTTGCACCATGGATTCCCTAGCTCATGCTCATGGTGAAACACATAGAATCTTAACTCAAAGAAAATGATGCCTAAACGTCAATTAGGATAAAATCACATAATCTAGGAAAAATAAGATACCAAACAACTAACCCAACTCGTGCAAATTTAAATGCTAACAAAATGAGCTCAAATCAGTGATTATGAAATTAAAGAGTAATAGAATGCAACCAAAAATCATGGAATTCCCATAAAACAATCATGTGACCTCACAAAACAATCATAAAAAAGTAAGAAACCCTACCTTTGAGCTTGAAAACCTAGGAACAACAACACAAAAGCTCACTTAGAAACCCTAGTCGAAGATTCAACAAATGCAATACCAATCTTCAAATTTGTACCTCTAGCACACACAAGAATGCCCCAAAGCTCTCCACAAATACAATGTTCAGAATGAATGAAAAATGACAAAGAAAAGAATACAAATCAAGCCCAAAAATAACATTAAAGAGAAAGTACTTCAATTGTCAAAGTCATAAATGCATCGACAAGACCATTCATAAAACTTCAAGAATTTGAGCCCTGGACGGATTCGGGAAAATCCAACAGTCACAAATATTTTTGAAAGACAAATGTCTCAAGGAGTCTTCCAAGAGGCAGATTTAGCAAAGGTTCAATCTTTCAGGAAAATCCAGCTAAGATGGCTTTCCATGATCGATTTTTCTTTGAAAAAATCTAGATGGGACAAATTTCCATGAAACCTTCCAATACTTGCACAATTCGATGCCTTAGTAAAATTTTCATGAAACCTCCAGGTTCAAGGCATCATCAAAGATTGAAATTATGCAAAGTAAAACACCCAAAGTGTGGATAAAGCTTTAAAACTCAACCAAGTGAAGTGAACCCAAAACAAGAAACCCATCCCTTAAGGGGAAAAGGTGAAACCTAGAGCAAAAGTAGGAAAGCAAAGAAAAGAAAAGAGTGTCCCCACCTCTAGTGGGGCGTGTGTGCAAAAATCGTACAACAAAAGCCTTTGATATGATCCATTTCGTACTTGGTGTTCATCATCATAATTATGCCAGAAATCTTCTAGATGATGAACATGAGCATATTTGTCAACTATCTTCTTGGCAATATTTCCCTCTAGATCACAATTCTTTCTTTGGAGTGTGAAGAACTCCAATTTGTACATCTTTAATTATTCTTCGCACAAACCATCCTATTTAGCCACATTGCATTTATAATTCCTCATTGTGATGATAAATTTGACATAACTTTTCTTGTGTGCTACCTTGAAAAGAGCATGGGACGACTTCATCTATCTCACCAATTCCAATAATAACACTTTTTCTATTGGGTACTTGGGTAACATGAAGGGGTATCCTTTGAATCCTTCTACCTTGATGTAGGTGAAAGTGGGAAATTGAATGTACCAACCCCAACCTATTGAATAATACTCTATTCTTCCAGAGACAACCTTTTAGCTTTGTCACCCTCCATTATCCTTACCAAATTCATGAAAAACACATCATTAACTCTTTGGTAATTCTCCTGATATTGATGAATGGTAATTTGGGGTAAATGAGCATATATCAGACTATTCCCTGGTTCTTTTCCGAAGGTGCCAACTCTATTCAATCCTTGTTCATTTTCCCTTAGGGTGTAGGAATAAATCACATAGGACATAGAAAACCATAAGGACTTTGGAAATTCCTTTATTTGTTCATGTGGCTTGTCATTTATAAAAATTCCCCAATAAATTTGCACAGGGCCTTCCATTAATTTTTCTATGAGTACGAACATCCAGGGTTTGAATTTACTAACATCTCTAAGTCCAGCTATCCTCCTTAGTAAAGTTATGATTTCTTGGACATATGGGTTGAACACAGACCTTAGAATTAGTTTCATTTGCTTAGTAAAATCCTCTTGTCAACACTTTGTACACATAATTCTTCTATTATGCTCTTCTGTGCTTAGGTAGGTTTTGGTCATTGTTTTCATATCCAATGGATACAACTAGGGAGATGTAGGGAGCCCAAATGTATATATGATCCCTTTTATAGAGAGTTCTACATAGACCTTCCCTTCCTTTTCGATAGTCCTCTTGTCTGTGTCATAACAATTTAAACATTCCATTACCAATTCAAGGGCCTCCATTGTTGGTAGAAACCCTCCTGCTAAATGCAACCCACTTTCTATAACATTCTTTGTACATTGAGAAGCATTTTCTTTCTAGGCCCATGTGATGAATTTGATATCGAAAAACCATCCTAGATGGGTGTCAGTAATTACCCCACCAACTAGTATGGCTTGTGAAGAAAAATATTAAAATTCCTCTTTTGGCCTTATTTTGGAAGTGTTCATATTTACCTGAATGCCCTGCATTTTTAGTAGATATGTGCCTAGTGTGCGAGTTAGGGTTAAATTTAACCAGTTATCTTCAACAATTCATAAAAATTTCAATCTACAGTTTGCTTAAATTTACTTCAAAATAATTGATACTTTAATTGCTAGGGGAAATTCCATTATCCTAAAACATGCATGCATAGAATGACTAGCAAAATTTTCGTTATTCGAAACATATTTGGTTTTGCTGGTGATACGATTATTTTTAGAATGCGACTTCAAAACCCTTGGTAGTTTTGTTCTTTATTTCTCAAGGTTTACCTTTCTTTGCATGCCACAATATCAATCTTGATTCTTCAATGTCCTTACAAATTAGCAATATAGTGCAAGGTAAAGTGTTATGAAAGAAAATGCATGCTCGAGGTGGTGCCAAGTACATGTATATTTTTCCACCTTCATTAATTTCCTTTTACAATACATTAATCTCCTTGAATAAAGGTGAAATCATGGTGGATTAGGGTTCAAATGATGAACACCTTGGTTTTTGCGTAGGACTCTATTGAACAATCTAGATAATTGAGAGGGGGGTGAATCAGTTATTATAAAATAATTTTCTTGACTTCATTAATCCAGAGAAAACTTAAATAAAAAAAATAATTATCTAATATATGTGAACATGAAAGCACATATCAACACCATGCACAATAGACACCAAAATTTACGTGGAAACCAAAGAAGGGAAAAACCATAGAGAATGCTAATTCTCAATTATAAAAAACCAGTTAAGGTGACACTGATTAAGGTGATTTTTACAAAGGGTTCACTGTAGGTAAGGCTCACTACCGGTTGGGCTTACTGCCCAACTATTATAGCCAAAGAAACCAAAAGGCTCACTATCAAAAGAGAAAGGCTCACTGCCTACAGAAAAGGGCTTACTACCAACAAAAAATGACTCACTACCAGAAGAAGGATGAAAGGGAATACACCACTAAAATAACTATTACCAATAATGACACTGGATATAATCTCATTGTCTACTACCACCGGTCATATAATTTCACATACTATACAATGTCTGGAATTTCAAATTCATCACACTTACTTTCATCGAACAAAATCAAATTTTACTTATACCATTCCATTCCTTCATAAAATATTAAGTTGTACAAACACAAAGTCTTCATAATCTCTTAAGTCATCCAAACACAATTTTAATTAGGTCATTACAAAAACATTCCCATGGTGGAGAGTAATGAAATGTGGACCACACATAACCTCCTTTCTCAAATCAACACACTACATGATATTCGGAACCAAAGAATAAGATATACACAATACAATGCAAACAATGTTTTGGGGCACATTAACCATCTTCCATATCAGTCCAGAACCATAAGAGTGTATCTCATTATGTTACAAAATAAAAGGGACCAAGATAGACACAACCAAAGATAGATCATCATAGCACAACATATGAAGCATACCAATCAAGATCACCAAATCACCATAATCAAATCATCTAAGATATGTTGGCATCAAAGAAAAGAATTAATGACAACAATCAATAGCAACACATACCAATAATCTCCCCCTTTGTCATTGATGGAAACATCCATCAACAACAAAACAACTAAAATATCAACATCTTTTCTTCTCCCACTTTGACATAAATGACAAAGAGAAAAACTCTCCTTGAAAAACTTACTCCACTCCCCCTATGAGGAAGCCACCAAGAATTGATCTAGATAAGGATGAGCATGTATTTCCTTGGACCAATGCACACCGTGGTGCACATTATTATAGACTAGGAGGGGGAAAAACCCCTAACTTTTGTCTGAGATACTCAAAAGTATGTTTGCTCAATGGTTTTATGAAAATATCTGCAATCTTCTCTTTTGTAGGTACATATTCAAGTTTTACCTCATTGTCCAAAACCTTCTCTCTCAGAAAATGATATTTGATGGATATATGTTTCATTCTAGAGTGTTGTACTAGATTCTTGGAAATTTTTATCACACTGGTATTATCACACATTATTGAGATCAGTTCATCAAATGATATGCCAATTTCCTTCAACATTTGTTTCATCCATTGTACTTGAGTGCAACATTAGGATGCTACAATGTATTCAACTTCAACAGTAGATAAAGATACATAATCTTGTTTCTTACTTGACCAAGCAACGAACCGGGAGCCAAGGAAATAAGCTCCACCACTTGTGCTCCACCGGTTATCAACACATCTGGCCCAATCAGTATCAATATAAGCTATCAAAGTGAAATCTGAATCCTTTGGATACCATGACCCCATATCTTTTGTACCCTTCAAATATATAAAGATCCTTTTTACTACAACATGTTATTCCTCTAGTTTTTTCTGAAATCTAGCTGCTAAAAAATGACATACATAATGTCTAGTTTGGTATCAGTCAAATATAACAATCCTCCAATCATTGACCTATACATACTTGCATCAAATTTAGGTGAAACATCTTCTTTTTTAAACTTACATCTAGTAACAATAGGTGTACAAACCAGTTTGGAGTTCTCCAATCTAAACTTCTTCAATAATTCTTTGGTATACTTGGACTGAGAAATGAAAATTCCTTTGTTGTTTTTATTTACCTATAGTCCAAGGAAGAAATTTAACTCACCTATCATAGAAATTTCAAATTCCTTCTGCATTTCATCTAAAAAAATTCTACACATATCATCATTTCCTTGAAAAATTATGTCATCAACATAAACCACAACAATCAACATTTGATTTGAGTGAATTTTGTAGTACAAATTATTGTCAGTAGATCCCTTTTGAAATCCTTGTCCAATCTTCCATACCAGGATCTAGGTGTCTGCTTCAATCTGTATAAGGCCTTCTTCAACCTGCAAACAACATTTGAGACATTTCCGGACTTGAATCCCTCTGGTTGCTCAATGTAGACTTCTTCCTTCAGTTCTCCATTCAAAAATGCTGATTTTACATCCATTTGATAGACTTTGAAATCCTTAAAAGCTGCAAAAGCTAAGAACATTTGGATTGCTTCCATCTAGGTAATAGGGGCATATGTCTCTTCAAATCAACTCCTTTGACTTGAGTGTAACCTTTACAAACCAAACTTGCCTTGTTTCTCATTACCTTTCCGTTTTCATCTAGCTTATTCTAGAATACCCACTTTTTTCCAATTAAATTTTTGTCTACCAGTCTGGGCACAAGTTCCCAAGTCTGATTTTTCTTTATCTAATCAAGCTCTTCTTTCATTTCCTTCACCCAATTTTGATCATTGCATGATTCCTCCACAATCTTTGGCTTAGTTTCCAAGAGCAATCGCAATAATACTTGCTCTTGAGCTGCATTGCTTCTTGTGATCATTCCCTTATTCTTATCTCCAATAATTTGATTTTCTAAATGGTTTTTTTGTGCATACTTTGGGGTTTTAGTTGTAGTTGTCGGAGCCTCCTCTATCTCTTCTTCTTTCTTATCTTTTTCTCCTTTTCATAATCAAATTCATATTCAATATGTTTGTCAGGTCTTCTTTGAATATCTTCATCTACTTTCACATTTTCACTTCCAACTATCTTGTTCAGTCTCTTGTTGTAACACCAGTATGTTTTGCTTCTTGTAGAGTAACCCAAAAATATTCCTTCATTAGCTCTACAGTCGAACTTTCCATGATTGTCCTCATCTCTCCAGATGTAGCATTTTCTTCCAAAATTTTTGAATTACTTTACTGTGGGAGATATTCCATACCATAACTCATATGATGTCTTTCCATATTTCCTCCAGAATAGTACTCTATTAAGAGTGTATATTGTTGTGTGTATCATTTCTCTCTAGTAGATTTGTGATAAACCTGCTTCCATGATCATTGTTCTAGCTACTTATAAACTGTCTGGTTCATTCTTTCTACTACACCATTTTGTTATGGTGTTCTAGGGGAAGATAGTTGTCTTTTGATGCCATGTTTTTCACAAAATTTGTTGAATTTATCAGAGGTAAACTCTCCCCCTCTGTTAGATCTTAAACACTTGATTCTCCTATCAACTTCATTCTCAACCCTTGCCTTGAAAATCTTGATTTTTTCTAAAGCTTCTAATTTTTCTCTTAAAAATACAACTCAGGTTAATCTAGAATAATTGTCTATTAATAGCATGAAATATTTCTCACCTTGTAAGCTTCTTGTTCTATTTGGACCATATAGATCAATGTGCACAAGGTCCAAAAAACTAGTAGATGATTCTTCTTTTCTTTGAAATGTTTCTCTGGTATGCTTTCCTTCTTGAAATCCTCTGTAGATAGTGTTGTCTCGTTTGGTTAGTCTTGGAAAATCTTTGAATAATCTTGTTGAACTTATCCTTACTAAGTTGTCGAAGTTGATGTGACACATCCTTTAGTGCTAGAGCCAACTATCATTGGACTAAGAGAATAAGCATCTCTTTGTGTTTCCTTCCAGTTGATACATATTCCAACTTGTTCTTTTTCCAGCTACAATGAAAATTCTAAATTTCTTCTAGATCTCACAACCATCATCTTGAAATACCACATTATAGCCATTCTTGTACATCTATCCAATACTTAGAAGATTATGATATAGACCCTTCACATAGTAAACATTGTCAGTGTTATGTTTTCCATCAAAGGTAATAGAACCAATTCCAACAATGTGTGTTGTTTTATCATCTCCAAATCTAAGAAAACCTCCATCATATTTCTCAAGCTTCACAAACTTGCTTTTATCACCGGTCATATGATTCAAACATCCACTATCAATCAGCCATTCATCTCTATTTCTATTAACAAATAATACAAATTCAGTGTAAATGTTAGAGATATCAAATCTAGGTTCATCCTTTTCCACCAAAAACAAACAATCCTCATGATCTGATTCATCATCTGAAATGTCAGAATTCTCATTAACATAATAGGCCTTCTTATTGATCTTTTTAAAAAAAATTCCTTGTTCCTTTTTCCAGACACTTAGTTGCTATATGAACAATCTTTCCATATCTAAAACATTTAAGAGGTAACATATCTTTGTACTTTCTAGTACCTCTCTTCAGTTTCCTTGTGAAGTTTTCTTCCAACTCATCTGAACTTTCATCATCTGGATCTTCTTCTATCTTTGTGTCTTTGAAGGTTTTTTCTAATTACTCATTTTATTTTCCAAATTTCCTCATCTCAAATGTGGTCAAAGTGCCAAATAGTTTCTCTCTAGTGAATTTCTTTAGATCATAAACTTCTTCAATAGCTAAGATCTTGTCATTGTAGCTTTTCGATAGGGTCATCAAGATCTTCTCTATTACATCATCTATCAGAGTGCCTCCTTGATTTTGACTTCATTTACTACATTGTCAACTCTCTGAAAGTAACTTGCTATATCCTCACTTTCTTCCATCCTCAAGTTTTCATAACTGTGCTTAGCTGCCAACTTCTTTGATAATTTGATTCTATCATTTCCTTCATAGATTTCTTTCAACTTTTCCCAAACTTCATAAGTGGTGCCTAATGAAATAACTTTTGTTAACTCAGTCTTAGACAAAGTGCTAACGATTGCATACCGTGCTTTTTCATTTTCTTTATAGGCTGAAATCTCACCCATAGAACTAGGGCCAGCTATCGGTTCAACATATTTTTTCTCACCAACTTTCCAAGTCTTGTACCCTAGAGAGATCAGATAACCTCTCATTTGCACTTTCCAAAAACTATAGTCATATCTATCAAACACTAGAATTTTGATTTTGTGCACCATCAGATCTATCCCAAGTGGTTAGGCTCTTCTTCAGGGAACCAAAGCTTTGATACCAATTGTTGAACAATCCAGATAACTGAGAGGGGGGTGAATCAGTTATTATAAAATGATTTTCTTGACTTCAATTAATCCTAAGCAAACTTAAATCAAACAAATAATTATCTAACAAATGTGAACATGAAAGCACATATCAAAACCATGCACAATAGACACTAGAATTTATGTGGAAACCCAAGGGAAAAAACACAAAGAATGCTAATTATTAATTATAAAACACTGGTTAAGGTGACACCAGTTAAGGTGATGTTTACAAAGGGATCACTACCAAAGTGCTCACTATAGGTAAGGCTCATTTTCGATTGGGCTCACTGCTCGACTATTATAGCCAAAGAAAGAAAAAGGCTCACTGCCAAAAGAGAAAGGATCACTACCTACAAAAAAGGGCTCACTGCCAATAGAAAACAACACACTACCAGAAGAATGATGAAAGGGAATCCACTGCTGAAATAATTGTTACCAACAATGACACTAGATAGAATCTGACTATTTTTTGCCACCAATAATATACTTTCACATACTCTACAATGTCTAGAATTTCTCATTCATCACACTTACTTTCATCAAATAGAATCAAATTTTACTTATACCATTCCATGCCTTCATAAACTCTTAAATCAACCAAACACAAAGTATTCATAATCTCTTAAGTCGGCCAAACACAATTTGAATTAGGTCATCAAAAAAAAATTCTTGTGATGGAGAGGAATGAAATGTGGACCACACAGAACCTCCTTTCTCAAATCAACATGCTACATGATATCCAAAACCAAAGAATAGGATATACACATTATAATGCAAAAAATATTCTGAGGCACATTAACCATCTTCCATATCGGTCTGGACCCATAAGAGTGTATCTCATTATGTCAAATGAATGGGACCAATACAGGAACAACCAAAGATAGATCATCACAACACAACATCTAGAGCATGCCAATCTAGATTACCAAAGCACTAGAATCAATCTTCTAAGATATGTTGACATCAATAACAACCATTAATGACAACAATCAATAGCAACACATTCCAACAGGGCCACCATTAGAGAAGACAATACAAATGGATTACATGGCACAATTGCATGTCACTTTGATTATTATGAGGAAAATACTTTATAAGTAGAGAAACTTTGGATACATGATCATTAATGATCAAAAGGTTTGAATCCTCTGATACCAGACCTTGGAAAGATTACTGGGAACCAAGAATTTTACCAACCGGGTTCATGAGAATTGGGTGCAAAGAGAGGAATTGAGAACTAGGTTCAAGTGGGGCCAAATTGATTAAAAGAACATATTCACAACATAACGTCTTTTTTTTATCTCCATCTAAATAAAATGAAAAGAAAACATTAGGCTAACCAACAAAGAAAAGGTAACGCATGCACTAGGATGATTTATCCTGGTGATGACTCACTGGGCGTAACTTACCGAATGAGTGGAAAACTAAAACTAGCCAAAGATACAATATCCTTAACACAACCACATCAACTCCAGAACCCCAAGGTTTTGTTAAACCAATAAGACTAGGGATAAGAGCTTGTAACACTCCAAATCCAATAAAGGAAAGAACTTAGGCAGGGACCAAACAAGATGAAATAAGGATTTCCATTTTACCATTTCCTCCAAAAGAAACACACCCAAGCAAGAAGAAGCAAGGAAAGAAAGGAAAAGTAGCAAAAAAGAGGGGGTCAACACTTTTCCAAGGAGAAAAATGGGGTGTGTTGTGAGACCACACAATAACTAGCAACCAACAAAACTAAAAAAAATAATAGAAAGCAAATTCTAGATCTAATGACCATACTTCAACTTCCTTCAGTCTTCAAATTATAAATAGTTAGACCTTCATTTTGGCATTCTGCATTTACTTTAGCCAACATACAAGATTAAATTTTACTGAGCTCACGTGTGTGCAATTGATTTATTCCACTACAATAAATTCAGAGCATAGAAAATGTTTGCATTGACCTACATAACTTGGAAATTTCCTCTTAAGCCAACCTTTGATAGAGCCTTGCTTCCAGTTAGGCGTCCATAGCCCCAACAAGGTTATCTTTGTAATTCCACCAAACATAGCTCTACTACTAGTCAAGTGTCCATAGCCCTGGTAGAGATATTTGGATCGCCTAAAGAGTTGAATTTTCTCTTTTGATATTTCTTTTTATATTCATTTTTCATTTTTTTTCTTTTTTGATATCTCTTTGTAAGCTCATTTGCTTCAACTTGCAGGCAATGAAGCCTACTATTAGGTTGGGAATTACAGTGGTAGAAAAGGTTACCTTTTTATTTTTCACTCAATGGAAATAGCTACTATCCCAAATTTCAATAGAATGATTAAAAATATGGGCATTTGTAGCTCAACATCAACTAAATGATTTATGTGAATTGAAGTAAAAGGAACTGAATAATTCCCTGATCATCTATAATTAGAGGACTTTTTCTAGTCGAAGCATAGATCACATTTCTAGAATTGGTGTTCTATTATTTTAACCACCTTCAAAGGTTTCTATTTGTTGTATAACCCAACAATGCAAAATGCCGGAAGGGAAACAAAACAAAACAAAGAAAAAAAATAATACCCAAAAAAAAAAACAACCTTTTACAAAAGGAAACTAATTATAAAAAACTATTTACAGACTATTTATAGACTATTTACAAACTATTTACAAACTATTTATAGACTATTTATAGACTAGCCTAAGAACTAGCAACCAATACTAAGCCTAGAAGTAATGCTTCAAGAATTTCCCATTGATAGGCAATGGAACGTCTTCTCCAATCAAATTTTTAAGTCTATAAGTGTTGTCACCTAAAATTTCATATACTTGGTAAGGACCCATCCATAAATTGTCAAACTTACCATGTTCACCTTTATGCTCATGGGTCGTGTCCCAATATAGGACTAAATCGGATATTCTAAATTTTTTAATCTAGCCCTTTTTTCAAACCACCATTTTACCATAGATTGGTGCCTATCAAAATGATCTATAGCTCTAGTTTTTTTTTCATCTACGTGAATTAGTTACAAGAATCAAGCTTCAGTCTGAACATCTAATCCAATGTACTCTTGGGAAAATTGCCAAGTAGGGATTTTCAAGTTTATAGGCAATATAGGATCTACCCCATAGACTAAGTGGTAAGGAGAATTTACCAATGCGGATTTCATCCTAGTACAGTATACCAAAAGGGATAATTTCAATAGAGAATGTTGTTCTCTACGATTCTTTTCAACTAATCTCTTGATTATATCCAACAAGTTCTTGTTTGATGATTCTACTAGTCCATTTCACTATGGATAATAGTTAGATGAAAATTTCAATGTTATACCATATTCAGATGCCCAATTAGAAAATTTTAGTGAGGAAAAAGTAGGGCCATTATCACATACCAATGCATACGGTATTCCAAACCTAGTAATAACGCTTTCCTCTAAGAACTTGATTACCACCTGTATGGTGCATTGTTTTCTATGACACACTTCAGTCCATCGAGTACAATAATTGGTGGCAGTCAACACAAACCTATGACCTATAGATGATGGAGGATTGATGGTACCAATGAAGTCTAATCCCCATTGTGAGAAAGGATTATAAAAATTTAAGTTAGGATTATAAAAATTTAAGTTAGGATTATAAAAGTTTAAGTTAGGATTATAAAAATTTAAATTAGAATTATAATGGTAGCATTAAATCTTCCTTTTTCTGTAGTAATTTGACATGTGTAACAATGGTTTATGTGTTCATAAGTATCTTTGAAAATAGTTGGTCAGTAATAGCTAGCTCTTAGGATGAGGTGTACAGTAGCCAAAGGCACTCCATGAGTTGTACTGAATTTATCATGTAATTCCTGCAACACTTCATTCACTTCTATCTTATTCAAGCATCTTAAATAAATTCCTTCATGATTCTTCTTGAGTAGAACCCCTCCTTTAATAATATAACTCTCAACTTTTATCTTCAGGGCTCTTCTTTGGTTCCTTTGCATATGATCAGGGTAGTTATGGATAACCAGATAATACTATATATCTAAATACCAACCATCTTCGTCTTTTATGTCCAACGTATATTGTTGTCTAGAGATTTGTGGATCAATTTCAATGATTGATTTAACTAGGGATTTCCTATAGAAAAAATTCATGGGTATAATTCCTAAATCAAACTCTTACAAAATTGTATCCCACTTAGCTCTCTTTTATCCAAGCTCACTTTGTGTTAGTAGCATTTTTACTGTGACATCAAGGACAATAGCCTTGACTATACTTCTGAGAATGTAATGTCAAAATTTTTGTACTGATTTAACCAAAGCAAAGGCTTGTTTTTCAATATCCATGTATTTGAGCTACACTTATTTAAATGGAGCACTCATGAAAGCAAGAGCACTCATGAAATCAATCATATTTTCTTCTTTGTTCTCACTCCTTTGTGTCAACATTGCTACACATGTTGATCGAAAGAAAAAAGTGTAAATATAAAAAGATTTAGTATAATCTGAACTTACTAGTACCACTGCTTTTGCAATTGAAGCTTTCATATTCTCAAAGGTGAGTTTAGCTTCAATTTTCCACTAAATTTTTGCATCTTTCTTCAACATGTCATTGAATGGTCTCACTATCTTAGCAAATCCAGTGATAAATTTCTGAACGAAATTGATCTTACCAAAATATGATTTTAATTCTTTCTTACTTTCTGGGGGCTATAATTTGGGTAAGGCACTCACTCTATCTGGGTCTACTGAAATACCTCTTTCAAAAATAATGTGTCCCAACAGCTTTCCTTTAGTCACCTCGAAAATACATTTCTTAGGATTTAATGAAACTCCATAAGTTTCACACTTTTTCAACATTGCTCTAGGATTGTGAACATGATCTCCTTTATTCTTGGAAAATACCATAAGGTCATCCATGTATATAATAATACATTTTACTTCTAAATATCAGAAGGCATAATTCATAGCTCTTTAGAATGTGGCTCCGATGTTTATCAATCCAAATGGCATCCTTCTATAAGCAAAAGTTCCCCACTTCATAGTGAACACTATCTTCATCCAATCTTCCTTCATGACCATTACTTGATTGTACCTATATAATCCATCCAAGAAGGACATCATCTACAAATCGTTAACAATTTGTAACACTTCTTCCAACAAAGCCAAGGGATAATTGTCTTTTTCAGATGCATTATTAAGATTCCAGAAATCCACACACAACCGTATATCCCCATTCTTCTTCTAGACATGCACTAGATTTTCCACCCAAGTAGAATGTCTAATAGGAAAAATTATCCAGGTTGAGATGAGCTTTTGCAGTCCCTTTTGGATCAAAGGTTTCTAAGAGGGCATTTATGGGTCGCTTTTTTTGTCAGAAAGGTTTTACATCAATCTTTAATAGAATTGTATGAGTGATGATGGAAGCATCATAATTTTTCAAATCTTTGTACGCTAAAGCTATAACCTTCCAATTATCTTTGAGTTCTTGAGAAATATTTCTTGAGTTCCTGAGAAATATTTCTTCATTCTTCCTTGGTGCATACCTTCCCTATAAGCACGTTCTTAGGATCTTCTTTAGTACTCAAATTATATAATTTAGATTTCCCTCTGACATTCCTGGGTAGTTCTTTCTATCAGAATATTTGATCCACATCAAATAGTCTCTCCAACTCAATTATTCATTTCATAATATTATTATCTTTAGCTTGAGATAATTCTTCATCTTGAATTTCACCATCCAGGCAATCTATTTATTCAACTATCTATGACTCAAATGTCTTGTTATTAGTGATAAATTCTAATATATGGCGATCATCTTTGAACACCTGCAAATTTGTAACATTATCAGGAATTGAGGGTAACTACACTAGCTCAACAATAAACCTCCTCAAATTAGAAGCATCCAAAGGTTCTAGAGCATTAGCAATAGTAGCCAAAGCATTGACTCTCTGATTGAATCTTTGTGGGATGTGAGTAATGTTAAAGGCATAAAAATATTCTATCAGGTCCCACACTTTGTGTCGGTAACTATACAAGCATTTGTAATGAAAAACATATTGTTTTCAAACTTGCTTGACCACCAACTCCAAGTCACCAAACACCTTAAGAATCTTAACCTTTTTCTTGATTGTGAGCATCAAACAGTGAATAAGGGCTTCGTATTCTACCATGTTGTTAGTACACTAGAATTGTAATCAATAAGTAGAAAGAAAAGACTTACCTTGTGGACTAATGAGCTCAACTCCAACTCCAATTCCTTGTTTCAATTTTGATCTATCAAACTTAAGGGTCCAAGTTTGATCCTCAGTGGTTCTTAGATTAGCGTTCTTAAGAGTTATCAAATTAACATTTTCAGTCTACTTGGCCTGCATCTTATCTTCAAGTATTTTTGGCTCAAACCTATTAAGAGTAATATTTTCTAAATAGTGCTGAATTTCAATTCTATGAATGATTTCCAAGCACATCATGCAACTATCCTCTAAGTGTGCATAATTGTGTAACTTGCACCAACCCTACAACAAATTTTTTTTAGTGAATCTTTTATTTTTTCACTCTTTTGAGCTTCTATAACAATATTCTTATAGAATTTATCTAAACGACTATCCTCTTCTTCAGAAGAATCATAATTGGATTCGACTAACATGTCTGTTTTGGGAGTTATTTGATTATGATTTTCAACATTACATAGAAAAACTTCTATTTTAACTCCAAAACTTCAAATTTTAAAAACTCCTAGTTCTACATCTATGTATAGAACTTCATTTTTTTTATTATAATTGATCATATATTTCATGTGTGGCTCTATGTCAATCTTGATCTAATTAGGAACTCCTTTCCATGGTAGCCACATATGTAAGAAGTCTATAGCCATATATCCATTCAATTTTTTTGACCAATCCCTACTCAATAGGATCCCATAAGTATCAAGTATGTCATAATACTGAATCTGAGGTTCTAACGCTAACTACATATGAATATTGGTTAATTCTCTAACTAAATTTACTTCAATTTTTTCAAGTTCACTGACTTTCTTCAAGGAATTTGCTAGAGTTAAACCTAGTGTCTGACATATGGAAAAATGCATCACATTGGTAGATGCTCCAGAATCTACTAAGCAATTATGGAGATTTTTACCAAATATTCTCAGTGAGAAAAAATAGTGGGGATTCTATTTTCCCTTTATTAAAGGCTACTTGCGCGTCTGCCATAGGAACTATATTTTTTTTCTTTTTCCTTAGTGGATTTATCCTTCACTTGGGATTCTTTACTAAGATTTCTTTCTTTAGGAAAATCTTCTAAGGTATTCAAGAAAGCTTTCCTAATCACAAGCATTTTAAGCAATTCTGATAAAGAGAGGTTAATTTTTACCTTTTTAATTTCTTCCACTAAATAATTAGTCAAATTGTTTTGATCAATGGATTCTACTTTTTCACTCTATGGAACATTCGATGAGTTGTATTGAGAGGTCACTTTGGGTAACCCTAGAGTGTTACTTGATTTATCATCTAGTGGATTATTAAAGTTATTTGGTGAGATTGAAATGGTTAAAGGCCCTTTGAATCTACTTCCACCATTTGTGTTACTTCTCAGATTGTAGCTATTTCCTTTCAGATATTGTTGAAAAGCATAAATTTCATTAGCTTCATCCTGAGGTTCATTGTCATCTTGATAAGGAAACGTGTAGGTTTCTAAAGTCATTGTTGAACTATCTCCTTCTTGTTCATAAGTATGACTTTTAATGATAGCAGGTGACTCAAAAAAATTGTAACTCTCAAGAACTAAAGTAGAATCATATCCTACTAGAACTAATTCATTTCCTTGGGGAGGATGAGAGTGTTCATTGTAGTGTGTAGCAGCCAAAATAATATATGTCATGGTTCTAAACTATGGATAGTCCACTTCAGAATGAGAATTTTTGTTGTGAATTCAACACCAATTGTTCATTGCAAGGTTAGCTAAATCCTGCTTTGACCTAGGTCTATCATCAGAGGAATTAGCATTATCTAAAGGTGTGGATACTCCTCCATTATTTGGTTGTGTATTCCAAGGTCTAGGTGGTCTAGGAGCATTACATGCTTGAATTTGCAAAATTTGATTATTACTCTAATAGTAAAAAATCTAATTTCTTAATTGTGTAACCTCTGTGGTTAATCTTTTGAGTTGAGCTATGATTTCCTCAATTTCTTCTTTATCATCTAGAGTTTTGACCTCTTGACTCTCTTGATTCTATGAGAAGAAAAAATTTCTATTAGGATGCAACCCTATGATGGTTGGACCAAGGTGCGGGACTAAAGCTTGATTATTTCTTGGTTGAAAGAAACTAATTTGAGGAAATGTCCCATTCTAGACCACTGAAGGAAAAGAATTAGGATTCATTGGATGATTTAATGGAACCCCATTCAAACTCGGAAGAGGGTAGTTATTTAATCCATTTATGCCAGTGATAGATGATCCACTTTTGAGGTGTTTCATTTCTAAATTTACACTAATGGCCTTAGCATAGGCTTCTGGTAAAGTAGTGGGAGGATTTGCACTTCATTTCATGAACATAGTAGTTAAAGGATCTACTACCATATAATAAACCACAATGGAAAAAAAATATCCACTACATAGGGGGCTTGTAACCTAGAATAATCCTTTTGAAACCTGTCATTGAAAATAGTTATAGGTTCACCATCGAACCTGCTGATTTGAGAACACTGATGATATAACAAAGCAAGATCAACTAGTGTTCTAAACTTGGCTAAAAATTGACTTTCCATATCTTGCCACAATCTAACCAAATTACGAGGTAAGTTGATGTACCACTGGTAAAATTCATCACTTAAAGTATACAAAAAAAATCTACATATGACATCTTCATGTTGTATCCTTGCTTTGAAACATGTATCCTTAAAGATACTAATATTTTCTTCTGCATCTTTGTGAAGATAAAACTTAGGACACAATTTTTTTGAATTCTTCAGAAGATCATTATACAAAACAAATTGAATTGGTGGCTCTACATTAAAGAAAGCTATCACTATGAGTGAGGGAGGTATACCAACAATCAGATTTTGTGGTATCACACTTATGCTTTTGGACCCTTGGGGTCAAGATGACTTTTGACCACTAAGTTTGACTAATGTCACATGAGGATTGCTAGACTAGGACCTAGTGACTCTACGAGATTCTGATTTCCACCCTAATGAAACCAAAAGAACTATGTCTTCCCTCCTTCTAGCACCCGTTCCTGTAGATCACGATGTTATTTGCACACCAATAGTGTAGATAAATCCTCAAAAACATACTGCAGGGACCTATCTTTACTTGAAAGATTGAACTAGGACAACCTAAATCTTAGGCTAACTCAGCTTAATCCTAAGGCTTGTTTATATCAAGTCTTGACCATAGGAGGTTCATGTCAGGGCTCTTTGTGATAATGCTGTTAATAATGAGGGATAAAAGGTATTTTTTTCTTTCTCAGAGGAATCATAGGGATAGGTAAAAGATAATCTTAGTGCGGTCATTTAACAGCTCCATGAAATCAACAAATTTACAATAACATTTCATGAAATTCAAATAACTTCCTTTCACTTAAGTATATTTAGCTTTAAGCATTTAGTGTTATCATGGCATCAAAAGATTTGCAATAAAATTTGGTATCAGGACATAATAACTCGACCAAAATAACCCTGGACAAAATAACTCGACCAAAATAACCCAAGGACAAAATAACCCAGGGTCATAATAACCCATGGACAGAATAACCCGTGGTCAAAATAACCCATGGTCATTTTAGATCAAGCTAGTAAACTAGAAATGACATAAAATAAATTATAAATATGATTGTGAGGCACCATAGAGGCTATTCAGGTCATTTTTAGACCATATATCCATTATATACCCCTAAAATAGCCTTAAAACACCTTTAATATGCTTAAATAACCTATAAAATGGTAAATAATTATAAAAATAAAGGCAATTTCGTGGGAATAAGTTGATTATTTTGAAGACGCATGGATTGGCAGACTAACTAGAAGAGGCAACAAACGATCACCCAAGTTTCCAATCACAATGTGGAATTGCTATTCAACTACTCGAGATGATCTTCCCATAACCAATAATACTATTGAGAGATGGCACAGAGGATTTAGTGAATTGCTTCAAGCATCGCATAGCTCAGTCTGGAAATTCATCAAAGTGGTGGAAAAAGAATAGAGTCTCCAAGAGAATAGAATAGAGAAATATATGGTTGGATACATTGGGCAACCAAGCAGGAAAAAATACCGTGAACTCAAAGAAAGACTAAAAATATTGGTTGATGGTTATGCCAACCATAAAATTTTAGATTATATAAGAGGCATCGCTCATAATTTGACACTTTAATTGAAAATTTGAATAATAAAGTTTTTTTAGCAACATACATGTAATTTATAAATTTTGTTTTACTTTCTATATTCTTATGGGGATATTTTGTCCATGGGTTATTCTGACCACGGGTTATTTTGGCTTGGGTTATTATGACCCTGGGTTATTTTGTCCCTGGGTTATTGTGACCAAGTTATTTTGTCTAGGGTTATTTTGGCTGGGTTATTATGTCCCGTAACCATAAAATTTCTATCCATTTATCTCCTTTTTTGGAACATTTTCTAAAATTTAAACATCTATTTTAAAATAAAGCATCAAAAGTACTAAAAAAGTAAAGTTTCTCCTAGGTATTATCCACGCATTCCTCAAGAATTAACCAAACTAGAGCAAACCATTCCATACATCACTAGATTGCTTCATAGCTAGGCATAGAATGATGTGATATTTTAAAGAGGGGGATTATTTGAGACCAAATAGGGTCTATATGCACTCTTAAACAATGCAACACACAGTCTTGTCCAGTATGAACTAACAATCAGCTATGTAAGATTTCATATCAGGAAATAGCTTTTAAATTAGCTTTGATATTGAGTAGCTTTTATGTGCATAAAAGTTTTTAATCTAGAATGGAACAAAAAAATAGGAAAAAGAACAAAAATTAAAGAATTTTTGTTTCTTCGACATCCAAAAATTCTAAACTTAAAATAAAAAGAAAATCATTAAATGGCCTTTTATAGGAACAAAGCCTAAAATTTTGAACTTAAGTCCATTAAAGAGAATCATAAACAACAAATTAAAAAATTTCACGTGGCATATGCCAGTTGTCATTAGAATATTCCAAACAAATTCAAAGCTTTAAATTCTTCATCATCATTGGTATGCAACTCCAAGCTCCTATATGCAAATGCTCTGCATAAGACAAGACCATAAGTACTCTTCAAATTTTAGAAAAATCCATCTCCATCGGTATTAGGACATAATAACCCGGCCAAAATAACCCTGGACAAAATAACCCGACCAAAATAACCCAAGGACAAAATAACCCAGGGTCATAATAACCCATGGACAGAATAACCTGTGGTCAAAATAACCCATGGACAAAATAACCCATGGTCATTTTAGATCAAGCTAGTAAACTAGAAATGACATAAAATAAATTATAAATATGATTGTGAGGCACCATAGAGGCTATTTAGGTAATTTTTAGACCATATATCCATTATATACCCCTAAAATAGCCTTAAAACACCTTTAATATGCTTAAATAACCTATAAAATGGCAAATAATTATAAAAATAAAGGCAATTTCGTTGGAATAAGTTGATTATTTTGAAGACGCATGGATTGGCAGACTAACTAGAAGAGGTAATAAACGATCACCCAAGTTTCCAATCACAATGTTGAATTGCTATTCAACTACTTGAGATGATCTTCCCATAACCAATAATACTATTGAGAGATGTCACAGAGGATTTAGTGAATTGCTTCAAGCATCGCATAGGTCAGTCTAGAAATTCATCAAAGTGGTGAAAAAAGAATAGAGTCTCCAAGAGAATAGAATAGAGAATTATATGGTTGGATACATTGGGCAACCAAGCAAGAAAAAATACCGTGAACTCAAAGAAATACTAAAAAGATTGGTTGATGGTTATGCCAACCATAAAATTTTAGATTATATAAGAGGCATCACTCATAATTTGACACTTTAATTGAAAATTTGAATAATAAAGTTTTTTTAGCAACATACATGTAATTTATAAATTTTGTTTTACTTTCTATATTCTTATGGGGATATTTTGTCCATGGGTTATTTTGACCATGGGTTATTTTGGCTTGGATTATTATGACCCTGGGTTATTTTGTCCCTGGGTTATTGTGACCGGGTTATTTTGTCCAGGGTTATTTTGGCCGGGTTATTATGTCCCGTAACCATCTCTGTCGAGACCGTAACAACCTGCAAAACTTTTTTCAAAAGTATATCCTTGTGCTAAACCTCTAGTATCCGGTATCTAGTTATTTATCTTTATACATTGGAATCTGAGTCTGAAGACTCTTCTTCACCTTTCTTTTGATGATACTCTCAGAAGGAAACCAATACTTGATGCATATGCTCTTTTGAAATTCCTTGAAATTCCTTCTAGCTATACTTGAGCCTAGTAAAATCTTCTAATATTTGGAGGATATTTTCATTCCTTTGCATCTTTTCTGTCTCGTCTTTGACCATGGCATTCCTGCACTGTATAATTTCATCAATAACTTCCTGGTTTAGCGAATGGACAGTGTCCTTATTTACTCTTTCAATCCACTCCTTGAAAGCTTTTATCTCTTTATCACCTTGCCCTAGAGTCTGGGGATCACAACTCTACCATGCTAGCATTTCAATAAAACCTTGATCTCTATAAATCAACTTATTGCATCTTTTGGCGACCTTCTCAAATCCTTCCATACATTGTACCAAGGAATCACCCTCCCAATTCACTTGTTTCTTCCATTTTTCAACATCAGAACCTCCTGTTCTGTGGTTATCTTCTCACTTACCAATTCTTGGACATTTTCCTAAATAAGAGCCTTTAAGTTTTGCCTCTTAGCATTAGTTTGTTCTTAGTGAAATCTACATTTTCCTTCTAGTCTCTTGGAATTTTTGCACCAACGGTATGCCTCCTTATGCTTCCCAATTGCATCTATAATTAATTCTTCTCCTTGCCTCACCAAGTACTCCATCCACTCTTCAAACACACTTAGCTTATGGAAAAGTGCTACAATAGTATCCACCTCCTTTTTAGACATAAGTATTGGATTTTGAGGCAATTCAACCTATTCTTGATCAGATTGGGATAATGACTTGATAAAGTTTTGTAGACAGGCGATATGTTCTTTCAACTCTCTTTTCTTTTGTTTAATTTTCTACACCTTGGCAATAGCTGTCTCTAAATTCATTTTCATCTCTTCTAATTCCTGTCCCCAAGATGAATTTCCAACATTAATAGTTGTCACCTTGTAATCCCTAGGTGTTATCTCATGCTTTCTTTTATCTACCACCGTGGTAGCTATATGGAGTGTTCTTCCTCCATCTACATTCCTTTGCATAACATGTTTTGTCTTTATTCTTCACCTAGGTTTAGGGGTTTGCACTTCTTGCATTAAGCTTCTAATATCTAGAGGCACTAGTTCCACCTCTAATGGAGGAGCCATTGCCTTGACTAATCAATCAGGGGTTTCTTCATTATGTTCTACCTCTTCAACATTTCTTTGTTCCTGATTATCAACATGTTCAGGGTAAAAGCACAAAGTTGTGCCACACTTTTAGCCAACTTATTAACACAACTAAATTTAAGTATTTCTAACTAAAAATCAATTTTGTCAAACATATGATCTATTAAGATTCATTCTAGCTAAGTTAGATGCTTCAACAACTTTTTCAACTAAAATTGTTGGCTAAAAATATATGGAGCACCACTTTGAATCCAATTTACCAAAAAAAAAATTTATTTGAAAAACTTGAAGTTTCAATAACTCCTGCTAATGTAAATAACATTTTTTTTTAGATATAAAAATACCCTTTTGTAGATCCATAAGTGTAGTTTTCAAAATATATTTATTTTAATAGTTTAATTATTTTTTATATTGTATTTTTTTATTTTTACTAAAAGTAGGTTATCAACACAAAATATTAGGTTGATTACTATGCTAAGGAAAAATACTAAAACTTATTAAAAAGAATTGGAAAAAATATGATGCACTAGATAAAAGAATCTATTTCTAGATGGTATAATTTTTTTTCCATTTTAGATACATATTTAATATGAAAGTTGATGCCTGATGAAAACAGTTGTTTTTTGATTCATGCACATTTAAATATTTATTTAAACATATATATTTATCAAAATTGGAAAAAAATATATCCATGCACTAAAATTTCAAGTTATAAATACACAAAAAAACTGAAAGAAAAAAAAATTACAATAAAAAGTTTGACGTCCCATGCAACATCATTTTTCAGCATTTTATTACCAACTAAATTATAGTGTTAATTTATTAAAAACTAGTTTAAAATAATTTTTAATTTTTTTAAAAAATACAAACATAAAATATACTAAAAAATACATATTTTACTAATTTACATCATTTCAAAATTCAAAACCTATATGCCACTTTTTAGTGATTCAAGTTTAAAATTTGGATCAGCATTGTCCATTTCCTTTATAAAGTGTGACACAAGTTTTTGCTTTTACCCTTCAAGAACTTCTCCTCTTAAACTATCAACCTTTCCTGTCATGCCTTTTGGAACTGGAACATCTTCATTACTCACTGGCATGGATTTTGGATTACCTTGATTTGACACTCTCTCCATTCTTGAGATTTATGTTTTCCTATCCAACCATGTGCTCAACACCAGTCCTTGGGGTATCATTTTCTTATTGTCTTGATACACTAGGATTCTCTTCATTTCTCACCTCACCATCCAAGTTTTGTGAAGGCTTTTCATTTTTTTCTCTCAACCTGATCTTCTCCTAACTTTTCAAAAACCTACGGTTGTTTAACATCATTTCCACTACTTCCTGGTGGAAGTTGGGAATCAATTGTATCTTCAATAACAATATTGTCCATAAGATTATGACTTGCAGTATCCCCTATTTCTCTTTCATTAAGTTTCTCAGGGTTTCCCGCCTCTAGGGCGAGTGTTCCTCTTATTAATTTTTGTTCTTCAATGTTTATAGGAATTGACCCTATATTTGACACTTCTTCCACCATTGGCTACACCATGGATTTCTCCTTAGATCATTTTATTCTACTTTTTTCATCATGGAAGTCCATTTATCACACTATTCTATGATGTTTTCTTCATTTAACTTAAAACTATCTTCTAGAATCACAGGGGTCTTTCCCAATGTTTGCTTCACTATAGTTGTATTGACTGAAGGGTGAGAGGTGAACAATTATGGAACCCTTTGTGATGAAAACTGATAGGGTAGGGTTGGATGAGACAATCACAGTCCCATGCTCTAGTTCTCACCTTGGAAAAACCTTTGGTGTTACTCTCCACCTTCTTGAACCTATAGGTCCTAAGACCTTTTAGACACCCCTGGTTCTTCTGGCCAACCCTTCTATCAATTGCATACACCTAACCAAGTCAAACTAGGTGCTTTCTCCTCCATTTTTCTTCCTAGCCCTTATTCTTCCTAAAGGCTTCCTACCTCTCCAAACCATACTAACTTGTTGCAGGGGTGTGTGTTATCCTCCAAGGCTTCAAAACCATCCCACTGTGGTTCTTGTTAAATCACAAGGCTTCATTCCTTCATCGCTACCACTAAAACCTAGTTTAGGGTTTAAGAAGGGCTAGTAGCCCTTGAGCCCCTATTAGGCCTCTTAGCTAAGAAATTAGGCTATAACTCCAAACCTACTAAAATTCATCACAAACTTCTTTTAGAGACCCTGGTTCAATTGCCAACCTCTCAAGGAATTTTGGGGTTTTGGGCCTTCACAGGCCGTACATAGGCTCAACCCTACTTTTGTGGGAATTAGTGCTTTTTAGGCCTTTTCTTGGATAGTCAGTGAACTATCTGCCTCCTTCAACCACCAAATGATTCGGTGAAGACTCTGCCTTCTTTCCAGACCTTCTTCAAGACTCCTGCATCGACCACACACCTTGGGTTGCTAATGAGTTGATACCCTTGCAACGTTAGGGCTTGGTTTTTGACTGTCTTCCCTAACCGAGCACTGTCAAGCTCGCCTAGGGAAGGTATTTCACCATGTATCCATGCTTCCTACAAAATACTAACACTATCCTATATACAAACATGGATCTTAGCCTCATTTCCCATGAGCTATACACCTGGTATAGTGGAAAAATAGAGGTCTAAGACTCCATGAAAAATAGACTACCAAACTGAACAACAATAAAGAAAACATAAACTGGTAAGAAAAAAGCTTGGGAATGATAATACAACACTTCCAAAGACTTCACAAAACTTGTAAGATGAATGCCACATGTGCTATACTCTGTTCAATACCTGAAATTCATCATTAACTCAGTAAAAGAACAAAAAAATAGAAAAACTGCAAGAACTTCAATGGTTTCTGATATCAACAGTAAACTCCAACTAATACAATGCTTTTCCAACCCTAAATCCAATTTTAGGCTCCTCTTTTAAAGGTTCCTAGGTGGTTATAGCTTTCCTTGGTCGGACTTAACCACCATCAAAGGCCAAAATTGCTTAAAAGCAACATTTTGGGCTTTGTTTCAAACTCCTAGTGGAACCTAGTGAAACAAACAGAGAAACTCATTTAATCTACCCTATGCTACTAATCAAACTTCATTCTATCATCTTTTTATTAACATCACCAACACAAAATTAAATTTTCAACATGACCTTGAAGTATTAAAACTCAAAATTGCTTGCTAAGATTTGAAAATTTGCTTAGTGTTACTTAATGTTGCCTAGGTGCTCCTGCACCATTCTCCCCCTCTCAACCTAAACACTAAGGAGAGACCAATGCCAGGTCAATTCCAAGCTTCTTGAACTAGTCTTCTTGGACCCATGTAGCTTCTGATTCATGCTTATTCTTCCACTTGATAAGGTGCTCCATGTACACCTTGTTCCTTGTAGACTTGTGTACTCTTGACTCTAAGATCTGCTCTGCCTGAGGCTTCTCTTGATTAGGTAGGGGTACATTACTGATGTCCTTTAAGATCTCCTGACTGTTCTGAACCTCATCACTAACTGTCCCCTTATACTTGATCAAATCTACTATGTTGAAAACTGGTGAAATTCCTAGATCGGTAGGTAACTCCACCTTGTATGCATTCTTTCCATACTTGGCTAATATCTTACATGGACCCACTCTTTTTATCTACAACTTGGTTGACATTCCCTTTTGCAACCTCGACTTATTAAGGTGGACCATAACATAGTCTCCTACTTGAAATTGCACATCTTTCCTTGACACATCTGCCTTCTCTTTCAATTTTTGTGTAGCCTCGGTGACTGTCCTCTTGACCTACTCCTGAATCTCCTTCATGGTCTGACTGAAGTCTTCTGCATGTCCACTTCTTTGTTCTATAGTTCCAAGGTCTCTGAGCTCACATATGCCTCTTGGGTGCATCCCATACACAACCTCAAATGGACTCTTCCCTATGGTCCAGTTTACACTGTCATTATAGGCATACTCAGCTTGTGAGATAACCAAATCCCATGTCTGTCCATATTCCTTAGTTAGGAACCTTAAAAGATTACCATGCACCCTGTTAACCACCTCTGTTTGACCATCGGTCTGAGGATGGTAAGCTGATCCAAATGACAGATTAGTACCCAATCTACTCCATACAGTCTTCCAAAAGTGACTCATGAACTTCACATCCCTGTCAGAAACAATGCTTAAAGGTAGTCCATGGATCCTTACTACCTCCTTGAAGAAAAGATGAGCTATGTAACTAGCATCATGAGTAGTTTTGCAAGGGATAAAATGACTCATCTTGCTAAATCTGTCCACTACTACATAAACACTGTCAAAACTAGTTTTGGTCTTAGGAAGGCCTACCACAAAATCCATGCTCACACACTCCCATGGTCTGTTAGGAATGGGCAGGGGTTGATATAAACCACCATTTCTAGCTCCTCCCTTAGCTTTCATACACACCACACATTGTTCCACATACCTTCTAACATCTCTTGCCAACCTAGGCCAATAATAGAATCTTTGCACTAGCTCTAAAGTCTTATTTATGCGAAAATGTCCACTAAGACTGTCATTATGATTTTCCTAAATCAGATTTTCCCTCATTGAACCTCTTGGAACACATAACTAATTTTCCTTAAATAGTAACCCACTTTGCAATGTATACTTAGAATATTGGCTATGGAAATGGTTCTCAGAGTTAGAACATACCTTATAGACCTCTAAAAAGTCTTCATCTTCCCCATAAAGATCCTTGAAGCTCTCTATGCCAATGCTCTTGAGCTGTATCTCTTGACTGTCAACAATCTCCTGCTCAATGCATCTGCCACTTTGTTTAGCTATCCCTTCTTGTGCTTGATGGTGAAGGTAAAAGCTTGGATGTATTCCATCCATTTCAAATGCCTATTACTCAACTTCTCTTGAGTGTTGATAAAGCTGAGTGGCTGATTGTCAGTAAAGACCACAAACTCCTTGGGTAGAAGGTAATGCCTCAATTTCCTAAGTGACTAAACCAAAGCATAAAGTTCTAAGTCATAGGTTGAATACTTCTTCTTTGCTTCATTGAGCTTCTCACTAAAGAAGGCTATAGGCCTGCCCTCTTGACTAAGCACTCCTCCTACTACCACTCCACTTGCATCACATTCCATAGTGAACAACTTGTTAAAGCTAGGTAATAAGAGAATTGGTTGAGTTTCCACCTCTTGTTTCAGTTTTTCAAACCCTTTTCTCAGCTTCTTGAGTCCACACAAACTTAGTTTTTAAACCTACTTTGATTGTATCTAAGACTGGTGCACATATGGCACTAAAGTTTCTTATGAATTTTCTATAGAATTGAGCTAATCCATGAAAAATTCTTACCTCAGTCCCTGTGGTTGGTGTAGGCCAGTTGAGAATAGCTTCCACCTTGCTTGGATCCATCTTCAGTGATCCTTTTGACACTACAAAACCCAAATAGACAAGCTCTTGCTTAAAGAACTCACACTTCTCTAGATTGATTTCCAACTTCTCTTCTTGCAACCTTCTAAGAACTTGCTCCACATGTTTCAAATGCTCTTCTGCTATCTTGCTGTATATGAGGGTGTCATCAAGATACACTACCACAAATATCCTTGTAAAATCCTTGAGCACTTCATTCATGAGCCTCATGAATGTGCTAGAGGCATTGGAGAGACCAAATGGCATCACTCTCCACTCATATAACCCATCATTTGTCTTAAATGTTGTCTTCCACTCATCACCATCCTTAATTCTGATCTGATGGTTTCCAATCTTAAGATCCAACTTTGTGAAGAACTGAGTGCCTCCAAGACAATCCATCAAGTCTTAAATTCTGGGAATAGGAAACCTATACCTAATGGTGATCCTATTTATTTCCCTAGAATCAGTGCATAACCTCCACTTACCTCCTTTCTTGGTTGCTAAAACCATTGGTACTGCACATGGGCTGATGCTCTTTTGAATCAATCCTTGATCCAATAATTCTTGCACTTGCCTAGCTACCTCCAAATTCTGATCTGGTGTGAGTTTGTATGCTGCTTTGTTAGGAAATGAGGCTCTAGGTATGAAGTCAATTTGATGACTTATGGCTCTCTTTGGTGGTAGAGTTGTAGGTTTACCATCACTGACTATACTCTTGTACCTATCAAGCAACTTTTGGACTGCTTCCGGTAGGACTGTCTTTTCAGCCTTATCTTCCTCTTTAGGTTGTAACACAACCACATATCCTTCACTCCCTTGATGTAGGTTGTTAAGGAACTCTTTACCACTACTCAACATGATATTTGGTGTATTTGACTGTCCTTCTTCTTCCTTTGACAATGAATGCAACTTAAAAGTTTTCCCATCCTTCTTGAAAGAAATGGTGTTCTCTTTCCCATCATATATAACACTTCTGTCATACTACCATGGTCTGCTCAAGAGTAGATGGCATGCATCCATGGGTAAAACATCACAAAATAACTTGTCTTTATATCCTCCAATGGAAAACTCCACCGTTACTTGCTCATTTACTAAAACACTCTGCCCTTTGTTTAGCCATGTGACTTTGTAAGGGTTAGTATGAGGCACCTTCTCCAATTTTAGTTTCATTACTACCTCGTCTAAGATTATATTATCTATTGAACCTGAACCCACTATGACTTTGCATACTTTACCAAGTATCTTGCACCTTACTCTAAATAGATCTCTTCTCTGTTTAGGTTCCTCCTTGACTGGCTGTCTGATCAGAACTTTGTTAAACATCATATTCTCTCCTACCTCAGATTCTATATGACTGACCTCAGATGCCTTAGGACTCATGGTGTCCTCTTGTGCATAAGCCACTCTCTTTTCATTGCTTGATGAAGATGCTTTCTCCGAGCACCTATAAGTAGGATGACCTATTTGATTACAATGGTAACACTTCATGTTTGCAAAATAAGAATTGCTCCTACCCGCTCCTCTTCCGCTGTTTGAACCTCCTTGAGGTCCTCTACCCCTGTTGTATCCTCCTCTTGTAGATGCTTCACCTCCATGCTCTGTGAGTTTTGACTCTCCTTGGTTTCTTTGGTCATTGCCTCTACCTTGGTAGCCACCACACTGTCCTCTTTGATCTCTTTGATCCCTGCCTTTGCCTCTGCCCTTAGAAGCCTAATCTTGCTTCCTCTTGCTTCTTTCCTCAATCTTTATGGCCAACTGATAGCATTGGTGTACTGTCTTGGGACTTAAAAGAGCCATCTCCTCTTGAATGTTCTACTTCAAGCCATTAAGGTATCTAGCCACCTTGAGACTCTCATCCTCTGTCACATTAGACCTCATGCATAGCTTTTGAAACTCCTCTGTGTAAGTGCTTACATCTTGGTCTCTTTGCCTTAGGCTTTTCCTCTTCTTGTGTAACTAAATCTCATAGTCATCTGGCATGTATGCTTCTCTTACTTTGGCAACCATTCCTTTCCAAGTTGAAATAGGCTGCTTGCCTTCCTTTTCCCTCTCTATCTGAATGAACTTCCACCATGTCAAGGCAGATCCTCTTAGTCTTGACTTGGCCACCTTTACCTTCTGTGCTTTAGTGATTCCATCACATTCAAAATGGTTTTCCATTCCCTCTATCCAATCCATAACTAGATCAGATTCCATCTTTCCACTAAAAAGTGGTATGCCTTCAAGTGCTTTCCCACTCAAAGCTTTCAATGCCTTCAAGAAAGGCTCCTCTTTCAAAACAGGGTCAGGTTCAGGGGTCTTGTCTTCCTCTACAACCTCTTCTTCCTTAGGGATCCTTCCCTCAAATTGTGCACTCCTCACTGCTTGTTCAAGCTGGGCTATCCTTTCCCTCAATTGCTTATTATCTTCCTCCTGCTCTTCAACCATCTTGGACAATTGTGCATTTGTCACCATGACGGTAGTATCACTTGACTCAACCTGTGACATATATTACTCTTTCCCAAATCTTTAACTTGCTCTGATACCAATCTGATAGGGTAGGGTTGGATGAGACAATCACAGTCCCATGCCCTGGTTCTCACCTTGGCAAAACCTTTGGTGTTACTCTCCACCTTCTTGAACCTATAGGTCCTAAGACCTTTTAGACACCCCTGGTTCTTTTGGCCAACCCTTCTATCAATTGCATACACCTAACCAAGTCAAACTAGGTGCTTTCTCCTCCATTTTTCTTCCTAGCCCTTATTCTTCCTAAAGGCTTGCTACCTCTCCAAACCCTACTAACTTGTTGTAGGGGTGTGTGTTATCCTCCAAGGCTTCAAAACCATCCCATTGTGGTTCTTGTTCAATCACAAGGCTTCATTCCTTCATCGCTACCACCAAAACCTAGTTTAGGGTTTAAGAAGGGCTAGTAGCCCTTGAGCCCCTATTAGGCCTCTTAGCTAAGAAATTAGGCTATAACTCCAAACCTACTAAGATTCATCACAAAATTCTTTAAGAGACCCTAGTTCAATTGCCAACCTCTCAAGGAATTTTTGGGTTTTGGGCCTTCACAGGCCGTACATAGGCTCAACCCTACTTTTGTGGGAATTAGGGCTTTTTAGGCCTTTTCTTGGACAGTCAGTGAACTGTTTTCCTCCTTCAACCACCAAATGATTTGGTGAAGACTCTTCCTTCTTGCCAGACCTTCTTCAAGACTCCTGCATCGACCACACACCTTGGGTTGCTAATGAGTTGATACCCTTGCAACGTTAGGGCTTGGTTTTTGACTATCTTCCCTAACCGGGCACTGTCAAGCTCGCCTAGGGAAGGTCTTTCACCATGTATCCATGCTTCCTACAAACTCCTAACACTATCCTATATACAAACATGGATCTTAGCCTCATTTCCCATGAGCTATACATCTGGTATAGTGGAAAAACAGAGGTCTAAGACTCCATGAAAAACAGACTACCAAACTGATTAGTAATAAAGAAAATAGAAACTGGTAAGAACAAAGCTTGGGAATGATAATACAACACTTCCAAAGACTTCAAAAAACTTGTAAGATGAATGCCACACATGCTATACTCTTTTCAATACCAAAAATTCATCATTAACTCAGTAAAAGAACAAAAAAATAGAAAAACTGCAAGAACTTCAATAGTTTCTGATATCAACAGTAAACTCCAACTGATACAATGCTTTTCCAACCCTAAATCCAATTTGAGGCTCTTCTTTTAAATGTTCCTAGGTGGTTACAGCTTTCCTTGGTTGGACTTAACCGCCATCAAAGGCCAAAATTGCTTAAAAGCAACATTTTGGGCTTTGTTTCAAATTCCTAGTGGAACCTAGTGAAACAAACTGAGAAACTCATTCAATCTACCCTATGCTACTAATCAACCTTCATTCTATCATATTTTTATTAACGTCACCAACAAAAAATTAAATGCTCAACATGACCTTGAAGTATTAAAATTCAAAATTTCTTGCTAAGCTTTGAAAATTTTCTTAGTGTTACTTGATGTTGCCTAGGTGCTCCTGCACCAAAAACCTTGTCTAAGCATGAGTGTGAATTTTCATTCTTTCCTCTTCATCAGTCATAGGTTGACTTCTCAAATTTTTCGTGGAAGAAAATTCTGCCCTAGGCTTTACTGTCACTTTGGCCTTATTGGCCATAGTTTCTTTACATTGGATAGCTAGTGTCAATGAAACTCTCTAGCTTGAGGAATCAAAAGTTATCTCCTAAACATGTCTAGTTGCATCTACTTTACCTGCTTTCCTTTTGTTTTTAGTAGGCTCCTCATACCCAGATTCACCTTCTTCTCTTTGTTTCTTCTTTATATTGAACAGGTATGTGGGATTTATCCCATCTTTTCTTAAAGCTTTACAATAATCATCAATCCAATGTTGAGTGTCCATCAATACTTGTTTGGAAATCTCCTCAACAATATTTATTTATTTCTTTTCATAATCTGGATATGGGATAGGTTCATCATAAATTTTGTCTAAATTATAAACTGAATTTAACACCTCTCCATCATCTATATCCAACTGCTCTGGAATATCATGGAGTTTTAGAGTCTATGCCAACTGTAATGACAATCTTTGATACAATCCTCTTCCTTGGTGTTTGTCATCAAAATTATGCCAGAAATATTCTAGATGATGAACATGAGCATATTTTCCAACTATTTGCTTGGCAATATTTCCCTCTGGATCATAATTCCTTCTTTGAAGTGTGAAGAACTCCAATTTTTACATCTTCAATTCTTCTTCACACAAACTGACCTATTTAGTCACATTGCATTTATAATTCCCCATTGTTTTGGGAAATTTGACAAAACTTTTCTTGTTTGCTACCTTGAAAAGGGCATGGGAAGGCTTCATCACTTTGTCTATTGGGTACCTGGGTAACATGAAGGGGTATCCTTTGAATCCTTCCACCTTGATGTAGGTGAAAGTGGGAAATTGAATGTACCCACCCCCAACCTGCTGAATAATACTATTTGCTTCCAAATACAACCTTTTAGGTTTGTCACCCTCCATTATCCTTACCGAATTCATGGAAAACACATAATTAACTCTCTAATAATGCTCCTGGTATTCATGAATGGTAATCTAGGGTAAATAAGAATATATCAAAATATTTCCTGGTTCTCTACCCAAGGTACCAACTCTGTTAAATCCTTGTTTATTTTCCCTTAGGGAACAAGAATAAAACACATAGGAGGACATAGAAAACCATAAGGACTTTGGAAATTGCTTTATATGTTTATGCAACTTGTCATTGATAAAACTTCTGCAATGAATTTGCACAAGGCCTTGCATTAATTTTCTATGAGTATGAACATCTAGGGTTCAAATTTACTGGAATCTCTAAGTCTATCTATTACGCTTAGTAAATTTATGATATCCTGGACACCTAGGTTGAACAAAGACCTTAGAATTAGTTTCATTTTCTTAGTAATCTATTTATGACACCACTTTGTACTCATAATTCTTCTATTATTCTCTTTTGCACTCAGGTAGGTTTTTTTCATTATTTTCATATCCAACAGATACATATGGGGAAATTTAGGGAGCCTAAATGTATATATAATCCCTTTTATAGAGAGGTCTGCATGGACCCTCCCTTCCTTTTTGACAATCCTCTTGTTTGTTTCATAACAATTTAAGCATTCCATTACCAATTCAAGGGCCTCCATTGTTGGCAGAAACCCTCTTGCTAAATGCAACCCACTTCCTATAACATTCTTTGTACACTGAGAATCATTTTCTTGATGGGCCTGTGCGATGAATTCAATATCGAAAAACTATCCTGGATGGGTGTTAGTAATTACCCCACCAACTGATACGGCTTGCAAAGAAAAATATTGAAATTCCTCTTCTAGCCTTGTTTTGGAAGTGCTTATATTTACCTAAATTCCTTTCATTCTTAGCAGATATATGCCTAGTGTGTGAGTTAGGGTTAAATTTAACCAGTTATCTTCAACAATTCATAAAACTTTCAATCTACAATTTGGTTAAATTTACTTCAAAATAATTGATACTTTAATTTTTAGGGGAAACACCATTATCCCGAGACATGCATGCATGGAATGACTAACAGATTTTCAGTTATCCGAAACATACCTGGTTTTGTTGGTATATGATTATTTTTTAGAATACAACTTCAAAACCATTAGTAGTTGTGTTCTTTATTTCTCAAGGTTTACCTTTCTTTACATGCCACAATATTGATCTTGATTATTCAATGTCCTTACAAATTAGCAATAAAGTGTGAGGTAGAGTGTTATGAAAGCAACTGCATGCTCGAGGTGGTGCCAAGTACATGTGTAGTTTTCCACCTTTATTAATTTCCTATTAGAATGCATTAATTTCCCTGAATAAAGGTGCAATAATGGTTGATTAGGAAATCATGAACACCTTGGTTTCTATGCAAGGCCCACCATTAGAGAAGACGATGCAAAACACTTACGTGGCACACTTGCGTGTCACTCCAATTATTACAAGGAAAATAATTTATAAGTAGAGCCACTTTGGATACATGATCTTTAATGATCACAAGGTAATCCTCTAGTACCAAACCTTGGAAGGATTACTAGGAATTGAGAATTTTACTCACTAGGTTCATGAAAATCAGGTGCAAAGAGAGGAATTGAGAATTGGGTTCAAGCAGGACCAAATTGATTAAAAAAATATATTCAATACAAAACCTCCAATTTCCAATCTCTAGCTAAAGAAAACAAAATTCAACCATCGGGTTAACCAAAAAAGAAAGGGTAATGTGCACACTGGGATGGTTTATCCTGGTGATGACTCACCAGGCCTAGCTTACGAACTAGGCAAAAAACTAAAACCAACCAAAGATACAATATCCTTAATGCAACCACATCAACTCTATGACCTTGGGGGTCCAGTAAATCAATAATACTAGGGAGAAGAGCTTGTAACACTCCAAATATAATGAAGAACTTAGGCAAGGACCAGGAAATCTGGAATAAGGATTTCCATTTTACCATTTCCTCCAAAAGTAACACACCCAAGCAAGTAGAAGCAAGGAAAGAAAGGAAAAGTAGCAAAAAAAAGGGGTCCATACTTTTTCAAGGAGAAAAATAGGGCATGTTGTGAGACCACACAACACTTAACTCTCCAATGTTTACTAATGTAGGCCAGTAAACTATTGGTCTTACTTTCTTAGAGTCCATCTTCAATCCTTCTACAAAAATAACAAAACTTTAGTATACCAACTTGGTGTAGTCATGGTAGGAGGGTCCTCAAAGAGAACAATTTGTACCATCCAACAAGAGTCACACAAAAGAAGCAACATGGAAATTGGAGGAAAATGTAGGTTCAAAATTTCTTATTACCAGAGATTTCAATTATAGTCAGTTGGAAACATCCGGGCTTACAGATTCAACTCACAGGCCTGATACAACATGCTCAAATTACAATATTCATATATGTTCCTTAATGCAAGCTAAAATCTAACATCTCCAATCTAATATTCTTCTAAATTATTTTCTAATGATCTATTACAATGATTTATATCACATATTGAGATCTAGAATCATCCATGTTGGCCAAATATTATTACAATCTCCAATGAAATAAAATGTAACGTGTGCATGAATAGGTCAACCTCAAATTTGAATTTCTCTTCAACAGGTCCATAGGATGAAGTGTGGACCTATAATTAAGGTTGGGGACACTCCATGGAACAATTCAAATCACACCGTCAAGATCCATAAGTTACGGGAAAGATCCACAAGCGATCAAACTAGCTGTTAGGATTGAAAATTATTCTAGTGTCGATTCAAGAAACTGCCATTAAATTTGGAAGTGATAACTTGCTAGAAAAAGATCCAATCATGCTCAAATCTTGGAATAAGGAAAATGAACATGTCCATAATGTAAACATAGATCCACAAGGTCTGGTGAGAAAATATGATGAATCCACCAACATGAACTAAACAAGAATTGAACAAGAACAAATTAAAAGAAAATATTTTTGGTTGATGCAAGATTGCCAAGAACCAAGGATGCTCCTGCATCAGACATCCAGAGTTATTTGAAAAGTGAGTCCCTCACTTTGCTGGGGCTAAAGGGAAATCAATATGGTCTACCTCAACCTGAGAAATCCAAGAAGAATCCTCCACTGGTCTGCCTTTCTACTTCACAAGATATTCTTTGTACTGTCTTTCACAAGTTTTCCTCCCTTTTTTGATATCCAAAATCTCTTCTATCTCATCTAATTGTTGTTTAGGAAACTGATTCTCCAATTTTTCTTTACTGTCTTCATTGAATTTTGCTTCATGGTACTAATGTAGATCTGCAATGTTGAATATAGGTGATATACCCATGTCATCTGGTAACTCCATTTCATATGCATTTATTGAATCAAATTTCTTCAAAATATTACAGGTCCAAACTTCCTCATCTTCAACGTATTGTATGTGCCAACTAGAAATATTTCCTTCCTCAAATACACCATCACTTCATCTCCAACTTCAAACTCCTTATGTCACCTCTTTTCATCTACTTTCTCCTTATACTTTCGGTTCATTTCTTCCAATTGCTCCTTCACTCAAGTGTGCACTTTCTTCATATGTTCTTCAAATTCCTCTACTTTTGTACTCCTTTTAATTTCCATATTGATGTCTCTCAACTCTGATATACCTCTAGGATGAACTCCAGTAACAATCTCAAAAGGTGTCTTTTCGGTACTCCTGTTCATTGAATTATTGTAAGAAAACTCTGCTGGTGCAAGGACTAAATCCCAACTTCCGGTCTTCTCTCAGACTAAACATCTCAGAAAATTCCCCAGACTCTTGTTTACTACCTCTATCTATCCATTAGTTTGTGGGTGAAAAGTAGAACTAAACTTCAAATATATCTTTAACTTCTTCCAAAGTGTTCTCCAAAAGTAACCAACAAACTTTGTATCTCTGTCTAAAACAATACTCCTAGGTAATCCATGCAATCTAACCACTTCCTTGAAAAATGAGTATGCTACATGTATTGTATTTTTTGTCTTCTTACAAGGTATGAAATGTGCCATTTTAGAAAATCTATCCACCACCACAAATATAGAATCATTACCCCTTTTTTTCTTTGACAAAAAAAGTATGTAATGCATGCTGATATTCTCCCAAGGTCTCTCTGGAACTGTCAAAGGCTTATACAATCCAACATTTTGAATACTCCCTTTTGCAACTTGACAAACTTTGCAACTCTATACAAATTTTCTAACATCCTTATGAATCTATGGCCAAAACTAATTCTCACTTACTAATGCTACTGTCTTATCAATTCCAAAATGTCCTGACAACCCTCCACTATGCTTTTCTTTCACCAAGTTATCTCTCATTGAACTCTAGGGTATACAAAATTGATTCCCTATGAACAACATATCCTCCTGTATGAAATAATCCAACCACTAACTCCTATCCTCCAAGACTGGTTCTTTACAAGCTCTCCAAGGTTCTACAAAATATGGGTCTTCCTCATACCAGTTATTCAATTCATCAAAGCCTAATACCTCCACTCTCATCTCTGTCAGTAAATTCCTTCTCCTAATCAAAGCATCAACAACTCTATTTGACTTTCCACTCCTATGTTTCAAAACAAAAGTATAAATCTGCAAGAATTCTACCCATCGCATGTGTCTCTGATTCAACTTACCTTGACTATTCAAATACTGCAAAGCTTGATGATCCGTATACAACACAAACTCCTTAGGAAACAAGTAATTTCTCCACTTCTTCAAGGATTGAACTATGGCATAAAAATCCTGGTCATACACTGAATACCTTCTCCTAGCATCATTCAATTTCTCACTAAAATAAGCTATTGGTCTCTCTTCTTGACTCAATACTACTCCAATTTCATTTCCACTTTCATCTTAGTCTACTTGAAATAGCTTATTAAAGTTTGGTAAAGCCAACATAGGCTGCTTGGTCACCTTCTGTTTCAACAACTCAAAACTCTGGTCTGCTCCAGATGTCCACCTAAAATCCTTCTTATCTCCTCTCATTGTTTCTATCATAGGACTGCAAATAGAACTAAAATTCCTAATGAACTTTCAGTAGAAACTAGCCAATCCATGAAATGATCTTACCTCCCCAATGCTTTCTAGTGTAGGCCACTCAAAAATTTCTCTTACTTTCTTAGGACCCATGTTCAATCCATCCACAGATATCAAAAATTCCAAATATACCAATTCTTCCTTCATGAAACTACACTTCTTAATGTTTATCAACAACTTCTATTCTCTCAACCTCTACAAAACTTGTCTTATGTGTAAAAAATGTTCTTCTCTAGTCTTACTAAAAACTAAGATGTCATCCAAATAAACAATCACAAAATTACCCAAGAATTTCTTCATTACCTCATTCATCAATCTCATGAAAGTACTTGTTGCATTTGTTAGTCCAAAAGGCATCACCAACAACTCATGAAATCCTTCATTTGTCTTGAATTTTTTCTTCCATTCATCCCCTTCTCTAATTATGATATGATGATATCCACTATTCAAATTTATCTTTGTAAAGTATCTAGCTCCACTCAAACAATCCATAATGTCATCCATCTGGGGCAAAGGAAATCTATACTTCACCATGATCTTGTTTATGGTTTTAGAGTCTGTACACATTCTCCATTCTCCATCTTTCTTAGGTGCTAACACAATAGGTATTGCACAAGGACTTAAGCTTTCCTTGATCATACCCTTCCTCAACAACTCTTGCACTTGTCTATTCAAATCTTCATTCAGTGTTGGTGTCATCCGGTGTGCTACTTTATTAGGAAAACTAGCTCCAAGAATCATAGCCATGCAATGACTAATATTCCTTATAGGTGGTAATCCATCAGGTACATTATTTGAAATAATATCTTCATAGTTTGTTAGAAACTCCTTTATCTCCTCCAGTTGTTCTTCTACATCCTTCAAGTCTTCAGCCTTCTTAGAAACCAAGGCATAGCACATGTTATCATGTCTCAATCCATCCAGAAATCTCCTTCCATCAACCAAAAAAATTCTAGCACTCGTACAAACCTCAACTTTAGGAACATCCTCCAATGGTAACAAAGTATGCTTCATCCCATTAGCAACAATGGTATATGTGTTCTTCTTTCCATCATGAATAGCCTTTCTATCATACTGCCAAGGCCTTCCCAACAAAACATGGCATACATCCATAGGCATGAGATCACACAAAACTTTATCATGGTAATTTCCTATCTTCAATTTCACCAAAAATTGTTCACTTACAAATATCTTATGCTCATCTTGAATCCATGCTATCTGATAGGGCTTTGGGTGTTTCAATCTTTCTAGCTTCAATTTGGTCACCATTTCTTCAGAAACCAAGTTCTCTGAGCTTCCATTGTCAACAATCACTTTGCAACATTTACCAACTACCTTGCATCTGGTCCAAAACAAATTCTTTCTCTGCAACAGTTTCTAGTCCATCTCACTTTGACACAACACTCTTCTATTCACCAACACTTCTCCATCTTTTGGTTTATTAGATGATTTGACATGATCTTCCTCAACAAAGTCTATTCTTCTATTGTTCTCTATCTTTCTACTTTTCTCTCCTTGATTACATTCAAATGCTCTATTTCCTTCTCCACTACACTCAAAACAAGTTCCCCTAAATACTCTTTTCTCCTTACCATCTTTTCTATAACCCTCATTTTGATAACCACTATATACTCCTCTTCGATAATATTTTCCATCCTCTCTACAGTATGAACTATCATTCTTACTGGATTCCCTATCTTTATGCTGATTTGCAAAAGGTCCTCTTCCTCCTCCAATAAAAGTTCTTCCTCTCTGAAATCTTCCACCTCTTCCTCTCTATCTCTACTCATGTCTCTTATTCAACTTCTCTTATGATTTTAGGGCACATTGGTATGCCTCTTCCACACTTTGCAACTTGATCAAACTAATCTCATCCTATATAGATGAATTCAAGCCATTCACATATCTGGCTACTTTCTTGATCTCATCCTTTGAATGTCTAGATCTGATATTCAACTTGTAGAACTCCTCAGTATACTCTGTCACACTTGACTCCTTTTGCTTCAAACTCTGCAACTTCTGAAACACACTGATCTAATAGTCTGCAGGCACAAATTTTGTTTTCAACTTATTCACCATCCAATCCCATGATTTTATCTTCTCCTTTCCTCTTCTTTGCCTATCTGTCTGCAAATGTTCCCACCAAAGGGATGCATGTCCTTTCAACTTTTTATAGGAAAAAATTACTTTCTTATCTTTAGCAGTTCCTTTAAAATAAAAATACTTCTTCATCTCTATTATCCAATCAAGCAATTCATCTAAATCCAACTTACCTCTATAATCTAGTGGATTGAAATGTGGCTTAGTATTTTCTCTAGTTAGGGCTCTCATGAGCCTCTCTTCTCCCTGATTTAGGCCAAGTTGATCTTCTCTTTCCATTTCTTCTTTTAATTCTACCTCTTTATCACTCACATCATTAACTGGTCGACCTCTCCTCTGGGCCGTTTCAACTACATCTAATCTAGCAGTAATTCCTCTCAACATCTCCATTAAAGTTGGGTCTACATTTCCACACGCTCCATTTCCTCTAACATTTCTTCTTCCCTCCATCTTTACACAAGTCCTCTATAGTTGTAGGTTGAATCCTCAGTCTTCCACCCCACAAAAAATATTCAATAGGACTCTACGAATTCTAGGGATCTCTCATGGATCGAATCTCACTCTAGTACCAGTCTGGTGCAGTCACGATAGGAGGGTCCTCAAAGAGAAAAATTTGGACTGTGCAACAAGAGTTACATAATAGAAGCAACATAGAAATTGGAGGCAAATGCAGGTTCAAACTTTCTTATTACTAGATATTTCAATTACAATCAACCAACAACATCCAGGCTTATAAATTCAGCTCACAAGCCTGATACAACATGCTCAAATTACAATATTCATATATGCTCCTTAATGCGAGCTGAAATCTAACATCTCCAATCTAATATTCTTCTAACTAATTTTCTAATGATCTATTACAATGATTTGTATCACATCTTGAGATCTAGAATCATCCGCTTCGGCCAAAGATTATTACAATCTCCAATGAAAGAAAATGTAACATGTGCATGAATAGGTTGGCCTCAAATTTGAATTTCTCTTCAACAGTTGCATAGGATGAAGTGTGGACCTATAATTAAGGTCAGGGACACTCCACAAAACAATTCGAATCACACCATCAAGATCTGCAAGTTACATGAAAGATCCACAAGCAATCAAACTAGCCATTAGGCTTGAAAATTATTCTGGTGCTGGTTCAAGAAATTTCCATTAAATCTAGAAGTGATAACTTGCCAAAAAAAGATCCAATCGCACTCAAATCTTGGAATAAGGAAAATGAAGTGAGAAAATATGATGAATCCACCAACATGAACTGAACAAGAACTAAACAAGAACAGATTGAAAGAAAATATTTTTGGTTGATGTAAGATTGCCAAGAACCAAGGATGCTCCTGCATCACAACTCTGTCTTCATAAAGCTACACTTCTTGACATTAATTAGTAACTTCTCTTCTTTGAACCTCTATAATACTTGTCTAATGTGCCCCAAATTTTCTTCTCTACTCTTACTAAAAATTAGAATATCATCCAAGTAAACAAGTACAAGCTTACCCATTAATTTCTTTATTACATCATTCATCAATCTCATGAAAGTGCTTGGTGCATTGGTCAATCCAAAAGACATTCTTAACCATTAATATAATCCTTCATTAGTCTTAAATGAAGTCTTCCATTCATCTCCTTCTCTGATTTTGATCATATTTGTGAAATAATTTTCTCCACTCAAACAATCCACAATGTCATCCATCATTGGAAATGGAAATCTATACTTGACAGTGATCCTAATGATTGCTCTTGAATTGGTACACATTCTCCAATCCATATTTCTTTGGTGAAAGTACAATAGGTATTTTACATGGGATTAATCTTTCTTTGATCAATCCTTCTTCAACAACTCTCGTATCTACTAGTTCAATTCTACATTCTCTTTCGGTGTCATTCTATGTGTTTCCTTGTTTGGAAAACTTTCTCCTGATATTAGATCTATATGATGATTGATACTCTAGACTAGAAAAAGTCCAACTGGTACATTCTCTAATATGATGTCTTCATACTCTATCAATAGTTTTGATACCTCTTCATTGTTTGTGGTAGGATTCTCTACCTTTGGATTATCACCCTTCCTTGGAATCAATGCAAACACATATTTTTCATGTCTCAATCCATCCAAAAATTTCCTTCCATCTACCAAACATAATTTGGAAGTGCTAGAAACTTTACTTTTATCTTCTTCCTCCAAAGGTATCAACTTAATTATCTTTCCATTTGAAGTTATAGTGTAGGTGTTCCTTCTCCCATCATGAATTTCTTTCTTATCATATTTCCATGGTCTTCCTAATAGAAAATGGCATGCATCTATAAGCATAATATCACACAACACTTCATCCCTATATGATCTTATTTGAAATTTCACCAAGCATTTCTCATTCACCAATATCTTATGTTCATCTTGAATCCATGCTATCCTATAGGGGTTTGAATTTTTCAATCTCTTCAAATTAAACTTGGTTGCCATCTCTTCTGAAACTAGATTATTAGTGCTACCACTATCAATGATAACTTTACATACCTTCCCTCTGGACTTACATCTTGTTCAGAGTAGACTCTTCCTTTGTGGTGGTTCCTGTTGAATGCACAAGACAACTGAGAATGGGGGTGAACCAGTCGTACCTTAAAAGTTTAAAACCCTCATACACATTCAGATCCAAATTCATTCATTAAACCCTTAATCTATTATGATTATTTAGCATGAAAATGAAATAATAGAAAATGAAAAAAATTAACACCATACAAAAGTGAACACCAGATTTACGTGGAAAACCTAAGAAGGGAAAAACCCTAGTGAGGATTATCTCACAATATAAGTAATATCAAAATCAAATACAACAGGGTTCACTTCCCAAAGAAAGAAAGGTTCACTGAGAAAATAAAAAGGAAAATAGAGAAGAAATGTTATGCAAATAAATCCATCTCCATGCAACAGGGAAATCTACCACAACATCATCAACACCTTCGTAGCTTGACTGAAGAATTGTAGACACCTTCTGCTCACAACATCCAATAATCTAACACATGAAGTCTCACATTTTACTTCTTAAATTCACACTCTAACACTTTTCACTTCACATCATTTTCATCACTCGCATCTATCTTATGATCCCTCAACAACTTAACTCATATTTATACCTTCTTCAACCTTGAAACATTTTCCAAGGTTGGCTATGCACATCAACTGTACAAATTCAAATTAGGTTGGCACCAAAAATATTCCATGGTGGATAGAGGTGAAAGTGTACCACATCACACCTTAATTGGGAACCAAATCTATAAGACCTCTCAACCACACACTTTGATAAACACTAAAAATTCATCATAATTAGTGAAAATACTAGGTTGGTTGTTAACTGTATAAACACCATTAAAATTTTAAGTATACACTTCCTTAATTATAAGGAATACTTGAAAAACACACAACACACTTGAACATGATCTATAATATTCCACAAACACTCTAAAATCCAGCAAAATCCTTCACAACAACTTCGACCTGAAGAATGTACACACCTAGTACACTCAGACAATTTTGCCATGCACTGTTACTTGAGAAAATGACTTCTGAAGCACCAAACCTTGAACCATCTTGACTTAACAAAGATACCAACACAACAAACCAACCCTCATATTTGAAAGACCTAAAACCACTATACGAAGAAATGTGGACCAAAGAAATTTCTCCCAAACACATCTACAATGCACTATTCACACACTGGTGAACACAACTTCTTTTGTACAACAATCTAACACACCAAATATTGAATACAACACCTCTAAACACCTCTTACCAACATATCTAAATCACACAGGAATATCTTCAACCTAGAATAAATGTGGAGCAACAAAATGAAAACCCTACAACCAAAAACACCACTACAACACATTATTTTCTCTTTTTATCAAATTTTCTCAAAATCCCTTTGAAACCAAGCACTAGAGACACATCCTCATCATCTTCAACACTTCCTCAACCATAGAAAGAATCTCATGAAATAAAAATTAGAGGTTGCCACCAGTAGCTTTACTAATGACAACCTAATGTAACTAATAAAAGCATGGATAACACCAACATACTCACACAACAATCCCACCCAACAATAGACATCAATGACAACACATGCTTTTTGAAATCAATGACAAAACCACCTCCTCATACTTGTAACAATATTCCCTTTGTAATTAATGGCAACACATGATGTGAAAAACCATCAAAGAAACACAACTCTGCTCCATACTAATTTCCTTTTCTCTTTTCTCCCCCTTTGACAACATACTTATTACATTTTGTCTCCCTTAACTTTCTACTTGACTATTTATCTCCCCCTGATAAATTTTTCTTTTTCACATTATTTTCTCTCCCCTTTGACATCAATGGAAAAGGAAAAAAAATATTTGCATTGTTTATTCTCTCCCTTTGATATCAATCAACCTATTTACTACTGCTCTACAACATCTTTTCTTATCTTCTTTGTATACTCCCCCTTAGGAGCACACACAAAACTGTACCAAATCAACAACCACTGCACAATGACAACACTCACTCTTTAGCAATGCCACTACCTAGTCCTCCTGAGAGGAAGCCACCAACATCAATCTAGAAAAAAAATTGAATCTTGAGATCCACTAGAGTGATGCATCTCCTTATGCATCTAGTTCAAAGGAGGGGAAATAACCCCCAACTTCTCCCAGAGATACTCAAAAGTATCCTTAGGAAGAGCCTTAGTGAATATATTAGTAATCGAATACTTTTTAGGCACATATTCAAGCTTCACTTCGTTCTCCACAACCTTCTCTCTCAAAAAGTGATATCTGATTGGAATATATTTTATCCTTGAATGCATTACTGGGTTCTTTGAAATATTGATTGCACTTGTATTATCATAGAATATAGAAATTGGTTCATCATACACTACTCTGATATCCTTCAATTTTTGTCTCATCCATAACACTTGTGTGCAACAAGATGTTGTTGCAATGTACTCAGCCTATGCAGTAGATAAAGATATCAAATCTTGTTTCTTATCCATGATACCAATCTACCTCCAAGAAAGAATGCACTACCACTTGTACTTTTCCTATCATCAACACAACCAGCCCAATTTGCATCTGTGTAAGCACTCAAAGTGAAATTATTATCCTTTGGATACCACAAGCCATGATCTAGAGCTCCCTTTAAATATTTGAATATCCTCTTCACTGCTGCAACATGTGTTTCTATAGGATCTTGAAATATAGCCACAAGACAAACTACATGCATAATATTCGGTCTAGTAGAAGTAAAATATAGCAATCCACCAATCATTGATCTATACTTGCTCTGATTAGATTTAGGATATTCATCATTCTTTCTTAGCTCACAACTAGTAACCATAGGATTACATACTGGTTTAGAATCTTCCATTCCAAACTTCTTCAATATTTCTTTGAAATACTTTGATTATGAAATGAATATACTTTTGTTTTTTTGATTGATTTGTAGCCCAAGGAAGAAATTCATCTCCCCAAACATAGACATCTCAAAATCTTTCTACATTTATTTTGCAAAATTCTTACACATTCTTCATTCCCTCCAAAAATTATGTCATCAACATACACAACCACAATCAAGATTTGATATTTTTAAAGTTTAAATTAAATATTACTATCTACAGTACCTTTATTGAATCCTTGTTATATCAAATACTTATCCAACATTGCATACCAAGCTCTGGGAGCTTGCTTCAATCCATATAATTCCTTTTTCAATCTACAGACCATATTTGATTTGTCTGATAACTGAAATCCTTTTGGTTGTTCCATGTAAACTTATTCTTCCAATTCTCCATTCAATAAGGTAGAATTCACATCCATTTGATAAAATTTAAATTCCTTATGTGTTGTAAAAGATAGAATATCCTGATAGCTTCCATTCTTACCATTGGAGCAAATGTCTCCTCAAAATCTATTCCTTCAACTTGTGAGTACACACAAGTCTTGCCTTGTTTCTTACCACTTCTCCATTCTCATTTAGTTTGTTTCTAAACACCCATTTAGTTCCAATTACATTTTTGTTTGTAGGTCTTGGGACAAGTTCCCAAGTTTGATTATTCTCAATCTACAATGGTTCTTCTTCCATAGCCTTTATACAATGTTTATCTTTGCATGCCTCAATCACTATTTTAGGTTCAACTTTAGAAATTAAACACATATTTACCTCTTCTTCAATATCTTTCCTTCTTGTTGATACACCTATTCTTTTGTCTCCAATGATCTATTATTTAGAATTATTCCTTTGCACATACTTAGGGGTTCTATGGGTCTTTTGTAGAGATTCTTCCTCTTCAAACTACACTTCCTTTTCCAAAGCCTTTTCTTTTTCTCTGCATATAGGCTCATCTAATTCATATCCATCTAGCACCACTAAGTTTTGAAAATCTTCATCAACCTTGAAACTTGCACTCTTAACAATCTTTCTTAGTCTTTTTTGTAGCATTGATAGGCTTTTCTTTTAGTAGAATATCCAATATTCCTTCATCAGACCTTGCATCAAACTTTCCCAAGTTTTCTTCATCTCTTCTAATATAACATTTTCTTCCAAACACTCTAAAGTAATTGATAGTAGGGATCCTTCCATACCACAACTCATAGGGAGTCTTTGTGTTGTTTTCTTTTACTTGAACTCTATTAAGTATATAAATAGTAGTATGAATTTCTTCTCTCTAGTAGACTTCTCGTAGATTTTCTTCTTTCATCATACTCCTTGCAACTTCTTGAACAATCTTGATTTTTTTTCGACCACTCCATTTTTTTAAAGATTTCTAGGAGTAGACAAGTGCCTCTTTACTCCATGATTCTCACAAAACATGTTAAATTCATTGGAGGTGAACTCTCCACCTCCATCAAACCTCAAAAACTTTATTTTCATGTCCGTTTCATTCTCAACCATAACTTTAAATGCTTTGAACCTATCTATGGCTTCATATTTTTCTTTTAGAAAAGTAACCCATGCCATTCTGTAATAATCATCAATCAAAAGCATGAAATACTTGTCACCTTGAAGACTTATTACTCTTGTAGGACCACAAAGATCTGTATGCACTGACTCCAACAATCTGGTAGAAGATTGTTCTTTTCTTTTGAAACTTTTTTTTTTCCAAACTAACACTCCTTGCAGGCAACATTGATAGGCTTTATAAACTTTGGTATATCTCTCACTACTTGAATTGAACTGATTCTCACTAGATTATCAAAATTAATGTGACACGTCCTTCTATTCCAAAGCCAACTTTCATTAATGAGTCATAAAAAAATGACCATCAACACCCTTGAGCTGATAAACATTTCCATCTATCCTTCCAGCAACAATCACATTTTTTTACCCTTTTTTGATGTAATAACCCTCCTAGTTGCTAGTTGGACTCATTAGTTTTATGCTTTGATTTGATACTTTGATACATTGATACTATGGTGATACTGTTTGGTGTGATTGGTTAGTTAGACATTTGATGATGCTGTTACTCTTTGTGTGGACATGATTATTTCATATGACATTGTGGTTGGAGATGTTAGTTGATTTTCATATTCATGTTATGATGTGATGATTTAATAGATTATGCCATGAGATGAATTGTTAGTATTAGAAATTTTATTTTTATCAATCATATTATAATTGTTAGGTTAGACGTGATGAAGGACAGTGTAGCATCACTCATTGCGAGTGCTCTGTTACACTGCGATTCCTTCTCACATCACAATGTTTTGATTTATATATATATATGCACATGTACACAACTTCGTTTGTATGTAGGAATTGCAGGTACATAGTTTCGATTCCACCTGCTTCGGTAGGACAGGGCGAGCACAAATAACCCAATGGTACAAAGTTGATACAGAGGTGTCAATGAAGTTTGCCCGTTCCATGATGTCAGACCGACTGGTTGCATGGTATTGTATGTTCAGTAGCTGTCATGTTTTGTGGTTGTAGTTGTGTTATGTTACTGTTGGTAGTTCATGTGTTGTGATGTTTCAATTTAAAAATTGTTGATTAAAATTTGATTAATTTGTAGTTAAAATATTTAAATGTTATTTGGTGAAAAGACATGTGTTTTTTTTAAATATCAAATGGTGATTTGTCAAAGGTAAATAAAATTGCCAGTTGGAAAATTAATAATAAAATAAATAAATAAAGTCAAATTTTGTGCATGCACAAGGCTGTTAAAAATGGAGTTTTATAATAATAATAAGAATATTAATAATTTGGACAAATGGAGAAATTGCAAGACTGTTTTAGAAAATGGTGGTTGGGTGCATGTAAGAGGAATAATATAGTGGGTTTTCGAAATGGAAGAGGGGAATTCTTTTGCTGGAAAAATTTGATTGCAATATTTGGAGAATTTTTAATTTGAAAAAAAAGGAGTTTGTGCTGGTAGGGCTTTTTGGGGGTGGAGAATCTGTCAGAAGAAGAGGAGGAAGTGGCAGAAAACAGAGTTTTGGGAGAGCTGTTCGAGGGCTGGTTGGGGCAAGGACTTCGTCACATATCAGCAAGCAGGAGTTCAAGTTCCAATTAAAAATCCCTCTTTCTCTAAAATCTCAATTAAAAATTTTACTGTTCTAGTTTTTTTTAAGCAAATCAGGAAAAATCTAGTTTTCAGAAAATTAGGGAGAAATCTGGTTTGTTCACAAAAAAATATGAGTTTCAAATGATTTGGAAAAAAATCTGGGTTTTAAACAATTTGCAAAAAATCTGGGTTTTAAAACAATTTGGGAAAAATCTAGGTTTTTTAAATAATTGGGGAAACATTTGGGGTTTCAATTGATTTAAGAAAATCTGTGTATTTACAACAAATCTGGGTTTCATTTTGAGTCAGGGAAAATCTGGGTTATTTGCAAGAAACCTGGGTTTCAATTTGTTTTAGGAAAAATCTGGGTTGTTTTCAAAAAACAGGGTTTCAAATGGATATGGGAAAATCCTGGTATTTGCAAAAAAAAACCTGAAAAAAAATTATGGGAAAATATCTGTTATTTTTCAAATTTTATTATCCTGAAGAAATCTTATTTCTTCTCTGTAAATTTTTATTTTCTCTGTATTAATTTACTGAAGAAAAAACCCTGCCCTCCTCTGTAACTTTAAAAAAATTAATTTATTTAAAAACTGTTTTATATATATATATATACGTATGAAAATTGCCTAGAATTTATTTCCAGTTGAATTCTCTGTTATTTGTTTCTTTTATTTTATTTTGGGCTGAACTGGGTCGGCGACCGTGCCTGTACGGACGGACTTCATATTTTAATGCAACATAGAACAAAATGTTAATTTAAAAAAAATTACATATAAGAAAAAAATACATAAAAATTTTTATGCAAATAAAAATTTTTTTAAAAGGGCATGGGGGACGGACTGGCCGCCCCCCCCCCCGTACCCTGTTGGTGCGGCGGCAGTGACTGCCGCACAGCAGTCCAAAGGACTGCCGTGCGCGGCAGCCTTGGCTGCCGTGCACAGCAGTCCCAAGGACTGCTGTACGCAGCCCCTGCAGGGACTGCCGTGGGCAGTCCTTGCAAGGACTGCGCCGACAGCCCTTGAGCGCTGCCTTGCCTTTATTCTTTTGTTTTAAATTTAATTTTTATTAGTTATTTCAATTCATTTATGTTAATTATGATTCGGTTTAAATTTTATTTTATGAAAATTTATATTTATATATTTATATATATATATAAATATAAATATAAATATATATATATATATATAGATATATAGTTATATATATATATGTACATATATAGATCTGTGTGTGTTTTAATTTTCATATATATAGATATTCGATGTATATAAACAGAAAATAAATTATGATGTATTATTTTAAATATATGAAGGGGAATAATCTTATGAAAAGAGAGATAGTAATTAATAAATAATGAAATGAATAGTTTCTTTTAATAGAAATATTCTTTGTTTTAGAAATAGAATGTTATTGAATTTATTATAATCAAGTTAGTGTATTATTTGTAAATAGTAATTGACTTTTTCTTTTTACAAATTTAATAATCGATCATGAGAAAATCGTAATGTTCCTTGTCGTATTTGTTTGAGTAAAGATGTCATAGTGTTTTTGAATTCATTGAATTATGCGTAGCTTCATTTTGTTTTCGTGTTGGCTTTAATGTCGATGTGGGGACCTGTTTGTTGGCTTGAACCTTTGTTCCAGAGGCTGGTTTATTCTTGGATGTTTTTCTTGTTCTGAATTTTAGCTTTGGAGTTGAAGACTTATAGTTCCTGTTTGGAGGGGTTGAACGGTTGTTGAGACCTTTTGGTTCCGAGTTGTTGCGAGAGGGTTAATGCCTCACTTGTACTTGTTTTGGGTATTATGCTTATTTGTTGAGGTTCAACCCTTGTCTTGTTTTAATTTTCTATTAAGAGTCTTAGGGAGAGTCGCTCTTCGTGGGGGCCGGTGCCTCGGTTAAGAGGAAGTGCACAGGAGAACCCACGAAGAGTAGTTAAACAAGTGATAACTTAAAAATAGAATTAGGGGGATGGGTAGTAAACCACTCAAGATAAAAGAAATTAGATTCCTCTTCTATGCATTAGGGCTATTATAGACTAATGATAGATTGAGAAGGTCGTGGTCGGCAAAGTCATAATCTCGTCTGCATGAGAGGTTATTGGCTCCGCACGAGCTACCCTATGGTGCCGACACCTCTAGTAGGAGGAAGAGCCAGGAGATCCATAGATGGGTGCCGGCGCCTCAAGTTGGAGGAAGAGCCAGGAGATCCCATGAGAGATGTGTGATGACACTCTCCACTAGACTTCCTATTTTGCCTTGTTGCCTTTGCCTCTGGACATGTATTTTGGACTTGGATGTTGTATCAGTTTCCTTAGCTTGTATTCATATTGTTGATTTGGACTCTTGTACTAGTGTTTATGAGCATTCTTTGGTGGCTTGTTATTGTCATTGCTTGGTTTAGTTGTGTTCTCTGAATTGTATTTAAGTTTGTACCTTGTTGTCTTGGAGTCGGTTTGGCAATCATGGTCGAGTTCACTTCATTGTCACCTCTGAGCACGAGGGGTGAGTTATCTTAATTCACATGGTTGGGTGGAACGTGCTCCGCACCCGTTGGGTTCCCCATCAGCATCCTTGTTCACAGTTTTTCCGCAGTTGGAGTTGTACCAGCGTTCACCTTGTTATTCAGCATTCATTGTAAATTGTATCATCCCAATTGTTTGTGAATTTCATTGTAATTATTATATCAAAGATTGTAATGTAAAATTATAGCAATGATGTAATAGTTAGGATTCAATGTAATTATTTGATGAGACTCATATGATTGTATTATGTGGTACCTTAATATAATTGCTCTTGGTTTATGGAAGCACATTTATTCATGTTTATTATGTTATAATGGGTTACATGGTTTATCATTATCTTTTATTTCCGTTTTGTGGTTGCTATGTAACCTCGCGTGCCCCAGAGAACTGTGTGAGTTAATGTGATGCAATATGTTATGTGATTGTGATTAATGTAATGTAAGTTTAATTTAATTGCTTTTAAAAAAAAAATTATTTGCCCTTTTTGAGTTCTCTGGGGTTTGCACGGCGGGCGTTACAACTTGGTATCAGAGCCAGGTTTGCAAACGCTGGGGTTTCTGGGTAGTTAGGTCCATTAAGTAACCTCTCATTTGAACTCTGGAGCTTATTTGTACCTTTATCTTGTTGTGCAGAAGTATGCGTCGAGGTAGAGGACGTGGCCAAGCAAGGGGCTGCGGTGCTAGTCATGGAGCAAACCAGCGAAGTCCTTCAGTTCCCAGTTCTCATGGTTCTGAGCATGAGGAACAGCCAAGTCTTCACAATAATCCGTCAGGTGGTCAGAACCCAGGGCAGCCTGGATTAGATGGTTCCTTACAGCATATCCTTGGAGAAATTCTAGCTCGTTTGGGACCTAGGCCAGAGGGGGAGCCACAGATTGAAAGAGAAAGAGAAAGGTCACCGAGGCGGAGGGAAATAACTTCTGATCAGGATGCAGTTCTAGCAGGCCATATGAGGGATTTGTTGAGAGCTCACCCACTGACATTCGATGGTTCAGGAGGTGGACTAGAGGCTGAAACTTGGCTAATTGACCTAGATCGTTGCTTCACCATGCACCCTTATGGTAGCAATACCAAGGCTCGGTGCGCGGTTATGCATTTGCAAGGCTTCACATCTACTTGGTGGCGCCTTGAGGAACAAAAATTGCACCTTGATATCAGTATGGTCACTTGGGAATTATTCTTGGACAGGTTTAGAGCTCGCTTTCTCTCAGACCATTGGAGGCAGCATAGGGCTGACGAGTTTCATGATCTCAAACAGTTGTCTATGTCAGTGGAGCAGTATGAGCGGCATTTCTATGAGTTGAAGCAGTATGCAGGGATTAGCCACGATGAGAGCATGTTGGTTCAACACTTTGTTCGGGGTCTTAATGCCCGTATCAGTGGTGGAGTGCGAGTCTTTGAGCCGAAGACAATGGAAATGGCAGTTGAGAAGGCTCGCTTGGTGGAGGAGAATTTGGCCATGGCCTTGGGTGGTCACATTGGAGTGCAGATTGGTAGTGCACCTACTCAGGGTTTTAGCACTCATGGGGGTCAGTCTCAGGGAGCAGGATCTTCCAGAAACAGGTTTCAACCCTCAAAAGGGGGTCATCAGCAGTAGCAGCCTCAGCAGCAGTAGTCAAAACAAAAGAACTTCTAATCTCCTCAGAGTGGCAATTCTCAGTTTTGCAAGGATCGAAACAGGAACAGGAACCAAGTTCGACAGGAACATTTTGCACAGCCTACACCTAGTATCCAGTCAGCATCGAGTCGAGGGAGCTTTCAGCAGTCAAATGCTCCATTAGGGGGCAAAGGTTTTGGCAGGGGTACTGGGTGTTACTCTTGTGGACAGCAGGGGCACATTGCCAGATTGTGTCCTCAGAAGAGCACTTCAGGTTTTAATCAGAGGCCAGTTGGTTTAGAGCCGACAGTAGGTGATGCAGGGAGGTCTCATCGTGTATTTGCTACAGTGTATAATCGACAGGCAGACCACCAGAGCACCGTCATTGAGACTCCAGGTGTGTTACATGATACTAGCATTTCTATACTTTTTGATTCTGGTGCATTTGATTCCTTTATATCTCCTCTTGTGGTTGAGCGATGTGGACTGGTGGCAACTAGTCAAGGCGAGAAATGGCAAGTTGAATTGGCTTCAGGGTCAAAGCTTGTTGTAGAGAAGCTTGTGCAGGATTGTAGCTTGAGTATAGGGGCTTTGTCAACTAAAGTAAACCTCAGAATCCTCCCACTTGGCTCATATGATGTTGTCTTGGGCATGGACTGGTTGAGTGCACACCGTGCCATAATTGATTGTCGCCGTAAAGCGGTGCGGTGCTTTGATGATTCTGGAAAGGAGGTGGAAATCGTGGGTGTTCAAAAACCCGTTTCTTTGCGAATGATCTCTGCCATGCAGCTCAAAAGGTACTTTCGACAGGGTTGTCAGCTCTTTGCGTATCTTTGAGTGACTTGGAGTCAGAGGATAGTCAAGGGGTGTCTTTGGAACAATACCCTCTCCTTAAGGAGTTTTCTGATGTGTTTCCAGAAGAGATACCTGGTATGCCACCTAAGTGAGATATAGACTTCAGGATTGATTTGGTACCTGGAGCTGAGCCAATATCTCGAGCTCCATATCGGATGACAACGCAGGAACTTTAGGAACTCCGGTTGCAGCTGGAAGAGTTGTTGGCTAAGGGCTTTATCCGCCCAAGTGTTTCTCCTTGGGGAGCACCTGTGATTTTTGTGAAAAAGAAGGATGGTTCTCTTCGCTTGTGTATTGACTACAGGCAGTTGAACAAGGTAACAGTGAAGAACCGATATCCATTACCCAGAATTGATGATCTTTTCGATCAGATAAAAGGGGCAAAGGTGTTCTCTAAGATTGATCTCAAGTCAGGATATCATCAGTTGAGGATTGCTGATCCAGACATTCATAAAACAGCATTTCGTACTCGATATGGACATTATGAGTTTACCGTGGTGCCGTTCGGGTTGACGAATGCACCTTCAGTCTTTATGAGCCTAATGAATGGAGTGTTCAGAACATTCTTGGATAGATTCATCCTTGTGTTTCTCGATGACATTCTGATTTATTCTAGGTCTATGGAGGAACATGAGGAGCATCTAAGGCAGGTGTTGCAGTGCTTAAGGAGTAATCAGTTGTTTGCCAATCTCAAGAAATGTGAATTCTATAAAACCGAAGTTCAGTATTTGGGCCATGTGATTTCTGGTGAGGGAATTTCGGTTGATCCTGCAAAGATCCAAGCTATTGTGGATTGGCCCGCACCCACAAATGTCTCTGAAATTCGCAGCTTCATGGGGCTTGCAGGGTACTATAGGCGTTTTGTCCAAGGGTTTTCTAAGTTGGCTCATCCTATCACTTCCTTGCAGAGAAAGGGAAAGAAGTTTCTTTGGTCCGAGCAGTGTCAGTTGGCTTTCCAGACTTTGAAGGACAAGCTAACTAGTGCTCCAATCTTAGCAGTTCCTGATCCATCAGGTGATTTTGTTGTGTGTACTGATGCTTCATTGGAAGGCTTAGGGGCTGTGTTGATGCAGGAGGGGCGAGTGATTGCTTATGAATCACGAAAGCTTAAGGATCATGAACTCAATTACCCCACTCATGACTTGGAGTTAGCTGCAGTTGTGCATGCCTTAGTAAGGTGGCGACACTTTCTCCTTGGTCATCAGTTCGAGTTGCATACAGATCATCGTAGTCTGCAGTACATCTTTACGCAGCCGAACCTAAATGCAAGGCAGAGAAGGTGGATGGAATTCTTGTGCGAATATGATTTTGAGGTGAAGTATATTCAGGGCAAAGAGAATGTGGTGGCAGATGCGTTGAGTAGACGCAAGCATGAGATTTCCGCTTTGGCTCTTGAGGTTGATTTGAAAAGTCAGATCCTTGCAGCTCTTTCTTCAGATGACTGGTATCAAGCAGTGAAATCGGAGATTGAGTCGGGCAGAGCTTTGGAAGGAAAATTTTCTTGGATACTCTATGGATTCCGATGGTGTTTTTCTTTATGGAGGCCGAATGTATGTACCTCCTGCAGAGGGTCTTCGTACCCTAATCTTGACCGAAGCTCATAGAGCTCCTTATTCAGCACACCCAGGAGTTAAGAAAATGTACGCTGATCTTCGCTCACTATATTTTTGGGCTGGGATGAAGCGTGACATTGCTGATTTTGTGGCTAGGTGTCTGGAATGTCAGAGAGTTAAGGCCGAGCATCACCATCCAGCAGGTTTGTTGCAGCCTCATCTTGTTCCGGAGTGGAAGTGGGACATTATTTCTATGGATTTCATTGTCGGGTTGCCTATGTCTTCCAGGCGACACGACGCTATCATGGTCACTGTTGATAGGTTGACCAAGGTAGCCCATTTCTCTCCCATTCGATCTTCCTATACTGCTTCAGTGGTGGCTAGGGTGTTCATGGAAGACATTGTTCGATTGCATGGGATACCGCGCAGGATTATTTCTGATAGAGATCCGGTATTCACATCTGCTTTATGGACATCTTTGCAGCGGTCCTTAGGGACTAAGTTGAATTTTAGTTCTGCCTACCATCCTGAGACAGATGGTCAGACTGAGAGAGTTAATCAGGTGCTTGAGGATATGCTTCGCATGTATGTCATGGACCAACAATCTCATTGGGAAGATTATCTGCATTTGGTTGAGTTTGCCTATAACAATGGTTATCATAGTTCGATTGGCATGGCTCCATTCCAGGCTTTATATGGTCGTCCTTGTCGTACCCCTTTGAGCTGGGATCGATTGGAGGACAGGGTTCTTCTTGGACCTGAGATGCTTCGTGATATGGAGCAGCAGGTAGCTCGCATCCGAGAGCATCTTGTAGCAGCTCAGGACAGGCAGAAGAAGTTTGCTGATGCACACAGAGTTGATCGACAGTTTGCAGTAGGTGATCGAGTGTTTCTTCGAGTTCGGCCTCGGAAGAGCCCTATTCGTTATGGAAAGGGTTCTAAGCTTGCACCCCGTTTTGTGGGTCCGTTCGAGGTGTTAGAGCCTATTGGTCCTGTTGCCTATCGCCTGGCCTTGCCACCCAGTCTGTCGCGGATTCACGATGTGTTTCATGTTTATGTTCTTAGGCCTTATTTTCCTGATGTTACTCATGTACTTGATTGGAATGCTCTACAGGTCGAGGATGGGCAGCTAGCTCTAGAGCCCGTGGCCGTGCGCAGCACAGGAGACTCGTTCTCAGAGGCAGGGATATTGAGCAGGTGAGGGTCCAGTGGGACCCCAATGATGAGACTTCAGCGACGTGGGAGGATGCTTCCCGTATCAGAGAATCCTACCCTTACTTGTTTTTTGGCTTACAGGAGTAAGCCGAATTTAAGGGGGGGAGGATGTAATAACCCTCCTAGTTGCTAGTTGGACTCATTAGTTTTATGCTTTGATTTGATACTTTGATACATTGATACTATGGTGATACTGTTTGGTGTGATTGGTTAGTTAGACATTTGATGATGCTGTTACTCTTTGTGTGGACATGATTATTTCATATGACATTGTGGTTGGAGATGTTAGTTGATTTTCATATTCATGTTATGATGTGATGATTTAATAGATTATGCCATGAGATGAATTGTTAGTATTAGAAATGCTATTGTTATCAATCATATTATAATTGTTAGGATAGACGTGATGAAGGACAGTGTAGCATCACTCATTGCGAGTGCTTTGTTACGCTGCGATTCCTTCTCACAACACAATGCTTTGATTTATATATATATGCACATGTACACAACTTCGTTTGTATGCAGGAATTGCAGGTACATAGTCTCGATTCCACCTGCTTCGGCAGGACAGGGCGAGCACAAATAACCCAACGGTACAAAGTTGATATAGAGGTGACAATGAAGTTTGCCCGTTCCATGATGTCAGACCGTCTGGTTGCATGGTATTGTATGTTCTGTAGTTGTCATGTTTTGTGGTTGTAGTTGTGTTATGTTACTGTTGGTAGTTCATGTGTTGTGATGTTTCAATTTAAAAATTGTTGATTAAAAATTAGATTAATTTGTATTTAAAATATTTAAATGTTATTTGGTGAAAAGCCATGTGTTTTATTAAATATCAAATGGTGATTTGTCAAATGTAAATAAATTTGCCAGGTGGAAAATTAATAATAAAATAAATAAATAAAGTCAAATTTTGTGCATGCACAAGGCTGTTAAAAATGGAGTTTTATAATAATAATAAGAATATTAATAATTTGGACAAATGGAGAAATGGGATGTGGGCAGAAATTTCAAGGCTGCTTTTAGAAAATGGTGGTTGGGTGCATGTAAGAAGAAGAAAATAGTGGGTT
>VDFB02193867.1:148830055-148853066 GCA_007258455.2 Sequoia sempervirens
TGACCTTTGGTTTGTCTGGCCAATGCAGTAATCGATATGACTTGCTCCTATCGGAATGTGTCCTAGCGATGGGAGTTGTCTTTCCAATGGGTTGGTGTCTAATGGTTTTCGGGGAGACTCATGGCGACTGGAGTTATTGAGGAGAGACTTGAACATTCGATATAACTCATCCTGACAAGAAATGTCTCGCCGAATGGTTATACACTTGGAGTCATTGGAGTAACATGAAGACTCGGTAAGAACTCTTGACGACAAATGATTGTCTTTCCGATGGTATGGTTGTTGTTGGTATGACTCCTGGTGAAGGATGGTCTCGGGGTGACTTGAAACCTGTGGGGTGACTCTTAGCGATAGCCTAAGTTTTGCCGATAGATGTTCATATTGGTATGACTTGAGGGCTCGTTATGACTCATAGCGACTAGCGATTGTCTGAGCGATGGTCTGCTAAGGATATTGGTGAAAGGTCTTGCCGATCTTGCCGATAGAGTAAGTCTCGCCGATGGGAGTGTTGACATCAATATGACTTGTGAACTCATTATGATCTCTTGCTGATAGTCGTGACTCTTGCCGATAGCGATGGATGTATAATCGATCTTGTGGCATCGAGGAGACACAGTTAGTGTCTCACCGACATGCGAATACATTTTGAACACTTTTGACCAATTGGAAGATTGTCCTACGTGGTGCGACTTGGACCTATAAGAGAAGGAAGAATGTGAACCATTTTTTTTTGTGATCTAAGAGTTGAAAATGAACTAATTCACAGAGGCAATGAAGAGCGAATGTATACACGTATGCATTGGGCGTTCAATATAGAAGTAGAGAGGAAGAAAGTGATAGCGAGAGGGCCGAGAGGCTGGCTGAAAGGTCAAGGTCATGATGTTGAAACAGAGAAAATGAGAGGTAGGGTTATGCTACCGAAATCTCATCAAGAATTGAATGCCATGGTCAATCTCTCATGTCAATTTGTATTGTATACTATTTGAGGGTATTGCAGCAGTGCAAAGATTGTTTGGTTTGAGAGATTGATCAGGAAATGTACAGAGGGAGAGTTTGCTACTAGGTTGTATCTAGAATGAACAAGATGTAATATCTGAAAAGACTATGAGCCTGAATTGTATTGTAACCTTTTGTTGCTGAATAATACAATAGCTTGAACTTTGGAGAGTGGTGTTTTTTACCCGAAAGGGTTTTCCCCACATAAATCTTTGTGTTCTAATTTATGTCCTATCTTTCATCTGTGTTGGTTCTATTTCTAGAATCTGTTATTGCTTGCTATTGAATTTACATGTGCTTCTCTCAAAAGGATTAATGTGGAAAATGAACTATGTCTGTTTCTGCTTTAGGACATAGTTGTACGTGTCTTTGAGGCAATCTAATCAGAATTAAAGTTATCGAAGGCACTACTGTTCTTGGGGGTTTTATCTGAGATGCCCTAAATTTATCTTACAAATAGAATAATAACTGCTCCTGATTGGTTAGAAAATAGATTGAAACACAAACCAATCATTGTAGAGGAAGACAATCCTAATTGGGACAAGTTTCTTGCAAGTTGGGGTCAACCCAAGGAAAGAAAGAGAGCTAGAGTTCTTTCTAAGTTAACAAGAGATGAATCCAACAATAGGGTTATCCATATTGCTACCCATGTAGATGGAAAGTATAAGGATGAGATCAAATAATCTGATTATAAGGTGGAAACTATTAATCTAGGCCCCACCACAAAAGAGAAAGAGGAGGAAGATCTTCAAGAGTTTGTCCAAACAATTCTTAAAATATTAGACAATGAGACCAAGGGGAAGGAGAAGCTACAACAAAAATTGAAAGATGTGCAAAAATATGTTCAAAATTTGGCCAAACCATTTCAAGCATAGACTAGTGAATGGGATTCATTCTTAGAGGGGTTATTGTCCAAGGATGCAGTGTCAGAAATCGAAAGGATGAGATCTTTTGTACAAGTCACTCATCAACGGTTCAACAGTGTGAGTCAAAGAGGGGAATCCATGGTTGAAAAGGTGTTGTACACACATAAAAAGGCATCATCTCCTATTGAATACATAGCTTAGTTCAACACTGAATTCCAAACACTAAATGATACTATCATTGTTGAATTGAAGAAGGTGTTTGAGATTCCCTTGGAGGTGTTGCTTAAGGAAGGTTTCCTTATAGTTGATAATACAAACAAGGCCATGGAATGGATAGAAGTCTTTAATTTTAGGAATGAGCTTAAGATTAAGGCTCTCAAGAAAATATCTAAGGTTCAGAACAAAGTGAAGGAGATATCTGATAGTTGTATTGCATTTCTAGAGATTGTTATAGGCAAGAAGAAATTTGGAAAGAAGAATTTTAATGTAGGCCAGCTAAAAAGGTGGTGGCATGAGGTTTATGCTCCAGTTGATAATGGAACTGTGAAAAAGGATCAACTTGAGGATGCATCCATCTATATTTCTAATTTAGATGAGTATCAAGGACTTCACGATGATTGGGAAAAGACCTTGGATAAGTATGGAGAATAATTAAATTAAGAATAAAATTGATACCAACTCTAGGACAGGCCGACCTGGATGGTGTGCTTTCCAAGGTCAAGGAACTTTCTAGAAGTGAAGAATATAAGGACAAGGAGGATTCCCCAACCTAGCTTCCTCAAACAGCATGCATGCATCATCAAGCTTGTTAGGGCTACAAGTCAGTTGTGTATAGATTTCTATGCTAGGACTTTTATTTAATTATAAAATTCCCTTTTTGGGGCCTACTTGTAATATTTTATTATAAATTAAATTAGGGTGATTAAAATTTCCAAGGCCAACCTATCTGGCTGACCTAATGTAAAACCTAATTTAATATTTCTCCTAGGCTAACATGTCATGAGAAGTTCTATATATTGAGGCCTCTTCCTCATTTGAAGGGGTTGTTGTTGTTAGTCGTTGATGCTACTGAGCTTTAGATACTCGAATTGTTGCAAACTTTTGGTGAAGTGAATACAAGTGAAGACATTGTATTTTGGTGCTCTTCTTTGTGTTATTACATCTATGCATGATTCTTGTGTCTCTAATCTATTACATTTTTTTGAGTAGGTGATTTTATGGTTAATCTTAGAGCTAGTTGCATTTCATTTGTGTTTATAATAAAGTGTTTAAGGTGTTGAAGAATCTTTGATCCATACTTTTAGTAATCTATTGATTGTGGATTGTTGTGTAAAGTTAGCCTGGGCCTACTCTATATTCCACTCAAGTTCAATTGTGACTGTTTGAATGTATGTTTGAATATTTACAATCTAAAAAATGTTTAATTCCTATGGATACTGCATTATCTTTGTGATACTATGGATCTGATCTTGGTTAAGCAAGCATTGGTTTTAGAAGATTGGTCCACCTTAAATGCTTTGTTGTTTACACAATTGATTAGAAGTTTTAGATTAGAGATCTCTCTTAAAGCGTTATCTTTTCCTATTTCTTTGAGATTATCGTTAGAGCAAGATTCACAAAGAATCGCCATTATTGCTACATTTGATGAATTTGAGGTTTCCAACATTATTCATTTGTAAGGCCCCTTGTGATTACCAACATTACACATTATCACTGAATTGTCTGTTGCATTGTAAAGACCTAACATTTAGAGACCTTGGGGTTATTTCTTGAGGCTTACTGATAGAAATCACCTTTCAAGAGAGATATGATACTTTTGTTCTATCTAAGTTGTTGTAGTGCTAAAAACACCATCAACAGATTGGCGCTAGAAGGAGGGTTGATTCAACAAAGCTAGAGAATTTTCTATCATCCATATCTCTTTAAATATTTTGAAGGTAGACTAGATCTACAACAGATAAAGGAGACTTTCAAGAGTTAGGAGCCTCTACTAGGTCAAGGAGGACTAAGAGAGGGGGTGCATCATCATCTACACCCATCTAACCATCTTCTCCATCCTCTAGTTCATCCAATTTTTCATCATCCAATTTTAAACCAACCCCCATTCCCATTCAGTAGCCCCAAGCAACCATTAACCAGCCGCTGCCACCTCCACCAACACCAGTGGCTTTTCTAGCAAATAATCCTTCACCCCTATTCTTCAACAATTATAATGCCATGCCTAAGAATCCTGAGCATTTTTTCTCTAAGTTTCATGTTAATGATCCTATTAGTGGCCCAAATTTGCACCCCTTTTCCAATTTGTGAAAGAACACAACAAATTAGGACTAACATGGGATTGCTTCAGGTTGTGGGTATCCTATCATGAAACAGACCTCAAGATTATGGGTTGACTCCCCTTTTTATGTCACCTAAGCTAATGATTTCTTGAGGAAAAGGGTAAAAAGATGCATGAAAATAAACTTAACTAAAAACTGTTGGAGTTAAAATGACACTAAGAGGGGGGGTGAATTAGTGTCATAACAGATTTGACCAATTTTCAAAAATTCATAAACATAGCTCAGATTTGATCTCAATATTACTCTAATTAATGCATTCATGAGTTGAATGTAATCATTCATAAACAGAATTGAGAAAATTAATAATCCCAACAGTGAACTGAAACAACAACAACACTGTAAAGCAGTGAGCACACAGAAGAACAAAGAGACACAAGATTTTTCCGAGTGGAAAACCCTCCTAGGGTATAAAAACCACTCCCGAAATGCCTTGCAAGCTTAACTTTTAATCAACTGTTCACAATGCCTTATAGGCTAATTTTTGAGCACCCACTCAAGGAGCACCAACCCCTCATTTAGAGATATCTATCTCAAGGAGTACCAACCCCTCAAATTATATTTCTGAACAATAATCATATCTTAGAGGATCTCTCTGTTTTCAGTTAAGCTCACAACTCTCTATTTTTTCTCATCTACCTAATACCCTAAGAATTCAAAAAAAATTGAATCCTTAAAATATTACATAGAAAAGAATATTACAATATATCTTTGCATCTTTGTTTTACAGATTTTTAATATAGAGTATTTCAATACATTTTTGATACAGCCAAAGAACAATATTCCAGAACTACAACCAAAGAGCTTTCACCGTTTTCAACACTAGTTTTTATATACATTTCAAGTATGTCTGTCATGATGAAATCTTCAAAATGCATTTTTCACAAGAATCTGAAAATATCTTGCAAATTTTAGAATATGAAGCTGAATAATGATAATCTGTAGATGATGGTAAAAATCCAGAGTAATGTCTGTCCAGAGGGCTGCAAATAATCCATTATTTCAAAACCACGACTACCCACAAATGAAACTCAAAGAATATTTTTGCCATGTAACCGTTCTGAGATTCGATGCCAACCAATGATGTCAGCCTGCAACTATACATAGAAATTCACATGTCGGCCACAGTGACAGAGTTTGTTAATTGTTCGCCGAGACATCCAGATAGTCCTTCCAAAGGAAATTAAATCGCCAGACATTCCCCTTATTTATCACTTTTGCCATGACCCATCAGAGTCGGGAAGACCTCTCACAGACCGCATTATGTTTCACTGAAATCCCTTTTAACTCTTATGTGTCGCTGTGACATTCTGCTATCGGGGAGACGTTTTATAGATTTCATTAAGTTTCACCGAAAGACCTTATCCATTCTGAGTCACTATGACAAAAACACACTCTCACCAAGATGTATCCTTCATTCACCTTTGCTAAGACAATACATAGTTGGGGTGACTTCTCATAGAGCATCCTGTGTCTTACCAAAATCCCACATGATCATTCTTGTTTGTCGTGACAAATCGCTCTCAGGGAGACCTCATATAGATAACACTTCGTTATATCGAAAGTCACCCACCATCTTGTGTGTCACTGAGACAAGTCAGATCCTATACCAACAAAGTCCTTTTTTGTTCCATTGGCGATACCGGAGGTCACTCACCAAGACCTCATGCCGAAAAACCTAACTCTTATCGAGATGTATACCTTTATGTTTTTGGTTGGTATAAGAAAACAAACTCACCAAGACCTTTCTTTGTTGTACATGAGTCATATCGAAATATTCCTTGTTTTTTATGCATCGCCAAGACATATCAATGTTGGGGAGACCTCTCGGAGAGCACACTATGTCATACCAAAAATCTTTAACCACTCTAAGTAGTTGAGACAAAACCAACCTCTCGCCGAAAGCCCCTCATAAGACTTAGTCGGAAAGACCTAACGGGTTCGCTATGACATTACACCGAAGTTGAGACCTCCTGCTGATATGCAATTTTTCCACCGGCGGTCAGTAAGACTAAAGTAAGTTTGCCAAGACATTTCAATGAAGAAAAACCTCTCGCCGAAGAACACCCTTTGTTTCCGGTTGGGGAGACATGATAAGTTCACTAAGACATCATTCTGACGGTATAACTCATGCCGATATGATCCTTTTTTGTCACCAAAACAATGGAGAATTCCTGCCGAAAGCTGCTTGTAAGTAAAATCCAATCATCATGACATCAAAAATGTCTTGCTGATAGGCAACACAGACGTTTATCAGAGAAATGGATTGGGGAGACCCTAGCATTCTCACGCCGATATGTTCTTTATTGTCACCGAAACAATGTACAAAAGATAACCTGAGACTGCACGAAGCTCAAACTGAATAGTACCATAAGATATTAAAATTTTGAATGTAAATTGTCCACTGAATGCCAAGAAATGTAAACCATATAGACAAAATTGTAACAAGATAAAGCATGAGAAACCAATCTGAAACTTTCAACAAGTAGAATCAACAGAAAGGGATTTTGTCATCAAGGACAAACCATATGATCACAACTGAGAACCAACAAACTCCCCCTTTTTCCTTGATGGAAAAACACAAATGACTCTCCCCCTTTTTGCCTCAATGACAAAGGATAGAAGAGAAGAATGTGCAATTCCAGGAAACACAACTGAGAAGCCAACCAAATACCATGAGAAATAGCTACAAAAAGAGTAACAGTGTAGCAACCAAGATTGTAGGAGAGTTGTAAGTGAATCAAAATATATAGCATGCTCCCCCTAAGCCAATGCTTGTAAAATTAGAGAAGTAAAGATTGAGAGATAACTCCCAATCAAAGTCTCAACCTTTCAAATAACTCTTTAGCTAAGGGCTTAGTGAAAATATCAGCCACCTGATCTTGTGAGCCAACAAACGGTAAGAAAACTTCATTAGCCAAAACCTTTTCTTGAAGAAAGTGAAACTTGATAGAAATATGTTTAGTGCGAGAGTTCATAACAAGATTTTTTGAAATATTTATCGCACTAGTGTTATCACAAAGAATGGAAACAGGTTTAGAAACATCAATACCCATATCTGAAAGAGTCTGACTCATCCACAGTACTTGAGTACACCATGAATGGCGTCAATGTATTCTACTTCGGCAGTAGAGAGAGAAATAGATACTTGTTTCTTGTTGTGCCATGCCACTAAACGATCACCAAGAAAGAAGGCAGCACCACTGGTGCTTTTCCTATCATCCAAACAACCAGTCCAGTCAGCATCAGTATAAGCAATCAAAGAGAAATCATTGCTTCTAGACTTCGATTGGGAGTTATCTCTCAATCTTTACTTCTCTGATTTTACAAGCATTGGCTTAGGGGGAGCATGTTATATATTTTGATTCACTTACAGCTCTCCTACAATCTTGGTTGCTACACTGTTACTCTTTTTGCAGCTGTTTCTCATGGTATTTGGTTGGCTTCTCAGTTGTGTTTCTTGGCATTGCACATTCTTCTCTTCTATCCTTTTTCATTGAGGCAAAAAGGGGGAGAGTCATTTGTGTTTTTTCATCAAGGACAAACCATATGATCACAACTAAGAACCAACAAACTCCCCCTTTTTCCTTGATGGAAAAACACAAATGACTCTCCCCCTTTTTGCCTCAATGACAAAGGATAGAAGAGAAGAATGTGCAATGCCAGGAAACACTATTGAGAATCCAACCAAATACCATGAGAAACAGCTGCAAAAAGCGTAACAGTGCAACAACCAAGATTGTAGGAGAGCTATAAGTGAATCAAAATATATAGCATGCTCCCCCTAAGCCAATGCTTGCAAAATCACAGAAGTAAAGATTGAGAGATAACTCCCAATCGAAGTCTCAACCTTTCAAATAACTCTTTAGCTAAGGACTTAGTGAAAATATCAGCCGGCTGATCTTGTGAGCCAACAAACTGTAAGCAGACTTCATTAGCCAAAACCTTTTCTTGAAGAAAGTGAAACTTGATAGCAATATGTTTAGTGCGAGAGTGCATAACAGGATTTTTTGAAATATTTATCGCACTGGTGTTATCACAAAGAATGGAAACAGGTTTAGAAACATCAATACCCATATCTGAAAGAGTCTGACTCATCCACAGTACTTGAGTATAGCATGAAGTGGCAACAATGTATTCTGCTTCAGCAGTAGAGACAGAAACATATACTTGTTTCTTGTGGTGCCATGCCACTAAATGATCACCAAGAAAGAAGGCAGCACCACTGGTGCTTTTCCTATCATCCAAACAACTAGCCCAGTCAGCATCAGTATAAGCAATCAAAGAGAAATCATTGCTTCTAGGCTACCAAAGATCATAATCAAGAGTGCCCTGAATATATTTAAAAATCCTTTTAACAATAGTGACATGGGATTCTTTACGTGATGCCTAAAACTGTGCAATAGTGCAAACTTCCTGCATGATGTCAGGTCAAGAAGCAGTTAAATATAATAGGCTGCCAATCATTGATCTATTCAGTTTGATTTGTATCAGGAGAATCATCAACCTTAGTAAGTTTGCCTCCAATAACCATTGGATTGCTAACTAGATGGCATTCATCCATCTGAAATTTCTTAAGCATCTCTCTAGCATACTTGGTTTGAGAAAGAAATATTCCATTTTCATGTTGAGAGATTTGAAGACCCAAGAAGAAATTTAATTCTCCCAATAATGACATTTCAAATTCAGATTCCATTAGCTGAGAGAATTTTTTACTCAAGGTAACATTATTGCAGCCAAAGATAGTGTCATCAATGTAAATTTCAACCAAAATATCAGAACCTTCAGTTTTAACATAAAGATTGTTGTCTACACCTCCTCTAACAAAACCATTTGAAAGCAGATGACTATTTAGCCTAGAGTACCAAGCTCTAGGTCCTTTTTTTAAGCCATAGAGGGCCTTTTTCAATCTATAAACATGATCATGCTTATCTTGGAAAATAAATCCTTCAGGCTATTCAACATAGACCTCTTCATCTAAATAACCATTAAAAAAAGTAGTTTTGACATCCATTTGATAAACAGTAAAGTTTTTATAAACAGAATAATCCAAGAATATTCTGATAGATTCTAATCTAGCAACAGGTGCAAAGGTTTCACCAAAATAAATACCTTCTTGTTGATCATAGCCTTTGAAGAAAAATCTTGCTTTGTTGCAAATAACATTACCATTTTCATCAACCTTGTTTCTATATATCCATTTGCCTCTAATGACATTCTTGTCATCTAGTCTTGGGACTAACTCCCAAGTCTGATTTTTCTCAATCTGATCAATTTCTTCCTACATAGAATTAATCCAACATGAATATGTGAGAGCTTCATAAAAAAATTTAGGCTCAAACTGAGTAACTAAATAGAAATCTATTTGATCCTTTTCATCAGATTCAGGAGCCTTTCTCCTAGTTTGAACTCCTACATTTTTATCCCCAATAATCTGATCTTTGGGGTGATATATAGCTAGATTTTTTGAAGGAGCTTTTGATAAAACCTTTTCAGGACTTGATTTTTCATTTTTAGGGCTTGCTGATTCAGCAAAAGACTTTGTTGTTTCAGCTTCTTCTAATTTTGATTCAAGTTCAAGCCGTTATTCCTCATTATCCTGCAAGATGTTAGCATCTAAATGTAATCTTTCATCAAACTTTACATTCACAACTTCAACAATCTTGTTAAGCCTTTTGTTAAGGCATTTATAAGCTTTGTTGTGAGTTGAGTATCCCAAAAAGATACCCTCATCACTCTTTGATTGAAAGCTCCCAAGGTTATCATCATCTTTCTTGATAAAACACTTACTTCCAAAAATTTTAAAGTATTTGACAGAAGCAGTTTTTCCATACCAAAGTTCATAAGGAGTGTGTTTAGATTTCACCCTAAGTTGCACTCTATTCAAAATGTATACAGCTGTATGAAAGCTTCTTCTTTCCAATACATAGCATGGTTCTAGCCATTTCTTTTTAGTTCTATTCTTACGTTCAACTTCTATTTTGTTGAGGTGTTTTTGTTGCAGCATACTATCTTTTAATGTTGTGTTGTTCACAGTAATCAATAAACTCTTGAGAGGTGAACTCACCTCCTTTGTCAGATCATAGACATTTAAGTTTCAAATCAGATTCCTTCTTAACCAATTTACGAAATATTTTAAACCTTTCAAAGGCTTCTAATTTGTGCTTAAGAAATGTGACCCAAACCATTCTAGTATAATCATCCACAAACAGCATAAAGTACCTTTCACCATTAATAGACCTTGTTCTAGTTGGTCCACATAAATTAGTATGCACAAGCTGTAAAGGTTTTGAAGAAGAATGTTCTTTTGTTTTGAAGTTGATTTTAATCTGTTTACCACTTAAACATTCTTTGCACACAGAGTTTTCTGGCTTGCTAAGAACTGGTAGACCTCTAACATTCTGATTTTTACTGATTCTAACCAAATTTTCAAAGTTTATGTGTCCTAATCTTTTATGCCATAACCAATTCTCTTCAATTTGTCCCATTAGACACATACCTTGATTATTGTCATTGCTTGATGTCTCAAGAAGATTGTACACATTTCCTTTTGTCCTCCTTCTAGCTACAACAGCCTTTCCAAGCTTGTTCTTGATCTCACATCCCTGCGAAGTGAAAAGAACATGATAACCACTATCACAGATTTGACTAACACTTAGAAGATTGTGCTTAAAACCTTCCACATAGTATACATTATAGATAGGAGTGTCTTCATTCAGAAGAAGTGAACCTCTACCTTTAATTTGAATACCAGAGTTATCACTAAACTTAACATATCCACCTACATAATCTTCAAGATTTATAAACTTATCCTTGTCACCAGTCATATGGTTAGAACATCCACTGTCCAGGACCCATAAGTCCTTTTTCTTGGAATGAAAAATAGTTTGAACCAACATAGTTTGCTCAATGTTGTTAACAGTCTTAGGTTTCCAAACCTTTTTAATTTTCTGTTGTTTTGATTGCAGATCAGTTTTGCACTGTTTGACAGAATGTCCCAAAGCATTGCATTTAAAACATCTGATTTGTCTAATAAAACCATAGTGTTTCCTAAGACCAAACCTGGGTATTCTAGGATTCATAAGCCTGCATGTGCTCACCTTATGGCCAAATTTGTTGCAGAAAAAACAATAACCATAGAAGAAGGGATTGTATCTGTAAGATGATCTATTACCTTTCAAGGGCTGAACATGATTCTTACCAAAATTAGAGTGATTTGGACTTGAACCCTTGATTTCAGAAGAGGGGTTTTGTTTTGTATTATCAATTGAACATTCACCCTTTTCAAAACCAATACCGATTTTATCTTTATACAGCTTCTGCTTGCTGAGCATCTCATTGAGTTTTAAAGTGCCTTCATATTTCTCAATTTCCTTTCTAAGACAGACTACTTCTTGTTCCAATTTTTGAATTTCTTGATCTTTGCAGTTTACAGTCTCTCGAAGACAGTCTTCAACTCTTTTAACTTCTTCAAGCTGAGTTTTCAGAGAGACCATTTCTTGATTTGGTTTATGTTCTTGAGCAAGAACTTGTTTTTTGAGATTTCTGACCTCTTGTAAAGCACATTTCAGCTCACTTTCAAGATCTACTTCACCTTCTTCAACATCAATAGTGTTTGAATCATTTTGCTGAGTAATTTCAGCCATGAACAAAGTTTCATCTTCTTCAACTGATGAATCTTCAGACTCAATATCAAATTCATCCTTACTAAACAGACTTTTCTTCTTTTTGAAATTGAAGTTTCGTTTAGGTTTGAAGGCCTTCTTCTTAGGCTGTTTTTCAGTTGTCTCGTTGTCACAGATTTGATCATCATAGGGACACTTTGCAGCAAAGTGACCTATTTTGCCACAGTTAAAACATTTAAAGGGAAGTTTTCCCTTATATTTTCCTAATCCCTTTTTAAATCTTCTAACAAAATGGGATTCTTTAGAATCAAACAACTCTGATTCACTGACTTCGACTTTTTCTTTCTTTTCAGTGTTAAAGGCAGTTTCTTTTCCTGTTGAATTGTTTTTGCTAGTTCTCATTTCATAGGCAGTAAGTATTCCTTGCAGGTTGTCTAAGGTAATCTTATCAAAGTGTTTCTTTTCTTCTAGGGCTAAAACCTTATATTCAAATTTGGATGGTAAGGTTCTAACAACCTTTGTGACCACATCAAATTCATTAACCTCTTGACCTAGACCTTTCATTGCAATGACAACTTCATCAACTCTTAGGAAATATTCAGCCACTTTTTCATCATCCTTCATTTTCAACTCCTCAAGCTGATGTTTGAGTGTAATGATTTTTGACAGTTTAACTTTCTCATTCCCTTGATATATAGTTTCAAGTTTTTCCCAGATTTCATGAGCAGATTTGCAATGCATGACTTTAATGAACACATCTTTAGTTAACCCACACAAGATGTCATTCTTAGCTCTAGCATTTGTTTCATACCTTTTTTTTTCAGTGGGATTAGTGGGAATAGAGGCTGGTACATTGTAATCATTTATAACAATGCTCCAAACATCAACATCAAACAAAATAAGAAAAACTTCCATTTTGATTTTCCATAACACATAATTTGTTCCATCAAATAACAGAGCTTTGGTTACAAAGGCACCGTCTTGAGAATGTGCCATTAAAACAAACTCCAAGACCAAGATCAATCCAAGGTGATTAAAACCTATTAGAGGACCCTACACTCTGATACCAATTGTTCGAGTTAAAATGACACTGAGAGGGGGGGTTGAATCACTGTCATAACAGATTTGACCAATTTTCAAAAATTCATAAACATAGCTCAGATTTGATCTCAATATTACTCTAATTAATGCATTCATGAGTTGAATGTAATCATTCATAAATAGAATTGAGAAAATTAATAATCCCAATAGTGAACTGAAACAACAACAACACTGTAATGTAGTGAGCACACAGAAGAACAAAGAGACACAAGATTTTTCCAAGTGGAAAACCCTCCTGGGGTATAAAAGCCACTCTTGAAATGCCTTGCAAGCTTAACTTTTAATCAACTGTTCACAATGCCTTATAGGCTAATTTTTGAGCACCCACTCAAGGAGCACCAACCCCTCGTTTAGAGATATCTATCTCAAGGAGTACCAACCCCTCAAATTATATTTCTGAACAATAATCATATCTCAGAGGATCTCTCTGTTTTCAGTTAAGCTCATAACTCTCTATTTTTTCTCGTCTACCTAATACCCTAAGAATTCAAAAAAAATTGAATCCTTAAAATATTACATAGAAAATAATATTACAATATATCTCTGCATCTTTGTTTTACAGATTTTTATTACAGAGTATTTCAATACATTTTTGATACAGCCAAAGAACAATATTCCAAAATTACAACCAGAGAGCTTTCACCATTTTCAACACTGGTTTTTATATACATTTAAAGTATGTCTGTCATGATGAAATCTTCAAAATGCATTTTTCACAAGAATCTAAAACTCTCTTGCTAATTTTAGAATATGAAGCTGAATAATGATAATTTGTAGATGATGGTAAAAATCAAGAGTAACGTCTGTCCAGAGGGCTGCAAATAATCCATTATTTCAAAACCACGACTGCCCACAAATGAAACTCAAAAAATATTCTACCATGTAACCATTCTGAGATTCGATGCCAACCAATGATGTCGGCCTACAACTATACATAGAAATTCACATGTCGGCCACAGTGACAGAGTTTGTTAATCATTCACCGAGACATCCAGATAGTCATGCCGAAGGCAATTAAATCACCAAACATTCCCCTTAGTTATCGCTTTCGCCATGACCCATTAGAGTCAAGAAGACCTCTCACAGACCACATTATGTTTCACCGAAAGCCCTTTTAACTCTTATGTGTCACTGTGACATTTTGCTGTCGGGGAGACATTTTGTAGATTTCATTAAGTTTCAGCGAAAGACCTTATCCATTCTAAGTCACTGTGACAAAAACACACTCTCGCCGAGATGTATCCTTCATCCGCCTTCACTAAGACAATGCATAGTCGGGGTGACTTCTCGTAGAGCATCCTATGTCTTACCAAAAGCCCACGTGATCATTCTTGTTCGCCCTGACATATCGCTCTTGGGGAGACCTCATATAGATAATACTTCATTATACCAAAATTCACCCACCATCTTGTGTGTCGCTGAGACAAGTTAGATCCTATGCCGACAAAGACCTTTTGTGTTCCATCGGCAAGACCGAAGGTCACTCGCCAAGACCTCACATCAAAAAACCTAACTCTTACCGAGATGTATACCTTTATGTTGTCGGTTGGTATAAGAAAACAAACTTGCCAAGACCTTTCTTTGTTGCACATGAGTCATACCAAAATGTTCCTTTTGTTTTATGCATCGCCGAGACATATCAATGTCAGGGAGACCTCTCAGAGAGCACACTATGTCATACCAAAAATCTTTAACCACTCTGAGTCGTTGAGACAAAACCAACCTCTCACTGAAATCCCCTCATAAGACTTAGTCGGTAAGACCTGACGGGTTCGCTATGACATTACACTGAAGCTGAGACCTCTTGCCGATATGTAATTTTTCCACCGGTGGTCAGTAAGACTAAAATAAGTTCGCCAAGACGTTTCAATGAAGAAAAACCTCTCGCCGAAGAGCACCCTTTGTTACTGGTCGGGGAGACATGATGAGTTCGCTAAGACATCATTTCGATGGTATAACTCATGCCGATATGATCCTTTTATGTCACCGAAACAATGGAGAAGTCCTGCCAAAAGCTTCTTGTAAGTAAAATCCAATCGTCATGACATCAGAAATGTCTTGCCGATAGGCAACACAGATGTTTATCAGAGAAATGGATCGGGGAGACCCTGGCATTCTCACGCCGATATGTTATTTATTGTCACCGAAACAATGTACAAAAGATAACCTGAGACTGCACGAAGCTCAAACTGAATAGTACCATAAGATATTAAAATTTTGAATGTAAACTATCCACTGAATGCCAAGACATGTAAACCATATAGACAAAACTATACCAAGATAAAGCATGAGAAACCAATCTGAAACTTTCAACAAGTAGAATCAACAAAAAGGTATTTTGTCATCAAGGAAAAACCATATGATCACAATTGAGAACCAACAAAAGCTTCAAAGGGTGATACAACAAAACTAACTAAGACCTACAAAACAACCTATTCACATTCAAAACAATAACAAAAAACCTTGTTCACAAAGTTCATTTTGCATGCATTCTTGCATAAGTAATTTATAAGGAGGTTTTAGTAGAACTCTTAGAAGGAAAATTTCACAACTAACAACCTTTGCATTTACTAACATAGCTTATCACCTGCAACAATACACTTTTATGCTAAACAAGTGGCTAACAATGAGACAAGACTACAAGGAAAAGATAAATTTCACAAATAATTTGATCAATCACTAACTGTAGACATGCAAAATGTACAAGTTGACATTGCGCATCTAACTTTGATCTACTAACATCGTTTCTTCCTAAATCATCCCTCGGTCTAACTGTTTAATCAAATTCCCCTATCTGATTAAATTCATCAATATTCGTCTCTTAATTAAATAAATTATTTTGTCTAATTAAGTCACTTTCCCTTGTTAATTAAATCAATTCATCTGATCTAATTATCCCTATTTAATTAAATAATTTATTTGATTAAATCTCTAAAGTTCATTCACAATTAAATAAATTAAACCTTTATTTAATTTAATCTAGTACTATCCCTATTAATTAAATAAATCAAAATCTTTATTGAATAGCCTCATCATATTCCTCTCTTTGATTAAATTAATCCAAAAATCTAAATCAAATTGTCAAATCGCCTAATATCCTTAAATTAATCAACCCCATTAATTAATTCTAATTCACCAAATCCTCTAGATTTTGCACTTGTACAATTAAATATTTGATTTAATAATTTCTATTTTCATCTTAAAAAGGTATCTAAGGGAATATTCTCAAATTTGAAATCTCTAAAGGACTTGTCCAACAAAGCATTTAAAGCTCTTACATTGTCTCTTACATGTCTCCCACTTGGCATTTAACTCATTTTTCATCCCCCCTAAACATGTCATCTCATCAAATTCAAATTTCAAACTTGCTCAACCTTCATCCTCTCACATGTTGACAAGTGGCATTATATCATTGGTTGAATCTTTGTCCCACATTGATCAAATTTGGACATCTCTTCAACTTATCATTCTATAAATACAATGCTTCACCATTCATTTTATCATCCACATTTCAAGAAAAGTTACTATGCTAAAATACTTAGCAATTCTCATCCATCTCATTGAATCATAGCTAGGTTTTTTTGCAGATTTTAAGCTTGGAGCATACATTCAAAGTCTTCATCAAGTGGATCAATCATCTTCAATCAACATTTGCATTCAAGGAGTTGGGAAAGGGCAAATCTCCACACACTTATTTGCACCAACTCCCTCAAGAGATCAAGAGCTTGCTTGCATTAGATAGGATTTAATTGTTTCATTTGTGTTCTTCATTTTCATTTCTTATCTTTTGCAAATTTCAAATGGATTTCTTGAGGAATCATTGGTTTCTAATCTTGTGTTTGATCTAATTGTTTGCATGTTTATTGTGTTTGTGCAAGGTATAGATTCAAATGGTTCACATATTGGCGCTAGAAGGAGGGCATACACCTCAAATCCAACACGTTTTTTTATAAAATTTCGCTGTTTTTTGACGGCACTATTCATTAACCCGCATATGATCACTATTTTAGTGTTTTTAGAGTCAATTTTAAAATGACCATATCTTGGTCATACGTAGGTCTTTTTTGATGCTTTTTTTTTTAAAATAGGGTAGAATTTCACAAGCTATCCAATGGTGTAGGTGTTTCTTAACTTTAAATTTGTTAAAATTTTCAAATTTACATTTAAAGTAAACACATGATAACTTGGCTAAGTTTTAGGGTGTTTTGGTAAATGGTTTATCTAACCCCTATATCATTTTGTTTCTTTTGATCTCATCTAACATTTTGATCACTTTTGTAGGTTGGAAATTGAAATCGAAAGAAAGAGGAGCATGGAGATGATATTTTATCTAATCAAAGTGTTTTTTAACACTTAAGTGTTTGTTTAACACTTCTTCAAAGAATTTATCATCCTTCTCCTTCTTAGGACACTAGTTTTCAATTGGGCTTAAAAGGAACCTTTTTCATTTCTTGCAAAGGCTAAAATGAACTTTAGGATCACAACTTACTAGATTTGGTTTATTGGATTAACAATTGAACAAGGCAATTTCTCACACTTCATTTGGTGCTTTAAAATGAAATCATCATTGCTTTAAGGGTTTAAAAAGAACAAGTGTAGTTTTGTTTGTTTGTGAGGGCTTACTTAGACTAAAGCCATTGGAAAAGGACGTATGCGCTTCTCTCGCGCTTTATAGCGATCTTGAGAATCAAAAGGTCTTTTCCATGACTTTGGATTGAGATAAAGCAATCACCTCCACACTTCGATTTGGGCTTAAAATTGAACAAACTATTGTGTGAGTGTGAGGACTTCGTTATGTATATTCTCCTCTTGTTGTCATAAGGATTGATCGATACGAATATTGTTCTTCATTCGCTTTTGTTTATCTTTAGAGGGTCTACTTGTGGGAAAAGTAATCACCCAAGGAACGTCAACCCGGTAACACTTCAGCCAAGAGTATTTCACTGATAAATGTGGATATTGAAGAACGCCAATATCACGCTATTGACTCGAAGGGAAGATGGATCCCGAAGGGGACTCTTGCCACGTTGGGTCAACTCCACGTAATCTGAAAGTCTCATTAGAAACCCATGTGCTAGAATTTTCCAAACTTAATCAGTTTGTTGGTGCAAGAACTATTCAAGTCACCACAATTTTACTTTTTAGTAGAGATGGAAGCATGCCATGGGAGTTTCATGGGTGTTGGTGCTTACGTCTGTGATAAGGGAGTGTCGTGGAGGGGAGCCAGCAATGTAAGCATCTAACCATCCGCTAAAAGTAGGTGTAGCTGGACTTGTCCAAGTGGGGACTCAACAAACATTGTCTATCACATCCATAGGATTGTACATGCTTTTGGGTTACAAAAACACATGCTTGTTCGTAAACATTGGAAAACAAACACTTAAACATGATCATGCAAATTTCAAACCCCTTTTGATAGAGCAAATACCTTTTGACAAATTTAAGTGTTGTTGCCTTCCCTTGGGATTATGTCCTTAGAGGTTTCTCATCACTTGAATTTATATCGTCATTTGCTCTAACTAGGGTTAACCTAGGAAATCCCTTTGCCTCAATTTCTTGGAATTCCCACACAACACTTTGTGGGAAGAAAAGGAATTTTGACATAGGACATCTTTAGTTTGAAACATAATCAAGAAAGTGTATTTGGTAAAAAGAAGTCATTAAAAGCAAAGATAAGCAATTGAGCCCCACACATGTCTTTTCAATGATTTCTCACAAGATCAAGATACAAAAACCCAAGAAAAGGAAAATTAGCCCAAAGCAACATCAACAAAAACTCAAAAGGTTATATGATTTTAGAGAAAATTTGTTGGCTAATTTCTATCGACATGCTTCAAGAGACAACCCCACTTTATATTCATTTTACTACACACAAAATCCAAGATTGTTTCAAGGGATTGGATACCTTGCTTAGGGCATAACGTGTTCTTCAATACCTTGGTCTTGTTAAACAAAAGTCTGAACTAGGGTCATTCTAAGATCAAAACAAACATTCATCCATCAAAAATATCAACAACCATAAACATCTCACCAACATTTTGAGAAAATCTTGATACAACTATGCTAGGCTCCTTTGGTAGACATCAAAACTTTTCAAACATGAGACTTTGAGTTCTTCAAACATCAAACATCAAACTTGTTCAACTCAAGTGTGTGTGAATGAATCCTTTTGCACATGCTTAGTTGAATTATCACTTTGTTACAATTAATGGTGGATAGATGCATCCTTCTCCCATCACTAATTTGGATTATCTTTTGGTTAACTTGTGAGTAGACACATCCTATTCTCACTCCTAAATCAAATTATCCTTTATGAGCATTAGTTATCTTTTTTAGATCATCATCCAAACATCTTGGGGATATCTCTTGCTCAAACATCAAACATTCAAAAGACACAATTCAAAGTCTAAACATCAAACAAACATCAATCAAAGCAAACCCAAAGTACCTAGCATCACATCAAGATTTTCAATACAAATTCAAAAACTTCCATTCTCACTCATATATCATACACCTTTCATCTTCACATCGTTGATCTTTTACACATCCTAGTTTTCTCTTTTATGGTTCAAACAAGATCACAACACAAGAGGAACATGGAGTTAAATCAAGAAACATCAACCACAAGTGATCTAAGCCAAAACATTCCAGAAATCCAAAACACACCACTTCCAGACCTCACTATCACTACACACGATCCACAAAAAGAGGTCTTGGTGGAAGACATCACACCAACAGAACTAAGTGAGGAAGAAGTTCTTGAGATGCTCAAACAACCAAAACTACAAAAGTTTCTTCGTGCAATGGCTAAAATAAATCCATCAATTCTCAACACTATTGAGGATGAGCTTCTTGTACCAAATGACCAAAGCACCCTTCCACAATCAACCACTTCCATTACCACCATAGAACCTACTATCAATGAGGATGATACCCTCTTCAACACGCATCAAAATCCACTTTACAACCCACTTGGATTTATCGATACATCTGAGGTTCCTTACCATACCACCTCATCATTTTCCCTTGACACGCAAGTGTCTAGACCTTTGGTACAAGCAAGCTCATCCGAAATAGAGAGACCCTACGGATTTGTCTCTTCATTTGCACAAGAAAATTTTCCACCTTTCAAATCATTCACACCTCCCACCATGTCAACACCATATTTTGGTTTAGGGATCCCCCCTTTACCTAAATTTCCACCTTTCCCTAACATAAATCGCCCCATCCAAATCAATTCATCCAACCAAGGGGGTACATCACATCTTTCGAACACACCATCCACATCAAACCAACACATGATAGCTAATCAAAATACGGTCTCTCAAAGACCCACTATTTCGCTCATCTCTACCATTCCTACCACTTCACCTAGTCCCACCATTCCTATCACTTCACCCATCCCAAATGCACCTATCACCACATTCACTCCAACCACTACATGCACTATACCTCAAACTTCCACTACCCCCATCACACCCCTTACATCGCAACCTCCCACCACCACCATCGCCCTAAGCGCATCTCAAACTCCCACCACTCCATCCAACACAATTCCGATCCCACCACCACCACCATTGTGACCAAGCCAAGTAAGCCATTACAATGCTGCATTCAAAGCATACCAACAATTGCTCCAACAATATCAAACAATTCAGCAAGCACCTATAGCCACGCACACTTCTCAAGCTTCACAGCAAAATCAAGCTCAAACATTGCTGCAACAACAACAAGCACAACAAGCGGCACAAGCCCAAGCTTTCTTTCAACAACAACAACATGCTACACAAGCTGCACAAGCCGCACAAGCTGCTCAAGCTACACAAGCTGCTCAAGCCGCACAAGCTGCTCAAGCTGCAAAAGATGCCCAAGATGCCCAAGCACGAGCGCAAGCACAAGCGCAGTACTTCGCACAACAACAAGCAGCCCAACAACTCGCATATCAGCAAGCATTAGAGCAATACCAAGAGCAACAAGAAGCAGCACAGCAAGCCCTAGCTGATCAACAACAAGCATTGTTGGACCAACAACAGCAAGCACAACAAAAAGCTCTATTAGCGCAACAACAACAAGATCAACAACAAGCGTTGTTGAAAGCATACATGGCACAACAAACAAACATTTCACCCATTCAAACACCCACTCCACCCCCCCATAACACCTTCATTCCACCTCCTGATCCACAATTGGATGTCACCGCACAAATAAAATTTCTGTCACAACAAGTGCTTGACCTTCAATCAGGAAGGACACCAAAACCACAAAAAAACCTATGCCCTTATCCATTTGATAGGAGCGTAGAAATGAAACCGTTCCCAAAAGGGTTTGAGATCCCTAAATTTGACAAATATCATGGAACGGGTAACCCTGAAGATCACATCAGGGAATTCCAAGTACATTGCATGGAGGTGGCTTACGACGAAACGTACTTGATGAGATTATTCCCAAGAAGCTTGGCTGGAAACGCTATTGATTGGTTTTCTCGACTTTCTGAAATCAAAAAATTCCAGGAAATCATAGATGCCTTCATACATAATTATTCCTTCAACACTCCCATGGAGGTTAGCTTACAGGAATTATCATCTCTCAAACAAGGGAAAAATGGATCATTCGGTGCTTTCTTACAACGATGGCGATCCAAAGCTAATCAAAGCAAGTGGTCCATGCCTGAAGAACAACAAGTGGGAACTATCATGGCGAATCTTGATGGGCCCTTGGCCTTCCACCTCAAAATGCAAAACATCACCACTTACGACCAATTGATACCTAGGGCGCTCAATATCGAACAAGCCCTTGCCACGCAGGGAGAAACTTCATCATATCAAGAAGGCCGCTCATCATCCACTTATCATGACAAACCACGAACATGGGCAAAGAATCGTAATGTAACCAATGATGGTGTTGTTGACGCCAAAGTTGTCATTAGTGCCCCACGGAAGAACAATCCACCATCCCAACAACAACAACACCAAAATACCAATCAAAGCAATCGACAAGTCAATACTGTGGTCCAACCATCCCATAACCACAACACAAACAACATTGATAATCAGGGAGGACCACAGCGAAACAAGTTCTTCCCCAAACGAAAATACACACTCCTTGGGGAACCTGCTGAAGCAATCATGAAAAGATTGGTAGATGAAAAATTGATAACGGTCCCTACACATAATAATTATCAAGAACCATCGGTCAAGCCACCATGGTATAATGAGAATTATCTTTGTGACTTCCACAAACTCAAGGGACACACGACAAACAACTGCATGAGGCTCAAAAATCTAATTCAAGACCTCATAGATGACAAAATCATAGATGTGGAAGCACCATCAGGAAACAAAGATCTCAAGATTTACACGAATCCGATGCCGAATCATGGCAACAAAGGAAAAGGGGCTTATAAAAATGTCAACCACACATACGAGGGTGTTGTTGCTTGTTTAGACGAGTTTTGTGGAGTCATCACCATCAAAGGGGCCCAAGCCGATTGTGGAGTCACCACAAGAGGTGGAAAGGTCACCATTGCAGCACCATCCCAACCAAGCAGAAATTCCACATCCAATCCAAGGTCTAACCCTAGTGGCTATAATGTCTTGGATCAATTAAAAATAACCCCTGCACATATCTCCATCATGGAGTTACTCAAAATCTCATCTGCACACAAAAAGATTCTAGAAGAAGCTTTGGCGTCATCTACTGTCCCCGCAGATCTAGATGCAGAACAATTCCAAGCTATGGTCACAAGTATCACCACACCTAACATTCTTACATTTTCTGAACAAGACTTCCCCACACAACCATCTCACAACCGTGCACTTCATCTGGAGGTGTACGTAAATAAAAAGAAAGTCAAGAGAGTCTTGGTGGATGGAGGTGCAGGCTTAAATATTTGTTCCTTAAAGCTTCTAAATAATTTGAACATTTCAGAGGATTCAATTGACAAAGGAAAAGGCATCACAATAAGAGCATACGATGACCAGGAAAGGGTATCCCAAGGCACCATTCAGCTTCCTGTCCAGGTTGGACCCGCCATCATGCAAACCAACTGTCAGGTCTTGGACCTCGATTTACCATACAACATTCTCCT